>JAECXX010000221.1:6000000-6611964 GCA_018153305.1 Drosophila kurseongensis | reverse complement strand
TCCATGTGCTCTTTTTGCATCTGTGTGCTCCAACAGTTTTTGGCCCAAGGGCATATTTGTGAAAGAGTACGAAGCTAAGAGAAACAAGAGAGAACGCTATAGTCGGGTGCCCCGACTATCAGATACCCGTTACTCAGGTAAAGGGAGTGCGAGGGAGATGGAGATAGAAACTTTGATCACGCATAACTTTTTAACGAATGGTCCGATTTGAAAAATTTCTTTTACATTTCGATAGGTATTGATAAACACAATAAAACTGCATTTTTACTTTTCCGAAATATTTAAATTTTTAAAATCGTATATTTGCGATTGTGGGCGTTAAAGGGGGCGTGTCACCTTTTTGAAACAAACTTGCGCTGCGTAGGAACTCCTAGAATCTGCATGCAAAATGCCAATCTTCTAGCTTTTATAGTTTCCGAGATCTCAGCGTTCATACGGACAGACAGACAGACAGACGGACAGACGGACAGACAGACGGACAGACGGACAGACGGACATGGCTAGATCGACTCGGCTAGTGATCCTGAACAAGAATATATATACTTTATAGGGTCGGAAACGCTTCCTTCTACCTGTTACATACTTTTGCACGAATACAATATACCCTTTTACTCTACGAGTAACGGGTATAAAAAGAATAGTTTAGGGGAAATGGAAAATACCATTAAAGAACCATCCCCAGCGCCCTCCACAACCTCTTCTGTCCCAAAAACAAGCCTCATCTTTTCTTCTTTGCTATCAGAATAAAAGAGGCTTCCTTAGTAAGCTGACTAAATTGTACACGGATAATTTTTCATTCCCATTTAATTTGATGGTATGTACAGAGACCTGGTTAAGGCCGGATATTCTTAGCTCCGAAATTTTCCCGGGTAAGTACATAATTTACAGGCTCTATCGTCAGTCCAGACGAGGAGGTGAAGTCTGGATTGCTGTCAATCCAACCCTTTCGTCTGAATTACTAACTTTGGAAAAATTTTATAACATCGAATTCCTAGGTATAAAATTATCGTTTCGCGGTAGTTTTGTATATATTACTTGTTCTTCTGATTTACCTATTTACGCAAATCACCTTTCCGTTATTCAGTTCATTTAAAAAAACTGTCAGATCGAGATCAGTTAATAGTATTGGGTGATTTTAATATACCTAGTGCGACATGGTCCCCAGACGAAAACTTAAATTTTTTTCTTCCTTTAGCGCAGCACGACTTTATTGACGGCTTGTCTGACATTGCGCTATCCCAAGTGAATCATGTTTAAAACTCCTTAGGACGTTTACTGGACTTGTGTTTTGTTACAAATTCAGAAGGTGTTTGTCTATTAAGAACATCATTACTTACACAACCGGAAGATCCTTATCATCCAACTTTAGAGCTGACTGTAGATGCCAGAACAGAGCTGAGTAAAAAATCCGAAAAGTCTATTAAACGAATCCGCTGCTTTCGTAAGGCAAACTTTCATCTTTTAAATACTTTTATATCCGGCTATGACTGGTCCTAATTTTATGCATGCACTTCTCATTCCCACTTATTTAGAAGGAGTCATTTGTTATTCCCCTTCATAAGAAAGGAAATAAATCGAATACAAGTAATTATAGAGGTATATCCAAATTATCCGCCATCCCAAAGATTTCGAAAACGTTATTACACTCCACTTGCAATATCTTGGTAGATCAATTATATCTCCATGTCAACATGGATTTATAAGGCGAACATCTACGACGACAAACCTCTTGGAGCTAACGTCTTTTTTAATAAATGGCTACAGAAAGAACAAGCAGACTGACGTAGTTTACACTGATTTTAGTAAAGCGTTTGATTCAGTAAATCACTCGCTTTTTGTATTAAAGCTAGACTTATCAGGGTTTCCATGTGATCTTCTAACATGGATCTTAAGTTATCTAAGTGGTAGGACTCAACGAGTCCTCTTTAAAAACTCGATCTCTACTTTGATCCGAGATAACTTTGCCATTCAGATAACTTGAAATTTATTTAAGCAGATCAACTGGAAAACTAACAGGTCAAGTTTTTTAACAAGAAGTAAGTGATTTACAGAGTCAATTTATAAAGTCAGTGTAAATGACGTCTGTTTGAAAACTACTATTGAAGCCTTTTATCACAAATGTAGTGAGCTCTAGAAGGCTTGTGATTGTGGATCTACGTTTAATAAATTCGTGTTGACCCGGAGAAATGATTGATCTACAAAGGTGCTGTAAATGAGGAGTAATGATTTTTTCAAAAAGCTTATTAATAGCTGACAACTTACAATTACCTCTGTAGTTACTGGCTTCTAACTTGTTACCTTTTTTGAAAAGAGGAATAACAAATGATTCCTTCCAAATATTTTGGAATTGGGAAGTTTCTAGAGATAAGGTAAACAACTTGTGAAGAGGTTTGCTCAGGGCCTTAGCACAATACCTAAGCACGCACCCAGGAATACCATCAGGCCCTGGCGAATAAACAGGCTTAATACGAAGAAGATCCAAAAGAAGAGAGCTTTCTGTTAAAGTGGGACAGAATATAAGGTTTGACTTGGATATGGTGTAAGAATAAGGCTGTGATGAATAATCTAAAGTAGAGTAAGTCGATTCAAAAAATTGGGCAAATAAATCGGCTATTGCCTGATCTGTGGTTGACGTCATGTTTTCGAACGACAGCGAGGAAGGAAAAGAATTAGATTTACGCTTGGTGTTAACGAAATTATAAAATTATATTATTTAAAGTAAGACGAACATAGTTCCTGGTAATTCTATAAGGCCATCTATATTGTCCTTTTTCACTTCTCGCGATCTTGTTTTTACGCCCATTGGGTAATAGGGCTCCGCGTAACAAGCACTGCTTGGTGTCGTAAGGGCCACTTGTTTGCGCTGATCATAGTGCATCAACGTCCGAATCGCTTCATAGCAGCAGGAGACTATAATGCCAAATATAGCCACTGGGGATCACGACTCGTGACTCCCAAAGGAAGGCAATTATATAATACAACTAGCGGTACCCTGCCACGCTTCGCTGTGGCATATTACTGGATACATAAATAATAAGACACGAAGCAAAAGTTTCATAACCATTAACCATTTTGTAACACTTGTTGGTATACAATGTTTTTTGTTTTTTCGTTCTCGGCATAAATGGCCATTATGGTTTACCTACACGGGAACACGTAACATACAATTGTCCGAGTGAGAAGCAATTCTCACTTTAATCTAAGCCACAAAATTCCAAAGTTTGCCCCTGTGCGTTATTGATTGTTATTTCGAATGCCAATCTATATGGGAACTGCAATCTTTTAAATTCAAAAGGTACATCGGTTGGAATTATTTGAATTCTATGGATTAGGACAGCTTCACCTTAATTATTGTTGATTCCACTAAATTGTATATCAATTTCTTGACTGCCAGCCGCGTCCCTTTGCAAAGTTTCGGTTGATTGATGTTTCGCAACAGGATAATTGGCACACCTATATTCCATTTCAGTATGTGTGGTGGCATTCCTGACAGATTAAGTGAGTTCCAAAATTCGGTTGGGTAATTTACGGCTTCTTCTATTTCCACAAGGGTATCTATTGACTAATATGTAATTTCCACAGCCTGAATGCCCAATTGAATTTAATTATTCAGTTGATAGACATCTTTATTTTTGGCGGCAGGTATGGCTCATTCGCTCATTTGCTGTAATTTCATTCAATATTCAGAAATAGTTTTTGTAAAATTTCTTCTTTCGATGAAACTAAATTACAAAGATTATCTGTTATTGATTTTTCTCTAGACGTTTTATCGACTGGCAGTCTTCCGTTCCCAATGTCCAGCAACTGTCGTTGGAACTCCTCCGCTGTTCTCGTCCTGCTCGCTCTGGAGCTAAACACGCATATTCATATTCATCGTCAATGCTGAAGAAGATACCACCACGTCCGCCCGTTAACATCTTCATAAAGATATCGGATGTGCAGTGTTGCTCGCATCTTTAATACATGTATCCCATTATTGGTCGTCATCCAATAAAGTGGTTTGTGTGATGCCGTTTACATCTTTCAAATGCTTGAAAGACCTCGGACCAGCCACATTTACCAACAGAATTCTAAGGAAAAAACATTAATTTTGATTTGGATGACCTGTATATATTCTCCCAATGGTATTTTCTTTGAAAATGCCAGGTTGTCCGTCCACTGGCTGCCCCCGTTTACGTCATCCAAATGCTTTTTTTTAGTTACATTCCACGTGTAATAGAACGGCACTTCAAAATACATCAGTGTTCTGGCGAAAGCTTCTTCCTGTCATAATTTGGAGAAAGCTGTCAGAGTTGTATCAGGTGGATTGATTGCTCTTTCTTGTACGTTAGCATCTGTGAAATTGACACGTTGGCCATTCTCCAAATGTACTGCTAAATTAATCACAGCTAGATTGCTCGTTAGCATCTGTGAAATAGACACGTTGGCCATTCTCCAAAAGTATTGCTAAATCGGAAATTACCAAAAAATTGCCATACAGCCTCATTGCTGCCTCATCCAGCCTGGTATTGTGCAATTTCATCTATAACTCTTTCTGCATTTCTGTCACTTTTTTCCGGCTTAACACCAAAAACTGCCATATCGTTGCCTTTATTCACGTACTTACAGATATATTTTATCGATTTCACGAAATTACAATATTTTACATTTATGTGCGCTTTGTATGTTTTCAACAACAGTGAACATGGAACAACCCAACGATGGTCTACCTCTAACTCTCTATTTCGCATCTTTATAATTGCCAAACTTCCCCCATCTTCAGTTGAACGTCTCCTGTACAAAGGATATCCATCGTCTCCAGTTATAGTGTTAGCTGTAAATGCTCTAGGATATCGCTTGGAGCATTTACCATCTACCATGCATCGTGAACGTTGATTTATTATGCCGCATGGTCCATGGATCATGTTCTTGATACAACTGCATGCAAGTCCTCATCGATGTCGTCTCTTGGAATCTCTGCGCAGATCGCATCGTCAGTTTTATCATACAGCCAGATAAGTATGTGCGCATGTGGCAATACTCTCTTTTGCCATTCAACGGAATTTATCTGGCAGCGCACAGACCCAAAAACTTCATGCTTCACAATGAAATCCATTTGCGACTTCAGCTTTTGTCTGAAAACACGTGCTGTATTATCATGTCTATCCAGAGGAGATTGTCCAGGAAATAACAGCTGCTCTATCTCTTTCCAAGCTGAATTGCATTTGAAAGTGATGAATAAATCTGGACAACCGTAATAACGGACATATGCCATTGCATCTTGAGCATATGTATGTCGTGGTCCGCCTATGAATGAAGACGGCAAAGTAGTTAGCTTTCCAACGTTTGTTGTATCATCGTCTCCTGTTATAGTGTTAGCTGTAAATGCTCTAGGATATCGCTTGGAGCATTTACCATATACCATGCATTGTGAACGTTGATTTATTATGCCGCATGGTCCATGGATCATGTTCTCGATAACAATTGCATGCAAATCCTCATCGATGTCGTCTCTTGGAATCTCTGCAGATCGCACTGTCAATTTTAAGTATGTGCGCATGTAGCAAACCCCTCTTTTGCAATTCAACGGAATACATCCAGCAGCGCACAGAGCCAAAAACTTCATGCTTCACCATGAAATCCATTAGCGACTTCAGCTTTTGTCTGAAAACACGTGCTGTAATGTCATGTCTATCCAGATCATTACTCCTCATTTGCAGCACCTTTGTAGATCAATCATTTCTCCGTGTCAACACGGATTTATTAAACGTAGATCCACAATCAGAAATCTTCTAGAGCTTACTACATTTGTTATAAAGGGCTTCAACATTAGTTTTCATACAGAAGTCATTTACACTGACTTTAGTAAAGCATTTGCCTCTGGACTACTAGTGAAATGAACAGAGTCTTTGTAACATAGGGATCATCGAATTCCTTTGACCACCTTTTAATAAATCCAAGTTCTCCCCTGGTTTTATTCACCATGGAAATAATTTGAAAAACTTAGGTTTTGGGTCAAGAAGGACGCCAAGGCCATGCGTAATTCTAGACAACGCACAGGCATAACATATCTTCATCTGTGTACATAAGGACACGCGACCTTGTCAAGACTAGAGGGAGATCGTTAATAAATAAAGTAAAAAGAAGTGGGCCAAGGTGGCTTCCTTTTGGGACGCCTGAAGTAACTCGGATAAAATAAGAGATCGAGTTTTTAAAGAGGACTCGTTGAGTCCTACCACTTAGATAACTTAAGATCCATGTTAGAAGATCACATGGAAACCCTGATAAGTCTAGCTTTAATACAAGAAGCGAGTGATTTACTGAATCAAACGCTTTACTAAAATCAGTGTAAACTACGTCGGTCTGCATGTTCTTTCTGTAGCCATTTATTAAAAAAGACGTTAGCTCCAAGAGGTTTGTCGTCGTAGATCTTCGCCTTATAAATCCATGTTGACATGGAGATATAATTGATCTACAAAGATGTTGCAAGTGGGGTGTAATAACGTTCTCGAAAAGCTTTGGGATGGCGGATAATTTGGATATACCTCTGTAATTACTTGCATTCGATTTAAGTTTGACTTGGCTATGGAATTTGGATAAGACGGATTTGGACGGGATGAAACAGAATATGTTGTCTGGAAAAACTGGGCAAACAGGTCGGTAATTGCCTGATCAGTACTTGCCGTAGAATTTTCAAATGATAGTGATGCAGGGTAACAGGCTGATTTACGCTTAGTGTTAACAAAATTATAAAACTGTTTTGGATCTTGTGAAAATTGGAGTCAGATAGCTTTTATAACTCCGGGCGTTAAGCACGGTAAAATGGAAGGTATCGAGAGAAGGCAGATTGTGAACTGCACATTTTAAATTTATTGAAAAGTCTGGATTTAATATTTTTTAGGTGTGACAACTCCTTATTAAGCCATGGAGGCTTATTTGAATTTGACGGATAGCATAACGGAACACACAGATAAAAGAAAGGAAGTAAAATTTTAGAGTTTTCGTCAGGGGACCTTGTCGCACTAGGTATATTAAAATCACCTAATACTACTAAATGATCTCGATCTGACAGTTTTTAGGAAATGGACTGAATAACGGAAAGGTGATTTGCGTAACTAGGGAAATCAGATGATGGTGGGATATATGAACAAGTAAAATATACAAAACTACAACGAAACGATAATTTTATACCTAGGAATTCGATGTCGTAAAATTCTTCGAAAGTTATTAATTCAGACGAAAAGGTGGAGTCGACAGCAATCAGGATTCCACCTCCCCGTCTGAACTGACGATCAATCCTGTAAATTGTGTACTTACCAATCTTAAATGATAATACTTTCCTAGCATAAGAGAATATAAATTGTTTGAACTTCAAATCATCAACTGGGATTTTGTTACTGATATAAGCCGTTATATCCAGTGATGAGAGGTCTGGGGCAAGCCGTGAAATACATGTTTTGGGTGCCCCACCCGAACACAAGTTACCGTTTTTGGTACAACACATGCAATCCTTTTTGGTACTACAGAATTAGTATCTGTACTACCAGTATCGCCCGGTAATCCGGACGTTAAGTCCACATGATGTGTTGGGGCCACTAATTTATTTTGATCGGACAGAGCGGAAGTGGCGGAAGTACCAGACGGCGCCACATCGGTTCCAGCAACTTCGGGTACCAAATCACCTTTTGCCCCCGATCTTAGTACCATTTGAGTGGCACCTGAGATTGGCAGCTGAGCTGGAATCGAATCGCGGGCAGCATCGACCGCGACTTCTTTGCGCTTTGGGGAATCGGGCTCAGCTATCATGCGACAAGTGAGCTGCGATTCGAGCGCCGCGATCAGGTCCGTATTTTGACAGCAGTTCCGGATTAATTCCGTAACACTGCTTTTTGTGCCTAATAGATATTGCCTGGTTCTCATATATGATGCATTCATCGCAGTAGTAGTGTAGGCCACTCCTCTTATCGATGGCATCGCGAACCAGGCCAGAATAGCCAAGACACTTTGCGTGATAAATTTTATCACATGTATGGCAGGGAATACTTTGCTGTCCAGCCGAGATAACTTTCTTGCAATTTTTCAATGAACAGAAAGCCATTTTCGCTGACCACGGACCACTGTGCACCATAGTGGAGAAAAAAATCGAAAGCGCTCAAGAACTTTTTAATGAGAGAGCAAGGAGAGCGACAGAGCGGGAGCGAAACACCGATTAACTTTGATGTTAGGCACCACGAAACGAGAAAAGAGAGAGAGCGGGATTATTAACCGATTAACTCCGGTATAAGACACCACAAAGAGAAATTACCGTTGGAGTGCGTGCCGTTCCAACAGCGCCCAACGACGAAGAGAAAGACTGAAAAGGGAGGCAATAGAAAACAATAACAACAAACCAGCACCGAATTAAATGATAAAAACTTTATATTTTCTAAACACAAGTTAAACACGATGCACTCGCGAAGCGAACGGAAAGTTGTTAAAAAACACTACAAAAAGGTGTAGAAACGTTAAGAAGATTTAAGTGGTGGTTTCAATAAGAAAAAATTAAAATTCGGAGCGCAAAACAAAAACACGTCCGTTCACTGTGAAATGCGTATAACCTTTTTGGAACAAACAGCTCTCCAACAACAAAACACCTTACGCAGATTGATTAGATATTCACTTATGCTTGAATTCCGGAAACTCTCGCCCTTACATATGGAACCCTATACAGTCATCATGATGGAATTTTTCTTAGATATAGCTTGAAAAAAATATAACTATTATATAATAAGCGCCAAATTGTAAATATATAAAATAAATAGATCTAATATAAATTGATAATTGTGTATATATATTCTAATTGTATTTATCTTTATTTATTAAGCAAATACAGTTTCCCCCTCGTGGATTGAGACCTTTTCGTGGTGTGGGGGTTGATCAACCTTGTAAGACTTCTCGCCGGGTGGTTAGGGTGCAACGATAGCTTGTACTTTTCCTTCTGTTCTGTGATCACTTCATTGCTGGTAGAATGTTTAAGTCGCGATGTATGTTTTCGTTGCGAACGTACCACGGTTCCCCGGTGATTGTTCTCAAGATCTTCGACTGAGCTCGCAGGACTATGTCAATATTGCCATAACTGAGAGCCGTACATCCATATAGGTTTTAGTACCGAGTTAACAGCAGAACTTTGTATTCAAGGTTAAGGGGAGACCGAGCGTTGATAAGCCAATGAAGGCTACTGGCTTTTAGCTTTAGGAGTGTGAATGAAGGCGAGAAGCGAACGGAAAGTTGTTAAAAAACACTTAAAGGTGTAGAAAAGTTAAAAAGATTTAAGAAGGCCCCGGTGGTTTCAATAAAAAAAAAAAGAAAATTCGGAGCGCAACACAAAAACAGGACCGTTTACTGTGAAGAGCTATGCCTCACAAACCTCACTTCAGGTAATTGTTTTATTTAAATAGAAATATATAATAAAATAATTCGAAACTATATTTATATCTATATATATTGTTTATATATTGTTTATATATTGTTTATATAAAACTAAGTCTAAGACTATTTTATTTATTTTTTCATAGTAGTAGTGGTTGTAGGAGAGGTAGTTATTATTTATAATATTGTTTGATTAGGCTTGGTACGTATAAATATAAACTTAGTATTACAATATGCAAAATTGTACAGTTTTGTTTATTAGTAATATTTTAAATGGATTACTAATAAAATTAAAATTAAATTATTCTCTATTTAAGAGCAGCGTTTAGAAACGAAACAAGTTTTTCTCAATTATTTCCGTTTAAAAGGCTTATTGCCAGGTCAACAGTAATGTAATCAAAACGGAGATTGTTTATTCTGATTTCTGTTTTGAATAGCCATTTTTTTTCTTGATGCACTATGATCAGCACAAATGACACCACTCAAGGGGTGAAAAAACAAGAGGGCGAGTGGTGAAAAAACACAATATAGTAATTGTGCATTGATTATTTTAAACGTGGGGTTGGTCTCTAAAAGAAGGTTGGGTAGGTGGGTAATGTATAACTGCTGAACGCGTTGATTTGCGGGAGTGTTGCATATATATTGCAGTTTATCACAATGTGAAGCGATCAGAAAAATTGTGAAGCTCTACATCCAAGTCTTGTGCGATTTCATGCCAATGTCCCCTTAACAAACAACAATCTATGGTTGATGCTTCATCCCCTTAAGGAATATATACTCGCCATTTTCCTGACCTATTTTTCCTTAAAGAACTGTGAGGTTTTTTCACTCAAACATGCTTCCCTCTCCATGAAAGAGTATCTTCCTGCAGTTTTAAGACCTTCGGTTATTAGATCACCTATTACCATAACGCTTCCTTCTCCACTTTCTATTGCTGTACATATCCTCGGAATCAATTTAACATTGTAACACTTTAATTAACTCTTCACTAGAATAAAAATCTTTCATATCCTAATTATAAGAAACTCAAAAAAAATGGTATATATTAGCAAATCCTAAATCGACAATATAGTCTTGCACGAAAGAACAGTGTTCAAAATCTATTTTTGTTTCCAAACTTGTTCACAGCTGATCCACATGATTAAACTTAAAAAAAAAATAAAGGACCTATTAGGTAATTTGTTAGCTTTAAAAAATGTAAGTAAAACATTTTTATTTTGATTTTCCATATTCTTTTTTAAAACTATTTTTTCATAAGTCATGACCGATTAATTTTCTAGTGCGTTTGTTTTTCTTCTTGTCAGCGCTCAACAAAAGAAGTTCACTCAGTAGAGGCCTTTTCATTTTTTGCCTCAACTACTTTTTTTTCTCAACTTTTTAGTTTTAACTAAAAGGTTACACCTATCTAACAAATAAGTAGGTGACTACAACACTACGCTAATACAAAGCACATGTCCTTGTGTTTTGTCGACCAGGTAAATTATTTTTATCAGCTATTCGAATTAGTTTTTGACACAAATTACTACTTCAGTTTCCATTTTTTTCCCACGCCTTTAATTTAATAAAGTGATACAAGGAATTGCATAACACTGTCGTCAGCCGTTCTGTAACCAATAAATTTATCACAGTTGATATATGTTCTCCATTAGCCACCCCTTGCTTAACGTTGATGAATGTCCTTTTGTACCCAGCCACTTCCTCCATATTTCAACCAATTACTTCCTTAATATTGGTTTAAGACCTTCTACAAAGAACTTATTGAGAATCCGGCACCACCAAAGCGTTTCATATCTTCTCCTCCTCTTTGGAATAACAAACAATGTTATCAAGCTCCATAAAAACAACAAATAAACTGACTATTTAGTACAGCCATTAAATTGGTGTGAGTATGTACACTTTCGTTAGTTCGTCAGTCATTTAAATGTGTACTATATCTGTATTTGGGTAACTCTATAACAACAAACGGAGCTTGATTATGCTTGTTTTTAATAAGCTCTTAAGTTCCTATCATCATATGATCCCCTTCTTAGGTATAACCTTTTTTGACCATTTCTTTTCAATTCTGGAGCCAAGCAAGGTGTAGTTATTACAGAAACTATAATAAATTGCCTTTAGTATGTCGTTGAAATATAGGATATCATTTTCAAATATGTATTTATGTATTGTACAAATAAATGTTTCTTGTAAATGCGTATTTAGACGATCACAAATTCCTTCACCTCATTTCTCAGTCAAATTTATTCGGCTTTTAACCATTTAATTTAAGAACACCTTTATTTCTGTACTTAAATTAAAAATAAAATGCCTGCATAAATCCTCACCATCTGTGCACCCTTAGAGTTACATATATCCATTTTAATTCGACTGGCCGTTAGAAATTTGCAGTCCTTATATATGGTAAGCTTGTGACACAAATGTTTGATTGCATCGAACGCATAACAATTTGAGCTTGTGTCAATACATTTATAATTTTTTTGTGGAGTGTTGAAAATAAATAACGTCTGTCATCGGTTGTAATTTTTAAAGGTTGATTCCAAATAATAAGTCGATTACTTTGTACTACTTGACCGGCGTTTCAAGCAATGACTTTATTCTTTAAAATGAAAAGCTATTGGCTCGTGGCAGCGCTATCCGCTTACGCCGGCAGCGGCCATGTTTATGGGAATGTCGTTGCTCATACATATACGAGGAATAAGGAGGTAACAGCGCCTTTATAAACTCAATTTAATTAGATATCTTTAGCGACTTTTTCACTCTCTTGTTAATTTCAAGCTTCTGCAGGTTTTAATTTAAAGCATCTGCAAAGCATAAACAAATAGCAGCCCATAATCAATTTCTTTGCAACCCGTCTTCTGCAGCTTATAAACAAAGTCCCAATAAATAATTTCTTTGTGACCCGTCTTCTGCAGCTTATAAACAAGCTCAGCCCATTTAAAGTAAACATAAACATCCGACGAGCCCAATTCCGTAGCGAGACCAATTTTAATAAAAAACAAGAAAGGAAAGCTAACTTCGGGCGGAGCCGAAGTTGAAATACCCTTGCAGAATATTCCTAATTATATTCTCCAAAATTATTCATATGATGCATTCTTAACACTCATAAAAAATCCCAACTTTCTAACTTTAAAAACACCAAAGTTATGGCATTTCCAATCGTTCAGTTAAGTGGCGGCTATAGGATATAGTCGGCCGATCCCTATGAAATTTAGTGGGTCAGATTGATTGGCCAAATATAGAACCCATAGAAAATCCCAACTTCCTAACTTTACAAATCCCAAAGTTATGGCATTACCGATCAATCAGTTATATAGCAGCTATAGGATATAGTCAGCCGATCCTTATGAAATTTGGTAGGTCAGATTGATTGGCCAAATATAAAAGCCATAGAAAATCCCAACTTCCTAACTTTACAAATCCCAAAGTTATGGCATTACCGATCAATCAGTTATATGGCAGCTATAGGATATAGTCGGCCGATCCTTATGAAATTTGGTAGGTCGGATTGACTGGCCAAATAAAATACCCATAGGAAATCCCAACTTCCTAACTTAACAAACACTAAAGTTATGGCATTTCCGATCAATCAGTTATATGGCAGCTATAGGATATAGTTGTCCGATCCTGGCCGTTCCGACTTATATACTGCGTGCAAAGGATCGAAGGCTGTGTGCAAAGTTTCAATTCGATATCTTTAAAACTGAGAGACTAGTTGGCGTAGAAACAGACAGACGGACAGACAGACGGACAGACGGACAGACGGACATGGCTATATCAACTCAGGAGGTGATCCTGATCAAGAATATATATACTTTATAGGGTCGGAGATGTCTCCTTCACTGCGTTGCACACTTTTGACCAAAATTATAATACCCTCTGCAAGGGTATAAAAATAAATCGACGACAGATTCAAAATGGAAAATAATATTTAATAAATCTATTTCTCAAAAGAAAAATTCGAGGGAATTTTATTTATTGATTTTATTGATTTATTGATGATGATAGCTATGATAGCCACATTCTATGAGTAAGTAAAAATTTTATTATATGTACCAGTGCTCAATAACAATTCTAAAAGTTAAGATTGAAGAACACACCAAAGTTATCTCATTTCTAAACGTTCAGGTATATACGATATAGCCAGTCCCATCTTTCTAACTTAAGAAACACTAAAGCTATGGCATATCCGATCAATCAGTTATATGCCAGCTATCGGATATAGTCGCATCGGTTGGCCGAAAATAAAACACATAGAAAATCCCAATTTCCTAACTTTACTAACACCATAGTTATGGAATTTGCGATCATTCAGTTATATGGCAGCTATAGGATATAGTCGGCCGATCCTTATGAAATTTGGTAGGTCAGATTGATTGGCCAAAAATAAAACCCATAGAAAATCCCAACTTCCTAACTTTACACACCTAAAGATATGGCATTTCCGATCAATCAGTTATATGACATCTATAGGATATAGTCGGCCGATCCTTATGAAATTTGGTAGGTCGGATTGATTGGCCAAAAAAGAACCCATAGAAAATCCCAACTTCCTAACTTAACAAACACCAAAGTTATGGCATTTCCGATCAATCAGTTATATGGCAGCTATAGGATATAGTTGGCCGATCCCGGCCGTTCCGACTTATATACTGCGTGCAAAGGAAAGAAGGGTGTGTGCAAAGTTTCAATTCCATATCTTTAAAACTGAGAGACTAGTTTGCGTAGAAACAGACAGACGGACAGACGGACAGACAGACGGACAGACGGACAGACGGACAGACGGACATGCTTATATCAACTCAGGAGGTGATCCTGATCAAGAATATATATACTTTATAGGGTCGGAGATGTCTCCTTCACTGCGTTGCACACTTTTGACCAAAATTATAATACCCTCTGCAAGGGTATAAAAATAAATCGACGACAGATTCAAAATGGAAAATAATATTTAATAAATCTATTTCTCAAAAGAAAAATTCGAGGGAATTTTATTGATTAATTTTATTGATTTATTGATGATGATAGCTATGATAGCCACATTCTATGAGTAAGTAAAAATTTTATTATATGTACCAGTGCTCAATAACAATTCTAAAAGTTAAGATTGAAGAACACACCAAAGTTATCTCATTTCTAAACGTTCAGGTATATAGCAGCTATACGATATAGCCAGTCCCATCTTTCTAACTTAAGAAACACTAAAGCTATGGCATATCCGATCAATCAGTTATATGCCAGCTATCGGATATAGTCGCATCGGTTGGCCGAAAATAAAACACATAGAAAATCCCAATTTCCTAACTTTACTAACACCATAGTTATGGAATTTGCGATCATTCAGTTATATGGCAGCTATAGGATATAGTCGGCCGATCCTTATGAAATTTGGTAGGTCAGATTGATTGGCCAAAAATAAAACCCATAGAAAATATCAACTTCCTAACTTTACACACACTAAAGATATGGCATTTCCGATCAATCAGTTATATGACATCTATAGGATATAGTCGGCCGATCCTTATGAAATTTGGTAGGTCGGATTGATTGGCCAAAAAAAAAACCCATAGAAAATCCCAACTTCCTAACTTAACAAACACCAAAGTTATGGCATTTCCGATCAATCAGTTATATGGCAGCTATAGGATATAGTTGGCCGATCCCGGCCGTTCCGACTTATATACTGCGTGCAAAGGAAAGAAGGGTGTGTGCAAAGTTTCAATTCCATATCTTTAAAACTGAGAGACTAGTTTGCGTAGAAACAGACAGACGGACAGACGGACAGACGGACAGACAGACGGACAGACGGACAGACGGACATGCTTATATCAACTCAGGAGGTGATCCTGATCAAGAATATATATACTTTATAGGGTCGGAGATGTCTCCTTCACTGCGTTGCACACTTTTGACCAAAATTATAATACCCTCTGCAAGGGTATAAAAACTCCTTATTGAATTTGGCAATCTAATTTAGAATTGGATCGCTCATTTTCGGACTCTCTTTAGAATCCTAAAATCTCTTTCACAAAATTGACAGTAATTCTTTTGAGTTGAGGTTTGATGATTAATCAAATTTAACCCAGCAGGCAGTCGATTTTTAACATGGACTCAGTTCGTTACTAGTAGAAGAAAAAAGTAGTTAAGTGACAAGTGAAAAATTTATTAGAGAATTAAGTTAAGATAATTAATATCTCAACATAATTTGATTTGTATGCATCGGATGTTTGTGCGGTCAGGCCATGGGAGTATGCTAATTTCGTTTATTAGTACTTTTATTTCCCTTTTTGTAAATGAATAGCTATGGGAAGTTGTAGTACGTTATGGTTTTGAGAGAAAACACTGCGCTTTTTAACTAGCATGTCGGTGTACTGTAATAGAGTGGGTTGAATTAGTTTATCTTTTAAATATTCGAAAGCTTTTTGACATTCACCAGTCCACTGAAAAGGAAAGTTCTTCTTACAAAATCTCGTTACGTGCCGTGAATAGTAGGCAAAGTGTTTAATAAAACGTCTGTAATAATTGCAGAATGCAATGAATCTTTTACCGCTGTCTGCGTCATGTGGGACTGGATAATTTTGTATGACGTCGTTTTTCTTTTCCGTCTGGCAGGTTTCCTTTGTCTGTGCATATATGACAAAGAAAACTTACTTCATACATGAAGAATGAGCATTTTAGTGGGTGTAACTACGTATATAAATGAATTCGGCGCTGTTTTAAATCCAAAGGGTAATCGGGGTAATATCAGCCACTGCTCGTTGAAAAAGACGTTATATTATATGAGCTTCCCTTAGTTAGATTTGGTGTACACACAAAAATTTAAATAGCTTCATTGCTTTTAGTAATATGGGCTTAGAAATCGAACTGTAGTCGTTTTGTAATAACTGCAAGGGTATTTAAACGTCGGCTTGCCGAAGTATAGTAAAATAATAGTAAATAAATACTATATCTCACAGAAATAATTTGATAAATAGAAAAAAGAAAAAAAAAATTGTTTATCATTTTAATTTTTTGTAATTTTTGGATTTTCCTATGGGAGCTTTGTGATATAGATGTCCGATTTTAATTTAGTAAAAACGGTGATTCCATAGTATTTAAATATTTCAAATCCCAAAAAAACAAAAAAAAATGTTAAACAACAAAGTTATACATTTTTAATTATACCCGTTACTCGTAGAGTAAAAGGGTATATTGTATTCGTGCAAAAGTATGTAACAGGTAGAAGGAAGCGTTTCCGACCCTATAAAGTATATATATTCTTGTTCAGGATCACTAGCCGAGTCGATCTAGCCATGTCCGTCTGTCCGTCTGTCCGTCTCTCCGTCTGTCCGTCTGTCTGTCCCTCCGTATGAACGCTGAGATCTCGGAACCTATAAAAGCTAGACGATTGGCCTTTTGCATGTAGATTTTAGGAGTTCCTACGCAGCGCAATTTTGTTTCAAAATGGTGCCACGCCCCCTCTGACGCCCACAAGCCACAAGCTGTGGCCACAGTTTTGATGCTATTATGAAAATTTTAATTGATATGTATTTGTTTCGTCAATACCTATCGATTGGCCTAATAAAAGTTTTCCACGCCTACTCTAACGCCCAAAAACCCATTAAACGCTTAAGCCTGGCTAGCGCCTACATTTCCGCCTTTCATGGCCCGTGGCGCAATACAAAAGCGCCATCTAACGGATGACTTTGGAACAGCTGGCCAAGGTGCTAATTCGAGCGGCGAAAAACATACAAGAAGGCATATTTATATTAAGTTGTTTAGCTGAGTAACGGGTATCTAATAGTCGAGGCACTCGACTATTGCGTTCTCTCTTGTTTTTTTTTGCGATTGTTCCTATGGGAGCTATATGATATAGTCGCCCGATCCTGCTCGTTTCGAATTATATACTTCTGCAATAGATAGACAACTTTTGGGAAAGTTTCAAGCAGATATCTTTAAGATTGAGGGACTAGTTTGTGTAGAAACGGACGGACGTCGGGCAGACAGACAGACAGACGGACTCACGGACAGACGGACATGGCTAGATAGACTCTCCTAGTAATGCTGATCAAGAATATATATATATACTTTATAGGGTCGGAAATGTCTCCTTCACTGCGTTGAAAACTTTTGACAGAAATTATAACCCCCTCTGCAAAGGTATAAAAATGTATTTGATATTGTATCTTTTTTTTCTTTTAAACATATTTATTTAGACCAAAAAATCTTTTGCAAATATTTAGCTTATTTATTTTGCATATATTTTCCTTATGTGGTTCTATGAATATATTTTTCTTATTTTTTTTTGCATAGATTTTTTTTGTTTGGACTATTTGATTTTGTATTATTCAAATATATGTTAAATATTAAAAAAATATATATGAACGGTAAATATATTATACAATAATGATTTTTCCTTAGGTTCACCCACGGAAACATCGTTACTTCCTCTAAATAACCACATTTGTAATACTAAAGTATTAAAAATTATAATAAAACACAAACCCGATTTAATGAGAAAACAAGCCAAAAAGGCAAAGGAAACAAAAACAATTTTGGAGAGACAGTCAGACGCAGCTGACTTACATACCTTTCCGGAGAGCGAGATAAATATCGCCAATAAACTAACATTATTATATTCATTAGTTTGCAAGAGAAATGTTGGAAAGCGAACCGATGAGATTTTCGGATATAGAACCAAAATAGGTCAAGTTTAGATCCGCACCATCCCCCCAAGGTGGCAACCATTTAGTAAAATACTAGAAAACTAGAGAAAAATACTAAACTAACTAGAGCAACACCAAAGTGGCCTAAAGACCCACTAAGATAAAGATCTTTATCCCGAAGAATCGCACCACTGCCGAGCATAGCAAACTTATGAGGCGAAGGACTGCGGCGAGCAAAAGTAAAAGGGAAATGGGAGGAGATTTGCGTACTACGATAAACCATGGCTGATACGAAAAAGCCGATTCGATTGAAAACCCAGGCGTAGGAGTAATGTTTAAAAAGATTCCAATATTTTTGTATTTCATAAGCAAGCACGTCAGTGCAGTTTTAGTTCTGAATTAATAATTTTTTATTGTTCTGTATTTGGTTCTTTCTTAGCCTACATACATAAGTTCTTATATCTAAGCGGCATAGCTGCGCCGGCAGCGCAGCGGCTTTCTTATGTATGTGTTTTACATGGTCAGCGCTTGTAACAGCGTGAGCGGGAGGGAGAGCGTTTACTTGAGCCGTCGGCTGTATGAAACATGGGGACGCTGCGCTTATATTGTTCCTAAGTATATTTGTGCGATCATATTACATTGCACTTGAAATAAGCTTGGTTCTTTAAGTTTACGTAAACATTGCAACAAAGTGTTACAATGTGTTTCTACTTATATGAAGTACAGTAAGTACTCTATATGTGCGCATACTACAGTACGATGGATTTATGCCCGCCGTAAAGGTGAGGCGACAAAGGGTTCATTACGGGAGCCAAGATGACCGAAGTTAGCCACAGTCAGGTTCCAAGTCACGAGATCGTCACTATCGCCCCAACCACGGCGTGCCAAAGCCTCCAGAATCAGAAGTCCCAGTAACCATCACTCTGCCCCGACATTTACTAGCCGTGCGGATGCACAAATGGAATCTACGATTGGACGGAGCGTCTGACCCGTTGACCTTAACCGCCGAACTTGAGGATAAAATAGCAACATACGGAATCAACCAGGAGGAGGTACCCCGCGCCATGTCAGAAATTTTGGAAGGTAGGGCAGCACGAAGGTTCCGCACGAGCCGCTTAAAGACGGCTACGTGGGCAGAGTTTCGAGCCGAATTCTTAAGTTTCTTCCTGTCCCCACGTTACTTAGAGCGGAGATGCGAGATGCGGTCGCAGCGGAGACGAGCAAAGTAACAGCTTGACATCAAGAAATCCACCGTTAAGGACAAACAACAGCCTGATTACCGCTATCGTGCAGATCGGAGGCAGATGGGTGGACGCCACGGTGGATACGGGAGCGTCGAGGAGTTTTGTGAGCGAAGGGTACGCTCGTATGGTAGCAGGATCTGAGGAGGAGCAAGAGATCATCACTACAATAGCGTGAGCTGATCAGTCAAGCCTGGCAGTGAAGTAGTTATGGCGTACTCGCGTGGAATTAGCTGGCACGCAAGTGTGGATGCCATGTTGGATCGCGTAATATTAGGTATGGAAACGCGGATACAGTGTGGAGAAGCCGTGGTACCTCGAGGTAGACGGTTGCCCACGCGAACGACGCGGAGAGACGTTGGCGAACTAAAAACGCGGAGAAGTAAAAGCGTGGTCAGTTGGGAAATAAGGTTAGTGAGCAAAAAGTGTAATCGGCTTGGCATAGCCCGAAGGTCCAGGACTCTACACGACCAACGTCGTCTGCGTTTTCCTCGACACAAATAAGAACCTTCCGTGAAGACTCCCCCTCAAAATTATCTGTTCACCTGTGGAGATGAACTCTCTAGTCCGGTGTTTCGGTGATTTACAAATTTTTTGTAAAGGACTCTTGGATCCGACTGAGATCTGTACCCCGGCCGAGAAAGCATCCTTACAAGTGGCGCCCGGGCAGGGACACCGAGACTAGCTCGGGATTTATCCAAGTGGCCCAAAGACCCACTGTGAAAGAGTTGCCCGGAGAGTCCCTACCCAGCGTCAGGAAGAAATAGAAGGATTTAAGAAGGAAGTCCGCCCGGAAAATAAGACGATTACAGAAGATGAGAACTCCTAAGGAATCCGAAGGTGAGGACGCAGAAGACGATTTTATCAAAAACCCTGGTGTAGGAGTTCGCTGCATATATGGTCGCCGAAAAGATGCACTCAACTCCCTCGCTGTTGAGTTCGGCTTAAATGCGGATGGTATCGTCGAAGAGGCCAGAAAGGCGTTTGCCAACCTGGTCAGCGCAGGATCCTTCCCACAACGGGTGTGGAACCGTCTAGCTCAGCTGCAGGAACAGTATAGCAGTCGGGCCCCCAGCCCTAACCCTGCAGGAAAGAACGACGAGATGGGGCAATTTGGGGAGTCCCTCCGGATCCCCGTCGTCTCCGACGCTGCGCCGATCAAGATTCCAGCCCGTTATCGAGGGATACATCCAGGAACGACACACGGCGTCTGGGTGCCGCCAGTAGATGCTCGCTTTGCCACTGGCCTACAGGGGCAGGATGTACGGAGTAATACGACTCCCACTCAGCATTTGCTTCCCGAGATGATGCATAAGTGGAACCTGCGACGTATAGGATAAATCCGGAAGAGATCCCCCGGGCTATGTCCGTAATCTTCAAGGGCCGGCGGCTCAGTGGTTCCGTAGTAGCCATCTGCAGTCCGCTTTTTCGGGAAATTTCCGGAGGGAATTCCTGGAATTCGCTTTGCCACTGGCCTACAGGGGCAGGATGTACGGAGTAATACGACTCCCACTCAGCATTTGCTTCCCGAGATAATGCATAAGTGGAACCTGCCGTCCGTAATCTTCAAGGGCCGGCGGCACAGTGGTTCCGTAGTAGCCATCTGCAGTCCGCTTTTTTTTAAATTTAAACGAGCAATAGTAAACAAAGAAAGAAATAATATTGTAACTAAATTGTGTAAGTCACTTTCAAATTATTCATTGGTATAGGGTGATTTGAGTTAGTAATCCAGATGCGTCAAACTATTTTTTGAAAAATTGATTATTGTTTTTTTTAAATCAAGTATGTAAATTTCGCTGCTGACCAATTTTGTGTACTTGTTCGCCGTGCATGTGTGAGTTTCTCCCTTGGTTTATTTGCATTTTAATATGCCTCGTATTTTATGGGGCTTTCATATTGTTGTATATATTTATAATACATGCTTTCCCCTTAAGCCGCATTTGTGTAATGAAACGGAAGGAATTACCGCTGGCCGCCGACTGTCGGTTGCCCCGCAACCCGCAATCAGCAATCCTTGGGCCTGTTGGTCCGGGAACCAGCCGCATATCGCCCAAAAACCCACACTTAACCCTGAACCCTCTGCCATCCTTTGGCCCGAAGTTTAACGAAATTGAAACACATTTGCCAGACAGTTGCCATCAGCTTGGCTTCAATTTGATGTCAGCATTATTGACTGATCCTGGGGGCCGAAAGGCAGAGACAGGGCTTCAGTTCCGTCTGTTTCGTCTGGATATCGCATATACATATGTTTACCCAAGGCTGAAACACTTCAAGTTGCCTAGTTAAAGTTAAGTGGCCCTGCTCAATCATATTTCACATTCGCCACTTGTCAGCTTTTATCTCGTTTTCGTCATCCCAAGAAGTGTCCATCTTATTTCAGAGTCCCCCGCCTCCAGTCGGTTGTCATAATTTCATTATTTGCTGCGTTCAGGCATAAAAAAAGGGATATTGTCTGGCTGCCTGTTGTGTGTAAGTGTGTATGTGTATGGAATTCCTGGAATTCCCACCTCCTCGATACTTCAAACGATTTGAGGATGAGATTCGGACTCACGTGCAAAGAAAAGAAGAGGCTTTCAAAACACAGCTGATCGAGCTCAGAACAAAGATGCAGCCGGCCGGGTACCGAGAAGGGGAAGAATTATACCGAGCATACGAAAACATGGCTCCAGAGTACCGGCTGTATATCAAGCGCAGTGAATTCGCGACGCTGAAGCAGCTGACTCACATGGCTACCGAGTCGACTCGATTCTTACTTCGACGGTCGCCGAACCCCTTCCGGAACTCGGAGAGTACTACACAGGCAGGACAAGAGACTCACTGAATGTTCGGGCAAGGGACCTCGCGAGTGGACGTGCAACGGAGGCCGCACCCGGGTTCCGTCGGAAACGAGCGAAGCAGCGAGCAGACCCCAACAAACTCGACAGTCCCCGACGCTTACACAGTCCCGAGGATCAATCACTTCCTGGAGAAGTTTCGTCACGCCCGGTACATCTCCACTATGGATTTGAAAAACGGCTATTGGCGAACACCGAGGACCAGGAATAGTCGTCAATACACGGCCTTCACGGCTCCGGGTCGGGGACTATATCAATGGAAAGTCATGCCCTTTGGGCTGCACTCCGCCAGCGCCCCGTTCCAACGTGCTCTGGATAGCGTAATTGGGGCGGAGATGCAGCCGGTCGCCTTCGCTTACTTAGATGACATTATTGTCATTAGCGCTACGGAGGGACAACACTTCGCTAACCTCGCCGAAATGTTCCGCAGATTGCGGGCGGCAAATTTGAGGATAAGTCCAAGGAAATGTGCCTCCTTCAAACAGAAACTGGTTTACCTCGGTGATGTGATCAGGGCGAAGGAATTCAGACCGATCCCCAGAAGGTGTCTGCGATCAATGGGTTGAAAACCCCCACCAACTTGAAGGAAGTCCGTCAATGGATCGGGTTGGCATCATGGTATCGGAGATTCGTCCCTAGCTTCGCGACCTTCGTACAACCAGTGACCGCGCCACTAAAGAAAGGTCGAAAGTGGACCTGGGGACCGGAGCAGCAAACCGCCTTGGAAGAGATTAGAAGATGCCTAAACACCGCCCCCGTGTTGGGTTGAACGATTTTCGAAAATAAGTTTGTCTTGCAGACTGACGCGAGTGACGTCGGTTTAAGAGCGGTGTTATCCCGGGACATCGAGGGCCAAGATAAGGTTATCGCATACGCTAGCCGCCGACTAACTCCTGCGGAACATAACTACACGACGACAGAAAAAGAGTGTCTGGCCATCAGGAAGATGCGGTGTTACCTGGAGGGCTAAGTGGGCCGTGGGACTCAGCGCAAAAAAAAAAAAAAAGGCGCTATCGAGCTTGAGGACCACTGCAAAAGGATCGGGAAGATGAAAGACAAGGTACACGACGACCCTGAGAAGTTTGCTGACTATATGCTAGAAAACGGCCAGCTCTATAGGAACATGGGTTACCGAGCTGACGACGAGAACTACTTCCCGTGGAAGCTCTGTGTATCCACTCCCCGTAGATCCCGCGTCTTATACGAGTGTCATGATTCCCCAACCGCAGGACACTTGGGGGTCCGAAAGACAATTACCTGCCGGTCGCAAAGATATTTCTGGCCCGGCATGTACCGGGACGCAAATCACCACGTTCGGCACTGTGAGTCTTGCCAGAAATTTAAGACCGTTCAGACCAAAGCAGCAGGGAAAATGCTAACCCGTGTCGTAAGCGAACCCTTCGACATTCTCTGTGCTGACTTTGTAGGTCCACTGCACCGATCGAAACAAGGGAACTTGTTGTTTTCCACGACATGTTCTCAAAATGGGTAGAGTTGATCCGGAAAGCCACCGCTGCTGTAGTACAGAAAGCGCTTCGGGTTCGCATACTCGGGGCGAGTGGGCATCCCCGGAAGTTCGTATGCGACAACGGAACCCAATTCACAAGTCGGGCCCTAAAAGAGTACTTTACTAAGCTCGGCATGGAAGTCCAGTACACGGCTCCGTATTGTCCGCAGGAGAATCCCGCCGAGAGGACCAATCGTACTGTGAAGACGCCTAGAAGGCGTGTACGCCACAATTGTTGTTACTACAATTATAATAGTTTTAAGAGAGATATCGTGAAGTACAATAAATATTAAGTCATTTAGAATAAATAAGTTATATTTAAGTTCAAAACCCGGGGTGGCAACGCCAACCGATATTTAGCCAAGGCACGTTAAATACTAGAAAAGCAAAGGATCTAAGATACCAGTAGTAGGAAAATACTAGAGATCCCGAATGCGGGAAAAGGGTGGAAAGGGGAAGGCGGGAACACAGCAATCGTGGAGAGGGGCTTCTCTCGGGATCGCGGAACGAGGCTTCGCGAGGCTTCGGAAACCACGTGTGCTCCTCGAGTTTTTTTCCACCGGTTGTCCGCAGGACAGGCCAACCTTGACGCCTGACGCGACCGCTCTCGGCCTTTTGATCGCGTGTGTTTCAATAGTTTAATTAAGCCAAGTTCTAAGCGGTGTTTCGCGGGTGATCGTAAAAAAGAACAAAGATATACAAAACAGGTCAACTGAGGCTAGTACGACTAGGTTCTCATGTGTTCACAACGGTGCAGCGGACTCGAGTGAGGATAACTAGAATAAATGGTAAAGAATATATAGTCGTACCTCCTGATCATGTGTTTTCCTTTCTTAGTCAGATAAGAAATTCCTCACTAGTAGTTCCCTCACTTCCTTCTTAATTTTGGGATTTGCGCTTGGACATCCGTCCCGCCTGACCCACCATCTTAATTTTTGCCCGAAGGTCCAGCCCGGCGGATTTTTCGCCTCTGACGCTAAAAACAGGACTCCAACGCCTTCAGAATACCCTTCCCGGCTTGGCATAGCCCGAAGGTCCAGCCCGTCGGGTCGTAGCCCAGGAATAGGACTCTACACGACCAACGTCGTCTGCGTTTTCCTCGACACATATAAGAACCTTTCGTGAAGACTCCCCCTCAAAATTATCCGTTCACCGGTGGAGCAGAACTCTCAAATCCGGTGTTTCGGTGACTTACAAATTTCTTGTAAAGGACTCTTGGATTCGACTGAGATCTGTACCCCGGCCGAGAAAGCATCCATACAACGGTGAGACGGAAGATCCTCTCACTTGCCCCACTAATCCTAAATTGTAACGGAACGGCAGATCCCTCTGACATATCTAATCAACTTGCTTCCAGCCGGCTAATCACGATAAAACCCGGCTGCGGTCTCGCCCGAAGGTACAGCCCGTAGAATTCTTAGTCCCCGCTGCCCTCGCACCTCGACCACTATTAATAAAATCCGGATGCGGCTTCGCCCGAAGGTCCAGGACTTAGTGTTCCGAAGTCACCATAACCTCGAAGGTCCTTCGAGAATTGCAAGTTTGTGGAAGTTTCCTCCAGCCGTTAAAACACTTCTTGCAGAGGGTTTAAAGTTTGCGATACCAGTAGAGACACGTGTTTTACGATAAAAAGTAATTTTGCAGTGTTTTTTCATTTTTTAAGAATTGTATTATTATTATGTTGGTATCTTAGAGATGATTTATGAACAAAAAACAAATTCTTTAGTTAACTTTCTTAAAAATAAATAAAAACAAATAGCATTCAGTTTTGACAAAAAATTTTAAGTGTTCTTTTTTTCTAAAAAATAGCATCTTAACATTTTGTATGGTCACTTTTTGCACCGCAAACTTCCTTCTTTATCAAATATATGAGTTTTTCCATGTCCAATTTCTCCGGATGGCAGTTTTCCTCCAGTCTGGCCGTTTTGAGATCATTTTTGTGTTTGGGGCTTCGTTATGCCACTTTCTTCTTCAAATATGCCGAAACACTTTCGATTGGGTTTAGGTGTGGACTCTGTGATGGTGTGTTTAGTATTTTTCCGCAATTGTATAGTGGTGGAAATAAATAACTTATTCCTTTCGGGCCGTGAAAAAAGTCCTCTTGTAAAAGGATTTTCCACTAATTCATTGTTCTTAGTTTGAATTCTCGATTATATATCATTTCGTAAAATCCGGTATGTTTTCTTATCCTACAATATGTTGTCCATTTTTTGATAGTAAGTATGCCAGTCCATAGCAACTGTTTTGTTTTTTTTGTCAGAAGTTAGAATTAGTATCTCGTAATTTTTCTTAAAAAATAATGTTTCCCTAATTGACGTCATTTGGTCTTTCTTGTTGCTATTTACCTGTAAGAGTTTGCACCAAGTTCTCTTCGCCAGCTTTGTACTTAAAAAATGGAATTTCCTCTTCTCTTCTGCTATCGCAAACTTTGGACCAGGCCACTTGAGCCTTACCAAAAATAATCACCATGGATGTTTCCCACTCTGCACCACGGGTTCCTGTGCGGGGGACAAAAGATAGGCCTGCTGCTCAGGCAAGCAGAAGTGGACACTGCGTAGGCCATAGATAATATATAAATATAATAATATAAATTAAATGTTAATTTTCTAAAAAGGGAAAAATAAATTCCGTTATAAAACAGAACTCAACTTAAAAGCTTTTTTTATTTTAATTAGAGACCCTTTCACTACACGTTATTCATTTCGATTGTTATTATTAATCATTAGTGTTAAGGTTATGCATGAAGTGGTTATGGTTTAGTTAATACAGGGTGCGCCATCTGAATCGGATCAATAGAATGATTGAATAAATTTGAAATTTCTCGATAGATTTTAAAACATTTTGTTTAATTATTCAGATTACTTCTTTACAATTTATGTCCTGTGTTTATTTTGTTTCAAAAAACAATATCAGCCAAGTGGCCTCCTTTATTGCTAATACTATAGAAAGTTCTTTTTTCGTGTTTTTTATGAAATTCGCCAGCATCTCGGGCTATATAGCTGCGATCGTGGCTCAGATGTTGTCTTTCAGTTCTTATATGGTCTTCGGCTTGTTATCATCAACTTTGCTTTTCAAAAAACCCCACAAAAAGAAGTCCGGTAGCGTCAAATCTGGAGATTTTGGCGGCCGGTCAATATAACCGTTTTTCGACACAATATGTCCCGAGAATTTTCGACGCAAATAGTCTATTGTTGCATTTGCTGTGTGGCATTTGAGTGACGCGGGCGTGGTTTAGGATGTTATTGGCGATTTGCCACAGACCCGTGCTCATAAAAATTTGAGGCTAAACGACGTATCGTGTTGGTTGTAGGTTGTAGGTTTCAATGTAAAGCGACACTATTTTGGCGCGTACTTGCGGTTTATGTACTGGACTAAAATTTACAAAAAGGGTGTCGATGAAGCTAATCGTTTGAAAATTGTCGAAGCTATTCGATCATTCCATTGATCCGCTTCAGGTTGCGCAGCCTGTATATAAATTAAACAATAGAAGAAGTAGTCCAAGCACTTATCTCCGAATCTGACTTCGACTTTCCTAGGGTCTCAGAGTGCCTCCTCCCAACGTCGGCTTTGACCAAACACGGACCTCCGATTCTCCGTGAAACTGCAGAGAAGGCAAACTGGAACAGCAGAAGGGACAACAGCAATCAACATCAGCCTAGGATGGGGCGAGAGATACGACGACCGAAGACTCACTAAAATCTATAGGTCAACTAAAAGGCATTAGGCTTGACCACGTAGCAGGGGCAATAGTATTTCTCTTAAAAGGACTTAAAAAACTGAGAATTATTAGAATTAAGAATTAACAAACCACACGAACAATTCAAAACCTTAATAAGGCCGGAGCTTTTATATCTACAGCAGCAAGACTCCTGATTACAGGACACAAAGCAGTTCCAGGCCACAAAGACTAAACTTTTGGGTCTGCCTATAAGACATATAGTATATACATGATAGTCCATCCAATGGTACCACAGCCAGGCTACGCCTTGACATCTGGAAGGTCAAAGCATAAGATTGCACAGCGATATTACTAGCCCGGAATGGGCACAGGGGTATGCTGTATGGACAAGAGCTTATACTCCCAGGAAATCTGTTCAATGAGGCCGTCAAGAGATCGGAAATTAACAATGAATCGCGGAAGGGAAGACTTCAGACGTGTAAGCTCCCAAAACATGGGAAAGCCAGCACAATGAAGAAGAAATAAAAATTTAAGAATGAAAGTATATCCTTGGTGCTACAACACCCACTATCCAAAGAGTGTTGCGAATGCTTAGCGCAACTCGCACCGAAATTTTACGAACCACTCAGCGTTCTAGTACGTGTGTCCAAATAAAGAGCAAGTTTAAGAAACAGAAGCAGCAGTTTCCGAAAAACTAACAGCGTGAAGATTATAATCGCACTACCAGCGGTATGCACCGTTACGGTATGTGACAAGTATCACGTTCATTCCTCTATGTACCCAACTTGACTTAAAGGACGACTAACATATACCACAGAAACTTCAGCATACACATGGACGTTGATCATAAATAAATTTTAAAAAGTCATTAACATATTTACTGAAGAATAACGCCCCAAATACAGATCCCTGACGCATCCTAACCTACAACAAAAACTTAACAGAATTAAATATTCAACAGTATTAAATGTCATTCTGAAGAACGGGCAGAACAGTTAACCAATTAACATATTATTCACTTTGAGGCAAATATTCTCAAGTCTCACATTAATAGCTTCTTTCTTTCGGGGTAACCAGATTTTTGTCCAACAGAATGTTAACAGAATGTTACCAAGAACCTATCTATTTTTCCTCCTGTCAGCTTGCCTCCTACATGATTTTTATATCAACACAGCAACTTTAATACTCAATTACAAAAGAATCTTTATTGACCGCCTTCAAATATATTCACGAATATTTTTTTCAACATATCGCATTCCATTAAGGATTTTTACCCTAAATTTGAGTTATAGGCCGCTATACTAGACACTTGGACAGTCTATCGTACTTAATATATAATATTTTTTGCTGTGTCTCTTTCAATACTAACGGTCATTATATCTTAATATGTTTTCCCTATTAATGTTAGGCGTGTAGGAAATGCATTTTCTACTTATTCTTTGGCAAACTGCGGAAGAGGCAGAAGTCATCGATCTGAAAATCATAGTCATCAGCTATTTTCTGCTCAAATTAGTTTTAAGAAATTAAATGGTGCCTGCATACGCTACCGACGATTGAATTTTAAATCAAGAAGTAAGCTTTTAATGATTTTTAATATATTTAAATTTCAATCGAAAACTAAAACAATATACAATTTTATTTATCCAATTTTGTTATTGGTAGGATAGCATTATAAAATGGATAATTTTCGAATGCTATGTTTTTTTCGAGCGGCGAAAACGCTGTTCTTGTTTCTGTCCGCCCTAAAATTCAAACCCGAAGGCACACGGAGTGTCCGGGGCCTGCCGCTAAGAGCCCTGGGGCCTGTCGCTTTGGAAATTTTGTGTCCATTTTCGTTGTATGAAATGACCAGTCTATATGTCGTGTGGTTAGTGGCTTAATGTAGTAGGCTTTCAGGCTTAATTTTGGTTCGCCAGTCGCTACAGGCGTCGTTACAGATCTTCCGCCTCACTGCGCAGGTGGGTAAATGGATGAAGTGTCAATATCTTTACAGCTCCCAATTGGATCGCCGGCCATCGGTAACCTAAGTCATTTGGGAAAAAGTTTGCGTGGATGTAACAATAATAAACGTTAAAACCATCCTTGTCGTTATATATATATATGTATATATTTATATTATTTTCGTTCACTGTCACCTTTCTTCGTGTCGACTGCGCCGATTACACTTCTTGCTCAACAACCGACCGCGTTCTTACTTCCCCGCGTGCGTTACTTGCCAAATTTTCTCTGCGTAGTCCGCGTGCGCGACCGTCTACCTTAAGGTACCTGAGCAAGAGAGACCCGGAATCCGCCGTGTGACCCTCTCGTACTCTCCGGTCTTTCCCTTGCCAGATCGGTTTACTATTTTTCTCTAGTTTTCTAAACTTGACCTATTTTGGCTCCATACCCAAAAATCGCATCGGTTCCCTTTCCAATTATTAAATAATAGTACTTCATTTAATTTCTCTTACAAACTAATGATTATAATAATATAATAATAAACTCAAATAACTATTACCTAATAACTAATACCCGTTCGGTCGGAAGGAGATGCTACCAAAGGGTCCAAACATCTGATGACTTCGGTCCGACATCCCTCTCCCAAGGGTCACAACGTCTCCAATGGCCAAGAAGGTCTACTAAAAAGATGTGTCAGACCGAAGTACCCAGACCTCACCAATAAGCCTACGGATTCATCCTCCTAACCTCTTGCTCCACAACAGTGAAGACGACGAAGAGAACCGACTCTTGCTTTCGAAGCAGGGAACAACAACGTTTGTAGACCAATACAAAATGGTGCTGGAGGTCAAAAAAATTACTTTTAAAGGAAAAGTTTCACTATAGGGGATCAGTTTGCAGAGCTCCCGGCTTGGGTCCAGCAAGACAAGACATGTGTGAAGCAAAGGGAAATAAGCCAAAACACAACCCGATAGTATTAATTTCAAGCACTTGGAAAGCTTGTTGGGCAATGAGTTAGCCGACTATTCGAACAGGACAAATCCTATTACTTATTTATTTATTTATTTATTATTAAAGATAAAAAAGTTTACAAAACTAGACTAACTTAGTTGGTAAAGCGCTGGCAACAAGGCCTTCGGCTTTTAGGATAATGATATGATATCTATTTATTAGTGTATTTACATATTTTGCTACTTAAATGGTAATTTTGTAATTTCTGTACATTTTTGGTAACGTTTTATATTTTGTGATACAGGTTTGAGGTTTTTAAGAAAGCTAAGATTTTTTCTAAATTATCTGGGTTGAGGTCGTTGAGGAGATTTATTGGGTTTGTGTTTTTGAAAATGGATAGTTTGGTGGGTAGGAGGGATGGGCATGAGTTTAGTAGGTGGGGTATGGTGTTGTCGCCTTGGCAGAAGGGGCAAACTGAAGTTTGATTTGTATTGAAGTAGTGCTCGTGTGTAAGTTTTGTGTGGCCTAGCCTAAGGCGAACAATTTTTATTTGATCGAGTCTGCTCCATTTGGAATAGAAGGATCTGCAGTATTTGTCGATGTTTAAGTAGTGTTCTATATTTTGTCTGTTTCTTGTTAGGAATTCTTGTTTTAGGAGTCTGTTGATGTCTGTTAGATTTATGTTTGGGGTGTAAATAAGGGGCATTTTGCTTGTGGTCGGCTTGCGGTATGGTCGGGTAGCTCGTTGCCAGCTATGCCTGCATGACCAGGGATCCATAATATTTTGATTTTTGGGGCTAGTTTTGTTAGAAATGATCTGATTTTGTTCGCATAAAAGTTGTTGTTGTTAGTGTTTGCTGTGGCGTCAATTGCTGAGAGATAGTCAGAGCAGATCATGAACTTTCCCCTTGCGCTTTTGACTTGGTCGATCGCTATTAAGATGGCTATTATTTCAGCAGAAAGTACTCATGAGTATGGGTGTAGTATGCCATATTTAATAATATTAGTATCTGTTGTAACTGCGTAAGATATAGTGGAGTTAATTTTTAATCCGTCCGTAAATATGAGTTTGTGAGTTTTATGCCTGTCTTTGATATGTTCGAATAGTTTCCTGTATGTCTCTGGTGGTGTGTTTTCTTTATTGTGCGCTCTAAATGTTGTATCTATGAGATTCGGGAGATCCCACAGTGGTTTGTATTTGTGTAGTTTTACTGGTTTGTAGGGTAGATTTAATGATTGGCAAAGATTTATTGTGCGGTCTATGATTGATAGGTGTTTTTTGGGTTTTCAATGTTTGACAAGTTTGTGTATTGGTGTATCTTTGGAAAGTATAGGGTTTTTTGTGAGTTTGGATATTTGATTTTTGATATGACTGTTGCTTTCGCAACGTGAAGTAGTGTTTGTTTTTTGCAGTTGAATTTAGCGTTTATGAGGAAAAAATCATCGGCGTACGCATTAAATTTAATTTCCCTTCCATTCTTGGAGTAGATCAATTATCGTGTGCACACCCTCTCGATCAAAGGCTCTTGAGAAGTCAAGAGTGACGAGAGATGTGTGCCTTTTTGACTTCGTTATAAGATGGTCTACGTAGAGTAGACTATCCGAAGTCGATTTGCCTTTTTATACCCTTGCAGAGGGTATTATAATTTTGGTCAAAAGTGTGCAACGCAGTGAAGGAGACATCTCCGACCCTATAAAGTATATATATTCTTGATCAGGATCACCTCCTGAGTTGATATAGTCATGTCCGTCTGTCCGTCTGTCTGTCCGTCTGTCTGTTTCTACGCAAACTAGTCTCTCAGTTTTAAAGATATCGAATTGAAACTTTGCACACACCCTTCTTTCCTTTGCACGCAGTATATAAGTCGGAACGGGATCGGCCGACTATATCCTATAGCTGCCATATAACTGAACGATAGGAAATGCCATAACTTTGGTGTTTGTAAAGTTAGGAAGTTGGGATTTTCCATAGGATTTAATTTTGGCCAATCAACCCGACCTACCAAATTTTATAGGGATCGGCCGACTATATCCTATAGCTGCCATATAACTGAACGATTGAAAATGCCATAACTTTGGTGTTTTTAAAGTTAGGAAGTTGGGATTTTTATGAGTATTAACAATGCATCATATGAATAATTTTGGAGAATATTATTTACAGAATATTCTGCAAGGGCTCCGCCCGAAGTTAGCTTTCCTTTCTTGTTTAAAGCCAAATTGGTTTTCATTTAGGAGTTTGTTGTGGGTCATAAGCCACCATAGTCGTTTTGCTATGATTTTGTCTAGCGTTTTTGCTAGACAGCAGTTAAGTGAAATGGGTCTGTATGAGGTGATATTTGTTTTGTCGGTTTTTGGTTTGAGAATCAATATGACTAGGCTTATTTTGTAGGCTTGAGGTATGTGGCTGTCAAAAATTTGGTAAAAGAGATTTTTAATTCTGTTTTTTGTGGTAAGGGAGCTGTTGCGTATCATTTCGTAATCCTGGAGTAGATCCTTTAAGTGTTTGTAGTGCTGAAGTCAATTCTAGGAAAGATTTGCTTTCCTCTTTTGTTTTGCCTGTTGGGGTGGGTGTGTAGTTGGCTATTTTGATTTTGTATTTGTTAGTTCGAAATTCGTCTGAGAAGTTTAGATAGCTTGAGAGCTCTGAAAAGTGTTGGGAGAAGGAGTTGGCTATTTCTATAGTATCTGTTGTTGTTTTTGGGGTTAAGTAAGGCATGGATTTGTTTGACTGGGTTAAGTCCACATAAGCGTCTTATATTGCTCCATATTTTAGATGAGGGGGTTGTTGGTTTTATGGTGGAAGTAAAGGAGCTGGAAGCTTCACTTTTACTTCTTTTTATTTCAAACCTGTACTTGGCGTTTAAACGTCTATAGTTTATTACATTTGTGCGGTTGATGTTGCGGTTTAGTGTTTTCCAAGCTAATTGTTTTTCTTTTTTTAACTGAGTAAGTTCTATGTTCCACCAGGGCACCTTGTGAGGTTTTGCGTTTACTGAGGTTTGTGGGATGGAAATATTGGCGCTGTGTAATATAATTTTGTTAATTTGTGCTGCTTCTTTATTAACATTTACTGATGTGGAAATGTTTCGTTATTTTTGTGTGTGAGAGTTTCATAATGCTGCCATTGGCCTTTTTTAATTAAAAAACGGGTTTCCTAAATTTGTTTATTTGGTTTGGAGGGAATAGAGAGATAACTATTGGAAAATGGTCACTGCCGTGGAGATCGTTGAGTATTTCCCTCTTGGAGTGTGGGGCTAATGATGCTGAGCAAAGTGTTACGTTTTGTGGTTGATATTTGTTTGTCAAAATTTTGCTGATAAGCTTTTTTGGTTTTTTGCAAACGCGGGATAGGTGCTGTTGAAATACTACTTGTCTCTTCGGAAGTTGAAGTTGTACTGAAATCCTATTATTTATTTGCACGAATAAAATCATTCCCATATTTTAGAGGGAAGTAGCTTAATAAGGCCAACGGTCACACGCCTGACTATTCTACCTCCGCCTAACTCCGTTACGACTGGGGCTCTCATATGCTTACGTAACATCATTTTTATACCCTTGCAGAGGGTATTATAATTTTGGTCAAAAGTGTGCAACGCAGTGAAGGAGACATCTCCGACCCTATAAAGTATATATATTCTTGATCAGGATCACCTCCTGAGTTGATATAGCCATGTCCGTCTGTCCGTCTGTCTGTCCGTCTGTCTGTTTCTACGTAAACTAGTCTCTCAGTTTTAAAGATATCGAACCAAAACTTTGCACACACCCTTCTTTCCTTTGCACGCAGTATATATGTCGGAACGGCCGGGATCGCCCGACTATATCCTATAGCTGCCATATAACTGATTGATCGGAAATGCCATAACTTTGATGTTTGTAAAGTTAGGAAGCTGGGATTTTCTATGGGTTTTATATTTGGTTAGTCACTCCGACCTACCAAATTTCATAAGGATCGGCCGACTATATCCTATAGCTGCCATATAACTGATTTATCTATGTATATATTCGTTTATATAGCTATACTCAATTAAGCTTGAGCGAGAGGGTATATGCACATACATAAGTTCGGTTGCGAGGTCCGCGCATGTGACAGTATGCTGACACTTGCACTTTCTGTGAACGGGCCGAGGCATACCGATTTGTTCATATTACGGCCACTTGGGTTTATGACCGGAGCTTTGATTATGTAAACACAGCAACAAAGTGTTACAGTGTGTACCCTTTAAGTACGCTTGGTACAGTGGGTATTCAATATATGTGCATACTACAACAGAGCCCATAAAATCGTATACCTTATTAGTGTTCGTCTGAACATTCTGGCAGGGGAGGGCAAGTTTAAGGTGTAACAAAATTCTTGATTATTATTAGTGGACTACATTTATTCGATGTATTTTGTTTTGCATTTGTTTTTTAATAACATCTTTATAATTTTTCTTTCCTTAATTTTAATATTTTCTTTTTATTATATGGTTGTACATTTAAATATTAAGCACCTCTGGGTATGGCTATGGCTTGTAATTGCCGTCTTTTTTATTTTTCTTATAAAATGTACAATTAAGATCATTATTATTATAATTTCTAAGATTAGAGACGTATGTTCAGTTAAATGATGAAAACCAAGTTCTTTTAATTCCAGCTTGTACCTTATACAGAAGGTATTATAATTTCAGTCAAAACACACTTGATCTAGCCATGTCCGTCTGTCCGTCCGTCCGCCTGTCCGTCCGCCTGTCCGTCCGTCTGTCCGTCCGTCTGTCCGTCCGTCTGTCCGTCCGTCTGTCCGTCCGTCTGTCCGTCCGTCTGTCCGTCCGTCTGTCCGTCCGTCTGTCCGTCCGTCTGTCCGTCCGTCTATCCGTCCGTCCGTCTGTCCGCCTGTCCGTCCGTCTGTCCGTCCGTCTGTCCGTTCGTCCGTCCGTTTCTACGCAAACTAGTCCCTCAGTTTTAAATCCTTCTGCTTGAAACTTTCCCAAAAGTTGTCCTCCAATTGCAGGTAGTATATAAATCTGCACGAGCCGGATCGGGCGACTATGTATATTATATAGCTCCCATAGGAGCAATCAGAAAAAAAAGTTCAACAAAATTATAGCTTTTTTGTTTTAATTTGTAGTTTTTGTTCTTTGGGATTTGGTAATATTTAAATATAATGGAATTTCGGTTTTAATTAAATTAAAATCAAAGAACAATATCATATAGCTGCCATAAAAACGGAGGCAAAATACAGCGCAAAGTTTACACAGCTTAATTGTTTTTAGTAATATAGGCTTAGAATCGAAATGTAGTCGATTTGTAACAACTGCAAGGGTATATAAACTTCGGCTTGCCGAAATTAGCTTCCTTTCTTGCTAAATATCGGATTTCTTTTGATAATCGATTAATCTCTTTAGTATAATTAAAGGCGAGTTTTTTCCTTGATTGAGAGGCCTAAGCTAACAGATGTGATGGTTAGCACTACACCAAGGCCAACTTCCTTTACAAACCCTTTCATTAGACTGCCACCTTTGACATTTATTCTGGGATTATTTGATAAAGTACCAAAGCATGCCTACCGAATAAAGGTATTTTTGCATTAATAATCTGTTTTTTATACACAAATAAGCCCCAAGCCGTTAGTAGCGTGTAAACCTCCATTGATTCTGTAGCTGTTCTTTTTCCTGGCAAAATAAAACTTTCAGACAAACTCTCTATTATTTTGGATAAAGTATCGAAGCATGCCTACCGAATGAAGATATTTATGCATTAATAATCAGTTTTTTTATACACAAATCATCAACTTGGATTTTTATCCATTGATGAGAGGTCTGGGGCGAGCCGTGAAACATATACATGTTTAATTAAAGCAACTTGCAGACACGGAAAGAATTAAGCGTTTAAAAAATTAGACACACGATGTTCTTCTTTGCGTAGTTTTATTCCAAGTGCCGTCTGAGCCAATTCGCCGTGATGGCGAAAAAGCTAACAGCGATCAGGGTTGCTTCAAGTGCAACTTAACATGGTAGATTTACAGGGTTGGATAACATGATCATAAATTCAAAAAAAGCTGTTACATGCCAAGCCGTTGGGGGTGTTTTGATTAGCGATTTCAGCAGGCTGTGCCCCGCCTCACAGCTATCGGTGGCTTAACATGTATCAGCTGTACAAACTTTCTAACTAATATGTAAAATAAGATGAGATCCGCCGAGAGCGCTGTACGTTTCCTTGTTATCTGCGAGATTGGCTTTGATCTCCTGAAGCATTCCTGACGAACCCACGAAATTTGTTGCGTTGTCGCAGTACAATTTTTAGAGAGGTCCACGGAGACCAATAAATCTGCTGAGACAAAGTTCCATATGAATGGCTTTTGTCGAGAAGCAGATAAAAACTCCAACGTACATTTGTGGGTGGGGTTTTACCGCGGATTCCTAATGACACTCTAATTGGGCCGAAAAGATCCACTCCACTAACTCTAAAGGCCGACTGCTTAGAATGCGATCAGCTGGTAGATTGCCCATTATTTCAGAATATATCCGATGCTTGTATCGAAAGCAGTGAGTGCATTGACGTACGACAGCACTGCATTCTCGACGGGAGTTGATCAGCCAAATACTTTGACGAAGCAAGCTGACGAGTGCGCGAGGCCCAACGTAGCAATTGGTGCGATGAAGATGCTGGATGTACAGCCTTACGAAATAATTTCCCTTCGGCATTAATAAGGGAAACTTGGCGTTATGTTCCAATGGAAGATGCAACAAGCGGCCACCAACTCGCATTAATTGTAACGTACAATTACCAACTTTTTCTGTGCTGGTAAATGGGTTAAGCTTTTAAAAGGAATTTTGCACGTACTGGTTCTTAGACAACTTTTCAAATTTAATGACTAATGATTCACGTTGAACGGACTGAACGATCGTTAAAAACGAAAAGGCTAATTCGGAAGCTGAGAGCGTAGTGCTAGTCCACACAATCCAATTTCGGCCTCTTGTAAAGCGAGAAATATTGGCGACGATTCGTATTACTTTTAGATACGAGGAGAAATGTTCATTAATAGGACACGTACTAGGGTCACCACTCAAGAACGGTGGTCTATCAAACCAGAAGGACGCGTGTAGCTCCTTGAAGGAAGGTCTGCAGGATTGCAATTAGTTGGCACATGTCTCCAAATTGCAGTTGGTGCGAGTTCATGAATGGCTGAGACCCTGTTGGCTACGAAGGTTTTGAGGGTTGAGAGTCTTGTGCGTAACCAAAAAAGTACTATTTCGGAATCTGACCATTAGTACCTTGTCTACACTAAAATTGATTAATTTCTGGACATCGCTCCAGAGTTTAGGGTGTAGATGGACTGCGCAATGTTCTAATCTCGGTATGCATAGGAGGTTTATGGCCGAAACTTTCGATTTTGTCGTCAATAAACTTGATGCCATCTGTAGTCACAGCACGGACGTAGACACAGCAACCATATGCGTCTTCTGATGCGTCCGCGAATTCGTGTAGTTGGTAGCTGCCTGTTTGACTTGTGCCGACGTCTCTGGAAATCTGAATGGACCCTATCTCTTGAAACGAGGAAGCGACTGCATTCCAACGCTTATACATTTCTGGCGGAATTTCTTCATCACAATCTATCTTCAGCGACCAACGTTTTTGAATTAAGATTTTCGCAAACGTGACGAGAGGACAAATCAAACCTAACGGGTCGAACAGGCAAGATGCAAATGAAAGGATCAAACGTTTTGTTGGTGGAACGTTTCCATTCAGTTCGAGAATACTAAATTTAAACACATCCTGCTTCGGACTCCAAGTAAGCCCTTGGTGTCCCCAGTGTCGCCAAGAGGAATTTTTGCTTCGTGCAACGGACTTTCGTTAAGATCGCAGTTTGCTGCCCATTTGGCCAGCACAAAGCCAGCAGACTCGAGGATCTGTGAAATTTCCTGTCTGAGTGATTTGAGATCGTCCAAGGAATCTGCTCCTGATAAAATATCGTCGACATAAAAGTCGTCGACTATTGCCTGTAACCCTTTCGGACGAGATTTGGCAAATATTTCGTTTAACTGTTTTAAGCAACGAATAGCAAGAAACGGAGCGCTAGCGGTGACATATGTGACTGCGATGAGTCGATACAGTTGTAATGGCTCTTCTCGGCTGCGCCGCCAGACAATCATTTGAAAATCTCGATGAGTCTCCTCTACCAACACTTGTCGGTACATCTTGGTTATGTCGGCGGTCATGGCGAATGGCCGTAAGCGAAATCTCAGCAGGGTTGCATACACACAAGGTTGGATCGTTGGACCCACCATAAGGAGGTTGTTTAGTGAGAGCTGCGAGGTTGTTTTTGAAAAAGCATCGAACACGACCCTAAGCTTTGTGCACGAGCTTTAAGGTCTGAGTATGCACTGGTAGGGGACGAAGTAATGGGTTTTGCTGGGAATGACATTGTCTGTTACTGACATATGTCCTAATGACAAGTACTCTCACATTAAATCTATATACATCCCAAACATTGTAGGGCTGGCATACATGCGTCGGTCGAGCGCTAACAATCGTCTGCGGGCTGTTTCGTAAGAGTAACCTACGCTATTGGGACTCGATTTGAAGGGAAGGCTGACTATGAATCAGCCAGAAGAATGTTGATGTACTGTATCAGTGAACGCCTTTTCGCACGAAGCCTGCTCGTACAACTTTCGGAAGCTACCCAACCGAATACTGTGTTCTGAAGAGTGGGACCGGAGTCGCAATGTCGAATCTTTCCTGTTGTCAGCAAATCAAAAAACATGTCTGCCCCTAAGAGAAGGTCGATGCGCCTTGCCGTGTTCAAAATGGGATCAGCAAGGCGAAGGTCTTCGGGAACCCAATCAGTGGGTGCTGTGTAATGCACAGGATGATACGATGAAATGGCTTTCAACACAATAAATTCAACCACGACCTCAAAGGAATTGACACGAGATCAAATTGTAGTTTGAACTGCATGGCGAACTGTGAAATGTGAGTTGCCAATACCTGATAAAGTCGTGTTGTGTTGATACCTTTTCAATTGAAGACCCTTTGCCAGTTCTTCGGTTATGAAATTAACCTGTGAGCCCGAATCCAAACGAACCCTCGCCGTCTGTTTTTGACCTGATTGACTCTTTACATCAACCAGAGTCGTGGCCAACAAAACCTGATTGACACCATTTTTTTGACTATGGCTCAATGATGCGTTAAGTGATTGCTGAGTTGGTTGAGTATCGATGATCTGTGCAGTTGCTTCTACATTGCCAAACGGAGTTGGTGGTACCACATTGTACCTACATATGTAGCAGTGTGTGGTGAGGCTTTGAGCAGACTCGGAAAGATGAGGACTTGCATTGAAAGACGCCATGTCCTTTACGCAAACAATTTATGCACAGCGGACAACTTTTTGCAAATTTAAAACGTCATTCCACGGATGCGTTTGCGAAGGACGGACAAGCTTGAATATAATTTTCCTTTGCTTTGCAGAAGTAGCATTTTGAGTTCGCAGCTTCGGTAGACTGTGACACAAGCAGGGAAGTTTTACTAGCCTTTCAAATATTGCCGTCGCGATTGGGCCTCATTTTCTTTACCCTCCCGGAGGTCGATTCATCAGCCGCAAGAGGCTGATACCGCTTGTTTAATGGGTCAGCGCATTCCTGCCTTTGTTCTTCCCACCAAGAACGCGTTTTTGGGTCTACTTTGGTCATTATGTGGATAATCATAGCGTTAGCTATAGTTTTATCGATACCAAGAGATAATAGAGACTCATAGATTGCCGTGACCGTGTCGATGAGCGATCTCAACGAGGTGGCAGACGGCAAGGAAATTGTGGCAATACTGAACAGCCGCGCTTCGCTATAAAAAAGCAAGAATTATCATAGACTCGACTATGACGCTCCAATGCCTTTGGGTAATTATCATCCGTTATTTGATATGCCTTGACAGTCCCTAGGGCTTCCTTTTCTAGGCACGACAGCAGGTAATTGAACTTTTCTACATTTTTTAATTGGGGATCTGCATCAACTAAGCTTTTTAAGAGTCCCATTAAGCTTTTAAATAATTGCCACCAAACTTCGGCAACTTCATGTGCGGGAGATACATTCTGTGCGACATAGACGTATTTAGTCCCAAGTTGTAAGATCTGTTTCTTATCTGCGTCTGACCTAGTGCAAATTGACATAAGGAACCCCCTAGCTGATTTGCATAATTCTTCCAGGTCCGCACGATTTGCTATGTCCAAGCTGATTTCCTCGATTTCCTGCTGAAGGGTGAATGCCTTTTTTATATATTCATTGAGAAGGTCCAATCGACATTCCATTTCACAGCTGCCTTGTTGATCCGTTCAATGTTTCGCCAAACGCGGTCCAGCCGTTCAATCAAATCATTTGTATCGGTATGATCTTCTTCGACGGAAGAAGTTTTGCCTATATGCTTCTTACCCATATTTATAGAAGTGGTTGGCACTTGTACGTACAAGCACTGTGAAGGGATGAGCGAATGAATGGTAATTTGCTATAAGCTCATGCACTGCTACTTCCGACGATACGTATGACGTATGTGTAGACCCAAATAAAAACGAAATCAATTAAGCTTGATGCACTCAGCAGTGGAAATAAAGAGAAGCGATGATATTTCGCCCAAAAGAGATCAATAAGAACACGCGGTTCCCAACATAAATAAGGAAGCCGAGGAATGCAAATTGTAGAACAGATATATCTGGTGTCGTTGTATTAGCTTTCGCTTCACCTATTTAAGTGTTTGTGTGCGCTTGCAGCACAGCTAACTTCTGCCGGTGAATATCGAGACAAAGCAACTTAAGAAAATCGGTGAACTTGCTTATATGTATTGGTGCAGCGATTTATTGTCCACGAATAAAAAATATATTTGTTTGCGAAAATGCTGCTTATTAGCAGATTGTTACATACCCCATTTGGTGATACTTATGCACTTCCAACAGCGAAATTATGACTTCTAGAGTACGCTCGCGTGTGTGTGTGTGGGTGGAGCCAGCGAATCCAACGGGAGTTTGTGCCCAAACGGCAGCTATGTATAATGCAGCTTCCACTTTAGTAAAGTTGCGGCTTTACAGCCGGCTGAGATCCAACGATGACTTGGGGTCAGCAGGAGCGATGATTCCGAGACACACACGGTGGCACTTAAAGAGTTGACAATTTTTTGGAGTTCGCAGTCCACGCAGATGTGTGCGGGGATGCGGCGATCGAACAATTGTCAACAACGCTTAAATTCTTGTCGATGTCCACCTGGGGGGCGCCATAACGTTTGCCTACAGCAAATGAGTAACTAAAGCAACTTGCAGACACCGACATGACTTAGCGTTTGAAAAATTAGACACACGTTGTTTTCTGTGCGTAGTTTTATTCCAAGTGCCGTCTGAGCCAATTAGCCGTGATGGCGAAAAAGCTAACATCGATCAGGGTTGCTTCTAGTGCAACTTAACATAGTAGATTTACAGGGTTGGTTAACATAATCATATATTCCAAGAAAAACTGTTACATGCCGAGCCGTTGGGGGTGTTTCATTACGTGAATTCATTACGCTTCTTATCGACTTGGGTTTCAATTTTCTCAACAGTAATCTCATTAAAAGTTTCTAATATTACAGCTCATAAATTCATTTGCCACCACAATTAAATTTAAAAAAAAATTTTATTTTTTCTTTTACAATGAAACATAATATTTTCAATTAGCTCTTGTTAAATCCATAATGTTTTTGGGTACACAAGCATATTTTATGAGCGATACTGGGCTTCAAGAATCTATTAAGCACTCTGCAATAATTGGCGGGTTAGGTTTTTCATAAACAAAAATTTTAAACAACCTTACATAATTATTAGCGCCATCCTTCTTGTTTTGGGGACATCTGCTGATGAGATGATCCATTGCCCCACATCCATAGCAGGACCCTGGGGTCCTCTTCGGTTTTATGCACTCTCTTGCCCAGTGCCCTTTTCCTTTGCAGTTATAGCAACGCGTTTCCTTGCTTGTCTAGGTGCCCTTGTCAGCAGCATTTTGTCAGCAAAGGCTCTCAGCATCCTTCCAGGGTTGTCGAAACACTGCAGCGTACGCAAATTCGCAAATTCGCTCGTCATCATCCATGTTGACATCTCGGGCCAGCCTGAACATATTATCCGAAAAGTCCATTAGGACTTCCTTGGCTAAACCAAGTCCAGCTGAAGAAAAATCGTCTTGCCTGCCTACGCCAACACTCATGCCGTTCGCGCCGTTAGCGACGTTTTCCAGATTCTCGTAGTTTCCAGAAGTCTCGTTGGCGTCTCCTTCGTTTCTCTCTGCTCCAATTGCCGAACCGTTGCTACATTCGCAGTCTTCCTCTAACATGTTGCCGCCGCCATTTTCAGATCTGTAGCTTATGGCGCCACCGTGATGCGTGCCGCCAATTCTGGAACCGACGCTGTCGATCTGCTGCTGAAGATTCTCGAGAACTTTCATGGCATTTTCGATTCCCTGATGCAGCTCCTCAATGGTTTTCAGGCCACTATTCAGTTCAATGCGGTTTTGCTGCATACGTCTTTCCAACTCTGTACATTCCGCCTCCGTGTCCACTATTTCTTGCACCTCCTCCAACTTGTTAAACATTGGTGCACTGCCTCGGCTTTCAGGTGGAACTGCACATAATCGGGATTACAGATCGGCTTTTAATTCTTTGGTTGACAAATTCAAACACTCCAGCCACTTTTTTAGCTGCACCACCGTTACTTTATAAATATCCAAATCCATTTTGGTTTTGTTATATCGTTAAGCAACATTTTTTTCACTCGATCCCACTTCTGAGGATGTATCAGGATGTTTTTAATATTTATTATTTATTGCATCTTTAGTTTATTTTACTTTTTGGCTTGATTTACATTCGTTTAGGATTAGTTTACTTATATCTGCTTGTCTTCAAAACGAGATCAGTTAGTAGTATTAAATGATTTTAATATACCTAGTGCCACATGGTCCCCAGACGAAAACTGGCTCGCTTCTGTATTAAAGCTAGACTTATTAGGGTTTCCATGTGATCTTCTAACATGGATCTTAAGTTATCTAAGTGGTAGGACTCAACGAGTCCTCTTGAAAAACTCTATCTCTAATTTGGTCCGAGTTACTTCAGGCTTCCCACAAGGAAGCCACCTTGGCCCACTTCTTTTTACTTTATTTATTAACGATCTCCCTCTAGTCTTGTCCTTATGAACGCAGATGACGTTAATAAAGCTAGGGGAGTACTTTAATTGATTTAAAGGTGGTCAAAGGAATTCGATGATCCCCATGCTCTGTTCGTTTCACTAGTCCGCCCAATCCTGGAGTACTGTTCAGCAGTTTGGAGTCCTCAGTATGGTGTACATATATACCGGATAGAGTCTGTGCAAAAGAACTTATTAATATTTGCTCGACGCGGCCTTAACTGGAACGCAAGCCTTATTTTACCATCCTACTCTAGTAGACTTCTTCTAATTAATCTACCATCCATATTAAACCGTAGAACGATGCTTGGCACTACTTTAATTCATAAACTTATTCACGGGGATGTAGAGAGTCCCGAGTTACTGGGTCGCATTAACTTCTCTGTGCGTAAAAAAATTACCAGGAACTATGTTCCTCTTACTTTAAATATTTGTAGATCTAACTATAATATGCATGAACCTTTAAGAGTATTCTGTAATGACTATAATAGACTATACCATGTTATTTCTATTATAATTTATATTACTACCGACTCTTTGCCAATCCTTAAACCATTTATTTAGTATTAGTTATTTATTATATTGTCTTTTTTCACTTCTCGCGATCTCGCTTACGCCCTTTGGGGAATAGGGCTCCGCGTGTAGCAAACTCTGCTTGGTGTCGTAAGGTCCAATTTTGCGCTGATCATAGTGCACCAACGTCTGAAAAAAAAATCCTCTCTTAATATCATGTAAAAAGAAACTCCGAAGAGAGCGGACGTGCTTTGCGCGAGCTCCGGGAAAAGCTGAAGAAAGTGGATGTATTAAAGAAAAATCAAATTTAAAAAAACTAAATTGGTGAATTACAAAATAGGCAAAAAGACGCTGAAACCAAATAAATAACAACAAAAAAATCAGAGATATGATTAATTCAAGTGCAAATTATTTCATAATAGTGCCACGCTAAAAGTTTAGTGACCGACGAACCAAATAAGGAGCACATTAGCTGTGTGTGCCGAAGAGACGGGTACTTCTCGTATATCTGTACGCGCGTTTGCGAAGTGCAAAAACGTCTACAAAGACCCACCCGGCTCTACTGTCTGTCGATACTCAAAGAGCACGATCGTTGTCACCCTCTTTACTCACTGTTACTCCCACTCCAACGGCGTGGATTTCTCAAAGTAAAACCCCCCACCACCGACCCTTGGCACATCAGCAAAATGCAGTGGTAAAACTTCTGAAATCGCACCAAAAGTAACAGCAACAACTAAAGCAACGGCAGCAAAACCAACAACTTCTACAGCAACGGCTCTTACCGCGGAATCGACTGCGATGTCGTCGACTGCAGCGCCAAATATAACGTCAACTAAAATTATGACAAAACAAAATCAAGTAAATATTCAACAAGCGGGCCCGGCCAAAAATAAACCGAGTCCAAGGAAACAACGAATTACCCGGGACATCCAATAACAACAGATTTGCCCTCCTAGCCGAAACTCAACCTGAACTGGGTAAAGAGACCCAACCGAAACCAAAGCCCCCACCAATTTACATTAGGGAGAAAAGCTCGAACACTTTTCATGTTGTTCCGATCACTAAAGGAAATATTCACAAAACCAAACTTCAGACCAAATCCGAAGAACATTTCCAAACTGTGTCTAAATACCTGGATGAAGCTAAAAAAACTACTACAAGTACCAACTAAAAAGCAGCAAGGGCTTGCAATTTGTACTAAAAGGGATCGAGCCCGACGTATCCCCCAATGAAGTTATCGATGCCCTCAAAGAAAATGGTTTTTCTGCAAAAAACGTTAGTAACATCATTAACAGGAACAAAAAGCCGCAACCATTTTTCAAAGAGCTGGAGCCAGACAGCAGAGTCTTAAAGAAAAATGAAGTGCACCCCATCTATATCATGTAATACCTATTGCACTGAAGAATTAAGGTGGAAGAACCCCATAAAAAAAACGGCCCAGTTCAATGTACAAACTGTCAGAAGTATGGACACACCAGAACATACTGCACACTTCGATCAGTATATGTAGTTTGTGGAAACTTTCACAATTCCGCCAATTGCCCTGCCAACAAGGAAGAAACCCAAAAGAAGAAATATGGAAACTGCGGAGGAAACACGGCAATTACTGAAGGACAATTCATGGATTTTTACAACTTACTTGGAGATCGCTTCATAGCAGCAGGAGACTATAATGCCAAACATACCCACTAGGGATCACGAATCGTGACTCCCAAAGGAAGGCAATAATATAATGCAATTATAAGCCTAAGCAACAAATTGGACTATGTTTCCCCAGGTAGCCCCACATACTGGCCAGCAGACCACAGAAAGGTCCCAGACTTAATAGATTTTGCGGTGACAAAAAACATTCCACGCAGTATAATAATAAGCGCCAAAGCGCGTTCGGACTTTTCATCTGACCACTCGCCAGTGCTAATAACTCTTCTTCAAAGCCCAGAAACTACAGATCACCCCCAGAGACTGACATCGCACAGAACAAACTGGTTAAAATATAAAATCACATAGTTCTCACATCGAACTAACCCCGCAGATCAACATCGAAGCGGACATCGAAAGATCCACTGATGCTCTTGAAGATGTACTCGTGGCAGAAGCCACTATTTCAACACCACAATCGAAGGGCGTGCAAATCAAGCATTTCAAAACTAATCTGCAAGTGGAAAACCTTGTACTGGAAAAGAGGCGTCAGCGACGTGCTTGGCACACCAATAGATCGCCATCTTCAAAACAACATCTTAAGGAAGCATCTCGCACACTAAACCTTTCGCCAACCAGTACAAAACATCCTCTGTGGAGGGCTCATCCAAATCTGAGCTCTCCAATCGAAACAGTCACTCCGATAAGAAACCCATCAAGTAGCTGGGCCCGCAGCGACGAAGATAGAGCCGAAACTTTTGCTTCACATCTCTGAAGTGTTTTCCAGCCGAATTCTGCCACCGGTCCATTTCTCCTACCGCGAATTAAATCGCAAACTATATCCTTACCAACATTGCTTCAGCCAAAAGAGATCGCGAAAGTGATCGGGGATCAGCACCAAAAATGATTATTGAACTTCCAAACTCTGCTATTGAGGCTATTTGTAAACTCTTCAATGGGATCATACGTCTCGGCTCCTATCCGTGCAAATGGATACTGTCATAATGATACCGAAGCCCGGAAAAGACCACACAATTCCTTCATCCTACAGACCAATAAATTTACTATCGTGCCTGTCTTAGTTGTTCTAAAAATGCATTCTTACACGCATAATACCATATCTGGAAGCACACAATGTTATCCCGGCACATCAATTTGGCTTCCGTCAAAGACATGGTAGAATCGAACAAGTTAACAGAATAACATCAGAAATCCCCATTGCCTTTGAGAATCGGGAATATTGCAGCGCAATATTCCTCGATGTATCTCAAGCTTTCGATCGAGTCTGGCTCGATGGCCTCATGCATAAAATCAAAACACACTCATCATACACTCATAAACTACTTGAGTCGTATCTGTACAACAGAGTCTTCGCAATAAGGTGCAACACAACAACATCTGACGACTACATTATCAAAGATGGAGTCTCCCAAGGATATCCTACGAATGAGCAGCTAACAACATCTACGTTCGCTGAGGGCACTGCAATCCTAAGTCGCTCGAGGGGCCCAAGCCGAGCAACAACACTGCCAGCAGATTCCACTGGATATTAAACGCTCGATCGCCCCTGCGTCTGGACTACAAGGTCCTGCTCTACAACTCCACCCTCAAGCCTATCTGGACTTATGGCTCCCAGCTATGGGGGAACGCTAGCAGTAGCAACATTGACATCATATAGCGCGGCCAATCGAAACTCCTAAGGACCATCACATGGGCACCATGGTATATTCGCAACTAAAATATCCACATTCTTGCAATAAAAGATGAAATGGACAATCAAAAAACGACCTACAAAGAAAAACTCTCCGTGCACCCAAATCATCTCGCAAAAGTCTTGACTCAGGTTTCCAGCAGAACCCGCCTACAACGAAACGACCTTCAAACCAAGCAATAATTCTCAGGGCCACACAATTCCGTCATCCTAAAGACCAATAAATTTACTATCGTGCCTGTCTAAATTGTTCGAAAAATGCCTTCTTACACGCATAATACCATATCTGGTATTATAATAATGGGCAGTACCAGTTCTTGAAAGTCCCTTTGGGCCTTACGAATTCTCCAGGCGTATTTCAAAGGCACGTTAACGCAATTTTCCGAGACTTGACCCGATATGGTATTGCGATTCCTTATGTCATATTCGTTTGTAGCTGGGACTATTAAAGCTACAAAGGAAGATGAAGCACTAGCCAATCTCAAGACAGTCATCAAGCGTTGTGAGGATTACAGCCATAGCATTGAAAACCAAAATATCTGTATCTCAGATGAAAAAACAAAGGATGTGACGAAGTTTCCTTTACCGACAAAACAGAAGCAACTACAAAGCTTTCTGGGTCTGGTTGGATATTTTCCGAAATTCATCCTGAACTTTTCCATCATCGCCAAACCTTTGACCGACCTGATGAAGCACGACGCCAAGTTTTATTTTGCTGAGAGATAGATGCTTTTAACATGCTGAAGACTTTGATTACCCAGAAACCAATTTTAAAGATTTTTCATCCGCAGCACCAAACAGAGCTACACACAGATGTATCGATTGATGGTTTTGGAGCAGTTCTACTCCAAAAGTTGCCCAACGATAACCAGATACTTCCGGTGTACTACATGAGCAAGAAAACGACCGACGCAGAAAGAAAGTTTTCCAGCTACGAATTAGAAATCCTGGCAGTGGTAGAAGCAATTCGAAAATTCCGAGTTTACCTTTTAGGTATGCATTTTAAGTTGGTCAGCTATTGCAATGTTTTTAAGAAGACGATGGAAAAACGGAAAGTCTGTACTCGAGTCGCACGTTGGATTCTCGCACTTCAGGAGTTTGACTTTGAAGTTGAACACAGATCAGGTACACGCATACGTCATGCAGATGCTTTAAGCCGTTATCCTGTAATGATGATCTCCGACGAAAGCTTGCAAAGCAAACTAAAGTGTGTTCAATTGCAGGACGAGCAACTAAAAGCAATAATTGACATCCTTGCTGAAAAATCTAGCTACAACAATTTCTTCATGAGATCGGGTCTGTTGTACGAATTGGTAAACGACGATGAACTGATAGTTGTACCACCAGTCCTTCAACGCGAAATCATTTGACAGGCACATGAAAAAGGACATTTTTCTGTGAAGAAGACCAAGGATATCATCGGAAAGGAATATTACATCCCAAATCTCGAAGACAAGATTCAACGACAAATCAAATGCTGCATTCCATGCATTGTTTCAAACCACAAACTTGGAAAAAAGAAGGAGAGTTACACCCATTGCCGAAGGAAGCGGAGCCGCTTCAAACATTTCACATCGATTTTTTTGGGGCCTTTTGAATCGACTCACAAGGCATACAAACACATTCTTGCTGTCATTGACGGATTCACCAAATTTTGTTGGCTGTATCTCACAAAAACAACGTCTTCCAAGGACGTCATCACCAGACTGGAGGCTCAGAGCGCAATATTTGGCAATCCTGTTCAAAAAATATCCGATCGAGGCACAGCGTACACTTCAGACGACTTCAGAAACAAATGGGCAGGTTGAACCCCTCAACGCCACAATTGTTTCCGTTTTGTCCAAACTAGCCAGTGGTAAAAGTTTGTAAGCCAGGTTCAGAAGACAATCAATTCGACGTACAGCAGGAGTACACATACAACTCCATTCGAGCTTCTTGTAGGCATCAAGATGCGCACTAAAGCTGACATCAAGCTGAAGGCAATGATTTATATCTGCTGAACTCTCGAAAATGCAGTCACACTAGAAAAATTAAAGTTTTTCCGCTAGCGAACTCGTTTATCGATCTGAGTACTAGGCTTTAGCGGTGACAGCGACGCAAGCAGTGGACTTTGATTAGAGAATTTTTATTGGTCAAAACTGTGGCCTGATGAAATGGTTTCTAGGCTGCATCTTTTGATAATTCATTTGGATTGGTCAAAGCTGACGAATGGGTTCTCAAGCTCGACTCTTTGTTTAAAAGTTTTAATATTGTTTATGTCTGCCGTCGTTGAAAAAGTACATGTTTGAAATGTTTATAATAAGAGTGCCGCCGATCGAAGGCGTGGGAAAGATTTATGTCTAAGGGTTTAAATGTTTTTGCCGGATTGATTCGAAAAACTGCGATAGTAGGCTCTGGGACTTATGTTATTGACAATTGGAATAATGTGTATCTCGGGATATACAGGTTGTATGTTGGGTTTGGTGTACAGGGTATTTACGTATACGTCACACGCCCCTCCTATAGAAGATCTAACATCCTTGTTGAATTTAAACAAAATTTCTTTTTTGTTGGCTAGGCGCCTATAGGTAAATATGATGTAAGTAGTGATGCTTTAAATTAAAACTATTAGAATCGTGAAAACAATCCATTTATAAATTGATTTTTGTTTTTGTTGATAGGTAATCGAATTTTTAAGTTTTAACAATAGTATTGTTCATATAAAGTTACATTAGTGCTGGATAATATGATTTTATAATAATTTACATTCTTTAAAGTTGTACATTTTATATCTCTTATTTTTAAAGTGCATTGAATTGTATTATATTGTAGCCCTGAATTGTTTTGTTGAACATTTCGCTATTTTGTTTAATTTGTGTTTCACTTAAATGTGTTTTACTTAAAGTAAAAATGATGTTATGCTCAATATATTTTATTGATTTATTTTCTGATACAAATGTTTGTTGAGATAAATTGATCAGTGATTAAAAATATTTGGTCTAACCCTTTTTTTGCGTCATTTACAACATATTCCAAATTTTCATTTATGTCTGTTGAAATTATAAGTTTACATATCAGTTGGCAACACATATTAACAGTACTCTGTATGCACTTATGTTAAACTGGCATACTTTAATATGTCGGACCTCTTTCCAATTTCGACCATCCAATAAACCACACGTGTCAATTTGAGCTTTCCGTGTTTTATTGTTTTGTAAAAACCAACAGGTTATGGGCCCAGGACCATAATTTCTAATAAAACTTTATTCGCGGAAATAAAAGTGTGAGACTAGCTTATTTGCAATAAATTGTGAACAAAAGGTAAAAAAAAATCGCGTGGACAAATAAAAAATGAGTGTCTCTCTACAAATCAAAAAGTTATCCGATTATAACTACGATGTGTTGTGTATGTCGATGCGCAGCGTACTCAAAACGGCTAATTTGTGGAGCGTGGTTTGCGGCAAGTTGGAAAAGCCAGCCACTGAACCAGCCCAAGCAGGTTGGGATATTGTTGACCAAAAGGCATTGGAATGCCTTATATTAAACGTAAAGTCCACCCAATTGTTGCACATAAAATCGTGTTCTAAGCTAAGCAGGCCTGGGAAAAGTTAAAGAATATTCACTCTTCGGCGGGAACTGTCCAAAAGGTAAAGCTCTACCAGCGGCTATTTTGATAGAGAATTTTGGGAGAATTTTGATCGTCGCGATATTCGCGTAGCCTTCTTTCGATCTGAAGATAAAACTTCTAGAAGAAGGTGCGCGCAAAGCGGAAAAAGAGGAAAGAGAACGTGCAGTGCAAGCTGTATATGCACACACACACACACAAATTCCGATCAGGAGATAACTGATGGAAAAATCTGCAGACAAAAAGAAGTCAAGAGAAACACGAAGAAAACCAAAAGGCAACGGAAAATGTTTCAAATGTGGACGAAACGGGCATCGAGCGACTGAGTGTAGAAACAGTGATAACCCTCAGAAAGAATACAAGAGAGACAAGCAATCGAACTGTTTAATGCACTGCCGAGTAGAAGAGCAGCGAAAAACTGTATGGTACGTCGACAGCGGAGCAACTTCTCACATGTGTTTCGATATTATTTGAAACAGCAATGGACAAGTAATGCTGCGTGCGCGAAAGGAAAATAATTTACATGTTTACGAAATGGACAAAAATTCCAAAAAGTTGTGTATGTCAAAAAACGAGAATGAAATCGCAGTAAAGTGGCATAATCGATTCGGGCACGTAAACTTTTATAATTTATAGAATTTATGCGAGAAAGAGCATGTAATCGAAATAAAGGTGCGTAAAGTGCCAGTAGATATAAACTGCGATACTTGCAATATGACAATAATCCAATCCAAAATCCAATCGTGTCACAACAAAGGTATTAGAACTCAACCGCTACTTTGTGAATTTTATCGACGATTATTCCCGTAAAATTCATGTATATTTTATGCAGTCAAAAAAAGTATTTAAAAAGTTTCAATTATTTAAAAATCACGTAGAGTGTCAAACAGATAGGAGAATCAAAGCCTTGCGAAGTGATAATGGAACAGAATACGTTAATAAAGAGTTTGATAACTTTCTGAAATACTGCGGCATAGAAAGGGAATTAACTGTGCCTTATACGCCCTAGCAAAATGGAATGGCTGAGCGTAATAATAGAACAATAGTTGAGATGGCGAAAAGTTTGCTGATACACGCACATTTGGAGGAGTATTTGTGGGCAGAGGCAGTACAAACAGCAACCTACCTTCACGAGCACTGGATGGACGGACTCTATTCGAATTATGGAAGAATCGAAAAGCTTCTGTTAAACACCTGAGAGTGTTCGGCTCGCGTGCATTTGGGCTGGATAAAACCAGGAAAGGAAAGTTCCGGGCAAAAGGAAAAGAGTATACCTTTGTCGGTTACTCTTTTGCAGCGAAGGCTTATCGGCTATACGACAGAGAGCGGCGGACTATCAGAAAGCAGCGGGATGTCAAGATTATCGAGGGTGAGTTTTCAAACAAATCAAATGAAAATCACATCGCCTCAGACATAAATGATAATTTTGGTACCAATATTATTCGTTTGGAGCCAATAACCATACAAGAAGATACCACTGCAGAGGCTGGTGTATTAGAGAAGAGTGGCAGAGCAGCAGAAGAGAGCGTGGGCGACATCGAGGAGCATCCTACCACCATCAGCGATCCAGAAGATGACGAAGACGACGGCATGGAAGTCCGTAGGCCCCAAGGTAGACCGAGGATTATTCGCACGAGTCAGCCAGGCAGGCCAAAAAACAGTATATGCTTTACAATCTCAACGGTGTCGGGGATCTTGCGACTCCGGCGACAGCAGCAGAGGCTTTGCGTGGCAACATGGCGAAAGTTGGCAGCAATCCATGCAGGCGGAGTACAATGCTCTTATAAAGAACAACACATGGACCTTAGTAGGCTTACCTACTGGCCAAAAGACCATTGGTGCGAAATAGGTTTTTCGCATAAAACGGAACCAAAAGGGAGAGATCGAAAGGTTAAAATCCAGGCTTGTTGCTCAAGGTTGTGGGCAGGAATATGGAGTCAACGAGAGACCTACTCTCCAGTTATAAGGTACGAGACAATTCGTTTATTGTTTGCAATAGCTGTAGAGAAACAGTTATATATGCATCACGTGGACATTTCGAATGCAAATTTAAACAGAAAGCTTAACGAAGAAGTGTTTATGAGACAACCACCACAATTTGTAGACGCCCAACATCCACACAAAGTCCAAAAGCTAAACAAGGCACTTTACGGACTAAAGCAATCTGGAAGGATCTGGAACGATACGCTAAACGAAGCTTTACGTGACATAGGACTTAAAATATGTAAAAACGAGCCTTCTTTGTATGTCGATCTGCGAGATGAGAAGTACAGCTACGTAGCAGTCTACGTAGACGATCTGATTAACATCAGTTCCAACGAGGAGAACAATAAAGCAGAAGATTGCGGGCGTATTCGACATGCTTAAATCAGATGAGTTTTTTCCTAGGTATGGAAATACAGCTAGATGGCAAAAAAGGGGCCATCAGAATAAGCCAGAGAAGATACATCGAAAGCATACCAGCAACGTGGGGTATGCAAAATTGCAGTAGATCTGCAACACCATTAGATTCGGGGTTTCACACTTGTTGCAAAGAAGAAACAAACTCTGGCCAATGACGATCTATGGCGACAACCAAAGCTCGCACCATATCGACCGAAATCCTATCAATCACTAAGCATATCTATTTAAACTACCACTATAAAAATAATTAAAAATTAAAAATAATGAAATTGATTTAAAGTACGTTCCCTCTGAGCATAATGCTGCAGATGTATTAGCCAAAATCTTAAGTAAGCAGAAGCACACAAAATTTGTAAAGATATTAGGATTGCTTATTAATACATATATATGATATTGAACTTAAGCAGAAGTGTTGAAATTATAAGTTTACATATCAGTTGGCAACACATATTAACAGTACTCTGTAAGCACTTATGTTATGCTGGCATACTTTAATATATCAGACCTCTTTCCAATTTCGACCATCAATAAACCACACGTGTCAATTTGGGCTTTCCGTGTTTTATTGTTTTGTAAGAACCAACAATGTCAATTTGTCGGCCTATGCAATCTGGGTATTTTATAATTCTATATTTTTGAGTTTCTTCAAATGAAGTTGGTATATGGACTAGAATAAAAGTGTCTTTAGTTTGACTGCTTAAATAAGCTAAAGTTTTGATTGATAATAATTTTTCCTCATTTATGTTCTCTAACTCTTCATGTTTTAATATTTAAGGATTAAATATTCCTACTCTTGTTAATTATAAACCCGTTTGTAAATCTTCATTGTATTCTAGAAATATGTTTAAGGAATATTTTCTTCACCTTTTACGAGTCTGTTTATATTTTTCGATTGTTCATTTATTACTTAAATAATTTCATTTAATTTTTTATACCCATGTGCAGGGATAATTTCAGACAAAAGTTTGCAACGCAGTGAAGGACCTGACCTAAAATTTCAGTTTCCCGTTTCATAAATTGACATTTATTTAATTTAATCTTAAGATTTGATCTGCGAAGACGTTCGAATACTTTTTTTAGAGATTGATGCTCCTGTACAGAGGTTGAAAATAGAAAAACGTCATCTAAATATACTAGACAATGGGTACCTATTATGTCGTGCAATATATTATTCATTATTCATTCATGCAACGGGCATTCTAGAGCATTCATAGTGGCCCTTCTTAGTGGAGAATGCGGTCTGGTCATTTCAATTGGATTGAACCCTTTAGCAAGATCTAATGTTGTTGCATTTCCTTAACTTGTCTAATATTTCATACAGGTTTGAAATAGGGAATTTATCATTGATAGTTATTTCATTCAGTCGTCTGTAATCTATGGCCATACGAAATTTGGGTATGCCCGATACTTCCCTTTTCTTGGGTACCATTACAATTGGATTGTCGTACATAAAGCTTAGCTTATTACATTTTTGTTTGTTTTATATCAGTTGCTTAGATTAAAGGAAGGCGACATCATGGCCAGCATGGCAAAGAATATTGTTATCAACGCCATAAAGAAGATCTGTATGCCGCTGCCAAAAATCGCAGAAAACAGTCTAGTATTCTTTGGTGGACGGAACACATCGCCATGCACCAGCTTCCAGCCAGTCTCCTCCAGCGTATTCTCAATGTTGTCATCGGTATTGTATCGTGCAATGTCCCGACGCAAGGTGCGGATCATGATCATGGTAAGAATTTCAGAGAGGAAGAAGAGCACCACCAGCGAGTTGATAATACTGAAGCAATGGATCTGGACGTCGCGCATTCTCAGGTAGATGTTCCAACGCGAGGCCCAGCTCACTTAGGATTCTTTCCACACCACGGAGTAGGTAAGGTACAGCTGCGTCTCTCCGTTGGGATTAACCAGCTGTGGCCTAGCGCTGTCCGGGAAATTGCAGGTGTCGCCGTGGAACTTGAGCTCCTTGTGTCTAACCGAAACCGTCTCCACCTCGAAGCCGACCACACGGTACTTGTCCTTGGTGTGCATGTGATACGATAGGTTGAACTTCAGGTGGTTGTTGATGTATATGTTGTCTCTGTCCACCTGGCCCAACCTATATCCGTGCTCGTAGGTCACCTCGGCGGGATTGTTTACGCTGACGATGCGCGTGGCCACTGGCAGGGTTGTCCACCAGCATATGCACAAAGTACTCGTGCTGGATGCGCTCCGCCCCCAGAGCGGAGTCTTCTTTGCTCCAGGTGAGCGGCCTGTCTTTCAGGTTGCACAGAAGGCGGCAATTGACCTGCTGCTTCATCCGGACCTCGTAAGGCGTATTCACAATCCGGTCGCCGCGCAGCACCTCGCCCAGATTCTCCAACTTGAAGATCAGAGTGCCATTCTTGGGACAGAACTTCAGCGAGTTATACTGATAGGGCAGCTTGGTGCGGCTGCTGGACATCTTTACGGCCTTCACATCAATCTTCTGGTCCTAGACGAAAAGCACTCGGCCACCAGGACGAGAGCCTCCAGCAGGACCACTGCCGGGAGATCAGAAGAAGTCGCCGCTGGACCGTCTGTTGACTGCAATTCACTGGGAAACTATATAATTGCTATTTTAATGTATAGTTTCTGCGTCTCCCTGCTGGCAAATCATCACACTTTTGATAAGGAGATTTGGATTTGCTGATAATACCTTGTTTTATGATTTCTTAAATTTGTTTTTCAACTTCTGTATCGTAACTGTAAAGATAACTATATGGTCTTCCATAAATTGGTTCTTCGTGTTTGGTTTTTATAATGTGTTTGATTTCAATCGTGAAAGTCACATTTTTTCACCTTCATCATACTGAATATCAAAATATTTTGAAATTAAATAATGAAGTTCAGTTTTTTCTTTATTTTTCAAGTGGTCGTCTCTAATATTATTGTCAGTTAAGTCCGTTTGTAAGGCACAAATACTTGTATATTCATCATCATCTACTACATTCGAAAAGGTTTTATTATGTCCTTCCGGTATATTTACCATTGGGAATTCGTAATTATTTCATAAAATCAATTTTCGCTGATGATTAAAATTTGTTTTCCTAAGTTTTTTAATGAAAACTGTTTGCTTAGATGAAAATAAATTTGAAATACTAAACTCGATATATTTATTCAATGTTACAGATTCTCCTATTGCTTGGAATTTAGTATAATTATTTTTAATTGGGTACTCAAAGAAGTTTTCGTAATTAAATTTACACTTGAACTCGTATCGATAAGACAGAGGTAATGTTTATTATCAATTTTAATTTTTATGGTTGTGGTGTTTCCTGTCCTGATTTTGAAACTCGGGGACGTTTTTGGAGAATATTGGTACTCTGAGTACACTGGCTACCCTGTCCTTGATTGTTTTGAGAAATTTTAGGATAACGATGATTTCCTGAATTAGAATTTTTGTGGTTACCCCAATTTCTATTAAAGTCTTATTCTGTCTCTGTTGGTTGTTATTATATCTATTTTGATAGTTATTATTTTGAAATCTACCAACTTGGTTATTATTTGAATTTGTATTTAAGTACGATTTCGATGGTTTAAAATCTTGATGTTCATCTATTTCTTGAGAGTTTGGGGACAAAGATCCCTACAGCGTGGGCGGCGTGTTTTAATTTAAGGGAAGTCGAAATATCATATATACTCAAAGTAATAAATGTTTTGACTGGTAATTTTTCGCGCATCACTTCAGCTAATATATCACTCAATGTCCTTGAAACTAGGACTGTGTTTGATGGATTATTGTCTAAGCTCAGTTTACAACAAATTATACTTGTGTGCTCTTCTAATTCTTCAACAAATTTACGTAAATTATTTTCATTTTTTGTTTCACGTAATTCCGCTATCATCCGATGTGGAGGCGTTGCGCTGTTGAACTCGCCGTTAAGTTGTGTTCTCAATTCCTTCCAGTCCGGAGGTATATTTTTCATTAAAAGTGATCCGGCTTGTTTTTATTTTTTTTTTCTTTTTTTGTAGGATAATGTAATAATTTTCGACTTCCTTTTAAAGAGCCAACTAAAGGGAGCTTCCTTGATAGCATTTACTTGTAATTTTTTTTTCCTCCGCTCTAATTTGTTTAAATTATTTATTGTTTTGGCCAATAATTATATTAATCTGATTTTTTGCTGGTTAAAGCACCTCATTCGTATTAACTATTATTTTTGTTTTTAGTCCAGACTGGCGTTTAAAATTATTTTGTAGAAGCAGGACCTTGAAGTCCAGGCAGGATGGGGCGCGTCCCCCCCTTTTTTATTTTGTGGTAAAACTAGGTTTTTTTTTTTTTGTAGGGGGGGGGAGGTCGGGGGAGAGGGGGGGGCGTTTATAAGCCAATGGAGACTGTTTGATTTTAGTTTTAGGTGAATTTTCTTAGCTTCGATATGTCTCCGCCATGTAAGTCTCCTGTCTAGGTGGATGCCAAGGTACGTTACATCGTCAGCTCGTGGAAGTGGCGTGTCATTCAGGGTTATCGGGGGACACGTTTGTCTGTTAAGAGTAAACGTTATGTGTTTACACTTTTGCGCATTTATTTGTATACGCCTGTCTGATAACCTCAACTACCACGAGATGATCAGCTAGTAGTTCTGTTGCCTGAGTTGGGCATTTGGACCGACTTATGATCGCGGTATCGTCTGCGGATGTAGAAGTAGTTAGCCGCTCGTTCGTGGGAATATCTGCGGTGTAGAGGAGAAATAGAGTTGGACCAAGGGCGCTACCTTGGGGAACTCCAGCCTCTATAGCGTAGTCATCAGATGTTGTGGTGTTGCATCTCACTGCGAAGGCTCTGTTGTAAAGGTACGATTCAAGTATCCTGTGAGTGTTTTCCGGCAGGATCGTTCTGATTTTATGGATAAGGCCATCAAGCCAGACTCGGTCGAAAGCCTGTGCAACGTCAAGGAATACCGCACTGCAGTATTCCCGAAGCTCGAATGCAGTCCTTATTTCTGTTGTTAATCTGTTGACTTGCTCTATTGTTCCATGGCTTTCTCGAAAGCCAAATTGATGTGCTGGAATAACGTTGTGCTCTTTCAGATATGGAATGATGCGCGTCAAAAGGCATTTTTCGAGCAGTTTTGACAGACACGAGAGTAAACTTATCGGTCTGTACGAAGCTGGTATTGTGTGATCTTTCCCTGGCTTTGGGATCATTATGATTACCGATTTTTTCCATTTTTTTGGGAAATAGCCAAGTCGTGTAATCCCGTTGAAGAGTTTACAAATAACCTCAACTGCACAGTTTGGAAGTTCGATTAACATTTTGGGAGTTATTTGATCACCGCCTGGGGCCTTTTTTGGTTTCAATTGCTCGCTGATTACTTTTGCAATTTCATTTGGTTGAAACAGAATTGGCTCCGATTGACGGCGACGGTAGTGCGAATGAATTAGTTGCAGGGTTTGGCTAAAAACATTGCGAAGATGTAAAGCAAATGTACAAGCTCTGTCTTTGTCGCTTCTGGCCCAGCTGCCTGAAGAGTCTCTTATGGGGATTACTGTTTCGGCCGGCGCACTTAGATTTGGGTGGGCCCTCCACAAGGGATGCTTAGTGCTGGTGGGTGAGAGTTTCTCAATGTACTGGCATTGTGCTTTTTCTTCTTCTTGCCTTAGAGCCCTGGTAAGTCTGCGACCAGCTTCTTTAAGACTTTGTTTTGAGGATGGCGATCTGCTGGTTTGCCAAGTACGTCTCAAACGTCTTTTCTCCAGAACAAGCTTTTCGATTTCATGGTTAGTTTTGTGTTGGTGTGTGTGCCCATCCCTCCCTTGCGGTGTTGAGACTTTGGCTGCTGCGACGAGTACAGACTCCAGTGCATCGGCGTAGCAGTCGATGTCCTCCTTGATGTTGAGCTGTGGAGTTAGTTCAATTTGGGAACTTACGTACTTTTTGAACTTCAGCCAGTTGGTTCGATGCGACGTCAGCCTGCGAGGGTGCTCGATTAATTCCGGGCTTTGAAGAAGAGTTATTAGCACTGGTGAGTGGTCCGATGATAGATTCAAGAGCGATTTTGCAGATATTAGATTGCGAGAGATGTTTTTTGTCACAGCAAAATCAATTAAATCAGGTAGTTTTCTAGGATCTGTAGGCCAGTATGTAGGGCTGCCTGGTGAAACGTAGTCCAGTTTGTTGCATGTTTTAATGAGTGCATTATATAGTTGCCTTCCTTTGGGGGTCACAAGGCGGGATCCCCAGTGCGTGTGCTTGGCGTTGTAATCTCCTGCTGCTATGAATCGCTCTCCAAGTGAATTGTAGAAGTCCATGAATTGGTCTTCGGAGACTGTAAAAGCGGGGTGGGCAGTAGACAGCGGCAATGGCAAGGTTGCAGATTTTTAGCAAACCGTTGGTGAAAGTGGTGTTTGACGCGGTCTCTTATTAAGATTCCAGTTCCGCCATGCGCTTTACCATCTGGATGATCGGTGCCGTAGAACGTGTATCCCCGTATTTGAAAGTTATATTTGCTGGTGAGATGCGTTTCTGCCAGCAACATAACGTCGATGTGGTTTTCGTTCAGAAATTGAGTTATTTCAGGTTTATGCCGTGAAACACCGTTAGCGTTCCACAGAGTTATTCGAAGGCTAGGCATGGTTTATTTGGACTGCTGAGCTGCACGCATTTGTAGTAAGATATTTTGATTTTGCATAAGGGTTTGCATGGTGGTTTTCATGAAGGACATAAATTCCATCATATTTTGTTGCAAAGTAATTATCATAGATTCCATGTTACTTTGTGGCTGTCCCATGGCCTGCTGAATGTTATCAATATTCGGCCCTATGTGAGCTGTGCCTGATCTTAGAGCACTGGCGTAAGAAATTCCGTTGGTGGTAATTGAAGGGCCAAATGATGATCTGGCTGCTTTTGCGAAGAAAACTTCCGGTGTCGTTTGTGATCTCATGTAAGTGTTTTGTGTGTTCAGGGAGCATGCCGTTGTCGCTCGTTGCATCCGACTTTTCATCACCTTGTAGACTGGACAGCCTCTGTAGTTAGCTGTGTGGTTTCCTTGGCAGCTTACACACTTTTTAGTGAGAGAGTCTTCCTTGTTGGCAGGGCAGGTTTCGGAGCCGTGGCAGTTTCCACAAGCTACACATACTGACCTGAGGGTGCAGTAAGCCCTGGTGTGACCGTATTCCTGGCAATTTGTGCATTGCACTGGCCCGGTCCGTTTGTGCGGCTCTGCCACTGTGATCCTACGGTGCAGAAGGTACTGCAACTTGTAGATCGGGTGCACTGCGTTTTTTTTCAAAGTTCTGCTGTCTGGCTCCAGCTCGACCTTGGTTGCGGCTTCTTGTTTTTGTTCATAATGTTTATAACATTTTTTGCGCAAAAACCGTTTTCTTTTAAGGCCTCTGTAATTTCGGAGGGGGTAACATCGGGTTCTATTCCCTTGAGCGCAGCTTGCAAACCTTTGCAACTTTTCAGCTGGTACGTGCAGTAATTATACCCGTTACTCGTAGAGTAAAAGGGTATATTGTATTCGTGCAAAATAATGTAACAGGTAGAAGGAAGCGTTTCCGACCCTATAAAGTATATATATTCTTGTTCAGGATCACTAGCCGAGTCGATCTAGCCATGTCCGTCTGTCCGTCTGTCTGTCCGTCTGTCCGTCTGTCTGTCCGTATGAACGCTGAGATCTCGGAAACTATAAAAGCTAGAAGATTGGCGTTTTGCATGTAGATTTTAGGAGTTCCTACGCAGCGCAAGTTTGTTTCAAAATGGTGCCACGCCCCCTCTGACGCCCACAATCGCTTAAATACGATTTTAAAAATTTAAATATTTCGGAAAAGTAAAAATGCAGTTTTATTGTGTTTATCAATACCTATCGAAATGTAGTCGGGGCACCCGACTATAGCGTTCTCTCTTGTTCTTTTTGGCATCGTTTAAGTACTTTGACACTGCTCGTAAATCGTCTTCGGTTTTGGTTTGGTGTTTAGTTTCGCTTATATTCCCTTTCATAAGCGGAATAACATGAAAGTTATCTTTTCCGACAAGCTCAACTATTTTGTTGACCAGGGCATTCGAGATCTTCTCCCGAATAAAAATAGGTGTGGGCTTTAGTTTCCTTGGGGCTAATTGTTCAGACTCTGTTTCAGGCTCCACCAGAAGGAAAATCTATTTTCATCTAATGGCCCGGGATTTACAGGGCCTTTGTTGGAACGATTTATTTTGGGCTTATTGCCGTCCGAGTTTTTTGGGGGTGTTAGCTTGCGCTTGGAGATATTAATGTAGCGATCCATGGCTGTCTGCATGGTCGAACCCGCTTGCAGAATTGTCATTTCTTCTACCGTAGCTTTGTTTTTGCCGTTTGCACCGATTTTTGCACTTGGTTGTGTTGTTGCTTTACCCGCAGCACAAGAAGAGGGTGGAGTCGTTATTGCATTGTTGGCGACAGAGACCGTTGTAGTATTCGTAGTAGTTTCTGTTGTTGTTGCGCTAGAAGCAGCAGAAGCTCTGTTGGAGTCTTGCATTGCTCACTCCATGACGTTTGAGCGGTGAAGAGCAGGGCGGGAGAGCAAGAGTTAGCTCTCTGGTTTTCGGCGGTCAGTAAACGTACACCTTCAAGCACTTTCGGTTCTAGAGTATTACTCGTCACCGTAAAATAGGCGTTGTTACGGGCCAAAGAGAGACGACGTTTGTCTTGTTCTCTCTGAATTTTTTCACGGGCTTCGTCTTTTTGTTTTTGTCGTTGAGTGCCCTGATCCACGTTCTTACTCATTTGTTTATCGTTAGTGCGTAAAGATTAATTATTTAATTAATTAAAACTTTAGTTTACGATATGCGATTTGCATCGCGAAACGCAAAACCTCGCGCTTTTTAATTTTTTCGAACGTTTTTGACTGATTGGCAAATTGTTTTTCCGGAGCGTTAATAAAACACGTCTGCACGCAGCCCAATTAATGGAAATTGCATGATTTTTTATGAGTATTAAGAATGCATCATTTGAATAGTTTTGGAGAATATAATTTACAGAATATTCTGCAAGGGTATATCAACTTCGGCTCCGCCCGAAATTAGCTTTCCTTTCCAGCCGCGCCAATTATGTTTTTCGCTTCCGGATATATGAAAAGAAAATCGATTTTTATTTTATTTATATGAAGCGGAGTTTATTTGGTAAAGTCCTTTACAGTTAGATTCCCAATGTTTAACTGATTTTACAAATAGCATTATTCTTATAACCATGGATTTTAGCGGTACCAGCGACGCGAGCAGCAGAAGTGGACTTTGATTAGAGAATTTGTATTTTTTGTTTAATTAATTTGGATTGGTCAAAGCTTTTATGCTGACGAATATGTTCTCAGGCGGGACCCTTTGTTTAAAAGATTGAATAATGTTTAGGTCTGCCGTTTAAAAGGCGTGTGATATGTTTATGACAAATGTTTATAATTAGAGAGCCGCCGATCGAAGTCGTGGGAAGATTTATGTCTAAGGGGCTTAAATGTTTATGTCGGATTGATTTGAATAACTGCGATAGTAGGCTCTGGACTTATGTTATTGACAATTCGCATAATGGGTATCTCGGGATATACAGGTTGTATGTTGGGCTTGGGTTTTACGTATATTTATTGTCCAGTTTGGAGAAAAATCCATTTGAAATACATGTTTGCATTTTCTGATACCCACATAATCATCAATTTTTAATTTTGGCTTATGTGTTATTTTCAAATGATTGTAAACAGTACCGAGGAGGAATTTTTCATTTGTTAAATTTACATCGTTTGGTGCCATCCTTATTGGTCTACTATATTTAGCAATTAGTGTCTTGTAAATATTAATCCATTTATAGGTACCTAAATAGCTGAAATACGATTATTCGTTATTTGTCAGATGCAAATAGTAAACGTAATCTCTCTATTAATTCATTCGGATCATCTCAATCCTGTGTCCTTTTTAAAGTTTTTTTTTTTACAAAAAAACATACATCTACCGATAAGTGGTAATTTGAAAACATTTTTATAATTATTTTGTTATTTAAATTATTTAGTTCTTTTAACTTGTTAATTATGTATTGACGTTTATGAGCGTTTCTTCCCAATACAATTTGTTTTATAATTTTTCATGTCTTTATTTGAATTATGTATTGATTTCGTATGAAATAACAATTAAAATAAACCAAGTTTAAATTTTTATTTTACTTTATTAATAATACTTGTGTTATTATCATATTTCAACTTACTATTTCCATAATACCAATCACCATTCTCTTTTATATTCAGTTCATACAACATATTCAATTGTCTTTATACCCTTGCAGAGGGCATTATAATTTAAGTCAAATGTTTGCAACGCAAATATTTCCGACCCCATAAAGTATATATATTTTTGATCAGCATCTCCAGGAGAGTCGATCTAGCCATATCCGTCCGTTCAATACCTTTTGCAAGGGTATAAAAAGAATAACTTTGTTGTTTTTATTTTTTTTTTGTTTAGTTTTTAGGATTTAAATACTATGAAATTGCGGTTTCAATTAAATTAAAATCGGACATGATATAGATAGTTCCCATAAGAAAATCTCAAAATTAAAAAAAATATTCAGAAAAAAATGTATTTTGCTGTGTTTCTATCTATCAAAATATTCCTTTGATACACTGCGCGTCACCAGGTTAGCGCCCCCTGTTACTCTTTTCATTGAATTCTCCTATCTCTTTTTGTATTGCTCTTAAATTTGTAATTTGTCTTGCTATATGTAATTAAACGGTATATCTCTCATTGAGAATAAAATGAAGCATGTGAGATTAGCCGTTACATTTATCGCCGAAAAAACGGGAAGAAATCGAAAAACCATTGCAAATTTTCTTAAAAATAAGGAAACCTATGGAAAAAATTATAAAGGAGGTAATAACAGTGTTATTAGTTCAGCAGATAGCAGGGCTATACTCCGAGAGGCGTCCAACTCCCACGACTCTACCGCCAAAATAATAGAAAAAACTGGTGTTAAGGCAAGCAAATCGACTGTTTTAAGAGTGATCAAGAAAGCTGACCATTAAAAGAGGCTAAAACTAAAAAAAAGCCACCTCTTAACAAAGTGCGAAAAAAACTCCGCCTAAAGTTTATTCGAACGCATATGACATGGTCCAACGAGTGGCATAACGTCGTATTTTCAGACGAAAAAAAAATTAACCTAGAGGGTCCTGACGGATATAATTATTATTTCCACGATTCACGCAAGGAAGAGCATCATCTGGATCGCTTACATAGCCGGGTTGGTGGAGTAATGGTATGGGGAGCCATATCCTATTATGGCAACTGCGAACTGCAGTTTTTAACCCCAAATATGAACGCGGAAAATTACAATTGTGTTCTAAATACTGCATTTCCCGTTTTTAGAAACTTATTTGGAAATCTCAAATGGCATTTTCAGCACGACAATGGCCCAATCCACACAGCCAGGACCGTAAAACTATGGATTCAAAAGGAAAATGTCAGAGTCCTGGAGTGGCCCCCATACTCCCCAGACTTGAACATAATAGAAAACGTCTGGGGATGGTTAGCTAGGAAGGTGTACGAGGGTGGCAAGCAATATGCCACCAAGGAGGATTTAATTTCCGGTATAAAACATCCTGGTCAACAATAACGTTGGAATATCTAAAAAAACTTGTATGACTCTCTCCCCAATCGAGTTTGCAAAGTCCTTGTAAACAAGGGAGGGGCAACCCATTATTAATATTCCTTAAAAATGCTTTAACTTAATCATAAAATTGTTAAAGATAATATTTTGTAAGAAATTCATCGAAAAAAGTTAAGGTAACGTAGCTGGCGCTATCCTGATGACGCAGTTATTTCTTCCAAATAAACCTGTTTCTTTAGTTTTTAATTTAATAAAAATCTATACAAATTCTAACGGCGTGCTAGTATATGTTTTTATTTAGAGAATTAATCGAATTATACTGGAAAATAATTATACAGTTCAATCTTTAATAGTTTTGATAATATTTCACTTCAAACGAGAACACCAAGGGGGGCGCTAATCTGGTGACGCGCAGTGTATATAGTAATTATTAACTATATAAGAATTAAGAAGTTTTGCCAAAATCGGACAACAATATCATATGGCTGCCATAGAAACGTTGGCAAACTGCATCGCAAAATCGACATAGCCTCATTGTTTTTAGTTACAGAGGCATAGATAATCGAAATGTAGTCGTTTTTTAATAACTGCAAGGGTTGGTAACTTTTTATAACTTTTTCGATACTCAGGCCTCGAATTCGCTTGGTGTTGACACTTTGCCGACGTTTAAGGCCTCGAATGTGACTTTTACAAAAATGGTTCTTAATTTTTTGTACGCAATAATTTTTGAAAAGATATCAAGATTTTATTGTATATTTTTACTTTTATTAAATTTGTATTCTTTGTCTCACAAATGATGAGGGAAGACAGAAGTCAAGTATTAAAAATTAATTTATTTTGATAAGTCCCTGCTTAAGAAACTAACATAAAATTCTTATTCTGGTTTTATCAACGCAGAGGACGCGACTGCTTGCCTGAGCAGGAGGGTTATCTTTTGACCATCGCAAAGGAACCTTTTGTCCAGCGTGAGAAAAATCTTTGGTTATTATATTTGCTTAGGCTCAAGAGGCCAGTCTATAAAGATTGCAAGTGCTAACAGCGCTCACTTGCGGGCTTAACTCATAGATCATAACCTATGGCTCAAGATAGATTTTCATAACACATGACATGCGCCAAGCTCATTAAATGTTATACTTTATTATTATTAGTGTTCGTCCGAACACGGGGAGAGGGAGGCTGTGGACATGCAGATGGTAACTTGTAGGCTTAAAAGCAAAAGACACTTTAAACTGCTACCAATAAAAAACCTCAACACTTGCAGAACATCAGGCGAACTGTGGCCGGTTTGAGCTTCTTAACGCTCCAAGAAACTCTTAAAATTGTTAGTAATAAATTTTCTTAATTGTAAGAAATGTTAACGCATAAACGAAAAAGTATTTTAAAGGTAATTGTAGACTCAGGAAACTTAATAAATAAAGTTTTATTAAAAGTACTTACCAGATGTGGGATATAAAAGTGACAGTGCACAATGGCTTAAAAATAACATTAGTTTCGAAAGGCAAGGCGTCATTATTTTTTCTTGTTCACCGAAATAGTATCCTATAAAGATAATAACCAAGTTCATGTTCTGGATTACCATAATTGAAATAAAATCTAGTACAGATTGTATACATGCAAAAAAATCCAACAAGAATAAGTTGTATTAAGTTTTAGGTTGAAACAAGAAATTAATTAAACTTCGGTTGAAGATATAAAGCTTTGCAGATAAGACCTGGTTAAAGGCGGAGATTTTAAGGTCCAAACTTTATCCTAGTAAGTACGAAACATATAGAATTAAAAGTTTTTAAAAGGGAAAACTGATTCTTAATTGCCATGGTCCTCAAGTCGGAAGAATTATATCTTTGCAATTCAATACTACAGAATCAAGTTATTGATTTCTGGTTGCTTTATATTTTTAAGTCTTCCAATAGAGATGAGTTGGTACTTATAGCACCACAGATCAGGACATAACCGACTTAAGTATATTCAATACTGCCTTATTCTTACACGATGTATAAAACGAAAATATAATTTTGTCAGACATTAAACGAAAGTTCTCTCTTGTTGGATATTCTTCGCCAAATCTGATGGTATTCTGGCTGCGTGCTTAGGCATTGCGCTAATGTCATGTGTAAATCTCTTCTCAAGAAAGAAACTTTCCAATTTCGCTATATTTAAAAGAAAATAATTTGTAATTCTAGTTTCTATCCGATAGCTTTTTGAAAATATTATTACACCACTTTTGCAGCACCTTTGTAGATCAAAAATATCTCCGTGTCAACACGGTTTTTTAAGCTTACATCTACAACCATCTTTTAAGGCTCACTTCATTCGTTAATAACCACCGAACCGGGTAGACGTGTTTTTGCTCGCCCTGCCGAAATACTTTCAAAAATCTACAAAGTGACCACAAAAAATAAGAAAAATAGCGAAAAGACGCTGGCAGCAATGCCATATCCCAAGGTCAATATCTCCTTGCGATTAAAACTAAATTTAAAACCGAACTAGCTAATCAAAAACAATTAAAATGTCGAACGCCAATAAAATATTAACAAGTGCAACCGGTAAAGCCACGAAGCCAAGTCGCGATCGGCAACAAATACAACTAGACGAACGACGGCTGTCTTCTGCACGGAACAATGCTTACATTTCAATTGACTCATCGGAGGCAACAACAAAATCAACGTCACTGACCGCTACCGAAAGAGCCCGCTCACTGTCACCAGCGATTTTATGCTCAAGCAGCGCTGCCGTTACTCAGTCGTGGTGTTCACAATGCCCGTCACCTCTCCCTCTTATCGATGCACCGACTACTTCGGCTTGTGCGCCCACCACCACTGTACCCTCTCTTACTACAGCAACGTCAACGACAACGACAACCTTAACGTCTGCGGCTACCCAGTGGCCTATCTCAACACCACAAGTAAAACTTAGCTCTACTAATAATACGCTCGTACAGACGGGGATCGATCGGTATGTACAAATAAAAAGAAAGCTTAGTCAACAAAAAATCGTAAACTCAAATTTGCCAAAAGTACCGAAAACTTTAGGCAACACACGAACATCCGAAAACAGATTTGCCATACTTGGCGAGACCCAAGAAGACAAGGGTCAGGCGCCTCAAGTCATGAAAGCTGTAAAGCCACCGCCAATATATATTAGGAAACACAACAGTGTCGATCTGATCAATAAGCTTAAACAAGTAATCGGGCCTAACCACTTCTATTTCAACACCCTAAAAAGAGGAAACATATTAGAAGCAAAACTCCAGGTTAACAATGAAGACAACTTCCCTTCTGTAACAAGATATCTCGACAATGAGCTTATAAATTACTACACTTACCAAATAAAAAGTAAGAAAGGCCTACAAGTTGTACTTAAAGGTATAGAACCGACTGTTGCGGTAGCAGAAATAGCTGAAGGCCTCACGGAAAAAGGCATAAAATTCCTGAACCACTGTTTAAGATTGAGCTGGCCCCAGAGACGAAACCTCTAAAGAAAAATGCAGTGCATCCTATTTACAATCTGCAATATCTCCTTCACCGAAGAATCACCGTAGAGGAACCGCATAAGCGGAACGGCCCCGTACAGTGTACAAACTGCCAGGAGTTCGGGCATACAAGAACCTACTGCACCCTGCGACCAGTTTGTGTCGCCTGTGGAGATTTACATTGCATTGAAGCATGCCTGGGAAACAAAAAAGACCCTACTCTGAGGAAATGGATTAACTGTGGGGGAAATCATACTGCCAACTACCGGGGCTGTCCCGTCTACAAAGAACTCAAGAGCCGCCTAAATCAGAGATGCAGTAATCCATTCGCCGCTCAACACTCTGCCCAACCAAACATCTTCACCCCATCAAAAACCACTCCTGGTGTCTCCTTTGCCAACGCACTCCACTACCCTGGAATCTCACAAACATCTACCGCCCAGCCTGCAGCATTGCGTCCACAGTCACCCATACCAAACCTAAATGATTTTCCGCTCTTAAGCCAAAATGGCCAAACAACAACTCAGCCTTCTACGCAGCAAAACCAAACTCTTCCCCCACAAACACTTAGCGGTCTAGAATCTACACTAGCTACTCTTGCAAACGTCATGATGACGATTCAAAGTTCCCTTCAAGAACTACTGCGAAACCAGAGCCTTCTAATGGAACTGATGATCAAACAAAAGTCTGTATAAATGGACGCAAACGGCGTTTCCCGGCACAAAAACCAACTCCTACAGTTCCTAAACAGCCACAATATCGATATCATGCTACTTTCTGAAACCCATGTGTTTATAACGCAATGCATCCCCACTGGGGATTTCGTCTTATCAACCCCAAAGGCCGCCAATTAAACAACGCTATCATCACTCCTGGTAATAAGCTTGACTTTGTCTCACCAGCTAGGCCTACATACTGGCCCACAGATCCAAATAAACAACCTGACATTATCGATTTCGCTGTTATTAGAAGAGTTTCGCACAGGCTGATAAACGTGAAAACCTTAAAAGAGCTTACATCGGACCATTCGCCAGTTCTCCTCAGCCGCAGCTTCTGGAACGCCCCCAACATCTAACATCAAACAAAACAAACTGGCTGAAGTACAAAAAATATGTAAGTGCACACATCGAACTTGATCCTGAAATTTACTCTGAATCTGATATTGATAAGCCGCTTAAACACCTCACGGACGTAATGTCCTCTGCCGCCAAACATTCTACCCCAGAACCCTCAGCCACAAACCCGCTAAGAACTGGACGCTTAAGTATCCAGATCTAGTCTCTCCTACTTGAAAAACGTAGACTTCGCAGAGACTGGCAGACTCATCGGTCCCCAGCTACTAAGAAAAGACTTAATGAAGCATCTCGAAAATTGTCGAAAGCCCTCTCTACCGAAAAGAACAAGGCCCAACGGGCCTACATTGCGAAAGTATCCCCGACGGGTAATAAATTCCCACCATGGAGAGCTCACCCAAACATGCAACCACCAATTCGTGACGAAGAAAGAGCTAACACCTTTGCCCATCACTTGAAAACGTCTTCAAGCCTCACCCGCCATCCAACCAATTCACTCTACCGAATCTCTCGCCAGCGTCGCCGTCCTCCCCAGTTACCCTTGAAACCAGCACAATACTTAAGGCCATTAAAGAACACATAAACCCAAAAAAAGCTCCTGGTCACGATTTTATTTCTCCAAAAATGATAATTGAATTACCTGCATGCGCTGTCAGATGCATCGCATTTATATTTATCTCAATATTGAAATGGGGCTACTTTCCTGACCAATGGAAAAAGTCTGTCATTACAATGATCCCAAAGCCAGGAAAAGACAAGTCCCAGCCTTCCTCGTACCGGCCCCTCAGTCTGCTCCCATGTCTATCAAAGCTATTCGAAAAACTGTATCTTGTTCATCTAGTAACACATCTTCAAAACAACAGATCGATCCCTTTGCACCAATTCGGATTTAGGGAAAACCATGGAACTATCGAACAGGTAAACCGCTTAACATCTGAAATTCGCACGGCTTTCGAACACAAACAATATTGCAGTGCCTTATTTCTGGACGTATCCCAAGCATTTAATCGCGTCTGGATCGACGGTCTGGTATACAAAATTAAAACCCTCCTACCGGAAAACACCCACAAGTTGCTTGAGTCATGCCTCAGAAACAGAGTTTTCACCGTGAGATGTAAAACCTTTACTTCAACAATCCATAACATCGAAGCTGGAGTACCACAAGGAAGTGTGCTTGGACCAATCTTGTACATCCTTTACACTGCAGACATTCCAACAAACCGCCAGACCCTCATCTCAACCTTCGCTGACGACACTGCCATTATCAGCCGCTCGAAATGCCCAAAAACAGCTACAGCCCATTTAAAAGAACACCTGGTAGCTGTAGAAAAATGGCTCGCAGACTGGCGTATCAAAGTCAACGAGCAAAAGTGTAAGCACATTACATTTACACTAAACTTGTCGAAATGCCCACCACTGGCGCTAAACAACAAACCGGTTCCACAAGCAGACGAAGTCACCTATCTCGGCATACACTTAGACAGGAGGCTTACCTGGAGAAAGCATGTAGAAGCAAAGAAGACCCATTTAAAACTAAAGGCCAGCAGCACTGGCTCATGAACTACCGCTCTCCCCTTCCACTCGAATATAAAGTACTACTGTATAACTCGTGCTTAAAGCCGATCTGGACCTACGGTTCCGACCTCTGGGGAAACGCAAGCAGCAGCAATATAGAAATTATTCAAAGAGTACAATCAAAGACCCTACGTTTTCCAAGTGATGGGCAAAGGTGTTAGCTCTTTCTTTGTCACTGCGCGCCCAGGCACCTGTTTGTGATCGAATTGGCCAATCGGGATCTATTGGTGGCTGCATGTTTGGGTGCGCTCTCCATAGTGGGAATTTATTACCCGTCGGGGATAGTTTCGCAATGTAGGCCCGTTGGGCCTGGTTCTTTTCGGTAGAGAGGGCCTTCGACAATTTTCGAGATGCTTCATTAAGTCTTTTCTTAGTAGCTGGGGACCGATGAGTCTGCCAGTCTCTGCGAAGTCTACGTTTTTCAAGAAGGAGAGACTCGATCTGGATACTTGAGCGTCCAGTTCTTAGCGGGTTTGTGGATGAGGGTTCTGGCGTAGAATATTTGGCGGCAGAGGACATTACGTCCGTGAGGTGTTTAAGCGACTTGTCAATGTCAGATTCAGAGGAAATTTCAGGATCAAGTTCGATGTGTGCACTTACATATTTTTTGTACTTCAGCCAGTTTGTTTTGCTTGATGTTAGATGTTGGGGGCGTTCCAGAAGCTGCGGCTGAGGAGAACTGGCGAATGGTCCGATGTAAGCTCTTTTAAGGTTTTTACGTTTATCAGCCTGTGCGAGACTCTTCTAATAACAGCGAAATCGATAATGTCAGGTGGTTTATTTGGATCTGTGGGCCAGTATGTAGGCCTAGCTGGTGAGACAAAGTCAAGCGCATTACCAGGAGTGATAATAGCGTTGTATAATTGGCGGCCTTTGGGGTTGATAAGACGAGATCCCCAGTGGGGATGCTTTGCGTTATAATCACCGGCACCTATAAAGCAGCGTCCTAGTGAGTTGTAGAAATTCATAAACTCATTTTCTGCAATACTGAAGCGTGGGGGGCAATATATGGCGGATAGGGTAAGTGGGCCGCCAATTAGGTTTATACGTTGGGATGTGGCCTGCAGGTAGTTAGTAGCGAATGTCTCCAAGGGATGATGTTTTATGCGTTGTTTTATGAGTATACCGGTACCTCCGTGTGCTTTACCGTCCGGGTGGTTGGTCGCGTGGAATATATATCCGATGATATGGAAGTAGTTTTTATTAGTTAGATGGGTTTCAGAAAGTAGCATGATATCGATATTGTGGCTGTTTAGGAACTGTAGGAGTTCGTTTTTGTGCCGGGAAACGCCGTTTGCGTTCCAGAAGCATATTCTAAAGGAGTCCATTTATACAGACTTTTGTTTGATCAGCAGTTCCATTAGAAGACTCTGGTTTCGCAGTAGTTCTTGAAGGGAACTTTGAATCGTCATCATGACGTTTGCAAGAGTAGCTAGTGTAGATTCTAGACCGCTAAGTGTTTGTGGGGGAAGAGTTTGGTTTTGCTGCGTAGAAGGTTGACTTGTTGTTTGGCCATTTTGGCTTAAGAGCGGAAAATCATTTAGGTTTGATATGGGTGGCTGTGGACGCAATGCTGCAGGTTGGGCGGTAGATGTTTGTGAGATTCCAGGGTAGCGGAGTGCGTTGGCAAAGGAGACACCAGGAGTGGTTTTTGATGTGGTGAAGATGTTTGGTTGGGCAGAGTGTTGAGCCGCGAGTGGATTACTGCGTCTCTGATTTAGGCGGCTCTTGAGTTCTTTGTAGACGGGACAGCCCCGGTAGTTGGCAGTATGATTTCCCCCACAATTACTGCATTTCCTCAGAGTAGGGTCTTCTTTGTTTCCCAGGCATGCTTCAATGCAATGCAAATCTCCACAGGCGACACAAACTGGACGCAGGGTGCAGTAGGTTCTTGTATGCCCGAACTCCTGGCAGTTTGTACACTATACGGGGCCGTTCCGCTTATGCGGTTCCTCTACGGTGATTCTTCGGTGAAGGAGATATTGCAGATTGTAAATAGGATGCACTGCATTTTTCTTTAGAGGTTTCGTCTCTGGGGCCAGCTCAATCTTAAACAGTGGTTGGGGAATTTTATCCCTGTTCACTATGTTTACGATGTGCTTAACGTCGAGGCCATTTTCCGTGAGGCCTTCAGCTATTTCTGCTACCGCAACAGTCGATTCTATACCTTTAAGTACAACTTGTAGGCCTTTCTTACTTTTTAGTTGGTAAGTGTAGTAATTTATAAGCTCATTGTCGAGATATCTTGTTACAGAACGGAAGTTGTCTTCGTTGTTAACCTGGAGTTTTGTTTCTAATATGTTTCCTCTTTTTAGGGTATTGATATAGAAGTGGTTAGGCCCGATTACTTGTTTAAGCTTATTAATCAGATCGACACTGTTGTGTTTCCTAATATATATTGGCTGTGGCTTTACAGCTTTCATGACTTGAGGCGCCTGACCCTTGTCTTCTTCGGTCTCGCCAAGTATGGCAAATCTGTTTTCGTATGTTCGTGTGTTGCCTAAAGTTTTTGGTACTTTTGGCCAATTTGAGTTTACGTTTTTTTGTGGACTAAGCTTTCTTTTTATTTGTACATACCGATCGATCCCCGTCTGTACGAGAGTATTATTCGTAAGAGGGTCAGTAGAGCAAAGTTTTACTTGTGGTGTTGAGATAGGCCGCTGGGTAGCCGCAGACGTTAAAGTTGTTGTTGTCGTTGACGTTGCTGTAGTAAGAGAGGGTACAGTGGTGGTGGGCGCACAAGCCGAAGTAGTCGGTGCATCGATGAGAGAGAGAGGTGACGGGCATTATGAACTCCACGACTGAGTAACGGCAGCGCTGCTTGAGCATAAAATCGCTGGTGACAGTGAGCGGGCTCTTTCGGTAGCGGTCAGTGACGTTAATTTTGTTGTTGCCTCCGATGAGTCAATTGAAATGTAAGCATTGTTCCGTGCAGAAGACAGCCGTCGTTCGTCTAGTTGTATTTGTTGCCGATCGCGACTTGGCTTCGTGGCTTTACCGGTTGCACTTGTTAATATATCATTTGCGTGCGACATTTTTAATTGATTTGATTAGCTAGATCGGTTTTAAATTTAGTTTTAATCACAAGGAGATGTTGACCTTGGGATATGGCATTGCTGCCAGCGTCTTTTCGCTATTTTTCTTATTTTTTGTGGTCACTTTGTAGATTTTTGGAAGTCTTTCAGCAGGGCGAGCAAAAAGACACGTCTACGCGGTTCGGTGGTCACAGTATTATTGCTCAGACAACTTAAACTTCATTTGTGATAAAGTGCTTGAAAAGTGTTTTTCAACAGACGATACTTACACTTACTTTAGAATTCCTTTCAAGTTTTCTGATCACATATCGTCACTAAGACAATATTTATTTTGCTAGTTCGTCCAATTTCGGAGTATGGGTCTCCCGTCTGGAGTCCATAATACAGAATATTTGACTGCATTGAATCTTTTCAAAAAACTTTCTTCTTTAAGCTTTACGGCCTAAACTGGGATGTTGCAAACTACTGTTAATTAATTTACCCTCCCTTGCCAACAGTAGAACGATGCTTGAACGGTGAATACTTTCTTTATCAGCACAGAATCAGATCCTAGTTCTTAATCCCAATTTTTATGTTTAGCGCCCGTCTTCTTGAAAACAATAACATAAGACCGTAAATCTGATACCGTACTTTCCTGACCGGCAACCTATAACACCCAAGTAGCCCAATGCAGTCCCGAACAACAATATTCCCCAGTGCTTTCGTGGAACAGCGATTTGTAAAATGCGGAGCTGCCCACCCGACCTCGGAGTGCACGAAGAACCCAAATGAACCGGCCATGGGCAAATTAACGTTAAGTGAAGGAGACATCTCCGACCCTATAAAGAATATATATTCTTGATCAGGGTCGCGTCCTGAGTTGATATAAGCATGTCCGTCTGTCCGTATGTCTGTCCGTCTGTCTGTCCGTCTGTCTGTCCGTCTGTCTGTTTCTACGCGAACTAGTCTCACAGTTTTAAAGATATCGAATTGAAATTTTGCACAAACCCTTCTTTTCTTTGCACGCAGTATATAAGTCGGAACGGCCGGGATCGGCCGACTATATCCTATACTTTTTTGCCAATCAATCCGACCTATCAAATTTCATAAGAATCGGCCGACTATATCCTATAGCCGCCATATAACTGATTGATCGGAAATGCCATAACTTTGGTGTTTGTAAAGTTAGGAAGTTGGGATTTTCTATGGGTTTTAATTTGGCCAATCAATCCGACCTACCAAATTTCATAAGGATCGGCGACTATAATCTATAGCTGCCATATAACTGAACGATTGGAATGCCATAACTCTGTTTTTAAAGTTAGGAAGTTGAGATTTTTTATGAGTATTAAGAATGCATCATATGAATAATTTTGGAGAATATAATTTACATTATATTCTGCAAGGGTATATCAACTTCGGCTCCGCCCGAAGTTAGCCTTCCTTTCTTGTTTAAGAATGATGTATAAAATGAAGTACTTTTTTGCGAATCGGGACACCTGAAGTAACTGTGCGTCATTAATAAGGGCATTGGCCACATACGCAAAGCGATCCTAAGCAAGGTTGGGTGGGTTTTGAATTAAATGACATCTGCAATTCCTCACACTTATTATTTGGGCTTTGGCTTAGTTACTCTGTCTACTATTTAAGTTTATGTGACGGCGCGGTTCTCTAGGTAGCAAAACCCCACTCCCATTTTCCCTGAGCCTAGCCGACCCTGTAGGCAGAGTACGCTGCCAGATAGCCTCACACATTATCGTGTTCGTTACAACCTTTGAATAAAGCTGTAAACCCAAACGAAAACTTTCTGAAGCTTCTGAAGTTTTCTTTTTTCTGAAGCAGATAATTTGGCTCTGCGCTGACTACGAGAGCTAATGCCGTTTTGCGTAATTCCATCGACACTACATCGGCTTGCAGTTCGAAATGTCGATTTATAAGCCAATTAATTTCTGAGTCCAGCAAGAACGGAGGCCCAACGAACCAAATGGACGTTGTAAGCAAAAGAGATAGCGAAGGTGATCGGGGATCTGAAATCGAAAAAGGCTCCGGGCAGTGACCTAATAACACCAAAAATGATAATTGAACTTCCAAACTCTCCTATTGAGGCTATTTGTAAACTCTTCAATGGGATCATACGTCTCGGCTACTATCCGATCTAATGGAAAAAATTTACTATCATAATGATACTGAAGCCCGAAAAAGACCACACAATTCCTTCATCCTACATACCAATAAATTTACTATCGTGCCTGTCTTAGTTGTTCTAAAAATGCATTCTTACACGCATAATACCAAATCTGGAAGCACATCAATTTGGCTTCCGTCAAAGACATGGTAGAATCGAACAAGTTAACAGAATAACATCAGAAATCCCCATTGCCTTTGAGAATCGGGAATATTGCAGCGCAATATTCCTCGATGTATCTCAAGCTTTCGATCGAGTCTGGCTCGATGGCCTCATGCATAAAATCAAAACACACTCATCATACACTCACGACTACTTGAGTCGTATCTGTACAACAGAGTCTTCGCAATAAGGTGCAACACAACAACATCTGACGACTATATAATCGAGGCTGGAGTCCCGCAAGAAAGCGCACTTGGGCCTACTCTCTTCGTCCTATATACAGCGGATATTCCTACAAACGAGCAGCTAACAACATCTACGTTCGCTGACGACACTGCAATCCTAAGTCGTTCGAGGAGCCCAAGCCAAGCAACAACACAACTAGCCAATCACGTCATCGTAGTTGAGAGGTGGCTATCTGATTGGCGTATTAAAATAAATAAACAAAAATGTAAACACATAACGTTTAACAGGCAAACACGCCCTCCACTATCATTGAATAGTACTCCGATTCCCCAAGTCAACGAAGTAATGTATCTCGGCGTCCACCTAGACAGACGACTAACCTGGAGAAGACACATCGAATGCAAGAAATTACATCTAAAACTAAAAGCCAGCAGCTTCCACTGGATATTAAACATTCGAACATGCGTCTGGACTACAAGGTCCTGCTCTACAACTCTACTCTCAAGCCTATTTGGACATGGCTCCCAGCTATGGGGGAACGCGAGCAGCAGCAACATTGACATCATACAGCGCGCACAATCGAAAATCCTGAGGACTATCACTGGGGCACCGTGGTATATTCGCAACCAAAACATCCACAGAGACCTCGGCATTCTTACAGTTAAAGATGAAATTGACAAACAAAAGACGACCTACAAACAAAAACCCTCCGTGCACCCAAATCATCTTGCAAGAGGCTTGTCTCGGGTTTCCAGCAGAACCCGCCTTCAACGCAACGACCTTCCAACCCAGCAATAATTCTCAGGGCCACGTTTCTCAGAACCAGTCTTATGACTGTTAGTTAGATTACTATAAGATTTGATACACTTATGCCCTCTTCCCATAGAGTCCATCCGTTCGAAACGGTTGGGATTTTAGACAAATGTGAAACTCCGATTCCCACAGAGCACATCCGCCATCCACCATCCGATAACAGCTGATCTGAACAGCTGTAGCTCATCATTTTAGCCCGTTGCATTTTGCATTTTTGGTAACAGACTGCACGTGATCTACGCGAACGACCAAATCGAAATAATCTGTCTGCAAATATTTGCCAGCCTGCAGAAAAAATATGAACCGCTTTTGCCCAATATTGTCTAACTGGTAACAAATCAAGTTCATTATATATATAAATGTTTGTTTTTTGTTTTATTATAATTTCGTATTTTATTTCATTTTTAATGTTCTGCTCCACGTTGTGAGTACGGTATGCGCCTAGGAAAGAGTGGAGCAACACCTAATGCTGTACACGGGTGGAGCAGTAATTAATTAATTATTATAATTAAAAACTGTATTTTTGAATTGGCGCCTTCCTTTTCCAAAAGTTACCCGCCATAATTTTTTTTAAATTTTCCAAGTGAATGTTTAAATATTCACTGTCTAGAAGAAGAACTCAGAGTTGCACCGAAAAAAAATCGCCTAACTATCGCATAAAAAAGTCCGACAAATTTGGATGGGGAACTAACTGGGAATTTTCGGAACGGCAAAACCTTATGGACCATCCGTTCAACGGATAGTGGATGGTGGATGCATCTCTGTGGGAAGAGGGCATTATAGTTAGTTAAGCAATTTCAAAAAAAAAAAAAAAAAAAGAGAGAACGCTATAGTCGAGTGCCTCGCCTATTAGATACCCGTTACTCAGCTAAACAACTTAATATAAATATGCCTTCTTGTATGTTTTTCGCCGCTCGAATTAGCTCCGAATTAGCTTATCGACTCTGTTGAGCACCTTGGCCAGCTGTACCAAAGTCATCCGTTAAATGGCGCTATTGTATTACGCCATCTACCCCAAGACATTGGTACCACGGGCCATGAAAGGCGGAAATGTAGGCGCTAACCAGGCTTAAGCGTTTAATGGGTTTTTGGGCGTTAGAGTGGGCGTGGCAAACTTTTATTAGGCCAATCGATAGGTATTGACATATCAATTAAAATTTTCATAATAGCATCAAAACTGTGGCCATAGCTTGTGGCTTGTGGGCGTCAGAGGGGGCGTGGCACCATTTTGAAACAAACTTGCGCTGCGTAGAAGGTCCTTAAATCTACATGCAAAATGCCAATCTTCTCGCTTTTATAGTTTCCGAGATCTCAGCATTCATACGGACAGACAGACAGACGGACAGACGGTCATGGCTAGATCGACTCGGCTAGTGATCCTGAACAAGAATATATATACTTTATAGGGTCGGAAACGCTTCCTTCTACCTGTTACATACTTTTACTCTACGAGTAACGGGTATAAAAATAACAAGCACAGAATTAAAGGAAGTTTACCCGTTATTGACGGCTAAAGGTTTTGTTGTAGATACAAAATTAATAATTATGCCAAAATATCTTTGTTTGGTAGACAAGCTTCAGTGCTCTAAAAATATCAACCCAGTTCCGGTTAAATTGGACGACCGCATGATCACAGTGTATGTAGATTCTCAGTACTTAATTTATAATTTCGAGATCGATGCAGAATCTTCCATTAATAAATGGCAAATGTGGCAGTCGAATAAAAGAGTTTGTGAGGGAAGTTGGCCTTGGAGTAGTGCTAACGACAATACTTGTGAGTTTAAACCTCTCAAACCAAATAAGGCATTGAACTGCAGGTATAAATCGATTGTAGAAAGTAAGTCATATTGGGTTGAGTTGGAAAAGTAAAGTAGTTGGCTCTTTTAGGTTCAAAACACTTCTAAGGCTAGAGTTCAATGTAGCAACTCAAAAATAGAGATAGTAGATTTACCTGAACAAGGAATAATGACGTTAAGGTCAGATTGTACTGCTCGAACTGATGATAAAATATTGGTTGCTCAACACAGTATTCAGCTAGAAGATTAGGGGACATAAGCATTGTCTTACATTGGAGAAGTCAATCAAATACCAAAGATTATTTCGAAACCGCTTGACATGCCATTAATTAACCATACGGACGAAATGAATCGTTTATCAAAGCAAATTGAATATTTAAAAACTCACAAGCTAGAATTGAGGGAATTAGACTTTCATCATTTAACTGGACATGCATCCGTAATTTTAGCAATTGTCAACTGTATATTTTATAAGAAGGCAGTTACAAGCCATGGCATTACCCAGCAATAAGCTTTATAATTAAATTTTGTAAATACAATAAATGAATGATATAAAAATGTTTTATGTTAAAAAATAAATAAATTCATTAAAATGTTTAATCACAATAATAGTAAGCCGTTGCAAGGTGTCAAATTTATTATGCAAAATAAAATATATCGAATAAAAACAATCCACTTATTTTGTATTGCAATGTTATTGAAAATAAATATAAGCAATTGTAATTAACACATACACCTAATCTTGCCGGCCCTTGCCAGAATGTTCAGACTAACACTAATAAAAATAAACTATAATACTTTATGAGCTCTGTGCATGTCATGTGACAGTTGTAAATCGATCTAGAGCCGTAAACTAAGATCTGTAATTTTAAACCTTACAAGGGAGCGGTGTTAGCACTTGTAATCTGTAATGCAGGCCATTTGAGCCTATCCGATTATAATCGATGGGATGTTTCTCACACTGCAGCAAGGTTTCCTGTGCGGGAGTCAAATGATAACTCTCCCGCTCAGGCAGAAGCGACCTCTGCGTAGGTCACAGATTAGGCCAGAATAAGAATTTCATGTTACTTTGCTAAGCAGAGACTTAGAAAATGAAATAAAGTTTTAAAACAGAACTCAACTGAAAAAGTTGTTTTATTTAAATCAGTAATTCATCTTTTTCAAAGAGTAACCCAAAACAACTCAGGATACTCTCAACCCCCATCTGATGCACAACAAAAAACCACAAGGTTCACACCAAATGATAAAATTACTATTCAAGGCGTAGGCCAAGAATTAATAAAAAACAAAGGATTTTTTTCCATCCAGACCAAAGGTTCTGGTAATAATTCCATCATTCTACTAGCCAGATCTCAAGTGGTCACCTCATCATTAAATGAAGAAATGGTACTAATTCTTAACCAGGAAATTCAAAATGGCATTTATGTTGCAAAGACAGTTGCAACTACTGAATACAACCAGTACTAATCAAATAATACAAATTAACACTTTCGACCTACGAAATAGTCCAAACTAATTCCGAATTAAGAGAAAAAACTGTCTCAAATAACAAAGAACTTTCCCCCTCAACTCAAATCAAAATTAACAGAGATATGCACCAAATATAGAGATATATTCGGACTCGAAACTGAATGAATTACCACAAAAAATTTCTACAAACAAAAGGTTAGATTGAAGGACGATGAACCCGTGTATATAAAAGTTACAGAAATCCTCATAGTCAAAAAGACGAAATACAGTTGTAATTTCTCTCTAGTTTTAAGGCGAGAGCGGGATCCAATAAAGCTTTCGTTCGCTCTCGCGAATTCTCCCCGTCTCTCGCCCCCCTTAGATAAGCATAGCTATAAGAGATCAGAATTGAAATTAAAGCCAGTGTTAAATAGAACCCGATTAACATCGCACTCCCTTTAGTCGCTTTCGTCGTAAAATATAAAATCAAATATCCAACCACAATTCGCGTTTTCTTTTTAATACAAATTACTTTAGTATTACATGGTGACCCCGACGTGATTTATTGGATTTTCGCGATTGAAAAAAGTAATTTTCACCAAAAACAAAAAAAAAACTCGCGTCGGTACGGCAACTAATTTTTTTCGTTTGGAACTGCGTTGGAAGTCTCCCTCTGTTGCTGCTGTTGAGATGGAAGCAAAGGAAGTTTCAAGCCCCGAATTGGCCAAGCAGGCATAGAGTGCGAAATGTTGAAAGCTAATCTGTGGCGTTTTTTAATTGTGTTTGGCCCATCTTTAAACTTTTTGCATTCGTGTAAAAATCGGTAGATAGTGAGCATTCTAACCAAGAAAATACAAAATTTTTGCATGTACTAACAATTTTAATTTTGGCAAATATATTATATATACATACATACATAAATATTTAAACCATACAAGTGAATCGCTTTGGAGATTAAAACACAAACAAAAAATTCGACCTAAATAAGTGCAAACTTAATTCCCACATTTTCGTCGTAGTGAGCACCAATTTAGGGTATTCCTAAAAAAGCTGAAAAAAAGTGCAATTTTTAATAATTGAGAAAATCGCCACAAAAACCCGCGCTTTTCATAATTTTTCCCGCGCCTTTCAGCATCAGGCTTATATATTCGTTGCCCTTAGTTATCGGTCAGTGCATCATTCTCCGTTTGCATTTGCCTTTGCCTAGGAGTTGAGCCGCGTTCACATAGACAAGCACACCCACACCACTGCCGTGATTTCGAGTTATCTTTGTCGTTTTCGTTCTCGATCTCGGCAGCAGTGCAATTGTTGTTTGCTTTAACGCTTGTTCGTTGGTTTTCGGTACGCTTGAGCTTTGGCGTGTGCTTCCCTACAGTGCGTGCGATCGGCATAGTACTGTCGTAGGTTTTTCATAAAAACTTCTAAAAAACTCTAATTAAGATTTTTTTGAACTTCTCTCGGCACTTAGCTCCCCTACACTGCGCGCGTTCGGCATATTTCTCGTTAGTCGTTTAAATTATAAAATTAAAATTATATTATATTATATTATTATAGTATAAATAAAAAATAAAATATGTTTATATTAAAAAACCTCTTCGATTCCAAAAAAAAAAAAATAAAAAATAAAGGCAATGTTGCCATTAATATCGAAGGCAAGGATATCGAAGACCTTAAACACAAACGAGATATTTGCATGAAAAGTATAAACCGAACGTATCGCAACTTAAATGACGATACAATTTCTGTTGACCTGGTTGAGCTAGAGTGTCGATTAGAAATCCTAAATTTGCACATTGAAAATGCTTCACTTCTTCAAAACCAAGTAGAAGTGAGAGATCCAAAAGATGTCGCTCTTCCAACATTTAGCGGAAGACACTCCGAATTTAAATTTGAAACATTTGTTCACAAAGATACGCTACACGATATTGAGAAATTTAATCATTTAATTTCGTGTTTAGCTGGAGACGCTTTAGGAACAGTTAGGGCATTTTAAGTCACTGCGGAAAAATATCCCATAGCCCTTGCTAGCCCGAAGCGGGTGTACGATAATGATTGCCTTATTTTTTTTGATAACATATCGACACTCTTTAATTTCAAAAAATTACGCAGCCGTCAGCTACAGCTAGAACCCTCATCGACACAGTCACAGCCCTTTATGACTCCTTGCTGTCTATTGGGGATGATAGACGCATTACTAATGCTATTTTAATACATTTGGTAATGAGCAAGGTCGATGCAGGAACTTAAAGGAAAGGGAAGAACAATTAGACTATACTTCGCTTCCTCTTTGGAGCGAATGTGAGACGACTTTGAGCAGGCGTTACCAACATATGGTAGCGGAAGAGGCCTCCAAGCCCAAAACAGTTCAGCAAGACCAATCTAATCCAAAGAAGAATGGAAATAGGAGTTTTTCATTTGTCGCTGCCAGGAACGACACGGTACAATGCGTGTATTGCAACTCAGCTGAACATCAACTTGGAAACTGCACTTCCTTCGCAGCTCTAACAATTCAGCAAAGATTCGATTTCGCTAAAAGAGCGCCCTTGTGCATTAACTGTCTTCGAAAGGGACATACCGTAACAAAAGGCAAATCGAACAAATGCAGAGTGTGCAATTCCACACACCATACTTTGCTGCACATATATTCCGCAATCACTAATCTCGCGTTGCCTCCCCTTCTCAGCCCTCGCTCATGCTGGAGACTCCATCCGCTTCGCATGTTTTGCATGCGACTGCATCGGATAGAGTCATTCTTGCAACTCTTATTGTAAGCGTTCAAATAAAAAGTGTCGAATTTGTTTCGGCTCGAGCGTTGCTCGACTCAGGATCACAAATAAACTTTGTGACCGATGAGCTCGCTCAGAGACTTAAAATTTCATTGGTGGGACTAATGCCCAAGCTACAAAAACAAATTCGACACTTTTTATTTGAACGCTCACAATAAGAGTTGCAAGAATGACTCTATCCGATGCAGTCGCATGCAAAACATGCGAAGCGGATGGAGTCTCCAGCATGAGCGAGGGCTGAGAAGGGGAGGCAACGCGAGATTAGTGATTGCGGAATATATGTGCAGCAAAGTATGGTGTGTGGAATTGCACACTCTGCATTTGTTCGATTTGCCTTTTGTTACGGTATGTCCCTTTCGAAGACAGTTAATGCACAAGGGCGCTCTTTTAGTGAAATCGAATCTTTGCTGAATTGTTAGAGCTGCGAAGGAAGTGCAGTTTCCAAGTTGATGTTCAGCTGAGTTGCAATACACGCATTGTACCGTGTCGTTCCTGGCAGCGACAAATGAAAAACTCCTATTTCCATTCTTCTTTGGATTAGATTGGACTTGCTGAACTGTTTTGGGCTTGGAGGCCTCTTCCGCTACCATATGTTGGTAACGCCTGTTCAAAGTCGTCTCACATTCGCTCCAAAGAGGAAGCGAAGTATAGTCTAATTGTTCTTCCCTTTCCTTTAAGTTCCTGCATCGACCTTGCTCATTACCAAATGTATTAAAATAGCATTAGTAATGCGTCTATCATCCCCAATAGACAGCAAGGAGTCATAAAGGGCTGTGACTGTGTCGATGAGGGTTCTAGCTGTAGCTGACGGCTGCGTAATTTTTTGCAAATTAAAGAGTGTCGATATGTTATCAAAAAAAATAAGGCAATCATTATCGTACACCCGCTTCGGGCTAGCAAGGGCTATGGGATATTTTTCCGCAGTGACTTAAAATGCCCTAACTGTTCCTAAAGCGTCTCCAGCTAAACACGAAATTAAATGATTAAATTTCTCAATATCGTGTAGCGTATCTTTGTGAACAAATGTTTTAAATTTAAATTCGGAGTGTCTTCCGCTAAATGTTGGAAGAGCGACATCTTTTGGATCTCTCACTTCTACTTGGTTTTGAAGAAGTGAAGCATTTTCAATGTGCAAATTTAGGATTTCTAATCGACACTCTAGCTCAACCAGGTCAACAGAAATTGTATCGTCATTTAAGTTGCGATACGTTCGGTTTATACTTTTCATGCAAATATCTCGTTTGTGTTTAAGGTCTTCGATATCCTTGCCTTCGATATTAATGGCAACATTGCCTTTATTTTTTATTTTTTTTTTTGGAATCGAAGAGGTTTTTTAATATAAACATATTTTATTTTTTATTTATACTATAATAATATAATATAATATAATTTTAATTTTATAATTTAAACGACTAACGAGAAATATGCCGAACGCGCGCAGTGTAGGGGAGCTAAGTGCCGAGAGAAGTTCAAAAAAATCTTAATTAGGGTTTTTTAGAAGTTTTTATGAAAAACCTACGACAGTACTATGCCGATCGCACGCACTGTAGGGAAGCACACGCCAAAGCTCAAGCGTACCGAAAACCAACGAACAAGCGTTAAAGCAAACAACAATTGCACTGCTGCCGAGATCGAGAACGAAAACGACAAAGATAACTCGAAATCACGGCAGCGGTGTGGGTGTGCTTGTCTATGTGAACGCGGCTAGCGGCTCAACTCCTAGGCAAAGGCAAATGCAAACGGAGAATGATGCACTGACCGATAACTAAGGGCAACGAATATATAAGCCTGATGCTGAAAGGCGCGGGAAAAATTATGAAAAGCGCAGGTTTTTGCACTAATTTAGGTCGAATTTTTTGTTTGTGTTTTAATCTCCAAAGCGATTCACTTGTATGGTTTAAATATTTATGTATGTATGTATATATAATATATTTGCCAAAATTAAAATTGTTAGTACATGCAAAAATTTTGTATTTTCTTGGTTAGAATGCTCACTATCTACCGATTTTTACACGAATGCAAAAAGTTTAAAGATGGGCCAAACACAATTAAAAAACGCCACAGATTAGCTTTCAACATTTCGCACTCTATGCCTGCTTGGCCAATTCGGGGCTTGAAACTTCCTTTGCTTCCATCTCAACAGCAGCAACAGAGGGAGACTTCCAACGCAGTTCCAAACGAAAAAAATTAGTTGCCGTACCGACGCGAATTTTTTTTTTGTTTTTGGTGAAAATTACTTTTTTCAATCGCGAAAATCCAATAAATCACGTCGGGGTCACCATGTAATACTATACTAATTTGTATTAAAAAGAAAACGCGAATTGTGGTTGGATATTTGATTTTATATTTTACGACGAAAGCGACTAAAGGGAGTGCGATGTTAATCGGGTTCTATTTAACACTGGCTTTAATTTCAATTCTGATCTCTTATAGCTATGCTTATCTAAGGGGGCGAGAGACGGGGAGAATTCGCGAGAGCGAACGAAAGCTTTATTGGCTCCCGCTCTCGCCTTAAAACTAGAGAGAATTTACAACTGTATTTCGCCTTTTTGACTATGAGGATTTCTGTAATTATACCCGTTACTCGTAGAGTAAAAGGGTATATTGTATTCGTGCAAAAGTATGTAACAGGTAGAAGGAAGCGTTTCCGACCCTATAAAGTATATATATTCTTGTTCAGGATCACTAGCCGAGTCGATCTAGCCATGTCCGTCTGTCCGTCTGTCCGTCTGTCTGTCCGTCTGTCTGTCTGTCCGTATGAACGCTGAGATCTCGGAAACTATAAAAGCTAGAAGATTGGCATTTTGCATGTAGATTCTAGGAGTTCCTACGCAGCGCAAGTTTATTTCAAAAGGGTGCCACGCCCCCTTTAACGCCCACAATCGCTAATATACGATTTTAAAAATTTAAATATTTCGGAAAAGTAAAAATGCAGTTTTATTGTGTTTATCAATACCTATCGAAATGTAGAAGAAATTTTTCAAATCGGACCATTCGTTAAAAAGTTATGCGTGATCAAAGTTTCTATCTCCATCTTCCTCGCACTCCCTTTACCTGAGTAACGGGTATCTGATAGTCGGGGCACCCGACTATAGCGTTCTCTCTTGTTTTTATATACACGGGTTCATCGTCCTTCAATCTAACCTTTTGTTTGTAGAAATTTTTTGTGGTAATTCATTCAGTTTCGAGTCCGAATATATCTCTATATTTGGTGCATATCTCTGTTAGTTTTGATTTGAGTTGAGGGGGAAAGTTCTTTGTTATTTGAGACAGTTTTTTCTCTTAATTCGGAATTAGTTTGGACTATTTCGTAGGTCGAAAGTGTTAATTTGTATTATTTGATTAGTACTGGTTGTATTCAGTAGTTGCAACTGTCTTTGCAACATAAATGCCATTTTGAATTTCCTGGTTAAGAATTAGTACCATTTCTTCATTTAATGATGAGGTGACCACTTGAGATCTGGCTAGTAGAATGATGGAATTATTACCAGAACTTTTGGTCTCATTATAAGCCAATCTTTAATGGGCTTGAAGTCTAGTCTACCTCATCACATGGTATTGCGAAATGCAAATCTACCATATGAAAATCATGCGGAATTATATATTTACAGACAGATGTCTGTATCTCGATGGAAATAAATCCTTTGTTTTTTATTAATTCTTGGCCTACGCCTTGAATAGTAATTTTATCATTTGGTGTGAACCTTGTGGTTTTTTGTTGTGCATCAGATGGGGGTTGAGAGTATCCTAAGTTGTTTTGGGTTACTCTTTGAAAAAGATGAATTACTGATTTAAATCAAACAACTTTTTCAGTTGAGTTCTGTTTTAAAACTTAATTTCACTTTCTAAGTCTCTGCTTAGCAAAGTAACATGAAATTTGTGACGGTTCGTCGCTGTCGGGTGGCTCAGGGATGGCCAGGGTTTGTCACAAGAATTTGTTTGTGTCAGGCGTGGTTGCTGAAAGAGAGATCCGACCCAGCCCAGAGTAGAAGTCGTGGGAAATTACTTAGTAATTGATTAAGACTAGGTTTTATTTCAGTAAATATCTTGACATTTGATTAACAACTAACGAGTTCTCCGATTTGACGGGGTGCCGCCCTTGCTGCCTTTGCTTCCTTCGTCCACTTAGAATACCTGGTATCGGGAGCCGTTCCGCTGTTCGAGAGGACCAGCACGGGATGTGTTGCCTGAAATGAGAATGGGGTGCTTGGGGACCCTGAAGTCAGCCACGAGCGAGAGAGCGCTGCTTGGGGACCCTAAAGTCAGCCACAAGAGAGATTGTTTTTCTTGGGGACCCTGAAGTCAGCCACAAGAGAGAGAGAGAGTTTGTTGCTTGGGGACCCTGAAGTCAGCCACAAGAGAGAGAGTTACTTGGGGACCCTGAAGTCAGCCACAAGAGAGAGAGAGTTACTTGGGGACCCTGAAGTCAGCCACAAGAGAGAGAGAGTTACTTGGGGACCCTGAAGTCAGCCACAAGAGAGAGAGAGATGCTTGGGGACCCTGAAGTCAGCCACAAGAGAGAGAGATTAGCCGGTGAACCGTGCCGTAAGGAGGTGTGATCCTAAAATCAGACGTCTCCGAGGGATACCTCCAGGAGGAGGGACTACTACTAAGCTAAGGAGCTAACTACTATGTATAAGCGGACTTGGATCGAATGATCCAGTCCACCAAAAAGTGACTTCGCTGCTTACCACCACTGGGGAGTTGATCCTTCACCCTTAGACGGTTGGCTGCTAAGTGATCTTCTATGGCCCGTGGTCCGACTTATATAGGGCTCGGCAAGATCTAGTGTGACCGTCGTCTGTGGGATTTGCCGGGCTAAGTGTGACCATCTCTCTTGGTCTAGTGTGCCCCTACATGCGCGATCGTTGGCGCGCGCGCGTTCTCGGTTTGAATTTGAGTTAAAGGCTCCTTTCATTTAATTTCTCTAGTCTTTCTTTTATTTATAACTTGGTTTTGTGCGCGCAGCGTCACAAATTCTTATTCTGGCCTAATCTGTGACCTACGCAGAGGTCGCTTCTGCCTGAGCGGGAGAGTTATCATTTGACTCCCGCACAGGAAACCTTGCTGCAGTGTGAGAAACATCCCATCGATTATAATCGGATAGGCTCAAATGGCCTGCATTACAGATTACAAGTGCTAACACCGCTCCCTTGTAAAATTACAGATCTTAGTTTACGGCTCTAGATCGATTTACAACTGTCACATGACATGCACAGAGCTCATAAAGAATTATAGTTTATTTTTATTAGTGTTCGTCTGAACATTCTGGCAAGGGCCGGCAAGATTAGGTGTATGTGTTAATTACAATTTCTTATATTTATTTTCAATAACATTGCAATACAAAATAAGTGGATTGTTTTTATTCGATATATTTTATTTTGCATAATAAATTTGACACCTTGCAACGGCTTGCTATTATTGTGATTAAACATTTTAATGAATTTATTTATTTTTTAACATAAAACATTTTTATATCATTCATTTATTGTATTTACAAAATTTAATTATTAAGCTTATTGCTGGGTAATGCCATGGCTTGTAACTGCCTTCTTATAAAATATACAGTTGACAATTGCTAAAATTACGGATGCATGTCCAGTTAAATGATGAAAGTCTAATTCCCTCAATTCTAGCTTGTGAGTTTTTAAATATTCAATTTGCTTTGATAAACGATTCATTTCGTCCGTATGGTTAATTAATGGCATGTCAAGCGGTTTCGAAATAATCTTTGGTATTTGATTGACTTCTCCAATGTAAGACAATGCTTATGTCCCCTAATCTTCTAGCTGAATACTGTGTTGAGCAACCAATATTTTATCATCAGTTCGAGCAGTACAATCTGACCTTAACGTCATTATTCCTTGTTCAGGTAAATCTACTATCTCTATTTTTGAGTTGCTACATTGAACTCTAGCCTTAGAAGTGTTTTGAACCTAAAAGAGCCAACTACTTTACTTTTCCAACTCAACCCAATATGACTTACTTTCTACAATCGATTTATACCTGCAGTTCAATGCCTTATTTGGTTTGAGAGGTTTAAACTCACAAGTATTGTCGTTAGCACTACTCCAAGGCCAACTTCCCTCACAAACTCTTTTATTCGACTGCCACATTTGCCATTTATTAATGGAAGATTCTGCATCGATCTCGAAATTATAAATTAAGTACTGAGAATCTACATACACTGTGATCATGCGGTCGTCCAATTTAACCGGAACTGGGTTGATATTTTTAGAGCACTGAAGCTTGTCTACCAAACAAAGATATTTTGGCATAATTATTAATTTTGTATCTACAACAAAACCTTTAGCCGTCAATAACGGGTAAACCTCCTTTAATTCTGTGCTTGTTATTTTTATACCCGTTACTCGTAGAGTAAAAGTATGTAACAGGTAGAAGGAAGCGTTTCCGACCCTATAAAGTATATATATTCTTGTTCAGGATCACTAGCCGAGTCGATCTAGCCATGACTTGGCGATACATTGCAGGAGCTGTGGCTTCGAAAGCTAGATTGGGACGAGTCGCTACCAATGCAGTTGCATACTTCATGGGATACCTTTAAAGCAACGCTTCTGCAGCTGCCAAAAATTAAGATATCGCGATTCGTCCACACAGATCCGCAAGTCCCTATTCAAATTCATGGTTTCCATGCGATCGTATGGAGCGTTCATCTACGTTCGTAGTCAAACTGCTGAAGGTTTAAAGGTGTCTTTATTGACCGCCAAATCAAAAGTAGCTCCCCTCAAGACGAAAACTTTGCCTCGCCTTGAGCTGTGCGCACCTCACCTTTTAGCAGATCTGTATAATCGTGTCAGGCCATTGCTAAATTGTCCCATTAAGAATGTTTTCTTATGGACAGACTCCGAGATCATATTACACTGGATCAAAACCCATCCTTCGTCGTTGTCGGTTTTTGTATCAAACTGGGTCACAGAGATTCAGGAGTGGTCTGAGAACGCAACTTGGCGACACGTTCCCCCGAAAGTTAACCCAGCAGACATAGTATCCTTATGCTTCAGAAAATAGAAAACTTTTCGTCGCATCTGAAGCTTCTGAGAGTTTTCGTATGGGTTCTCCGATTTATTCAAAGATGCAGAAAAGGGACGAAGACCTTTGAAAAAAGTAGTTCGCCAAGAGAACTGAATTTCGCTTTTGAGAAAATTGTTGAAGTTATCCAATTTCACGAATTCAGTGACGATATTAGTAAAATTCGGAAAAATAAACCGGTAGGAACGAATATTCAAAAGCTAAGCCCCTTTATTCAGGAGAATAAATTAAATTGGGGGTCGGTTATTGAATGCTCCTATTCCGTACGAAGCCAAATTCCCTTTGTTGCTGTCTAAATGCTCACAATTCATCAGATCATACATGTCATAACTCCTAGCCCTCGAGCTCTTGTAAGTCTTGTGCGCGAGAAAGTATGGCTCGTCAATGAGCAAGAAGTCTGCCGACGAACAGTTCGATCGTGCATTCGCTACTTTCGCTGTAAGCCGCAACCCTTGACGCAAATCATGGGAAACTTGCCAGCAGACAGACTTCGAGCTCTCCGCCCGTTTAATATCTGTGATGTTGATTTTTGTGGCCCCTTTAGCACAACGTATCGTATCCGTGGTAAGCCACCGTACAAGTCGTACGTTGCCTTGTTTGTCTGTTTTGCGTCCAAAGCGGTCCACTTGGAGCTTGTGTCTGACTTAACCACTAATGCTTTTCTGTTGGCTTTTCAAAGGTTCGTGAGTCGTCGCGGGATACCGGAGAAGGTGTGGTGCGACAACGCCACCAACTTCGTCGGAGCCGACCGGCACATGAGGGAGTTCCGAGCCCGTCTGGAGGAGCACTGGGGCGGTATAGAAACATACACATGAAAAAAAATATGCGAGCTTGCGTTCATACCGCCCAGAGCACCACACTTCGGCGGACTTTGTGAGGCAGGTGTGAAGTCTGCAAAGCACCTGTTCTCTCGGACGGTCGGCCAAAACCTCTTGACCGCGGAGGTGTTTGGAACTCTCCTCACCAGCGTGGAGGCCGTGCTGAACTCCAGACCTCTGGGAATCCTCAGCCACGACCCAAACGACGGCGAAGCCCTGACCCCCGGACATCTGCTCATCGGCGGCCCCCTGCTGGCCCCACCGTCGGAAGCACTCCCGGACCAAATCAATCTGACCTGCTTGCGTCGATGGCGAGGTGTCTTGTCGCTCAAGCACAAGTTCTGGCAGCGATGGTCCCGAGAGTACATCTCCAGCCTCCAGCAGAGGTCCAACTGGCACAAGGAGGAGCCTTCCACCCCAGCAGTGGAGGATCGGGCGAGTGGAAACGGTCTACGCCGGCGCCGATAAAAAGGTTCGGGTGGCGGACGTTTGGACTCCGGAAGGACTGACCGGAGAGCGATACATCGGCTGGCGGTATTGCTGACGGTGGGCTGAAGGGCGTCGTCCCTTTATTCACAATTTATTCAAATTGTAAATTCTCTCTAGTTTTAAGGCGAGAGCGGGAGCCAATAAAGCTCTCGTTCGCTCTCGCGAATTCGCCCCGTCTCTCGCCCCCCTTAGATAAGCATAGCTATAAGAGATCAGAATTGAAATTAAAGCCAGTGTTAAATCGAGCCCGATCAACATCGCACTCCCCTTAGTCGCTTTCGTCGTAAAATATAAAATCAAATATCCAACCACAAGTCGCGTTTTCTTATTAATACAAATTAGTATCAAAATTACAACAGTTACAAGTACAAAAGTTATTCGACAATAAAGTAGTCTGTATCCCCATTCAATATCCCACTTTTGTTAGTTCTTGTCGGTTCTGACAAGAAAAAATGGCGATTGATAGTTGACTATCGTCTAAAAAACTGTTGTCGGATAAATTTCCACTACCTAGAATTGATGGTATTTTAGATCAACTAGGAAGAGCGAAATACATCTTATGTCTAGACTTAATGTCTAGTTTCCATCAAATTAAACTCGAAAAAAGTTCAACGTAACGTGTTTCTCGACAAGCAATGGTTCATATCGCATCACGCAACTACCATTCGGCTTAAAAAGAGCGCCAAATTCATTCCAGAGAATGATGAGCTTTCCTTTACATGGATGATCCAATAGCCATCAGTTGTTCCGAAAAACATATGCTTAAAAGCTTTCTGATGTTTTTGAGAAATTTAATCTTAAGCTACATCCTAAAAAATGTTCATTTTTCATGCATGAAGTCACATTTTTGGGACACATTAGGATTAACAGACTATTTACCCTCTTTTAAGTTGCGATATGTTCGGTTTATACTTTTTATGAAAATATCTCGTTTGTGTTTAAGCTCTTCGAAAAATCCTAATTAGGGTTTTTATATTTTTTATATAAAAAGAAAACCATTTTTTTTTGATCATTCACTGATCATTCGGGCTCTCAAACTTCTACTTAGTTAGGAGAAACGGCGAGTGGAATCCTCTGGTGCCTTAGCTCTTTCGGCGGTGGGGTGGGTCTAATTGCCTTCTCTAACTGTCCACACATACTTTAATTTTTAGGATTCCTACTGAAACTACTTAATAAAAGTTAGTACTCTCATCAATCGGATAATTTAGACTTGGAAAAACGGACAAAATATAATGAGGTTTAAATCAGACGACTACTGCAGTGGCATTTGACGCTTGCGGTCAACCAACCCAACCATAATCTTCATTATAATATTTAAGTACCTATTTATACCCTAAAGATACTTTCGATTTACTATAAGTTGCCATGTCAATTTATGAAAAACTACACTTCTAGCCGTTCATATTTTCTTTCAAATAATTAACGTCAATTTTTGTATTTACCCGAAAGGGTTGAAGCGCTAAATATTATTTTCATAGCGAGTATTAATGTTGTAAGTAATTATAATTTTTTTTTCGGATCTTATTCACAAATAGTGTCTTTATTTATTAAAATGAGCCTAAACATAATTAGCTTTAATAAATAAATTCTTAGAAATAAGTTACTGTTGAGCTAACAAGCCCTTTTGTCAGCTATTTTAAACAAATCACAAGCCGAGATAAATTCAATACTTCAGTTTATTAACGTTTATATGTATGCAAGGGCTACGGGCCTTGCGATCACAGCAGCTTGCAATCAACAACAACAAAATGTATGCGCTGGCGACGGACCTCAGGCGTTGAGAGACGTGCTTAGACCGTGTAGTCCAATTAATAGAGAGATAAGAGGAGCCGCTTAGAAATGAGTGATTTTGACTCTCTCTTTAGTTGGAGTGGTTTGCCGCTGCGCTCAACAGTTAAAGATTACTAATTTCGTAAAAGTTAATTTTGTTCTTATTGGGTGTGGTTGTTGCTAGACAAAAGTGGTCGGTATAGCTAGGTTTTAATTTTGAGTATTTTATTATTTAATTGGTTATTTTTTTCTTTACTTTTATTTGCAAAAACTAATCCTTATAAATGTACAAATTTAATCTGAGCATAATCACGACGATATACTTCCTGTCCGTCTCGGAAATTAGTCGGTTAACACGCTCGTCCGCATTACTTTATGGCGGGTAAAGAGCGGTATAAACGTGATTTATTCCCAATTCGGTTGGAAAAGCGTTACATTGGGAGGCTTTAAACTGGGCACTACTACACTATGAAATACCTGTTTTAATAGAAACTCTATTATTGCCGTCGATGTAAATTTTTTTGAAAGGTTGCAGCCAGTTGTATTTGCTAAAATGGTTATATGTTAAAAGGGTTTGTAAGATGGACAGTGATCTCCCATTAGGGGACGTAAGGTATAGTTAGGTGCTTTGTTCTCCTTACATAGGTCACAAGCTCGAATATAGTCTCAACATCCTTTGATAAGCCTGGCCAAAATAAATTTCGCCTTACCTTGGCTATGGTCTTTAGCATTCCCGCATGGGAGGATGTAAGTCTCTCGTGTGCTTGCCTTAGGGCATCTTCTTTCAGTGTTTCTGGAACCCATAATTTCCAGGACTGTGCTTCTTGGGATTCGGTTCCGTCAGCATGTTCGGTACGAATATAAAAAAAATGTATCTTCTATCTTAATATCTGTAAATTTATATTTGTTAGCAGTAAACTTAGCTATTAACGAAGTGTAGGTAGAATCCTGAAAAGAATCGGATTTCATCTCTATCATAGGAGCGTCAGGGACAACCTGATCTTTTCCTTTTCTATGCGAAAAAGTGAATTTAAACTGCTGCAAGCGAAAGATCCATCGAGCGAGTCTGCCAGACAGGTTCTGTTGCCTCATGAGCCACAGTAAGCAAGAGTGGTCGGTTACTACTTCAAATTCTGGCAATTCTAAGTAGCAACGAAATTTTTCAATAGCAAGTAATACGGCCAAAATATCACGTTCGTTGACGCTGTAATTACGTTGCGAACGACTAAGTTTTTTTGACATGAAAGCAATGGGCATTTCAGCCTGATCTACAAACAGTTCGCTGGCATCACACTGAAGATAAAACTTTTTATCAAAATCCGGATTTGTCAAAACCGGCGCAGAGGTTAGTATGGTTTTCAATTTATCCATTGCCTCTTGAGCCTCTGGGGGCCAAGTAAATTTTACCTTTGTAGAAAGTACATCTGTTATTGGACAGGCTAGATCAGAGAAGTTATGTATAAATCGTCGATACCATTCACAGAAACCGAGAAATTTTCGCACTTGCTTAAGACTTTTTGGGCGGTGGCCAGTTTACAATACACGAAATCTTTGCAGGATCGGTACAGATACCAATACCAATTACTTACCCTAAGTAATTGATACTTGTAACTCCAAACTGGCTTTTATCCACATTAATAGTAAGATTGGCTTTACGAAATTCCTCGGCCAATCGAACCAATACTGACAAATGTGAGGCAAAGTCTTCAGAAACAACGCAAAGGGCATCTAAATACCCAAAGACACAATGACGAAGATCTGGTGGTGTGATCTGATCCATTAAGCGGCACATCGTGGACGGTGCATTACACAAGCCAAATGGCATTACATTGAACTGATATAACGGTCGCCCAGGCACCGTGAATGAAGTTAAATGCTTGGATTCTGCGCTGAGCTGAATTTGCCAGTAGGCATCCTTCAAGTCTATCTTGGAAATGATGTTAGCTTTTGGCAATCTTGAAAATATCCCGTCGATGCTAGGCAATGGATAAGCATCCTTTTTAGTAGCGTCGTTAAGCCTGCGCGCGTCAAGGCTAAGTGGAACTTTGTTAGGTTTGACAAGACGCATGGGTGAACTCCAAGGGCTCACGGAAGGTTCAATTATATCCAACTGTAGCATACGATCAATCTCTTTATAAAGCAATTTCTCTACCGCAAGACTAACAGGATAAAAACGCTGTTTAACTGGTGTCGCATTCCCCACATCAATACAATGTTATATCAGTGGAGTGTGACCTAATCCTTCAGATGCTTTTGGAAAAAGTTGCTTCACTACTGCTCTAGTTGTTGACTTTGCGTAGCGCTTAAGGGATATATGTTTATTCCCGTTACTCGTAGAGAAAAAGGGTATATTGTATTCGTGCAAAAGTATGTAACAGGTAGAAGGAAGCGTTTCCGACCCTATAAAGTATATATATTCTTGTTCAGGAGCACTATCCGAGTCGATCTAGCCATGTCCGTCTGTCCGTCTGTCTGTCCGTCCGTATGAACGCTGAGATCTCGGAAACTATGCTAAACTAAGCTAGAAGATTGGCATTTTGCATGCAGATTCTAGGAGTTCCTACGCAGCGCAAGTTTGTTTCAAAAAGGTGCCACGCCCCCTTTAACGCCCACAATCGCTTAAATACGATTTTAAAAATTTAAATATTTCGGAAAAGTAAAAATGCAGTTTTATTGTGTTTATCAATACCTATCGAAATGTAGAAGAAATTTTTCAAATCGGACCATTCGTTAAAAAGTTATGCGTGATCAAAGTTTCTATCTCCATCTCCCTCGCACTCCCTTTACGTGAGTAACGGGTATCTGATAGTCGGGGCACCCGACTATTGCGTGCTCTCTTGTTTTACCTGAAACCTTTCTTCCTCTGCATGAAGAGAAAATATAATATTCTGAGCAATCTGAAAGGTTGTCCAAAAATCGTGACCTAAAATCAGTTTTTGATTGATGCTGGGAATAATATACAATAGCTGTTTTGACACTTTTGTAATTCATTTCGATGTCAAGAAAACCTATTATTGCCTGATTTTCCCCGCCTGCTGTTTTCGCACGCGATTTCAATGGTATGTATTCAGGAAGTTTGGAAAAATCTTGCTGTGCCAGCTCTGCTCCAATTGAGTTAATGTTCGCATCCGTGTCCAACATACCAAGTTCTGTGTGCTCCAGGAATGACACTTCTGCATGGCTTCGCAAGTCCTTAACGTTATTAAAAATAGGTGAAATTTGTGGTTTTCTATTTCTCTTAACCTCAGCATAATATGACTTTAATCTAGAAATGCATTGCGGCTCTATATCCTGAAATACACGATTTCTTACGTCTAAATAGTTTTGCTACCGCTCTCCGTATGGACGCAATCGCAATGGTACAAAATTACATTTTTCGTAATTTTCAAAAGTTGTGTTTTGAATTAAGTTTTCGGGGGCATTCAGTTCTTGTTGAATGCACCCGTTCGTCGGTTTTCCGACCGCTTTTGGAGACAGATTTGACACTGCGGCTTGTACACATTTGGCTTACCACAGCCGTGGCAGAAAATACGACGTTCAGCTAAACAATTCTCCCAGATGTGTCCTAACTCTTCACAATTCCAACACTTTATCCTTGCATGAGAGATACGTAAGGCAGCAAGTTCAGCATCCGCTTGTTCATTCTCCTCTATCTCAGAATTATTTTCTTATAGAGCATATACTTGTCTGCGACTAGCTACTTATTTTGTCCTACCGAAATCTGAACGACAGCTTATCTCATGTGATAAGTTTTCACTCATCTGAACTGAGCGACGTAAGTGCCCTACCGAACCCTGCCTGGTATAGCATCTTTTGCCTGGTATCTTGCAACCAATTGTTCTTTAATGTTTCGATAAGCTCCTCTTCTACAATTTTTATAGAAGCCTTATCAATTAGGGATGCCACATCCTCATAGAAAGCTGAAAACGGTTCACCCTGCTTTTGCTTACGCGCTCTGATCAATTCCATACTCAGAAAGTCTGACCGATAATCTTTATATTGTTGACGGAGTGAAGCGCAAATGTTTGACCAAACAATTCCATCTACTCTTTTATGGTATCTCCAATACCATGATGGAGCTTTTCCTGTGAACAAGACATGCTTGTGCTTACACATACCGATAAAATCACTGTTCAAAGTTTCGTCAGTAAGCACTTTTATTCTATAAATAAACTCTTCAACTCTTAATCCCTCAGTTGATCCATCAAAATGAACTAACAATTTTTGCATGATGTCGACTATATGCCTAATATGTATAGATGATGAAGTGAAAGATGGTGATTCTTGAATTTCTGACATCTGAACATTATCAGGTTGTGAGCGATCAGGTATATTTAAAGACGTTGTTTGGGGGAAGACAACAAAAATGCCACCCTTAGGTTATGTAATAATAACGCTTTTAATATTATAAGTTTATGTACGTGTCTTGTTTATTTTGCCAGTCGAATCTGCACTGCTGCAGCCGAAAGCCTAGCTTCATATTTTAATTTGGGTTTTACAATGTAGTCGCTGAATAGGTAGCGCGACAGCTTAGCGAGATAAGACAAATATAAAGAGAAGAGCGCAAGAGCGCTACAGGTTCAGCCATACACCTATGCGCACTAGACTAGGCGCTGGCGGGCTGCTCCGAACAGACGTTATAACTCTATAGACCGTTTGTTCTATCATGTTTTGAATTATATTATAGAACTACATAATAGAATTATATTATATTATATCCGCTTGATTTCGGCGGGTATTTGTGGTGCGGGCTGATCTAACCGCGCGAGGTCTACCCCGATAAGGTCTATTAGCTATGCCTTCAACATGGATGGTACTCTGGCTAGCTTCCAAATCCGAAGATTGAGCTCCACTTGCGTTTAAAGGGACGGGTTCTGGTAGATTGGCCGAACTTCTTCTAATTGAGCTTTCGCTCTGGCTAACCTTCTGGTTGTGACTCCTTGCTGACCTGGTTCGTGTGGAGGTGGCGATTGTTGCGATCGGGAAGGCGAACAATTTCCTACAACCAATTTAATTGGCTTTCTGGTAATTGAGGCACTACAAGTGTAACAACAAGAGTTTTCTGTTAACCATGCATCTACACAAGTTTTGTGAAAAACATGTTTCCACGCCAATAAATAAAAAGGATTGGTATTATCCATAACAGTTGCACATAATGCGCAATTATTCTCCATATTATCCACAGAAGAGGGGTTTGGAGGCGTGTTAATAACTGGCATGTTGATTAATTGTTTTCTTCTTTCTCTATTAAATTTAATAATTCCTGAACCTGAAATATAATGGCAACGAAAAAAAAATCGGATTAGCCTGTAGCGTCTAACTACTGAAAATTTCTGTATTATTGCTAACAAACTGTCAGTTTAATAACATCTAAAGGGGTTCTATTCGGCAAGTAAGCGCAATGAAACGCATTTTAACAAGTTCCAGACAACAGCTACCCTCCTGACGAATATTTACTGGCAATTGAAAATTAAATGACTGCATTATTGAAACTAACATCGGATCGTTTTGAAGTGTCAGATGAATAACTTTTTAAGGGGTTCTATTCGGCAAGTAAACGCAATGAAACGCATTTTAACGAGTTCCAGACAATAGCTACCCTTAGGAAGAATCTCCTTTTTTTATGGTTTTTGGTTTTGTTAAAGAAAAGCCCAGCAAGAAAATAGTAGTGATACTGAAGTGTTGGTATCCGTACTTAGTCGAAATCACAATATTCATTCTAGGGAAGACTATTTCCATACAATAAGGTATACTAAAACAAACACCTAAAATAAACAAGCATTTGTTGTGAGTAAGAAAAGATTTTCCTATAGCTGATGTTGTTGCTATGTTCTTTCCTTTCTTTTGGTGTAGGTCAAGCAACATAGGTTTCTCGGTCTGTTATCCTTTCTGAAAAAGAGCTTCGTAGTCCTAGTAGAGGATCGAACTCATCTTCTACTTTTTAATGCGTTAGTAAAACCCACCTAGTCTAAACTATTTCAGCACCAATAATATAAGCATTGAGTGACCTAAACACAAATCTATGTTTGTACCACTAAAAGTGTTAATTATGTAGTGGTTGACTACGTTGGGATGCCAAAAGTTATGTTCCTTTGTTGACTAAGAATGAGATTCCGAGATATCGAGCAAAGGATTCACGGGGTACACGATTAACCAGGCAACTGATCATTCGGGCTCTCAAACTTCTACAGCGAGAAACGGCGAGTGGAATCCTCTGGTGCCTTAGCTCTTTCGGCGGTGGGGCGGGTCTAATTTTACTTCTCGAAGTGTCCACACCTTCTATAATTTTTAGGATTCCTACTGAAACTACTTACTAAAAGTTACTACTCTCATCAATCGTATAATTTAGACTTAGAAAAACGGACACAATATAATGAGGTTTAAATCAGACGACTACAGGCAAAATTTGCAAGGTCTGCGGTGGCATTTGACGCTTGCGGTCTCTACCCAACCCAACCATATTCTATCTTCATTATAATATTTAAGTACCTATTTGTACCCTAAAGATACTTTCGATTTAGTATAAGTTGCCATGTCAATTCACGAAAAAATATACTTCTCTCAAATAATTAACTTTTATTTTTTTATTTACCCAAAAGGGTGAAGCGCTTAATATTATATTTTCATAGCGAGTATTCATGTTGTAAGTAATTATAATTTTTGTTTTGGATCTCATTCACAAATAGTCTTAATTTATTAAAATGAGCCTAAACATAATTAGCTTTAATAAAAAAATCTTTAGAAATTAGTTCCTTTTCCATATATATAAAGATTACTAATTTCGTAAAATCTAATTTTATTCTTATTGGGGTTGGTTGTTGCTAGATAAAAGTGGTCGGTTAAAGCTAGGTCTTAATTTTGAGGATTTTATTATTTAATTGTTTATTTTTTTTCTGTTTATAGGTTTTATTAAATTTCCTTTTGCTTCCTTTTCTTTACTTTTATTTGCAAAAACTAATCATTATAAATGTACAAGCAGTCACCAAACTCTCAATACAAGAACATTTTTTTTGATTTTCTTTTTTTTTTAAGACAACTTTTATCGAGAAACGCATGAGAGATTGGATCGGCTTAAAATAAAGTACCAGATGTGTATACAAATTCGCATAGGTATCACTCACATGTTTACAGCTCCATCGTTGAAAGGCCTTCCAGCGTAGAGATGGGTTACACGTTGTTGTTGTTGCAGACGGTTAGACTCTGTACATGGATAAAGATTTTATTGGCAAAGGAAATCTTTTATTTTATGTATTTATTTTGGCAGATATTTAGCCTCGACCAACAACCATCGTCACCACTTCTAACGGCTTTACAAAAAATATACAGAAGTTCCTTACTATTTAATGATGCGCTCGGTTTCCTGATCCGAGGCTGCTGCGCACAGTCGATTCGGGTTGCACACAATAAATGCCTTTAAAGTTGAATTTCGGGTTACATGGGACATATGGCCGTCTTGCGTTTGGACGGGCTCACTGAATACCAAGCAGGGTATGGAAAACCGCGAACTACTTTATCCGGAAGGCTGATACGGACCAAGGGATGGTGTTAGCCGTGGAGCGTCTGCGTATGGGGATTGTGGCCAGGTACACACTTGAAACTGGGATAGAAAGCTTCTGTTGTACAAGACTACTGAATATTATCCAGAAGTACACATGCCTGTGATGGAATATAGTTCCCGGGAGTTGTAACTGAAACAGCTTCCCGCCGGAAGTGTTTCCGGAAACCCGCACATGCAAGTGGCAACTGGGGTTTTGCCAACCACTAACTAGGCTTTGGCCAATGCACTTGGGGACACAAATTTGGTTTCGTTTTCTCTTCAATTTAATGATTTTCACACGATCAGCGCGATGGTAAAAATTTAATTTACTACGCTTGGAACTTAACCTCTGGAGTTATGCAGAGTACTTATACGCGAGATAAATATAACTTTGGCTGGGGGAAAAGAAGAGAGCGATTGCAGCCGCGTGGGCGTTTATATACCAAAAATTTCCAATGCAATAAGCTTTTTCGCTGAGAAGAGAATAACTTCGCCGACTTAAGTTGGCTGCGCTTAATAAAGCATCTTATATGATAAAGCTAAGCTTAGATAACCGATCGCCTCCTTAAAGTATACACTGATAAGGGACTAGCTAAGTTTGTGGAATTTGTTTTAGGCTTTACTTAATCAGTTATCTGGTTGAAAAATGTTGACTAAAATGTTTTTATTGAAACTCGTACTTTGTTATAAAGGACGACCATAACAAGTTTTTTATATTATATTCCATTTGTATCCTGTCGTCCTCATCCATTATTCCAAATAAAATGTGTTAAAGCGATCCCATAAAACCAAATGGAGCACGTATACGTCTTGATTTTCCCTCAGCCATAAAATATTTTTTATATTTATTATATTCTTCAATGTCTGAGGTCTTTCTTTCTGTGTTACTCAGAACTAAAAGGCATTGATCCTCAAACTATGAAGCCGTTCGCAAAGTACCCTGATTTTTATACCCTTGCAGAGGGTATTATAATTTTGGTCAAAAGTGTGCAACGCAGTGAAGAAGACATCTCCGACCCTACAAAGTATATATATTCTTGATCAGGATCACCTCCTGAGTTGATATAGGATCACCTCCTGAGTTGATATAAGCATGTCCGTCTATCCGTCTGTCCGTCCGTCCGTCTGTTTCTCAGTTTTAAAGAAATGCCATAACTTTGTTGTTTGTAAAAAAAGGAAGTTGGGATTTTCTATGGGTTTTGTTTTTGGCCAATCGATCCGACCTACCAAATTTCATAAGGATCGGCCGACTATATCCTATAGCCGCCATATGACTAATTGATCGGAAATGCCATAATTTTGGTGTTTGTAAAGTTAGGAAATTGGGATTTTTTATGAGTATTAAGGATGCATCATATGCATAGTTTTAGAGAATATAATTTACAGAATATTCTGCAAGGGTATTTCAACTTCGGCTCCGCCCGAAGTTAGCTTTTCTTTCTTTTTGGTATTAAATTTTACCTTTGTTAAGCATTTCGAAGTAAACGAAGTAAATAAAATATTATTAAATCCCAAGACGTGGCTACAATTTCAACGTCCTCCATTGGGTCTAAATATATTGCCGAAGTCTTATTTATCTTCTCTATTGCATACCTTGGCTGATCAACTTTAGCTGATGCGTTAAAAAATGGCAGGAAAATATAAATAATAACATAGCCATTACAAAACCAAGTTTTGTGACCTTTGATGTACCTCTTGTTTGTCTTTTTGATTTTGTCTCTTTGGGATCAGATTCCATTTTATCGAGAGACTTTATGGCGTCTAGGGGACAAATTTTGCTCAATGGTCCGCTGATAAATCCATCTTGTAATTTTACTTCTACCACTCTAACCTTTTCGTCTTTGCTCTTATGGACCACCTTTCCCATTGTCTAGATGACTGGCTGGATGACTGTTCTCATCCTTCAGGAAGACAATTTGTTCTTCCTTTATATTTGGTCTTTTCCTCTTCCACTTGTTCCTCTGTTGTAGAGTATGCAAATACTCCTCTTCATTTAACCCAGAAGTATCTTCTTACATTTTGGATTCACCTATCTAAATTGCCAATTTTCTCATTTGCAATTGGTTTAACAGTCTCTAACGGTGGTCCACCAATCAAGAAGTGACCTGGAGTTAACACTTCATGTTGATCCATTTCATTCTCAGAAGTATACAATGGTCTTGAATTCAAGCATGTTAAAGTGTTGACATCTCTTCGTATTTCAGACTATTTTCCCCAATTACCAGTTTCAAATGGTGCTTCATGGATTTAACTCCAGATTCCCAAATACCTCCGAATTAAGATCCTGCCGGGGGGATAAAATGCCAATAAATTATATATTTTTCAAGCTGCACGACAATCATAGTGATTGCTTTAAATAACTCTTGATCTAACTTTTTTAAAGCTTCGATGAAATTTGTTCCGTTATCCGAATAGATATTGGCAACTTTACATCTTCTAGCAAAAAATCTTCTGAGGGCTGCTAGGAATGCATCCGTGGTTAAATCACTTACCATTTCTAGATATATGGCTTTGGTTGCCATACACACAAATACGGCAATGTTTTTTTTTTTTGTTTTTTTTTTGTTTTTTTTGAGCGGAGTCCCACGGCCCACTTACCCGCCCAACCGACCGAGGGGCGCAGCCGTGTATCGTACGGCACGATTCGCGAGAAGATAGACGCGAGATAGGAAAATAAAGGTAAAGGTCCGGGGAAAAAAGTAATAGTTAGATCAATCTTGTGCCAATGAAGCAAGTATTAATCGTTTTAGGAGCGGCAGAGAGTCAAGATTTGATATTACAGGAAAAAGTCTATTATAGTCAGAACATAATACTCTGAAAGGCTCATGCAAGGCATAGTTAGATCTACAATGATTTAAAGTTAGGGGAATATAATTTCTAGTTAATCTACTTGGCACAGAAAAGTTTAGCCGACTTAACAAGTCGGGGCAGTCAATATCACCATGTTAAGGTTATAAATAAAGATAGTACCAAGCATCGTTCTACGGTTGGCTAGGGATGGTAAATTAATCAAAAGAAGTCTACTAGAATAAGAAGGTAAGATAAGATTTGCATCCCAGTTTAGGCGCCGTAAAGCAAAAAAGAAGGAAGTTTTTTTGTACAGATTCAATACGACCAATATGTATTCCGTATTGTGGACTCCAGACGGGAGACCCATACTCCAGAATCGGACGGACTAGCGAAATAAATAAAGTTTTAGTCAAATAAGGAACATCGAATTCTTTTGACCACCTTTTAATAAATCCAAGCACTCCTCTGGCTTTATTAACCATGGACGAAATGTGATTAGAAAATTTTAGTTTAGGGTCCAAGAGAACGCCAACATCGTTTACAAGAGTTATTCTATCCAAAGAGCTGCCACTTAATGTGTAAGTCGCGTATATCGGATTGACCCGATAAAAATTCATCAGCTTGCTCTTGGAGCCGTTTAAATTTAGTAACTTATCTCGGCACCAGTTTTGAAAATTATCTAGATCGGATTGCAAGTCTAAATGGCAGGAAATGTCCTTATACTGCAGGCACAACTTAACATCATCTGCGTACATAAGTACGCGAGAATGACTTATAATTGAGGGAAGATCATTAATAAATAATGTAAAAAGTAACGGACCCAGATGGCTCCCTTGTGGGACACCGGAGGTAACACGGAGAATTTCAGAAATTGAATTTTTAAAAAGGACCCTTTGTGACCTGCCATTCAGATAACTTGAAATCCATTTAAGCAGATCAACTGGAAAACCTAAAAGGTCAAGTTTTTGAATAAGAAGTAAGTGATTTACAGAGTCAAATGCTTTACTAAAGTCAGTGTAAATGACGTCTGTTTGAAAACTACTATTGAAGCCTTTTATCACAAATGAAGTGAGCTCTAGAAGGTTTGTGATTGTGGATCTACGTTTAATAAATCCGTGTTGACACGGAGAAATGATTGATCTGCAAAGGTGCTGCAAATGAGGAGTAATAATTAGATTTACGCTTGGTGTTAACAAAATTATAAAACTGTTTCGGGTCCTGAGAGAACTGGACCTTACAACGGTTTAAGTAACTGTTATAACACTGAGCATTAAGCACGGTAAATCTTGACCGAGCACTTAAATATCTAGTAAAAACAGATTGAGAACCGGTATTTTTATATTTCCTAAAAAGTCTGGACTTTACGTTTCTTAAGTGTGTCAACTCTTTGCTAAACCAAGGTGATTTATTGGAAGTTGACGGATAGTACCACGGAACACAGGAATTAAAAATGAGTTTATTGCTGTGTAAAAAACATTAACTGCATCGGATATATTAATGCATAGGTAAAGATCAGACCAATTAAAGCCAGAAATAAAATTATTTAGCCTCAGAAAGTCTGCCTTGCGAAAACGATGTATTCGTTTGGATTTTTCTGATTTTTCTTCTATGACTCTACCCGTATCAAATGAAAGTTCGAATGTTGGGTGATATGGATCTTCAGGTTGCGTGAGTGGTGCTACTCTGGACAGAAACACACCTTCAGGATTAGATACAAAACACAAATCAAGTAGGCGACCTAATGAATTTCGAACATGGTTTACTTGAGAACGAGATATGTCAAGCAGGCCATCAATAAAATCATGCTGTGCTATAGCTAGTAAGACATTCGATCCATCCTCAGTGGACCAAGTAACTCCAGGTATATTAAAATCACCTAGAACTATCAACTGATCCCTATCGGAAAGCTTATTTGCAACGGACTTAATAACGGATAGGTGATTTAAATAATCAGGAAGTTCAGACAGCGGCGGAATATATGAGCAAGTTATGTAAATAAAGTTACCAGAAAGCGATAACTTCACACAAATAAATTCAATGGTATTGAATTCATTAAAAAATAACTCCTCAGACGGGAGGTTTGAATCAACTCCAATTAAGACTCCACCTCCCCGTTTAGAGGGACGGTCATACCTATATATTGTGTACTTACCTGGAAAAACTTCGGAGCTAAAGATCTCCGGCTTTAACCAGGTTTCTGTGAACACAATAATATGAGATGCAAAGGAAAGGCTATCGGAATACAATTTAGTAAGTTTGCTACGCAAACCTCTTGCATTCTGATAGGAAAGAAGGAGGTTAGAAGTTAGTTTTTTGAAATTGGTACACTGGTTTGGCCTCGACTAGGAAGTTTTACTCCCACGGGCCCCTTCTTCTTTATCTTAGCCTCGAACTCTTTTACAACCATATTATCCGGCCAAAAGTCGCCCGAGCATATGGCTTCAAAAAGCTCGTTAGGGACAGTTATCTTGAAAGATGAAATGTCTCTATCATAAGAAAACTTAAACTTTTCCACCTTTACACTATTACAATCGGCTTTAGTTTTGTCTTGTATATAAGACAATACATCAGGAAATGTTTGATCAGGGGAAAGCCGAGAAACGGAAATTTGTTTCTTGAGTGGAACCACTGAAAGGGATTTTGGTGGAGCAGACATTGCCTCTGCCAAACCAACTTGAGCCGGTTGTCCGGACTCAGTAGTCCCTTGTGGTGGTGATGCTACATTCTGAGAGATAGGTGGATCCACTAATTGTGAAACCACTACGGACAAATCGGAATTCTTAGAAGTCCCTGGTTGCATGCATTCTGTAACGGATTGTTCGGATACCGAATCTTTTTTAGCTGCCGATCCTAGCAACATTTGAGGGTTTGCTGAAATCGGCTGCTGATCCGCCGGAATGCTCTGTTGTTCTTTTGATTTCGGTTGCGGGGTGTTCGCCTTTTGCTCCTTACCACCAGCGGCCTTTTTGCGCTTAGGGGACTCTTCTAATAGTTTACGACCATTAAACTGCGAGTCCAGCGCGGAGGGGAGATCATCAGCTCGGCGAAAACTATCTCTAGCAACACCGAAACAGCTAATCAGCCCCATCAGGCCGCCTTTAGTTTGGCGCATGAACGATTTCATCTCGTTCGCAACCTCGACACAAGCGTCACCACAAAAAAAAAAAAAAAAAAAAAAAAAATGGGCCCCTTTAAAAGGTCATCACTTGTCCGGCCAGTAAAACCGGCGCACTTGGTGTGCAGCATATTTTCACACAGCCAGCAAGTCATATTAGACTGGTCAGCCCTGATTACGAGGCTGCATTTCTTGCAGAAGCAGACTAAATTTTTATTATTCATTTTATTTATTAGGACCACTGTACCAAGAAAGCGAATTTAAATTTATAAGCGAGCAGTTATAAGTACCGCAAGAGCGCAGAAACTGAACGCTTAGAACTTTCAAAGCAAAGAGAGCAAGAGAGCGGGAGCGTAAATAATTTAAAGTGCATGCACAAAAGAGAAACGGTGGGGATAAAAAAAAAGAAAACACAGATAAGAATTACGAAAACTAAAACAATTTATTAGTATTAAATACAAAGTGCACTCGCGAAGCGAACGGAGTTTAAATTTATGTTTAAATAACACGGAAGAAAATTAAAATTGTTCTGATAAAACCCACCGATGGGAATAAACGAAAACAAAATACAAAATTCGAAGCGCAGAAAAAAAACACGACCGTTCACTTTGAAAGTCAAAGACGATTTTTTGTATGCCTTATATGTTTTTGTCCACGAATCTTGGAACATTTAACAAAAAAAGGACCTGCGTAATCATGCATGTAAAATGCATTTTCTTAAATTCATTCCCACTTTTTGTAACTCTTGTGAAAATAAATTAAATTAATTAAATTATTGGAATCTTCTATAGAATCAGCCCCAGTCATTAGGTCATCCATATAGAAATCCTTCCTAATTATCTCACTTAAATTTAAATATTAAAAATAAAAAGCATTTGCTCGTAATGATTCTTAATGAAGTAGTTATGCTCGACTTCTCCAATATGAATCAGAGCCTTGTGATTTCGGATGCACTCGGCCTTCAGCTCACCAATTTTTTTTAAATATTAGAATGATAAGCTTGGAGATCTTCAAGCGCCTTAATGGCGTTTGTAATTTCTACCTGCCTTTTTATCAGGGCGATAGTTAGCTCGGACAACATTTTGATTATAAGTTCTTGTGTTTTTTTAGCAAAACAACAATGAAAAACTTTTAATCTTTTTTAATTATTTTTAAATTACCGAGAACTAATATAATTTTATTATAATATGTTTATATAATATTTGTAATTTTTTTTTTTCTTAATTTTAATTTAGATAGGATTTATCTGATCCCATGAATTTGGTGGCCGCTGTTGTCGTCGCTCCTGAATCCTCGATGTTATAGATGTTTTTGCCGCTGTTGATGCTTGCGGATTTTTGGCGATGCTGTTCTCGATATTGTAGTTGTAGTAGTCGTAGTAGTGCTGAAGTCCTTGAAGTCCTGGGGTCCTTTATGCAGTTTTTATGTTTTACAGATGACTTAAGATTTATTTTTTGATGACTTTGTTTGTTTTTAAAATTAATTTTTAACATTAGGAGTCACTTTATAATTCTTTAATTATTTGTTTTTCTTTTTAATATTGGGAGTCACTTTGTTATTATTTTCACCGTGATAACTTTAAAACTGTTTTGATGTCGGGAGAGGTATCATTTGACCCCCGCCCAAAAACCCGAGGTGCAGTGTGAGAAACATCTCAAGCGACTATATTTGGTTAGGCTCAAGAGATTTGTTTGATTTGTCAAATTGATATTTTATCTCTGTTAGTAATTTGTATACCCTTGCAGAGGGTATTATAATTTCAGTCAAAAGTTTGCAACGCAGTAAAAGAGACATTTCCGACCCAATAAAGTATATATTTTTTTTTTAGATCAGCATCACCAGGTGAGTGGATGTCCGTATGTCCGTCCGTCTGTCCGTTTCAACGCAAAATAGTTTCAAAGCTTCTGCTTGAAACCTTCCCAAAAGTTGTCTTTCTATTGCAGGTAGTATATAAGTCGGAACGAGCCGGATATAGCTCCCATAAAAACAATCGGGAAAAAATTTAAAAAAAATTATAACTTTGTTTTAAATTTATATTTTGTTCTTTGGGATTTGGTGATATTTAAATATTATGACAAATAGCTGCCATAGACACGATGGCAAAATGCAGTGCTAAGTAGACATAGCTTCATTGTTTTTAGTAATATTGATCGAAATGTAGCCGTTTGTAATAACTGCAAGGATGTATTTAAACTTTGGCTTGCCGAAGTTTGCATCCTTTCTTGTTTAATTTCATTCAATTTCATTTTTGGAATTTATTCTTTGAGTACTGTAAATATTCCAACTGGTTAACGATGCTTATCGGGGTCGTTGAGCCCAGTTGTTGAATGTGTTCTATAAAGTAAGTATCCCTTTCATAAACTTTTAAAAGTGCATTTATGGTGGCCATAATTGTTTTATTTGATATTTTTTTTAATAATAAAATGAATAATAACAACAATTGTAACTGTGGTTAGCAAGTTTTGCCCAAATCATTGGGGTGACTTTGGAATATTTCACTTATTTACTTATTGCAACTTTTATACCCAGTAAAATTTATATATGTGCATCGAGTTTTTGTTGTTATACCCTTGCAGAGGGTATTATAATTTCAGTCAAAAGTTTGCAACGCAGTGAAGGAGACATTTCCGACCCTATAAAGTATATATATTCTTGATCAGCATCACCAGGAGAGTCGATCTAGCCATGTCCGTCTGTCCGTCCGTCTGTCCGTCCGTCTGTCCGTCTGTCCGTCTGTCCGTCTGTCCGTCCGTTTCTACGCAAACTAGTCCCTCAGTTTTAAAGCTATCTGCTTGAAACTTTCGCAAAACTTGTCTTTCTATTGCAGGTAGTATATAAGTCGGAACGAGCCGGATCGGGCGACTATATCATATAGCTGCCATATAACTGAACGATCGGAAAAGCCATAACTTTGGTGTTTTTAAAGATAAGAAGTTGGGATTTTCTATGGGTTTTATTTTTGGCCAATCAATCCGACATACCGAATTTCATAAGGATCGGACGACTATATCCTATAGCCGCCATATAACTGTTTGACCGAAAATGCCATAACTTTCGTGTTTGTAAAGTTAGGAAGTTGGGATTTTCTATGGGTTTTATATTTGGCCAATCAATCCGACCTACTAAATTTCATAAGGATCGGCCGACTATATCTTATAGCTGCCATATAACTGATTGGAAATGCCATAACTTTGGTGTTTTTAAAGTTAGGAAGTTGGGATTTTTTATGAGTATTAAGAATGCATCATATGAATAATTTTGGAGAATATAATTTACAGAGTATTCTGCAAGGGTATATCAACTTCGGCTCCGCCCGAAGTTAGCTTTCCTTTCTTGTTTTTTGTTTAACTTCTTCATGTTACATTTTTATATAATTTTTATTTATGTAGGTAGAATGTGTACAAAATGAATGAGCTTCAAATATATTTAATAAAGCCTAGTTTCATATTTTGAAAATAACTTCAAATGATTGTTCATAGAAAATTGATAAATGTGCAAAATTGACTGATTTAATTTTGTTTAGTATGATATAGTGTCTCCCTTTTGTTGCTCCACTAATTGCATTGAACTAACCAAGTTCTCCAGAACAGGTTTATCAATGTTTGCCCATTCCTTAACAATTGCCACCTTAAAGTCCTTTAAGGTCTCAAACTGCCTTCCACCTCCGAAAACTTTAGCTGATAGGATGCCCCAAGGATCCTCAATCGGACTTAAGTCCGGACTTATACCAGGCCACTGCATCAAGGGTATTTTTTTTTTCCCCCGAAACGTCTTTGTGTACCGTGCAACATGTATAGGAGCGTTAGCCTGTTGAAACATAAAATCCTCGCAGTGGAACTTTTCAGAAAATGGTATAAGTTCACTTTCTAGAGATTCGTATATATTTCCGCATTTATGTACAAACCATATTGGCGATTTTCCAAAGAAGATAAAAGCCGCCCAAACCATAAGAGAGCCACCACCATGGTTGCGCCGGTGGCAAGTCGGCCGGGGATGCCTGGGGTCTCGACAATACTTTTGGTTTCCATCTGGGCCGTCTAAATTGAATTTTTTCTCATCACTAAAGACGACATTATGGAATTCATTATTCCAAAATTTATATTTTTCATAAAAGGCAAGTCGGGCCATTTTATGGCGTCGTAATAGCTTAGGTTTTGGTACCTTAGCTTCATATCGGAGATGTAACTCCTTTCGGCAATTTTGCTGCACCCTTTGTCGAGTTATTGGCAGCTTCAGTTCTGCTTTAATTTTGGCGCAACTCATCATTTTATCAGTTGCCAAAGCTCGAACGTGGCGTTTAGTGCGCTCATCAACCTTACGGAGGCTTTAGAAAATTCGATATAGTATTCCGATGCCTGTTTAATGATGTAGCAATTACACCCACTTTAACGTCACAATCACCCATAGTTTTGATTTTAATATGCTCTTCTTTACTCAATTCGGTTCCACGTGGCATTTTATTTGTTTTCTACCCTTTATTTTACTTATAACTTGTCAAAGTAACGCAATATAATTTTTAATTCGGTTTTTTAGGTGATCACACAAATTTAGTCACTTTGTTCCTTGAAATTTTTACCGTGTCACACTCAAAACGCAATTGAAGGAATTTTGCACATTTATCAATTTTCTATGAAGCGCATCACTTTGTGTTCTTTTTTATTCTAACGGTGCTTCAGATTTGGATCTGATAAGAAATCAATGTATGAGGAAACATGAATACATACATATAAGAGAAAAATTGTGAACACTCAAAATATAACTGTCGCTATTAGAACGACGGTAATATCAAAAACAAAATGTGCACATATATCAATTTTACTGAGGTATATTAAGAAATGCGTTTGCTAACATTACAACCACGATTATTACCAATAATATTATTATCATTTCTGTACCTACTTTTTCTGATTCGATTTTATTGACAACGTTTGCCTTAAATCGACAACTTTGGTGTCCACTAAACCCATTTTGGGTATTTTTCCAAATCTTTTATTTGTAATGGCCATGTATGTACATGTGGTGTATCCTTAGATTTAATTTGCCTTTTATGATGGCTCATAGAGAATTTTAATTTATTATTTTTTTTTTTTGCCATATAATTTTTTAAAATATATATATTTGTTTACCTAATGGGTCAGGCAGCGCCTTTGCTGGTCATCGCACAGGTAGCTTTTTTTAGTACATGTGTGTTTGCACTGCACGCTGTTTAAGGGGCCGGGGCAATCCGCTGGTCAGTTGATAGGGTATTTGCTTGGGAGTTAGAGGTTTAATTATTATCTTGTCACATACGTTTTTTATTATTTCTGAGTGAGTTTGAGTGTTTGGGTTTGCCTTATTTAACTTAAGACTTGATTTAACGTCATCAAGCTCCGCTTCTAGTGTTTGGGCTGTTGCATAGGCAGGGGGGTTTCTTTTGTGAACAGTAGCAACTTTAAATGTGCTATTCTCTTCTTTATTTTTTTGTTCACACCCCCGCGACCCATCATCCTTGTTCTACTCACTCAGATTTTTTTTTTTTTGTGTAGTCCTCCATTCGCATATTGCTCATGTGTTGTTCCGATAATTGTATATCTCCACCGACGGCTATAGGGGCGGTCCTTTGCTTCACTTTATTATTGTTGGCCGCCGCCACGTAATAACATCTTTAAATTATTCTGGGCCGGTAGCATTCGTGTTTCTTCAACCGAAATTTGTAAAGAAAATGTAATTGTTGATGTAGTTGCTGTGGAGATTCTCCTGTTGTTTCCTTCGTTGGTGAGAGGCGCCTCTCTCACCTTTTGCTTTGCGCTCTATGTAGCGCTGACGGTGCCTTCTCAGGTCTTTATCTTCTTTTGAATTTCGGGTGCTTAACTTATTGTTGTATTTAATTTTATATTATAATTTCTTTATAAGGGCCAGTCATTTTTTCACTGTTTAATTTATCTTGAACACTGCACGAAAGTCACGGCTGTCACGGTAGCCAAATAAAGTATCGCCCAGGTTGGTCATAATATAATTATTTCAAATATAATGTTATTTCCAATGTTATTCCACGGAAAAGAAGCGTTCGCCCCTTTTGATGTTTATTTATTAATTGAATTAACTTATATGTATCTAAGACTTTGGAGCTAATGCAGTACGGTTACGCTGCCGAGAATGCCGGCAGCGGCGCGGCAGCATTTATGTATAATTTATATACATATATGTAAATGCTCCTCGCCGCTAATAGCGGGTAGCTCGAGAGAAGTTGTATGCACATTGAATATATGTGATGTCGAGCCATAGGAATATCCTGACTTATGCACTACTGTTATTTAAGGCATAACTCGGGTGATCATATTATTAGAAACTCTGAGCGTCACAAAGTTTATTTGTAATTCGGTGTCGAGCAACGCTCGAGCCAATACAAACTTGCCACTTTTTATTTGAACGCTCACAACAGTAGTTGCAAGAATAACTGTATCCGATGCAGTGGCATGCAAAACATGCGAAACGGATGGAATCTCTTGCATGAGCGTGGGCTGAGGAGGGGGTGGCAACGCGAGATTTCTATTTGGGGAATATATGCAGTAACGTATGTTGTGAGAAATTGCTTGACAATGTGTTCTTGACATTGTGTCCTTTTCAACTGCAGTTAATGAACAAGGGCGAAATCGAATATTTGCTGAACTGTCAGAGCTGCGAAGGAAGCGCAGTTACCAATTTGATGTTCTGCTGAGTTGCAATAAATGCATTGTACAGGGTCGTTTCTGGCAGTGACAAACCAAAAACTTCTAATTCCATTCTGCTTAGGGTTAGATTGGACCTACCAAACAGTTTTGGGCTTGGAAACCTCTTGCGCTACCATTTGTTGGTAACGCCTGTTCAATGTCGCCTAACATAAGCATTAACAGACTATTTAACCTCTTTAAAGTGGCGAGATGTTCGGTTTATACTTTTCATGAAAATATCTTGTTTGTGTTTAAGCTCTTTGAAAAATCCTAGGGTTACAAAAAATGCCAAATTCATTCCAGAGAATAATGATATAGCTTTTTGCGGATTAGAGCTTTCTCAAGCTTTGTTTACATGGATGATCTAATGGTCATCGGTTGTTCCGAAAAACATATGCTTAAAAACTTAAATGGTGTTTTTGAGAAATGTATGACATACAATCTTAAATTATATCCTGAAAAATGTTCATTTTTCATTCATGAAGTCACCGTTTTTTGACACAAATTTACATATACAGTAATCTTGCCAGACGACAAAAAAAAAGACGTCATTTAAAATTTCCCAGTCCCACATGATGCGGACAGCGCTATACGGTTCATTGCCTTTTGCAATTATTATAGACGTTTTATCCAAAATTACACCAAATATTTTCGTCAAATAACAAGAATATATAAAACAAAAACTATGAAGCTACATATATCGATTTTGCGCTGCATTTTGCCATCGTTTCTATGGCAGCTATGATATTGTTGTTCGATTTTGACAAAACTAATAGCGTAATTCTGATATAGTAAATAATTAGTATATCTCAAAGGAATATTTTGATAAATAGAAAAACAGCAATATACAATTATATTTAATTTTTGTTGTTTAATTTTTGGATTTTTCTATGGGAGCTATATAATATAGATGTCCGATTTTATTTGAATTGAAACCATAGCTCAATAGTATTTTAAAATTACCAAATCCCAAAGAACAAAAAAAATTAAAAACAAGAAAGAAAAGCTAACATCGGGCGGAGCCCAAGTTGACATACCCTTGCAGAATATTCTGTTAATTATATTCTCCAAAATTATTCATATGATGCGTTCTTAATACTCATAAAAAATCCCAACTTCCTAACTTTAAAACCACCATTTCCAATCGTTCAGTTATATTAAAATTCAGAGTTGAAACGCGGCGAATTCACCCCTATCTGCAACAAGGATGCATCCTTGTACGAAAAGACTGCTTCGGCTTTGAGGAGGTCTTGGTGCGAATGCTTAACAAGGACATGAGTCGAATGCATGCGACGGGGAAGTTGTATGCTTTAAAAACCCTTGAGTCCTAGATAGTGTCAGGACATCTAGAGCGCGCATTCAGGACAACGCTAGGCGCGTCAAGGAGTCCAGATCAGCAAGCGACAGCCAAGAAGCAGTTGACCAGATCTTTGCCGCTGTGAATAAACAAATAGCTAAGCACTTGAAATCTGTGTGTTTTCTCTGATCAATAGGGCAGTCACTTTTAAAATAATTTGGGTGGGACAAACAAACAATATTCTGTCTAGCCGAACAATTCAGTTGCGATCATTTCGTTACAATGCATAACCAAAGGTTACTGGCCCGAACAGCTATGTTCGAAAATATAAATTTAGTATTATCACACATGGGGCTTTAGTTTTTTATTCTCTGTGTAGTTTTGATGATCTAATTGGAGTCTCAATTAATATAGTTATCCTTCCGGTGCCATCTAAAGCGCAAAGTTTTTTTTTTTTTACACACATTTCACTCCTACAAATAAAGTACGAACATGGCACAGGTTACATATGTGGTAACCCCTGATTAAATCAAAACTGAAAAACAATTTTTTGTATTCTCTTTTTTCATATAACTTAAATCAAAAGCCGTTATTGATATGGTCCTTGCAGAGCTTGATTCAAACTTTCGACTTCTTTTGCGTATGCATTGGCTGAATATAGTTGATATTGTTGTCCGATTTTGACAAAACTAAAAGCGTAATTCTGATATAGTAAGTAATGGTCATTCGACAACTCTTGGGTTCCCCTACCAGTGGTAGGAGACTCAGAGGTAAGGGCAAAACCTAACATTACTTCAGTTATCAGGTTGCTATCAATAATTGACTCTGGTTTTTTTTCCATCAGTGGTAAGAAAATTTGAAAATCAAAAATGTATAAGAGAACGAAAATAAAAATATAAAAATAATTCTAGCAAAAAACTTCAGCGCAACGCCCAAAACTACAGCCGTAATATCCATTACCACAAAATCTGAAACAACCACAACTACTACAAGCTACAGCGTGTACAGAAATTCAGACTTTAACTATCGTTAAAAGCCAAAATGTTGTCCGCTCAAAAAATGTTCCTTATAAAAAGGCCCCTACATTTTTTCAATGTATAGTAGTGCCTTAGAATAATTTCTAAGCCTAACATCTAAGGAAATATATATACCGAACATTCTATTGAAACTGTGCGTGAATTCATCAAAAATCACCAAATATCATCATTAAAATTCATTGAAATGGAATTGAACATCTCCAAAACATCGATTTATCGCATATTGACCGAACATTTCGAAACGCCAGAGTTATATTGGAAGGCAGCGGACAAGCCGAAACCCAAAAAATCGAGCATGGAAAAGTCAAAAGTGTAGCCAATGCTAATTTGATTTTATGATTCCAAGGGTATTGTCCACAAAGAATTTGTTTCATCCGGCAAAACTTTAATGCGGTATTCTACCTTAGAGTTTTAAAGCGTTTGGTGCGCCGTATTCGATGTGTTCGGCCCGAATACCGAAGATGAAAGTTGGCGTTTTTTGGACGATAATGTGCCGTCTCATCGATCGACGCTTGTGACTGAATATTTGATCAAAAATCTCACATTTTAACCATTAACCACTCCCCGTTTGTTCTGTTTTTTAAGTCCTGTTAACTTTGGAACGCACCAAACGAAACCGAATTTGATATGTTGGCAAGAAATGAAAGGGATAAAATACAGCAATCGAGCAACGAGATCAATACTTAAATTAAACTTTCAAAAAAACTAGTTGGTTTCAAAGAAGTCGGTATGACTAATCACTGATAGGACGTAAGTCGAAGTGTTACTCAAATTGGAGTATCAAAAGACCAAATTAAATAGAAGTTAAAAATCGAAAATTTTATGATTTGCCAAAACGACGAAAAATTCTGGTAGTTCCTGCAAAGATATCCGATGAGGATGATGTTATCTTTTCCCACATTATAATTTAAAAATGAAATAATTGAAATTTCTGCTCCTAAACGACGTTGCCGACGTAATGATTCAGTTCGTTTATCTCGGTTCAGGATAAAAAGCCTGTCAAAAAATAGGTAAAATAAGTAATAATAATCTAGTCTGCTTCTGCAAAAAGTGCAGCCTCGTAATTAGTGCTGACCAATCTAATATAATTTGCTGGCTGTGTGAAAACATGGTGCACACCAAGTGCGCCGGTTTTATTGGCCGGACAAGTGATGACCTTTCAAAGGTTCCCAATTTGCAGTTCTGTTGTGATACTTGTGTCGAGGTGGCGAACGAGATGAAATCGTTCATGCGCCAAACTAAAGGCGGCTTGATGGGGCTGATTAGCTGTTTCGGAGTTGCTAGAAATAATTTTCGCCGAGCTGATGATCTCCTTTCTGCGCTGGGTTCGCAGTTTAATATTCGTAAGCTATTAGAAGAGTCCCCTTAGCGCAAGGGGAACACCCCGCAAACGAAATCAAAAGAACAACAGAGCATTCCGGCGGATCAGCAGCTGATTGCAGCAAGCCATCAAATGTTGCTTGGATCAGCAGCTAAAAAAGATTCGGTATCCGAACAATCCGTAACAGAATGCATGCAACCAGGGACTTCTAAGAATTCCGATTTGTCCGTAGTGGTTTCACAATTAGTGGATCCACCTATCTTTTAAAATGTAGCTTAACCACCACAAGGGACTACTGAGTGCGGACAACCGGCTCAAGTTGGTTTTGAGTCGCGATTAAACACTCTCCGAGTCAAGACGTTTCAAATTCTACGTGGAAGCTACGCTTAAACTATCAATAACAGTTACCCGTGTTACGAAAACAAAACAAAATAAAAACATAACAGTTGTTGCTGATCAGCAACCAAAAAGTGTTGTTGTCAACATGAGCAACGACGAAGACGACACATCGGTTTGGAGCTGGCAAAGAATTAAAACTAAGCCAAAGGGAATCAAGAGACAAAACCAAGTTTCTCCGATTCTGCTAAAGAAAAAACTTGCCCTGGACACTGCACCCAGCACTAGCTCTAATCAATTCGCTATCTTAGCCAAACGCTCGCCAATTGATAAAGGTAATGATGCAGACGTAAACGACATGGACATGACAACTGAAGACAACATTAATGAACCTGCTAAGCCGCCACCTATCTTCTTATCGGATGTTAGTGATATAAGTAGTATGCTAGCCTACCTCGGAACCAAAATTAAAAAGAAAGTTTCCATTATAAATCTCAACGAGATGGTCAAGTGAGAGTTATGGTTAAGTCTATTGATGAATACAGGTCCCTCGTTAAAACTCTTGCTAGTGATTTTGTCAAGTTTCACACATACCAGCTTAAGCATGAGAGAGCATTCAGGGTCGTAATAAAGAATTTGCACTTCTCAACGGATATTGATGTTATTAAACAAGATGTGGAGTCCAAAGGTCATTCTGTTAGGAGCATAAATAACATTAAAAGCCGTGAAACCAAAGCCCATAGGTGTGTAAAATGCTCTCGTAAGCATCCCAGCAACATATGCCCAAAAGATAAGGAACAACCAGCAAAATGTGCGAATTGCAACGAAGATCACGCTGCCAGCTACAAAGGGTGTAGAGTCTATAAGGAACTCATTTCAAAAAAATTAGCTACTGGTCGCAAACAGATGCACAATAAAGACCAAAATAAAAATGATTCTGTTAGATTTCAATCATCTTTTCTGCCTGATAAGCCGACCCAACAACCATAAGATTACCAATCATACCCTCAAGTTACTGCAGGAAATAGTAATTCAAATACTTCTCTAGAAAGAATAGAACATCTTTTAGAAAAACAATTTGAACTCACCAATAACTTACTTAACATGATAATGTTACTAGTCAATAAATTATGCAAATAAGTCTAAACTTAGGAATATGGAATGCCAATGGGCTTTCCAACCATGTTAATGAGATATCTTTATTTTTAAAAACAAATGCAATCGACATCATGCTTGTTTCAGAAACACACTTCACCAGTAAATCTTTTTTTAAAGTAGATGGATATGACACAATAAGAGCTGATCATCCGTCTGATAGAGCCCATGGAGGCGCAGCAATTCTCGTTAAGAACGGTCTGAAATTTAAAATCATGGACAGTACTAGAGAAAATGCTATACAGGCTGCCACAGCAATATATCTCCCACCAAGATTTACAATAAAGGAGCTTGATTTTAAGAACTTTTTTCAGGGACTGGGAACAAAGTTTATTGTTGGAGGCGACTTCAATGCCAAACACCCATGGTGGGGCTCCAGACTTATTAACCCAAAGTGATCCGAATTATACAAATGCATACGAAACAATAGTATAACAACTCTCTCAACTGGTAAGCCTGCATACTGGCCCACAGATAGTCGAAAAACCCCAGACTTGATTGACTTCGTAGCATTCTTTGGTTTCCCGCAATCACACATGCGTATAAAGGAAAGTTTCGATCTTAACTCAGATCACTCTCCGATAATAGCGACCTATAGCACAATAGCTCATATGCTAGACAAGCCGTATAAAGTCATATCTGCTTCCACATACATTAACGCGTTTAAAAGCTACCTAGAAGACGCCATAAGCTTAGATATTTCAGGAGATATTACAGGAGAGGAAATAGACAATGCTGTGGAGCTTTGCACAAATACATTTCACAAAGCGAGCTACATTAACACGAATCACACCCACAGAAACCAACAAGCAAACCAATTGTACCTCTATGCCGAACTTCGAGAAAAAATTCGTCAAAAAAGAGACCTGAGAAAACGTTGGCAAGAAACCCACTATCCTGCTGATAAAAGGTTATACAACAAAGCTGCATCTGAGCTCAAAAAACTCTTCCAACAAAGAATATAACCTGTGGAGAGCAACTAAATATCTAAAGAGACCAGCAAAAAGAAACATAATCATCCGCAAAAGCAATGGAACCTGGCGTAGACCTGATAATGAACAAGCAGAAGCATTTGCACAACACCTGCACTCTGTATTCCAGCCAAATGATATGAACAATTCTATAACAGAATCTGCAGTAGAAAACTTTCTTGGGTCACCCTGTCAAATGAGCTTGCCTATTAAAAGTATTCACTTTGACGAAGTCGTGACAGAAATTAAATGCTTAAACAACAAAAAATCAAAAAGGGAAAGACGTGCTATACCTCAAGCTCCGTGTTGACTCGTTTTTTCTGAGTTCCCGCTACTGTTACGACCAACAATAAGCTTCAACAAATCGTCCCGGAGCCTAAGTCGTCTGCACATGCTGATGTTTTTCCCGTATCGTTGCTGATTTTGGTAAAATAACATTATATTCTTCGCGTCGCAAAAGCCACTCATATCCCCGAAGACCACTCAAATCGTCGCAAACACGGTGAAAAACGGCAAAAAAGGCGGAAAACTCTCTTGAGCCAGAAAGCGTGTCAAAAGTAAGCCAAAAACTAGAGGTGGACCAGGTCAGCTGTTGTCACCATTCACACGGCACGATCACACCACCGCAAAAGTGTGACTGTTAAAAGAGTTCGTGTTGTAGCAGCTAGCTTATTTTTCGCCAACCCATTTTTTTTAAATTCTAACTGCCTAAACATGCCACAACCGCCAGCAAAGAGAACCAGGGAAAAAACTTCCACTGAGTTAAGTTCTCCAACAGATGGGCTTTGGGAAAAAATTAGCCAGAAGTTTGCTGAGCAAACTGATTTCTTTAAAAACCATATGGCTGAACTGGAGAATCGCATTACGACCAAAATTACTGTTACGCTGGACGCTATTAACAGTGATATGTCGGAAATCATGAAGAGAGTTGAGCGTTTGGAGAGTGAGGTTGCGGAAATCCGGGCCTTGCGAGACCAAGTCAATAGCCTAAAGTCGGCATCTGAGCTGCAGCAAAATGATAGGGTAGCATGTGATCTCCGCCTACATGGGGTACCATTTAATCAAGGCGAAGATGTGAGGGCATTGTTTCACACCCTTTGCTTTAACCTTAAGGTTACCCCCACCCCAAGAATTCGAGATATATTCCGGATGAAACCCCCTAGAAACGGTCGTTCTATAGTTGACCCAATTATAATGATCAAGTTTGATAGACTTGAGGACAAGGCTAACCTAATGCGTACCGTGGGTGCACTACGGCGTGAAACGAAAAGCCAGCTTTCTCTAAGTTATGTTGGCATAGATTCGCCCACTCCAATCTATCTGAACGAACAGCTGACTAAAACCAACTATGAGATTTTTAAAGCAGCCATGCACATGAAGCGTCAGAAGGTCCTATCGGCTGTCTTCACTCGTCGAGCAATGGTCCACGTAAAGAAGACGGGCAGTGATCAGGTCCTATGCATTGAGAACATGAAGGCCCTTACCGACATTAATCCTGATCGTCATGAGACACCTGCTGAAACTGACTCTAGGAAGGATGGAGCGACACCTAATTTATTTCGTTAATGCAGTTCAACTAAATGTTCTATATGTTCATTTTAAGGTATTATTAGTTCTATTTATATTTACTTTCAATTGCAATTTGTACTTTTATTATATTATATGTGGTACTGTGAGTGTGTTCCAGGTCTTAGCACTTCAAAATACTTATACTTCTTTTACTTATGTCTGCAATCGAGCCTAATCCAAACTTTAACAGCCATGCATTGATCAGAATTCTTTGTAAACAAACTACTGGTCTGAAAATATGTCACATAAATGCGCAAAGTCTGACTAATAAAATCGATGAGTTCAGGTACCTATTCGAAAATTCAAAAGTCGATGTCATCTGTGTTTCCGAAACTTGGTTCACGTCCGATATCAGTAGTTCATATCTTCGTTGTGCTGATTACAATCTGTTTCGTTCTGATAGAGTAAATCATGCCGGCGGTGTTGCTATTTTTGTCCGTAAACAATTTAAATGTAAAGTTATACGTCAGCAAGAGCTAGAGAGTGCAATAGAATACTTATTTGTAGAAGTACGAGGAAAAAATTCTCAAAACATTCTTATTGGCTGTGCCTATAGACCACATCGTACTACTTGCTACTCAGATCTACTTGCCAATCTGACTGCCCTAACATGGACATACAAAAATATTGCATTAACCGGTGATTTCAACAGTGACCTTCTAACTGATACTAGTCTCTGCGCAGAACTATTATCACTCGGACTTCAGCCAGCAAATGTCACACACCCTACCCATTTCACAAAATCCTCACAAACCCTACTATATGTATTTTTCGTAGATGACGCAAGTAAAATCCTTTTATATGACCAGGTATCTGTACCAGTTTTCTCGCGGCATGATCTTATCTACTTGACGTATAGCATAGACGTCAGCGCTGAGGAATACTCCATAACCTATCGGGCCTTAAAAGATATAAACTATACGCTACTGGACTCAGAGTTTAACTCTTACAACTGGCAAGCATTGTATACTATTCCCAATGTTGATTTACAGTTAGAGTTCTTTAACAACAATATCGAGCTTCTATACAACAAATATGTACCAGTCAAAACAAAAAAAATTAGGCCAAATGAGAACCCATGGATTAGCATGGAAATCAAAAATACAATTAATGCATTTGATAGGGCCTATAGAAAGTGGAAACGCTATAAAACAGATTACTTACACAAGCAGTACAGTTCCTTGAGAATAAAGGTCAATAAGTCATGCTGGTTAGCTAAAAGGAAATTCTATCAACAGAAATTCAATAATGTGTCATCTGGTAAAGAATTCTGGAAAAACATAAAAAGTATTGGAGTAGGAAAACAACGACAAGTGACAGCTTGCCATATTAATGCTAATGAATTAAATAATAAATTTGTGAAATCTCAACCTTTAGTACCTGATCAAACTAACAACCCGTACCTGAACACATTGCCAAACAACAACTGTGATACTAGCTTTAGTTTTGTTTGTGTGAGTCAATGTGATGTCCTACAGTCCATGTTAAATATTAAATCAAGTGCAATGGGTCTCGATAATATACATCCAAAATTTTTACTAATCCTTGTCCCCAAGCTACTTCCATATATAACACACATTTTTAATACAGCAATAACATCTTCTACATTTGCAACATGCTGGAAGACAGCCAAAGTACTTCCTATACCAAAAATAAAGGGTGAATATAGACCGATATCCATACTTTCCTTTCTATCCAAAGCATTTGAGCGCCTAGTCTCCACACAAATTAATTTGTATCTTCACGATAATTCACTGTTGAATACACGACAACATGGCTTTCGGAAAACGCGTAGTTGTATGACAGCAATTTTAAAAATTTCAGAGGATATTCGCATGAAAACGGATGACAGGCAAGTTACATTTCTAACACTGCTAGACTATAGCAAGGCTTTCGACACTGTCGATCATTTTATTCTGTGTACTAAGTTAGAAAAACTATATAATTTTTCAAACCCAGCTACAAGCTTGGTAAGAACATACCTAATGGGCCGATCCCAATGTGTTGTAACGGAGTCTGAGACCTCTGACTTTTTATTTACTAAGCGTGGTGTCCCCCAAGGGTCGGTCCTTGGACCATTACTGTTTTTGATATATGTGAACGATCTTCCAAATGTCTTGTCTAATTGTGAAGTCCAGATGTATGCTGACGATATGCAAATGTATGTGAGTCGTCCATATAGCCGTATATCTGAATGTATTGATGTCAGTAATAGTGAACTTAAACTAGTTAGCAATTGGGCAATGAATAACGGTCTTCAAATAAATCCAAAAAAATCCAAATGTTTGATAATTTTTAAAAAAGAAATAAACCCACCAGTGCAAAGGCTCAAGGTTGATACTGATGAGATTGAATACGTAAATCGAGCTAACAACCTCGGAATTGTGTTCAATAGCACTCTTTCGTGGTCCAACCATATCGACTATATAGTTGGTAAGACGTATTGTTAACTACGTCAATTAAAACTGATCCAGAGTATTTTACCAACCCATAGTAAAATGGTATTAGCAAAGTCGATAATCCCTTCACTTTTATACTGCATTGAAATATTTGGAAAATGCGACTCAATAAGTAGGAATAAATTAACCGTAGCATACAACAATATAGCAAGATTTATTTTCAATATTAAACCACACGATTCAATTTCAAGTCATGCTAAACAAATCTTTGGACTAGACTCTTCCACATTAGCTGAATTTAGGACACTGATTCTCCTTCACAAAATAGTCACGACCAAGGAACCAAATTACTTGTTTTCGTTTCTCAACTTTGCACAATCAGCCAGAACGAATAATATAATTCCCACAAGAATCAACTATTCCTCGAGTGAAAATCGCTTCTTTGCATGGGCTGTTAAGCTTTGGAATAATTTACCATACAGTTTAAAGAATACAAGAAGTGCCAGACAGTTTCGGAAAGAATTATTATTAATGTTAAAAAATAACTAACCCACAACCACACACAACTAATTATAAATCCAAGAACTAACTATAGATAAGAATAAAAAAAAAAAAAAAAAAAAAAAATTTGCTACGGATAATAATCAAAACTTGCAAATATGTTTAAGTGATTCTGTAAAACTTTCTGTAAGATTGTAAACTTTGTTTTGTGACTGGTGCTTTACTTTTTAAGTTAAATTGTTAACTTTAGCGCTAGGAAGATAAATAAATAATAATAATAAAAAAAGAATCACCAGGCCGGATAGGATAGACGGCATCACTCTTAAAACTCTACCACCAAAATGCATACGGTTTCTCACTCTAGTATTTAACGGTATTCTCAGGCTAGACCACTTCCCAAGTCAATGGAAATGTGCAGAAATCATTATGATTCTTAAGCCAAACAAGACAGAAACTGAACTATCATCTTACCGTCCCATTAGTCTGTTGACAATATTTTCGAAAGTATTTGAAAAAATACTACTGAAGAGGATGTTGCCAATTTTGGAAGAACTTGCCTTCATACCTGAATATCAATTTGGATTCAGAAGAGGCCACGGGACCACTGAGCAATGTCATAGGGTTATCAATGAAATTGTATCCGCACTTGAAAACAAAAAATACTGTACTGCTTCATTTCTTGATGTTCAGCAAGCGTTTGATCGTGTTTGGCACAATGGATTACTCTATAAGATAAAGAAATGGATTCCTGCTCCCTACTATTTACTACTGAGATCCTATTTGTCTAAGAGATGCTTCTACGTACAGCAGAGAAATGATACGTCAACACTACTTCTCATAAACGCAGGCGTTCCTCAAGGGAGTGTATTGGGACCAGTCCTTTACACTTTATATACGGCAGATATGCCAGTAACAAACAACTGTACCGTTGCAACATATGCTGACGATACAGCAACAAGCTGTATTCTGGCAACAAGCTCATCCAGAGATGAAGCATCTCATCTCTTGCAATGTGAGCTCAGTCACATTGAAGCCTGGTTTCTCCGCTGAGAATTAAGACCACGAAACTGCCGAAATGTCACACTTAACGGCTCAGCAATTCGTCAAGATACTTGTGTGAAGTATCTTGCATGCACCTCGACCGCAGATTAACATGGAAGCCCCACATAAAAGCGAAATGTCAACAACTCAGATTGAAATCACTAAAAATGTCTTGGTTGCTAAGTCGAAAATCAGCAGCCACTTTGGAAAACAAAGTTCTTCTCTACAAAGCCATTTTGAAGCCTGTTTGGACCTACGCTATCCAGCTCTGGGGAACAGCTAGCAATTCAAATATTGAAATACTCCAGCGGTACCAATCAAAAACATTGCGACAAATTGTTAACGCTCCATTCTATGTAACCAATGCAAATATTCCTAAAGATCTAAACATTTCAACAGTAAAAGAAGAGATAAACAAATTTAGTAAGAAATATACAGAGAGACTTCACATTCATGAAAATAATTTAGCCCTAGGTCTTTTAGACAATAGCATAACAGTAAGAAGACTTAAAAGATTTCACATTCTTGATCTCCTTGATAGGTAAACTTAAGTAAACGAGAAGTTATATTTAATAGCAGGTTTCATTGGAAATCTATGTAAATATTAGTCATAAAATTTACCTATTGTCACAAGACAGACTGTAAATAAATAAATTAATTAAAAAAAAAAAAAAAAAAATATTAGGTTGCAATATAAAAATATTTTTTTTACTGAGTTTTTCTATTTTTAAAGGTATAAACACATTATATTTAATACATTTAGGTGTAATAAATTCAGGTCCTTATATCCATATTAAAGAATGTAAAAAGTTAAAAAAACACATTTGTGTTTTAAATGCATAAAATATGCTTTATTATTTAATTAAATCTTTAAAAGGAAATTTTGAAACATTTCGATCATTGACAACATAGACAACCAAGCGCAATAACGGACATCAAAAAATAAAATAGGAACTTTAAAATGATGTTTAAAACAACATAGGAGTGTTGTACTTAAATAATCAGATTTGAGTACAAACAACAAGGTAATATAATAAAGGAAAGATATTTCGGGGTTATAGTTTTAAACTAGACTTGCATTGCTCGAACTGGTGACACTAATACTAGTTGCTCAACATAGCATAAAATAAGATGATCAAAGGACAATATATTAGTCGCACAGAGGCTGAACTAGGTTGACTAGGTAATAATTAAAGACACGGAAGAAACCAACCATTAATCAAAGGAATGTTATTTTCTTAAATTGCACAAGTCAAATTTGAAAGAGTTCGATTTGCCAATATGGACAACATAATTGTAATTACTTTAACTGTATGGTTTTAAAAAGGATGCAATGCAATAAAGTTTGCAGCAAAATAAAATATATCGAAAAACAAGAAAGGAAAGCTAACTTCGGGCGGAGCCGAAGTTGATATACCCTTGCAGAATATTCTGTAAATTATATTTTCCAAAATTATTCATATAATGTATTTTTAATACTCATAAAAAATCCCAACATCCTAACTTTAAAACACCAAAGTTATGGCATTTCCAATCGTTCAGTTATATGGCAGCTATAGGATATAGTCGACCGATCCTTATTAAATTTGATAGGTCGGATTGATTGGCCAAAAATAATACCCATAGATAATCCCAACTCAACAAACACCAAAGTTAAGGCATTTCCGATTAATCAGTTATATGGCGCCTATAGGATATAGTCAGCCGATACCGGCCGTTCCGACCTATATACTGCGTGCAAAGGAAAGAAGGGTGTGTGCAAAGTTTCAATTCGATATCTTTAAAACTGAGAGACTAGTTTGCGTAGAAACAGACAGTCGGACAGACGGACATGCTTATATCAACTCAGGAGGTGATCCTGATCAAGAATATATATACTTTATGGAGTCAGAGATTTCTCCATCACTGCGTTGCACACTTTTGACCAAAATTATAATACCCTCTGCAAGGGTACAAAAAATCATAAAATAATTATATTAGGTTTTTGATTAAATTTTTTTATATTGCTTGAATACATCTTAACAAAAAAACAAAAAAAGAAAGCTAACTTCGGGCGGAGCCGAAGTTGGAATACCCTTGCAGAATATTCTGTAAATTATATTCTCCAAAATTGCATTCTTAACACTCATAATAAATCTCAACTTGCTAACTTTAAAAACAATAAAGTTATGGCAAGCGGTTTGATAATCAAAACAACCTAAAACAAGAAAGGAAGCTAACTTCGGCCGGAGCCGAAGTTGATATACCCTTGCAGAATATTCTGTAAATTATATTCTCAAAAATTATGCATTCTTAATACTCATAAAAAATCCCAACTTCCTAACTTTAAAAACACGAAAATAATGGTATTTCCAATCGTTCTGTTATATGGCAGCCATAGGATATAGTCGGCCGATCCTTATGAAATTGATTGATTACCAAATATATAATTCATAGAAAACCACAACTTCCTAACTTTACAAACACCGAAGTTATGGCATTTCGGATCGTTCAGTTATATGGCAGCTATAGGATATAGTTGGCCGATCCTTATGGAATTAAGTAGGTCGGATTGATTGGCCAAAAATGAAACCCATAGAAAATCCCAACTTCCTAACTTTACAAACACCAAAGTTATGGCATTCCCGATCGTTCAGTTATATGGCAGCTATTGGATATAGTCGGGAAAGAAGGGTGTGTGCAAAGTTTCAATTCGATATCTTTAAAACTGAGAGACTACTTTGCGTAGAAACAGACAGACGGACAGACGGACATGCCGGACCTCAGGAGGTGATCCTGATCAAGAATATACTTTAATATACTTTATAGGGTCGGAGATGTTTCCTTCACTGCGTTGCACACTTTTGACTGAAATTATAATACCCTCTGCAAGGGTATAATAACAATATATTTTTCGTAAACGTTTAGATTAACTTTAAATTAAATAAAGAACTTAAATTTCATATGAAATAAGTATACGTGCATACTGCACGAAAATTCGAAATACAAGTTAAACAATTTTTTAACAATCTTAAATATAATATTAATATTCTTAATAATTTATATGATTTCCTTTCTTTATACAAATTTGACAAATTTGGGCATTACCAAGTTTTGCAGAGTTGTCGGATTAATTTGATCCCTTTCCTTGATTAAAACCTTTTTGAGGTCCTTAACTGTGTCAAACTGGCGGCCATTCTTGTAAACTTTATTAGAAAGTATTCCCCAAAGATCTTCTATTCGGCTTAGGTCTAGGCTGATCGCTGGCTATTGCAATAGCGGTATTTTTCTAACTGCCAGAAAGTCTTTAGTTTTACGAGCTGTGTGGATTGGCGTGTGTCTTGCTGGAATATCCACTCATCCCCATAAATATCTCCAGCAAATTCAATGAGCACTGCTTTTAGTAACTCTATATAACTCTATAGTCGGTATAAAACAAAGTGGAGACTTCTCAGCATACCCAAATCCGGCCCAAGCCATTGATGATCCTCCACCGTGGTTTCGTTTATGGCAGACCTGTCGTGGTTGCCTTTTGTCGCCCCAGTACTTTTGACAGGAGTCAGGACCGTCTAAATTAAATTTTTTTTCGTCCTCCATAAACCATATGTAACCATTTTGTTCTGGTTCAAAATTTGGTTTATACGTCTTTTGGATACGTTAAGATTCAGTTGACCTTTTATCTTGAACAGCTAGACGCCGAATTTGTCTCTTGCATCGCTCGTCGATTTCAGTGGGTTGCCGCTTCGCTTTTTTTCCCATAACTTTCCGGATTTTTAAGGAAGTTACTAATTGTATTCCTGTGCCTATTTAATCTGGCAGCAATATGAGAAATGGTCTGGCCAGATTCTGCCAGTCCTTTGATCATGTCGCGATCTTCCTCTGACAAATGTAAACCACCTGGCATTCTACCGTAAAATCAAACTTAAGATTAATTATTTTATTCTACATAAATAATCTATTTTACTTACGTTCCGCGGATTAAAAAATAATTTAGATCACACTTCTTAGCTTACTCGCTATCAATAACACCATAATCTATTTTACTTACGTTCCGCGGATTAAAAAATAATTTAGATCACACTTCTTAGCTTACTCGCTATCAATAACACCATAATCTCAATTTGCACACATACTTATTTCCTATTAAAAACACAAGTTTCAGCACATGTTATTAAAAACGGAACTACGAATGAAGACCAAAGAGGACCATTGAATTTGGAGATGTTCATAAAAGATAAGAATACAAAGCGTACTTACAAAAACTGTACCGTTAACTTTAGAGAAAATAAAAGCAAATTAAAAAGTGCACATATACTTCTTTCCCTGAGGTATAATATATCTGTTTAGTACAAGGCACTTGAGCCTAACTCAAAATGGTAAGCCTATATATTTTTCCCACATTGTACTGATTTTCGCTGCTGGTGTCATTTGACAAGGGTCCCTCACACCTTAGAAAAGACAAGAATAACTATTTTAAAAATGTTAGCTAAATTAAAGCTCAGAAAAACAAGAAAGAAAAGCTAACTTCGGGCGGAGCCGAAGTTGATATAGCTTTGCAGAATATTCTGTAAATTATATTCTCCAAAATTATTCATATGATGCATTCTTAATACTCATAAAAAATCCCAACTTCCTGACTTTAAAAACACCAAAGTTATGGCATTTCCAATCGTTCAGGATAGGATATAGTAGGCCGATCCTTATGAAATTTGGTAGGTCGAATTGACATATATAAGACCCATAAAAAATCCCAACTTCCTATCAAATAAGATTATAAATAAATCTTAACAAACGTAAAAATGTTTTATTGTAAATTTGATTTATACTATACCCTTATAATTTTGGTCAAAAGTGTGCAACGCAGTGAAGGAGACATCTCCGACCCTATAAAGTATATATATTCTTGATCAGGATCGGGTCCTGAGTTGATATAAGCATGTCCGGTAGTCCGTCTCTCAGTTTTAAAGATATCGAATTGAAACTTTGCAGAAACCCTTTGTTCCTTTGCACGCCGCGATCGGCCGACTATAACCTATAGCCGCCAAATAACTGATTAATCGAAATGCCATAACTTTGGTATTTTTTATGTTAGGAAGTAGCGATTTATTATGGGTTGAAATTTTGGCCAATCAATCAGACCTACCTACAGGATCGGCCGACTATATCCTAAAGCTGCCATATAACGGATTGATCGGAAATGACATAACTTTGGTGTTTGTAAAGTTAGGAAGTTGGGATTTTCAATGATTTTTATTTTTGGCCAATTAATCCGACCTACCATTTTTTATAAGGATCGGCCGACTATATCCTATGGCCGCCATATAACTGATTGAAAGGAAATGCCATAACTTTGGTGTTTGTAAAATTAGGAAGTTGGAATTTTCTATAGGTTTTATTTTTGTCCAATCAATCAGACCAACCAAAATAAGGATCGGCCGATAATATCCTATAGCTGCCAAATAACTGAAAGATTGGAAATGCCATAACTTTGGTGTTTTTAAAGTTAGAAAGTTGGGATTTTTTATGAGTATTAAGAATGCATCATATGAATAATTTTGGAGAATATAATTTACAGATTTTTCTGCAAGGGTATATCAACTTCGGCTCCGCCCGAAAATAGCTTTCCTTTCTTGTTTTAATTAATTTTTGTTTAGTAGATACATGATATAATCGAACATGTAACCAAAATAATACTTTTGGAAAAGTCTGAGCACGCCGACTTTAAAACTAGGGAGACTCGTTTGTTTAGAAACGGACTAACAGAAGGACAGACGGACGACACATGGACGACAGGCGGACGACACATGGACGACAGGCGGACGACAGGCGGACGACAGGCGGACGACAGGCGGACGACAGGCGGACGACAGGCGGACGACAGGCGGACGACAGGCGGACGACAGGCGGACGACAGGCGGACGACAGGCGGACGACAGGCGGACGACAGGCGGACGACAGGCGGACGACAGGTGGACGACAGGCGGACGATAGACGGACGATAGACGGACGATAGACGGACGGGTGGACGGACATGGCTAAATCCACTCGTCTAGTAATGCTGATATGGAATATATATACGTTAGGGTCGGAAATGTCTCCTTAACTGCGCTGAAAACTTTTAATTGAAATTCAAAAAAAAACAAGAGAGAGCGCTATAGTCGAGTGCCTCGACTTTAAGATACCCGTTACTCAGCTAAACAACTTAATATAAATATGCCTTCTTGTAGTAAATTGACTAGAAATATTAAACATATGTACATACTTATATTGGCTAAACACATACATTCTTAAATAGTATTATGTATATTAAAGTCTAAATGTTTGCACAACACGAGTAACGGGTATAGCGAATAGCTTTCTTTGAAAGGAGTTATCTTTTGCAACTGTGTACAATGTAAATACATACATATGTATATGCTTACATACATACACACATACGCCGTTGTTTGACTCAGACCTCCAATTTGGCTAACTTGATTTGATTTGCATAGTTCTTGGGATATAGTTCGGGATTGACAAATGAAAACCATCGCAAATTCCTTTAATAGAAATCCTTATCGAGAATTAACGTTGACTCTGTTGAGCACCTTGGCCAGCTGTTCCAAAGTCATCCGTTAGATGGCGCTATTGTATTGCGCCATCTACCCCAAGACATTGGTACCACGGGCCATGAAAGGCGGAAATGTAGGCGCTAGCCAGGCTTAAGCGTTTAATGGGTTTTTGGACGTTAGAGTGGGCGTGGCAAACTTTTATTAGGCCAATCGATAGGTATTGACGAAACAAATACATATCAATTAAAATGTTCATAATAGCATCAAAACTGTGGCCACAGCTTGTGGCTTGTGGGCGTTAGAGGGGGCGTGGCACCATTTTGAAACAAACTTGCGCTGCGTAGGAACTCCTAAAATCTACATGCAAAATGCCAATCTTCTAGCTTTTATAGTTTCCGAGATCTCAGCGTTCATACGGACAGACAGACGGACAGACGGACATGGCTAGATCGACTTGGCTAGTGATCCTGAACAAGAATATATATACTTTATAGGGTCGGAAACGCTTCCTTCTACCTGTTACATAATTTTGCACGAATACAACATATATATATTTCGATACAGAAATCATGCTGGTATTATACACAACTGGTACTATACATTTCTTTAAAACTGTAAGTCGTTTTTTTTTAGGCCGTACAAAGTTTTAAAATTATTATAAAAAGGTTTTTATTTTTTTTCACTACTAAGATTAGCAACAAAATAGAAAAGCTGTGTTTTGTACCCAAGATAGACATAATCCAAATCATACAATAATTATTGTCAAATTTATTTTTAAAATATAACTTAAGTTCTAATCTCTAAGTCATACCGGTTAGGTATTCTCCAAAGTTCTTCATACTCTCATATTCTTGTATATTTACCAAATTAATTGATGAATAGCATCATTAACTGCATGTTTACTGTAAACCATATATTAAAACTGGCTTGTCTTCAGTGTACTTTGAGATATACTTTTAGTTTTATATTATTTTTTATTATTTACAATAAAAAAAAACTGGAATAATATAGGCAAACTATGCAGACGGCTTTCAACCCAATAAATTTGGTGCCAATTGACAGGGGAGAAAGGAAAACTAAGCTATTTTGTGCGCATACGGTGTGCGCAAAAATATATTTTCTCGAGTATAAGAGCTTGACAAAGCTTTTTTAACATTTAAAAGCTTTTTTGACTGACTTATTCAAATAAAGTAGTACAACGTTCAAAATGACGATGATGTTCATTTTATAAATATGTACTCCAAATTTTGGCTTTACTAAATTGCCTATAAAGATTTTTTAGTGTACATTTAAAAAAAGGTATATGATATGTAAAGAACATTTCATCCCACTAAAATTCAAGCGGTCGTAAAATATCAAACACAGTTAACTCTTTTATGTTTACTAATTAAAATATTCCAATGCCTATCTGTTTATTTATTTTGTAATATTAAATTTTGTTATGCTTTGATTTTGTTGTAGTATAATTTTGTAATATTTAAGGAAATATTCTAATTTTTTTTTTATTTGTTTATTTATTGTTTTGTTTTGTAAGCCAAGCTAAAACTACTAATTAGTAAATATTATTACAAAAATATGTTTATAAAAATTGTATAAAGTGTATAAATTCTTGATCAGGATCGCGTCCTGAGTTGATAAAAACATGTCCGTTGGTCCGTCTCTCAGTTTTAAAGATATCGAATTGAAACTTTGCAGAAACCCTTTGTTCCTTTGCACGCCGCGATCGGCCGACTATAACCTATAGCCGCCAAATAACTGATTAATCGAAATGCCATAACTTTGGTATTTATACCCGTTACTCGTAGAGTAAAAGGGTATATTGTATTCGTGCAAAAGTATGTAACAGGTAGAAGGAAGCGTTTCCGACCCTATAAAGTATATATATTCTTGTTCAGGATCACTAGCCGAGTCGATCTAGCCATGTCCGTCTGTCCGTCTGTCCGTCTGTCCGTCTGTCCGTCTGTCCGTCTGTCTGTCTGTCTGTCTGTCCGTATGAACGCTGAGATCTCGGAAACTATAAAAGCTAGAAGATTGGCATTTTGCATGTAGATTCTAGGAGTTCCTACGCAGCGCAAGTTTATTTCAAAAGGGTGCCACGCCCCCTTTTACGCCCACAATCGCTTATATACGATTTTAAAAATTTAAATATTTCGGAAAAGTAAAAATGCAGTTTTATTGTGTTTATCAATACCTATCGAAATGTAGAAGAAATTTTCCAAATCGGACCATTCGTTAAAAAGTTATGCGTGATCAAAGTTTCTATCTCCATCTCCCTCGCACTCCCTTTACCTGAGTAACGGGTATCTGATAGTCGGGGCACCCGACTATAGCGTTCTCTCTTGTTTTTATGTTAGGAAATAGCGACTTATTATGGGTTGAAATTTTGGCCAATCAATCAGACCTACCTACAGGATCGGCCGACTATATCCTATAGCTGCCATATAACGGATTGAGCGGAAATGCCATAACTTTGGTGTTTGTAAAGTTCGGAAGTTGGGATTTTTTATGAGTGTTAAGAATGCATCATTATTCATATTTTGGAGAATATAATTTACAGAATATTCTGCAAAGGTATTTCAGCTTCGGCTCCGCCCGAAGTTAGCTTTCCTTTCTTGTTTTCTATTTGTATATGACATTTTTGCAGTATATTGCAAAACATGACATCACATATTGCAAAACATTTTATATTGACATGAAACTATGCAAATCGAACTTATTTATGTATACCTTGCTCAGGGTAAAAGTTGTTGCCAATTAGACAACTATATACTACAGCTGATATTTATACCCTTGCAGAGGGTTTATAGTTTTGGTCAAAAGTGTGCAACGCAGTGAAGGAGACATCTCCGACCCCATAAAGTATATATATTCTTGATCGGGCTCGCGTCCTGATATAAGCATGTCCGTCTGTCTGCCCGTCTGTCTGTTTCTACGCGAACTAGTCTCTCAGTTTTAAAGATATCGGATTAAAACCTTACACACACCCTTCGTTCCTTTGCACGCAGTATATAAGTCAGAACGGGCGGAATCGGCCGTCTATATCCTATAGCTGCCATATAACTGAACGATCGGAAATGCCATAACTTGGTGTTTGTAAAGTGAGGAAAATGGGATTTTCTATGGGTTTTATTTTTGGCCAATCAATCCGACCTACCAAATTTCATAAGGATCGGCCGATTATACCCTATAGCTGCCACATAACAGAACGATTGGAAATGCCATAACTTTGGTTGTTTTTAAAGGTCGGAAGTTGCGATTATTTATGAGTGTTAAGAATGCATCATATGAATAATTTTGGAGAATATAATTTACAGAATATTCTGCAAGGGTATTTCAACTTCGGCTCCGCCCGAAGTAAGCTTTCCTTTCTTGTTAAAAATTAAATTGGTTACATATAGCTAATCTTTTTATACCTTTGCAGCGGGTATTATAATTTTGGTCAGAAGTTTTTAACCCAGTAAAGGAGACGTATCCGACCCCATAAAGTATATATATTATTGATCAGCATCACCAGGAGAGTCGATCTAGCCATGCCCGTCTGTCCGTCCGTCCATCCGTCCTATTCTACTCAAACTAGTCCCTCAGTTTTTAAACTATCTGCTTGAAACTTTCCCAAAAGTTGTCTTTCAGGTAGTATATAAGTCGGAACAGCCGGGATCGGCCGACTATATCCTATAGCTGCCATATAACTGATTGATTGGAAATGCCATAACTTTGGTGTTTGTAAAATTAGGAAGTTGGGATTTTCTATGGGTTTTATATTTGGGCAATCACTCTGACCTACCAAATTTCATAAGGATCGGCCGACTATATCCATTGAAAACAAGTACGTGAGTGGTCTGTGATCTGTTTTGACAGTAAAGTGTCTGCCATAAATATTTGGTCTCAAGTATGTTATTGCCCAATGAATTGCTGCCAGTTCTTGTTCTGTTGTGCTCTTGTTACTTTCACCCTTTGTAAATGCTACTGGGAGTTGGAGTCCATTTTTGTTTTGAGTTAAAACTGCTCCACACGCTTGCTTACTTGCATCTGTAATTATGCAAAATTTTTTGCTGAAATCTGGGTATTTTAGTTGTTCGAAGGCAGTTTGGCAGTCGACTGTCCATTCGAGTTTTACATTCTTTTTACATAATCTTGTTATGTGACGAGAGTAGTCGGCGAAATTTTGTATAAAGCGTCTGTAATAATTGCAGAATGCAACAAATCGTCTAGCGCTGTCCGCATCATGTGGGACTAGGTAATTTTTCATGGCGTCGTATTTTTTGTCGTCATCTAGCCATGTCCGTCTGTCCGTCCGTCCGTCCCTTTCTAAGCAAACTAGTCCCTCAGTTTTTAAGCTATCTGCTTGAAACTTTCCCAAAAGTTGTCTTTCAGGTAGTATACAAGTCGGAACAGCCGGAATCGGCCGACTATATCCTATAGCTGCCATATAACTGATTGATCGGATATGCCATAACTTTGGTGTTTGTAAAGTTAGGAAATTGGGATTTTCTATGGGTTTTATATTATAATGTTGGTCAAAAGTGTGCTGTATTGTTCGGTGGTAGAATAAAATTATACATTTTTTAGATGTGTAGGCTTGAGTTGTGTTTATTCAATTAATTCGGCTTATATCTAACAAACTACCTTAAAGCAAAGGCCGCGCAACTGCGCTGCCGGGAATGCCGGCGGCGGAGCGGCCGCATTTATGTATTTGTTATACATATATCAATATGCTGCTCGCTGTTGACAGCGGTTAGCTCGAGAGAAGTAGTATGTACTGATAGTGAAATGGCGAGGGGCGGCTTTCCAACGGGGTGAATTAGTGGTCCAGGAAAATTATTTATATTTTCTTTCACTTTATTTTACAACTTGAACTTCACTTCCTTCTTGATACACTTGTTATTTAGAACTAACTTAAAGCTACGGGGTGGATGATACAAGAGCCGCTTGGAGAGCGGAGTGGAGACACGAGATGCGAAGATCTGGAAAAAACTGTTCTCTCGACTGTTAGGACTCCAGGGCCGGTTCACCCGAAACTGGAAGTGCCGCTTTGGCGCGATCATTCTCCCCCCCTGCGGGAGAGTTCCTTGAAGCAGAACATCAGGACTGACGGCAGGCTCCCGACTCGATCCATCCAAACGCCGTGCTCTGAGCGACGGGCAGCCCATCTTGAAGGTTAAGAAACCCGGGTTGGATCACTTTCGGGTACACGTCGGATCCCAACACCAGGAAGATAGTGGCTGGACGATGGAACTGGTCATCGGCTAATCGGATGTCATTGAATTTAGCCCGAACCTCATCGCTCAGCGCACGAATCGGTGTTCGGATCCGCAGACTGTTGTCGATCTTCAGGACCATGTCAAGGTTAAAGTCGCCCGACCTCGACCGGATGGTCGTTGAGCACACGTGGGCGTGTTTGATCCGGTGGGGCAGACGATCGATACTGCGTGCGGATGCCTGCTGCTGTGGTGACTGCTGACGAATCGGGGCGACGTTGCGGGGCCGGCGACTGGTGGCGTTACGGGGAAGGCGACTGACTTCGTTGCTGGAAAGGCGATCGAGTTATCGCGGGGCATCTCGTGCATGTGGAGCAAGGTGTGATGATCCTGTCCACATTTTTTGCAAGCGTCGCCACTGCGACATTTCCCTCCGGAGTGCTGATGAGCCAAACAATTGTGGCAGTACTTGTTCACCAGTACTGCTCGGAGACGCTTCTCTGAACTGAGCCTCAGGAATCGGTTGCATTTCCGTAGCGGATGTATACCCTGGCAGACTCGGCAACGGTAGGATTTTATACCTCGAGAACATCTGCTGACAAGGGTCTGGGAAGTGCGTGGGTGAGGACGAGGATCCATTCTGAACCTTTACTTGGAAGAGAAAGCAAAACAACAAACAATTCAGAAAAGGAGACGCTTTAGTGATGTTTACTGGGTGGGCAGCGGGAACAGAAGGCATTATTGTGGAGATTTAGAGGTTGCCTTAGCCTCCATAGGAAGGAGAACTACTTTGTGGACCGGACGTCGGATGGTTCCACGAGAAGTAAGAATATCTACGACGCGTACTCTAGTATCAGCTCCTGGGATAGCAGCTACGATTCTGCCGAGCCGCCAGTCATTTGATGGCAAGTTATCGTCCTTAACGACTACCATATCGTCGACTTGCAGATTTCTGGATGGCCTTAGCCACTTGTTGCGCTTGTGGAGTTCCTTTAGATACTCTTCTTTCCATCGCGAACTAAATTGTTGATGCTGAGCCTTGAGATGTTGCCATCGATTTATAATCGACTTGTCTTCGCCGTTGATTTCAGGCTCCGCCGTGGAAAGCAACGGACCCCCGATCGGAAAATAGCCTGGCGTCAGTGCCAGCAAGTCTGTCGGGTTCTCTGACATTGGAGAAAGCGGTCTGGAATTAAGGCTGGCTTCAATCTTGGCAAGAAGCGTGGAAAGCTCTTCGAAGGTATACTTGCGAGCGGACGTGGATTTGTAAAACAGAGTTTTAAAACTCTTTACTCCTGCCTCTCACAGGCCTTCCATATGAGGAGCTCCTGGGGGTATGAAATGCCACACGAGTCCCTGATGGCTATACGCATCAGTCACCGACTCCTTTAGCGCTTGCGTAAAGTCACGGACAAAGTCACTCACAAGACTTGAGGCGCCAACAAAGGTTTTGCCGTTGTCGGAATGGACCCGCTGAAGACAACCTCGTCTAGCTACAAAACACGCAAACGCTACTAGAAACTTCTCAGTTGTAAGGTCGGATGTGGGTTTCAAATGGATGGCCTTCGTAGAAAAACACACAAACACACAAACATATCCCTTAGTGATGAGACATGCTCTCCCTGTGTAGTTTTTAACTTTAAAGGGGCCGGCGTAATCGACGCCGGTGTAAATAAATGGCCTGGAAAAAGACGCTCGATCAGTCGGAAAATCGCCCATCAATTGGGTTTGCAGTCTTTTTTTATAAATGGTGCACACCTTGCATGAATTCACCACTCCCTTTACCAGATTCTTGACTTTAGGAATCCAATATTTGGATCGCACCAAGCGCACTATCAATTGGTTGCCGCCATGAAGTGTAATCTGGTGCGTGAATTGGACAAGCAGACGAGATAGCCGACAGCTGTACGGGAGTATTACAGGATGGCGCTCGTCATACTGCAGGACCTTGGAGGCAGTTAAGCGACCACATGCTCTTAAGAGGCCATGTTGGTCTATAAATGGAAATAAATTAGCAATTTGGCTTGATGCGGGTATGGAACTTTTACTTCGCAACAATCGAAGCTCGAGCGCGTACTCTTCACGCTGGGCAAGCATTATGTAGGTTTTCTCAGCTTCCCGGATTTCCCGATTACTGAGCTGCCTATCCGGACTTACCGGAGCCTTCCGACAGCGATTTAGGAACCTTTGGACGTAAGCTAGGACTCGTAATGCCTTGTCTAGTCTGGAGAAACGTTCAAGGAAATCATCAGCGGGAGCTTTACGAAATGAACCTTCACCGCGCGCTGCTCTAACTCAGTGACTGGGTGTGGATCCGAAGTTTCTGGCTATTGAAGTTTGGGCAGTTGTAACCATTGAGGCCCATGCCACCAGAGGGTGCTATCGCATAATGTGATCTGATCGCACATGTGACCAATTCTCAATCTTTGTAGCTTGAGCTATTTTGGTTACGCGGTTGGCTACGAATGTGGTCCAGGAGCAGGCTGGTTTTTTTAACCATGCCAGGACAATGGTGGCATCTGTCCAGCAGAAAATCTCAGAGCTGTCTGACAACATATTTGGAAGGATGGTGGTTGCCATATCTGCCACCAATAGGGCACCACATAGCTCGACTCGGGGGAGGGATTCAGTTTTCACAGGGGCAACCCGGGTCTTTGCCGTAAGCAGATTAGTCAATATCTGCTGACCGACTTCAATCCTGACATACAGCGCAGCCCCATAGGCCTTTTGGGAAGCGTCACAGAAACCGTGAAGCTCGATTTTTACCTCAGGCTGGTAACCGACCCATCTCGGAATACGGATTTGATCGAGATCGGAATAACTTTGCTGGAACATTTGCCATCTATGGCTCATTTCGGCGGGAAGGTTGTCATCCCAGTCTAACTCTTGCAGCCAGATCTCCTGCATAAAAATTTTGGCCCGGACGATGAACGGGGCAAGCCATACAGCGGGATCGAATAGCTTTGCGATCTGGGAGAGAACTTCTCTTTCTGTATAGGAGGATTTGACGAATATTTCTGGGGGCACGAAGTAGAACTCGTCGGTGGTTGCTCTCCAGCGATCGCCGAGAGTTTTGGCTGTGCTTTCGGCATCAATATTCAGGAACTCAGCATGGAGAAGATGCTCATTTGGAATGTCCTTTAAAACCCCCTTGTGGTTGGAAGTCCACTTTCTAAGCGGAAAACCGGCAGAATTCAAAGCGGTTACTAACTCCTGGATGGTAAGTTGAGCTTCTTGAGAATTCGATCCTGCTAAAACGTCGTCAACATACATGAAGTTGCGTATTATGTGACTGGCTTTCGGAAACTGCTGATCTACGTCGTCAGCCAGCTGTTGCAGCACTCGGATGGCGAGATAGGGCGCGATTGACACCGAATGTTACGGTTTTCAGCTCGTAATCTCGAATGTCACCTTCCTTGTTTCGGAATAGAATCCTTTGAAAGGGCGTGTGCTTTGGATCGACCCAGATCTGCCTACACATTTTAGTGATGTCCGCACTAAAGACATACTTGAAATAGCGCCACTTTAATATCTGAATCGTTAAGTCAGATTGGAGGACTGGACCGGCATGAATCACATCGTTCAAGCTAGTCCCATTTGCTGAAGGGCTGGAAGCGTTGAATACCACCCGCAGTTTTGTGGTGGTGCTTTCGGGTTGTATTACCGCATGATGTGGGAGGTAGTAGTTTGGAGAATTGTGAGTGGGCGAAACCTCTCTCATATGGCCTAAATCCAAATATTCTTGGATCACGGAGATGTACTGCTCATTTAATGGAGTGTCTCTTCGTAAACGATTCTCGTTTCTCAGAAACTGAGCAAGTGCTATAGACCTTGAGTATCCCAACTCAGATCCACAATGATCGGGGTCGCAGAACGGTAACGTCACTACGTACTTCCCGCTCGCGTCTCTAGTTGTGGTTCGTAGAAAATTACTTTCGCAGACGGAATCGGACTCTTTTACCATTTTTTTATGGTAGATTTTCCACCTCCCAAAACTTAGTAAGAAGTTTGTCTACGGACGCCTCAGTTGACTTTCTAACTTGAGTCGTAAAGGCTGAGACTCGGTTGCTTGTGGACATAGACACTGGACCAGTGAGCACCCACCCGAAGATGGTCTCTTGCCCAAAAAGAGATCCGCAGATGTTGGTCTTTGTGCCGCTCAGCAGCACGGATGGAAGGATATCAGCTCCGATAAGAACGTCTATCTGGGAACTCTGGAGAAATGTGGGATCTGCCCATTGAAGGTTTGGCAAATCTCTCAGGACATCTTGTGGAATGGAATGTGAGGGTAATCTGCCTGCTAATTCTGGCAGAACATACGCTGCGGTGTCTTACTGCAGGCCCGGCTTAGTAGGAGACCGAATGGCGAAATGGCAAAGCCGTGTTGACTGGGCAGAATCTGTCTGATTTAAACCAGACACTTGAGCTTGAATGGGGCGGAAAGGTAGATTGACCAACTTGAAAAGACGCTCGGAAGTGGGTGTCTCCCTCGGCATACGAAACAGCTGTGCGTACTGGAACAATCGCGGAGCTGATGGCCACTCGCGAAGCAAGTAACTGCTTATTTTTTATGTAGCTTTCCCGCGCCTCGATTGCCATCTGAATGAAGCGAGGGCACAACAGCACTGGATGACTCTCTTTAGAGCACAAATCGCAGCTCTTTGGTTTGACACTCACTTTGGCTTCAAAGGAGTAAAGCTTTTTCGTAACCTGGGGATTTTTGGAAGTTGACGGACCACCAAGACTCTGCTTCATATCCTCAATGGCTTCTAAGGTTCTATACCTATCGCTAAGGAACGCGTTCATCTCATCCCATGTAGGAATATCGGACTTTGATGTAAGGGATTGTTCCCACAAGGAAAGGGACAACCTGGGCAACTTACTGGCGCACAGGTATACCAGCAAGCAATCCCAATTTTCTGTTGATATTTTGGAATGGGCTAATGCTGTCAGGCACCTTTGGATGGTGCTCTGAAGCTCTTTTATGGAGTGGCCAGTTTCGGAATTAACGGAACTCAAGTTAAATAGGAGCTTGATAAATCCAAATAGCTTGATAAATGAAAACAGCCGGAGAGTGCAGACGTGTTTTGCGCGAGCTCCGGAAAAAAACCGCTCAAAAGTGAAAAACAATAACTAAAAATACTGGAGTGGTGTAATAAATGCAGTCTTATTGCTAAAAACAGTAAATAATAATTAGTGATATGTATAAAACTAGTGCAAAGTTATTATAAAAACTAAGAAGTGCCACGAGTGATAGCTCAATGAGCGGCGATTCAAAAAATGAGCGTTGAAGCTCCGTAGACCAGAGAAACAGTTAAATCTCTTATTTCTCAACCCGTGATACAGAAGTAGAAAGAACTTCTTCAAAGAGCAACTCAGCCCTATTGACCATTGACAGTGCGAGAGCACGGTCTTGTTCTCCCGCCCTACTCACACCAACTCCCACTTCATGGAGCTTGCAGTGTAAAGCCCCACCCCCAGCTTCGACTCACAGCTCACCAGCCACGAGCACTGCGACCTCGTTAATTTCTGCAACCGCAGCCACTGCAACAACAACATCAACGGTCGCCGTTAACAACAACGCGATTTCGAATTCGCTTGCAACTTCTGCAGCGCCGAATAAAACTACAAGGCCAATTGTAAGTACGAGTGCCCATATCGGCAATATCAAACAACAACAAGTGGGTCCGGCTATACAGACTGGCATGGATCGTTACATCCAAATCAAACGGAAGCTAAGCCCGCAAAATAAAATGGTTGGAAATAAACCAAAACAAAATTGCCCTAGTAAAGGCAGCGAACAACCAGGGGCATCTAGTAACAACAGATTCGCCCTATTGTCGGAAATTGAAAAAAATCAATCCGCATCTGGACAGGCTGTTCAAAAGAAATCAAATCCCCCACCAATTTACATAAGGGAACAGAACTCAAATGCCCTAGTAAAGAAAATTGCCGTGCTGGTCGGGAATGACAACTTTTATGTTACTCCTCTTGTTAAGGAAATATTCATGAAACAAAGCTTCAAGCTAAAACTGAAGATCAATTCAGAGCTGTAACTAATTACCTAGACGATTCTAGGAAACCCTACTACACGTACCAGCTCAAGAGTAGCAAGGGCTTGCAAGTAGTGCTAAAGGGAATAGAGCCCGACGTATCCACCAATGAGATAAAAGAGGCACTGAAAGAAAAAGGATTCTTCCCCAAAAATATTATCAATATTATCAACAAAAATAAAAAGCCGCAACCACTCTTTAAGGTCGAACTGGAGCCAGAAAGCAGAGCCTTGAAGAAAAATGAAGTGCACCCGATCTACAAACTGCAATTCCTGTTGCATAGAAGGATTACTATTGAAGAACCGCACAAGCGGAATGGCCCGCTGCAATGCACAAACTGCCAAGAGTATGAACACACCAGAAACAACTGCGGGCTTCGTTCAGTCTGCGTAGCTTGTGGTGGCTTCCACAAATCCGAACCTTGCTGCCCGGTCTATAAAGAGCTGAAGAGTCAGTTTCAACAAGCAAAACAAGCACGCTTCCAGAATGCACAAAATGCGTACGTGCAATCCCAAACCACACCTAATATTTTCTTTGCGAAAGCAGCCAGATCTTCATTTGGGCCCCTCAACACAAATGGGGGAGTTTCATACGCCAGTGCCCTAAAATCAGGACTTGCCAATCAGACGGGGTTCCCACAAGCTCAATGCTCTGAGCAAAATACAATTACACCTCAGCAAGCAATAGGACAAATACCAAACAGCATGGAAACCATGATGCTGACTTTACATGATGATGGAATTAATGTCCTTCATGAAAACAACAATGACAAACCTTATGCAAAATCAAAACATTTTAATAAATTTGCTCACATCCCAACAATCTAAATAATCGATGTCTTGTCTTTGAATATCCATGTGGAATGCCAATGGCGTTTCACGGCACAAACTTGAAATAACTCAATTCCTCAATGAAAACCAAATAGATGTAATGCTGCTGGCACAAACGCATCTCACAATTCACTCGGAGATCGCTTTATAGCAGGAGGAGATTACAACGCCAAGCACACGCACTGGGGATCAAGACTCGTTACGCCCAAAGGAAAGGAAAGGAAAGAACTGTATAAAGCAATCATAAATTTGAGCAACAAACTCGACTATGTCTTCCCTGGCAGCCCCACAAATTGGCCAGCTGACCCCAGAAAACTGCCGGACTTAATTGACTTCGCTGTCACCAAGAACATCCCAAGAAATTTAGTACGCGCCACAGCAACAGCTCAACTGGCTGATCATTTGGTGGTATTTGAGAAGTGGCTATTAGACTGGCGAATCAAAATTAATAAACAAAAGTGTAAACATATAACGTTTACCCTTAACAGACAATCGTGCCCCCCGCTAACTTTGAATAGTTCGCAGATTCCCCAAGCCAGCGATGTAACATATCTCGGCTTCCACCTCGATAGACGCCTAACCTGGCGGATGCACATTGAATGCAAGAAAGTACATCTCAGACTTAAAGCTAGCAGCCTACACTGGATTATAAATTCTCGATCACCCCTGTGTCTGGACTTTAAAGTTATTCTCTACAACTCCACCCTTAAGCCCATTTGGACCTACGGCTCCCAGCTCTGGGGGAACGCGAGCAACAGCAATGTTGACATCATACAGCGCTCACAATCAAAAATCCTGCGAACATACCACCACATACCACATATATTAAACAAAAAAAAATAGGAGCTTGAGCTGGCTGTTCACTAAAAGTCTTTTGTTTTCGAAACGGTCTCGAAGCGCCTCCCAAGCGGAAGCGAAACCATCATTAGTGAGCGGGGACTTGGAAACAATTGCCTTTGCCTCACCGCTCGTCTTCGCGTTGAGATGGAATAACTTCTCGACCGGCGTCAACTGTGTGTTGTTGACGTAGACGGCAGTGAAAAGGTCTCTGAATGTTGGCCATTTGAGATAGTCTCCCTCGAATACTTCTGTATCACATGGAGGCAACCGGCACCCAGACGGAATGTACGCGGACTGATTGTTGGTGCTCGACATCGCTTGCTGTGAACTGGCTCGGTCAATTAACCCGCTGAGCTGAACCGCCAGCTCTTCGTACACCGAATAGCAATATTCATATTTGCGGTGCAGAGTTGCCAAAATATCCTCCGCCCCTTCAGTCGTAATACTGGATATCGTGTCTAAGCACGCTTCGAATTCTTTCTCGGCTTTCTCCCATAGCGAACGGACTTGCTCCTTACGGACTTTGCAGGTGTGGACAGACGGAGGTGCCGGCCCTGGAGTTTGAAATGGCTCATACGGTCGGACACCGTGATGAACCGCGCGAGGGCTGCAATTGCAATTTCGTTGCTCATTTTTGCCTGAGAACGAGTTGCTAGCGACTTTAAGGACTTGGTCTGGATTTGTGACCTAACTTTAGGCGTGAGCGGACTCGGAGACAATCGTTTCTGATTGCTCGTAGGAACAGACAACTTCTAGTCGCCTTCTTGGGTGGCTAATGAAGTTTCGCTCTTTGCCTTCGTTATTGATTTTGGGGCTAGTGGGCTTGAGGTGCGCGCGCGAGGAGATGCGGATAGTGATCGCGTTTTATTTGCAGACGGAACTGATAACTTTGTTTTGTCTCCTGGCATTCCAGAAATCAGATTAACTGGGCAAACCTGTTTGGCTTTGTAAAAATTAGACCCGCCCGGAAAAGTCTGTCCTGGAATGTGGTAACGCTATTGCGGATCACCGGGTTGGATTCGAAAAGAAAAGGGACGACGAAATCGATAACTTCCGGAAGATACAGGTGCGGCCCCAAAAATTCGAAAATCCTATCGTATGGAATTAATTTGATTTTGTTTAAAAAAAAAACAAAATAAAATGAATATATCGCAGTGGCTACTTAGTTTCCTCGGTATAGATTGCAAGCGGTCCGCTTGTGTTTGCTATTAGCGTTGCAGCTCCGGTCTATTTTTGGAATATGTGGAAACAGAACACTAGTACAAATTTCAAAGTTTTCGGAACAACTATTTTTATGAGCCAGGAAAATAACGATGATTTGGAAAAAATATTCTGCAAGATATTTGCATTTGGTTGCTGAGCTGCGAAAATGAGCTGTAGAAATCGGAAAAAATATATATATATTGCGCACCGTCACGGCTTGCACACAAAAAAAATGTATTTATTTATTTTTATTTAATGGATGTGAGCCGACGGTGTGTGCGAATTAGCGCTGCTGTAATAAATATCATGAAAATTCTGGAAAGGCGTGTCGTGGTGATGGGTTCGGTGGAATCGAGTTATTTTTGGTAATATGTATAATATATAATTATGCATATATTAATATATGTATCTTAATCAGCATGCATCAGGATTATATGTGTGTATATATTACTTCTTATATTTGGAAATTATAAATAATGTGGACTGTATTGTAAATGTCGACTTCGAAATGTTTGCAGGGTGTACCGCGAAAAAACGTATGTGGGCTATCGTGCTTACGTTGCCTTACGTTACGCTACGACTTTTCCCCTTACGTGCCTATGTTGAAATGGATATGTAGATATGTACTTACATTAATAAGCGTGCATTAGGGTTATATGTGTGTATGTATGGGCTTATGGATATGTGTGTTTGTGGGAACTCGGTAATGTATGTGTATAAATTGTAATTTAAAATTGTAATATGTAATAAATTTGGAAATTGGGGATAATGTGGACTGTATGGTAAATATCGCTGTAGAAATGTTTGTAGGGTGTACCGCGAATGGAGGTACGTGTATGTTTCCTTACGTACATATGTTGAGATGGTCAGGCATATGTACGTACATTAAAGAGTGTGCATCTGAATTATATGTCCGTATGAACAAGAATATGGAAATGGGAAAATATTAAGAAAGAAGCCGGAATATGGCGATCGTATGCACAATGGAATGGCCGATCAGACAGATATAAGAAATTGGATTGGAAAAATTGGAAATATCTGGCTGGTCGGCAGAAATAAGTATAAATAAGAACGGTCGTACTTATCTTGAACTGATGGAAGAGAAATTAGGGAAAATCCGCCGGTTGAACGCTGGTGCTTGGAACTTCTTCTCCGCTTCTGGAATTATCCGGCTCGAAGGACCATGAAATGGCGAGAGGCGGCTTTCCAACGAGGTGAATTAGTGGTCCAGGAAAATTATTTATATTTTCTTTCACTTTATTTTACAACTTGAACTTCACTTCCTTCTTGATACACTTGTAATTTAGAACTATCTTAAAGCTACGGGGTGGATGTTACAAGAGCCGCTTGGAGTGCGAGAGAACGAGATGCGAAGATCTGGAAAAAACTGTTCTCTCGACTGTTAGGACTCCAGGGCCGGTTCACCCGGTTAATTGAAGAATTTTGTTTTTAATAATTGTGTTTTTGTTTTTTATTATTATTTTATCTTTATACCCGTTACTCGTAGAGTAAAAGGGTATATTGTATTCGTGCAAAAGTATGTAACAGCTAGAAGGAAGCGAAGTAGAACTCGTCGGTGGTTGCTCTCCAGCGATCGCCGAGAGTTTTGGCTGTGCTTTCGGCATCAATATTCAGGAACTCAGCATGGAGAAGATGCTCATTTGGAATGTCCTTTAAAACCCCCTTGTGGTTGGAAGTCCACTTTCTAAGCGGAAAACCGGCAGAATTCAAAGCGGTTACTAACTCCTGGATGGTAAGTTGAGCTTCTTGAGAATTCGATCCTGCTAAAACGTCGTCAACATACATGAAGTTGCGTATTATGTGACTGGCTTTCGGAAACTGCTGATCTACGTCGTCAGCCAGCTGTTGCAGCACTCGGATGGCGAGATAGGGCGCGATTGACACCGAATGTTACGGTTTTCAGCTCGTAATCTCGAATGTCACCTTCCTTGTTTCGGAATAGAATCCTTTGAAAGGGCGTGTGCTTTGGATCGACCCAGATCTGCCTACACATTTTAGTGATGTCCGCACTAAAGACATACTTGAAATAGCGCCACTTTAATATCTGAATCGTTAAGTCAGATTGGAGGACTGGACCGGCATGAAGCACATCGTTCAAGCTAGTCCCATTTGCTGAAGGGCTGGAAGCGTTGAATACCACCCGCAGTTATGTGGTGGTGCTTTCGGGTTGTATTACCGCATGATGTGGGAGGTAGTAGTTTGGAGAATTGTGAGTGGGCGAAACCTCTCTCATATGGCCTAAATCCAAATATTCTTGGATCACGGAGATGTACTGCTCATTTAATGGAGTGTCTCTTCGTAAACGATTCTCGTTTCTCAGAAACTGAGCAAGTGCTATAGACCTTGAGTATCCCAACTCAGATCCACAATGATCGGGGTCGCAGAACGGTAACGTCACTACGTACTTCCCGCTCGCGTCTCTAGTTGTGGTTCGTAGAAAATTACTTTCGCAGACGGAATCGGACTCTTTTACCATTTTTTTATGGTAGATTTTCCACCTCCCAAAACTTAGTAAGAAGTTTGTCTACGGACGCCTCAGTTGACTTTGTAACTTGAGTCGTAAAGGCTGAGACTCGGTTGCTTGTGGACATAGACACTGGACCAGTGAGCACCCACCCGAAGATGGTCTCTTGCCCAAAAAGAGATCCGCAGATGTTGGTCTTTGTGCCGCTCAGCAGCACGGATGGAAGGATATCAGCTCCGTAAATAACGTCTATCTGGGAACTCTGGAGAAATGTGGGATCTGCCCATTGAAGGTTTGGCAAATCTCTCAGGACATACGCTGCGGTGTCTAACTGCAGGCCCGGCTTAGTAGGAGAACGAATGGCGAGATGGCAAAGCCGTGTTGACTGGGCAGAATCTGTCTGATTTAAACCAGACACTTGAGCTTGAATGGGGCGGAAAGGTAGATTGACCAACTTGAAAAGACGCTCGGAAGTGGGTGTCTCCCTCGGCATACGAAACAGCTGTGCGTACTGGAACAATCGCGGAGCTGATGGCCACTCGCGAAGCAAGTAACTGCTTATTTTTTATGTAGCTTTCCCGCGCCTCGATTGCCATCTGAATGAAGCGAGGGCACAACAGCACTGGATGACTCTCTTTAGAGCACAAATCGCAGCTCTTTGGTTTGACACTCACTTTGGCTTCAAAGGAGTAAAGCTTTTTCGTAACCTGGGGATTTTTGGAAGTTGACGGACCACCAAGACTCTGCTTCATATCCTCAATGGCTTCTAAGGTTCTATACCTATCGCTAAGGAACGCGTTCATCTCATCCCATGTAGGAACATCGGACTTTGATGTAAGGGATTGTTCCCACAAGGAAAGGGACAACCTGGGCAACTTACTGGCGCACAGGTATACCAGCAAGCAATCCCAATTTTCTGTTGATATTTTGGAATGGGCTAATGCTCTTTTATGGAGTGGCCAGTTTCGGAATTAACGGAACTCAAGTTAAATAGGAGCTTGATAAATCCAAATAGCTTGATAAATGAAAACAGCCGGAGAGTGCAGAAGTGTTTTGCGCGAGCTCCGGAAAAAAACCGCTCAAAAGTGAAAAACAATAACTAAAAATACTGGAGTGGTGTAATAAATGCAGTCTTATTGCTAAAAACAGTAAATAATAATTAGTGATATGTATAAAACTAGTGCAAAGTTATTATAAAAACTAAGAAGTGCCACGAGTGATAGCTCAATGAGCGGCGATTCAAAAAATGAGCGTTGAAGCTCCGTAGACCAGAGAAACAGTTAAATCTCTTATTTCTCAACCCGTGATACAGAAGTAGAAAGAACTTCTTCAAAGAGCAACTCAGCCCTATTGACCATTGACAGTGCGAGAGCACGGTCTTGTTCTCCCGCCCTACTCACACCAACTCCCACTTCATGGAGCTTGCAGTGTAAAGCCCCACCCCCAGCTTCGACTCACAGCTCACCAGCCACGAGCACTGCGACCTCGTTAATTTCTGCAACCGCAGCCACTGCAACAACAACATCAACGGTCGCCGTTAACAACAACGCGATTTCGAATTCGCTTGCAACTTCTGCAGCGCCGAATAAAACTACAAGGCCAATTGTAAGTACGAGTGCCCATATCGGCAATATCAAACAACAACAAGTGGGTCCGGCTATACAGACTGGCATGGATCGTTACATCCAAATCAAACGGAAGCTAAGCCCGCAAAATAAAATGGTTGGAAATAAACCAAAACAAAATTGCCCTAGTAAAGGCAGCGAACAACCAGGGGCATCTAGTAACAACAGATTCGCCCTATTGTCGGAAATTGAAAAAAATCAATCCGCATCTGGACAGGCTGTTCAAAGGAAATCAAATCCCCCACCAATTTACATAAGGGAACAGAACTCAAATGCCCTAGTAAAGAAAATTGCCGTGCTGGTCGGGAATGACAACTTTTATGTTACTCCTCTTGTTAAGGAAATATTCATGAAACAAAGCTTCAAGCTAAAACTGAAGATCAATTCAGAGCTGTAACTAATTACCTAGACGATTCTAGGAAACCCTACTACACGTACCAGCTCAAGAGTAGCAAGGGCTTGCAAGTAGTGCTAAAGGGAATAGAGCCCGACGTATCCACCAATGAGATAAAAGAGGCACTGAAAGAAAAAGGATTCTTCCCCAAAAATATTATCAATATTATCAACAAAAATAAAAAGCCGCAACCACTCTTTAAGGTCGAACTGGAGCCAGAAAGCAGAGCCTTGAAGAAAAATGAAGTGCACCCGATCTACAAACTGCAATTCCTGTTGCATAGAAGGATTACTATTGAAGAACCGCACAAGCGGAATGGCCCGCTGCAATGCACAAACTGCCAAGAGTATGGACACACCAGAAACAACTGCGGGCTTCGTTCAGTCTGCGTAGCTTGTGGTGGCTTCCACAAATCCGAACCTTGCTGCCCGGTCTATAAAGAGCTGAAGAGTCAGTTTCAACAAGCAAAACAAGCACGCTTCCAGAATGCACAAAATGCGTACGTGCAATCCCAAACCACACCTAATATTTTCTTTGCGAAAGCAGCCAGATCTTCATTTGGGCCCCTCAACACAAATGGGGGAGTTTCATACGCCAGTGCCCTAAAATCAGGACTTGCCAATCAGACGGGGTTCCCACAAGCTCAATGCTCTGAGCAAAATACAATTACACCTCAGCAAGCAATAGGACAAATACCAAACAGCATGGAAACCATGATGCTGACTTTACATGATGATGGAATTAATGTCCTTCATGAAAACAACAATGACAAACCTTATGCAAAATCAAAACATTTTAATAAATTTGCTCACATCCCAACAATCTAAATAATCGATGTCTTGTCTTTGAATATCCATGTGGAATGCCAATGGCGTTTCACGGCACAAACTTGAAATAACTCAATTCCTCAATGAAAACCAAATAGATGTAATGCTGCTGGCACAAACGCATCTCACAATTCACTCGGAGATCGCTTTATAGCAGGAGGAGATTACAACGCCAAGCACACGCACTGGGGATCAAGACTCGTTACGCCCAAAGGAAAGGAAAGGAAAGAACTGTATAAAGCAATCATAAATTTGAGCAACAAACTCGACTATGTCTTCCCTGGCAGCCCCACAAATTGGCCAGCTGACCCCAGAAAACTGCCGGACTTAATTGACTTCGCTGTCACCAAGAACATCCCAAGAAATTTAGTACGCGCCACAGCAACAGCTCAACTGGCTGATCATTTGGTGGTATTTGAGAAGTGGCTATTAGACTGGCGAATCAAAATTAATAAACAAAAGTGTAAACATATAACGTTTACCCTTAACAGACAATCGTGCCCCCCGCTAACTTTGAATAGTTCGCAGATTCCCCAAGCCAGCGATGTAACATATCTCGGCTTCCACCTCGATAGACGCCTAACCTGGCGGAGGCACATTGAATGCAAGAAAGTACATCTCAGACTTAAAGCTAGCAGCCTACACTGGATTATAAATTCTCGATCACCCCTGTGTCTGGACTTTAAAGTTATTCTCTACAACTCCACCCTTAAGCCCATTTGGACCTACGGCTCCCAGCTCTGGGGGAACGCGAGCAACAGCAACGTTGACATCATACAGCGCTCACCATCAAAAATCCTGCAAGCAATCACTGGGCCACCACGGTATGTTCGGAACGAAAACATCCACAGGGATCTAGGCATACCACCGGTCAAAGATGAAATAGCAAAGCAGAAAGCGGCCTACCATAACAAGCTTACACTGCACCCAAATAATCTCGCAAGGAACCTAAGACGGGTTTCGAACAGAACTCGTCTGCATCTCGACCTCGACTAGAACTAACTGGCTAAAGTACAAAAAGTAAGTAAGTTCCCACATTGAACTAACACCACAGTTAAACATAGAGAACGACATCGACTTCTGTGCTGATGCCCTGGAGTCAGTACTCGTGACAGCAGCCAAAATCTCAACACCAGAAGAGACAATCGTGCGTTGCAACCAATACAAAACTTATCTGCAAATCGAACAACTGGTTCGGGAAAAACGACGTCTACGACGCGCTTGGCAATCCTGCAGATCGCCCCATTCGAAGCAACTCTATAATGATGCCACCCGCAGACTCACCAAAACACTCAAGCAAGAAGAGGAGCTTGCGCAGCGCCGGTACTTCGAGAAACTGTCGCCGACCAGTACAAAGCATCCTTTGTGGAGAGCTCACCCAAATTTAAGCTCTCCGATAGAATCAGTCACTCCGATTAGAAACTCCTCGGGTACTTGGGCCCGCAGTGACGAAGACAGAGCCGAAACATTTGCTTTACACCTACGAAATGTATTTCAGCCGAACGCCGCCACAAACTCTTTTCAACTACCGGCGCTTAACTCTGAAATTGCAATCAACCCGATTTTGTTTCAAGCGCCTGAAATTGCTAACGTCATTAGGAAGCAAATAAAACCGAAAAAGGCTCCAGGGGCGACCTAATAACCCCAAAAATGATAATTGAACTTCCAAACTGCGCAGTGGATGTTATATGCAAGCTATTTAACGGGATCACAAAACTTGGCTACTACCCCAAAAAATGGAAAAAGTCCGTGGTTATAATGATACCGAAGCCTGGGAAAGACCACACAATTCCCTCATCGTACAGGCCAATAAGCTTACTATCGTGCCTTTCCAAATTACTGGAAAATTGCCTGCTCACGCGCATTACACCATATTTAAGAGAACAAAACTTAATCCCGGCACATCAATTCGGGTTTCGTGAAAGCCACGGAACCATCGAGCAAGTCAACCGGATAACTTCAGAAATTCGTACAGCCTTCGAACATCGGGAATATTGTAGTGCGATATTCCTCGACGTCTCTCAGGCATTCGACCGAGTGTGGCTTGAAGGCCTTATGCATAAAATCATAACATTACTGCCAGAAAACACTCATAACTTACTTAAGTCGTACCTCTACCAAAGAGTCTTTGAGGTTAGATGCAATACAACGACATCCAACGAGTATAACATTGAAGCCGGAGTCCCACAAGGTAGCGCACTGGGCCCTACCCTGTTTGTCCTATACACAGCAGACATCCCTACGAACGAGAGGCTGACTACGTCCACATTTGCTGACGACACCGCAATCCTGAGCCGCTCGAGATGCCCAACTAGAGCAACTGGCTGATCATTTGGTGGTAGTTGAGAAGTGGCTATCAGACTGGTGAATCAAAATTAATGAACAAAAGTGTAAACATATAACGTTTACCCTTAACAGACAATCGTGCCCCCCGCTAACTCTAAATAGTACGCAGATTCCCCAAGCCAGCGATGTAACATATCTCGGCGTCCACCTCGACAGACGCCTAACCTGGCGGAAGCACATTGAATGCAAGAAAGTACATCTCAGACTTAAAGCTAGCAGCCTACACTGGATTATAAATTCTCGATCACCCCTGTGTCTGGACTTTAAAGTTATTCTCTACAACTCCACCCTTAAGCCCATTTGGACCTACGGCTCCCAGCTCTGGGGGAACGCGAGCAACAGCAATGTTGACATCATACAGCGCTCACAATCAAAAATCCTGCGAACATACCACCACATACCACATATATTATACAAAAAAAAATAGGAGCTTGAGCTAGCTGTTCACTAAAAGTCTTTTGTTTTCGAAACGGTCTCGAAGCGCCTCCCAAGCGGAAGCGAAACCATCATTAGTGAGCGGGGACTTGGAAACAATTGCCTTTGCCTCACCGCTCGTCTTCGCGTTGAGATGGAATAACTTCTCGACCGGCGTCAACTGTGTGTTGTTGACGTAGACGGCAGTGAAAAGGTCTCTGAATGTTGGCCATTTGAGATAGTCTCCCTCGAATACTTCTGTATCACATGGAGGCAACCGGCACCCAGACGGAATGTACGCGGACTGATTGTTGGTGCTCGACATCGCTTGCTGTGAACTGGCTCGGTCAATTAACCCGCTGAGCTGAACCGCCAGCTCTTCGTACACCGAATAGCAATATTCATATTTGCGGTGCAGAGTTGCCAAAATATCCTCCCATAGCGAACGGACTTGCTCCTTACGGACTTTGCAGGTGTGGACAGACGGAGGTGCCGGCCCTGGAGTTTCAATCGTCGCTCTGAAATGGCTCATATGGTCGGACACCGTGATGAACCGCGCGAGGGCTGCAATTGCAATTTCGTTGCTCATTTTTGCCTGAGAACGAGTTGCTAGCGACTTTAAGGACTTGGTCTGGATTTGTGACCTAACTTTAGGCGTGAGCGGACTCGGAGACAATCGTTTCTGATTGCTCGTAGGAACAGACAACTTCTAGTCGCCTTCTTGGGTGGCTAATGAAGTTTCGCTCTTTGCCTTCGTTATTGATTTTGGGGCTAGTGGGCTTGAGGTGCGCGCGCGAGGAGATGCGGATAGTGATCGCGTTTTATTTGCAGACGGAACTGATAACTTTGTTTTGTCTCCTGGCATTCCAGAAATCAGATTAACTGGGCAAACCTGTTTGGCTTTGTAAAAATTAGACCCGCCCGGAAAAGTCTGTCCTGGAATGTGGTAACGCTATTGCGGATCACCGGGTTGGATTCGAAAAGAAAAGGGACGACGAAATCGATAACTTCCGGAAGATACAGGTGCGGCCCCAAAAATTCGAAAATCCTATCGTATGGAATTAATTTGATTTTGTTTAAAAAAAAACAAAATAAAATGAATATATCGCAGTGGCTACTTAGTTTCCTCGGTATAGATTGCAAGCGGTCCGCTTGTGTTTGCTATTAGCGTTGCGGCTCCGGTCTGTTTTTGGAATATGTGAACACGGAACACTGAAAATAACGATGATTTGGAAAAAATATTCTGCAAGATATTTGCAGTTGGTTGCTGTGCTGCGAAAATGAGCTGTAGGAATCGGAAAAAATATATATATATTGCGCACCGTCACGGCTTGCACACAAAAAAAATGTATTTATTTATTTTTATTTAATGGATGTGAGCCGACGGTGTGTGCGAATTAGCGCTGCTGTAATAAATATCATGAAAATTCTGGAAAGGCGTGTCGTGGTGATGGGTTCGGTGGAATCGAGTTATTTTTGGTAATATGTATAATATATAATTATGCATATATTAATATATGTATCTTAATCAGCATGCATCAGGATTATATGTGTGTATATATTACTTCTTATATTTGGAAATTATAAATAATGTGGACTGTATTGTAAATGTCGACTTCGAAATGTTTGCAGGGTGTACCGCGAAAAAACGTATGTGGGCTATCGTGCTTACGTTGCCTTACGTTACGCTACGACTTTTCCCCTTATGTGCCTATGTTGAAATGGATATGTAGATATGTATGTACTTACATTAATAAGCGTGCATTAGGGTTATATGTGTGTATGTATGGGCTTATGGATATGTGTGTTTGTGGGAACTCGGTAATGTATGTGTATAAATTGTAATTTAAAATTGTAATATGTAATAAATTTGGAAATTGGGGATAATGTGGACTGTATGGTAAATATCGCTGTAGAAATGTTTGTAGGGTGTACCGCGAATGGAGGTACGTGTATGTTTCCTTACGTACATATGTTGAGATGGTCAGGCATATGTACGTACATTAAAGAGTGTGCATCTGGATTATATGTCCGTATGAACAAGAATATGGAAATGGGCAAATATGAAGAAAGAAGCCGGAAAATGGCGACCGTATGAAGATGGAAATAGCAATACGAAAAAGAAGCCGGAATATGGCGATCGTATGCACAATAGAATGGCCGATCAGACAGATATAAGAAATTGGATTGGAAAAATTGGAAATATCTGGCTGGTCGGCAGAAATAAGTATAAAAAAGAACGGTCGTACTTATCTTGAATGATGGAAGAGAAATTAGGGAAAATCCGCCGGTTGAACGCTGGTGCTTGGAACTTCTTCTCCGCTTCTGGAATTATCCGGCTCGAAGGACCATGAAATGGCGAGAGGCGGCTTTCCAACGAGGTGAATTAGTGGTCCAGGAAAATTATTTATATTTTCTTTCACTTTATTTTACAACTTGAACTTCACTTCCTTCTTGATACACTTGTAATTTGGAACTATCTTAAAGCTACGGGGTGGATGTTACAAGAGCCGCTTGGAGTGCGAGAGAACGAGATGCGAAGATCTGGAAAAAACTGTTCTCTCGACTGTTAGGACTCCAGGGCCGGTTCACCCGGTTAATTGAAGAATTTTGTTTTTAATAATTGTGTTTTTGTTTTTTATTATTATTTTATCTTTATACCCGTTACTCGTAGAGTAAAAGGGTATATTGTATTCGTGCAAAAGTATGTAACAGCTAAAAGGAAGCGTTTCCGACCCTATAAAGTATATATATTCTTGTTCAGGATCACTAGCCGAGTCGATCTAGCCATGTCCGTCTGTCCGTCTGTCTGTCAGTCCGTCTGTCCGTCCGTATGAACGCTGAGATCTCGGAAACTATAAAAGCTAGAAGATTGGCATTTTGCATGCAGATTCTAGGAGTTCCTACGCAGCGCAAGTTTGTTTAAAAAAGGTGCCACGCCCCCTTTAACGCCCACAATCGCTAATATACGATTTTAAAAATTTAAATATTTCGGAAAAGTAAAAATTCAGTTTTATTGTGTTTATCAATACCTATCGAAATGTTTCTATCTCCATCTCCCTCGCACTCCCTTTACCTGAGTAACGGGTATCTGATAGTCGGGGCACCCGACTATAGCGTTCTCTCTTGTTTTATATATGTATGGCCATACTACAAATATCTATTCTACAAAATTTTGTAATCTATTCTTATAAACAGTTTGTTTATTATTTATGCTGCTAGTAATCGTAATATTTTCTTTTTCCTCTATATCCGTAACTGTATACGGACCTGTATATTTAGTATCAAACTTATGCCTTGTTTCGTTTTTTAATAAAACTTTATCTCCTATTGCTATGTCTATGTCGTTAGCCGTATGGTCATAAAATTCTTTACTCCTCATTTTTTTTCCCTCTATCATAATTCTTGCTCTTTTATGTGCTGTTTCTAATCTGTACTTACTTTCTTTAGCGTAATTTTCTATATTGTAGATTACTTCTATATTATTTACACTATTAAAACTAATTCATACGGACAATAATTGTGTGCCATAGAAGGGGTCGTGTTGAAACAGTATACAAAATATTGAAGACAAACGTCCCAGTCAGTTTTATCAACTGATATATATGAACGTATGTACTCGTTGAAAGTTCTATGACTTCTCTCTACTGTTCCAACTGTCTGGTGGTGGTGGGCTGTTGAAGTTAAATTTTTATACCCGTTACTCGTAGAGTAAAAGGGTATATTGTATTCGTGCAAAAGTATGTAACAGGTAGAAGGAAGCGTTTCCGACCCTATAAAGTATATATATTCTTGTTCAGGATCACTAGCCGAGTCGATCTAGCCATGTCCGTCTGTCCGTCTGTCTGTCCGTCTGTCTGTCTGTCCGTATGAACGCTGAGATCTCGGAAACTATAAAAGCTAGAAGATTGGCATTTTGCATGCAGATTCTAGGAGTTTGTTTCAAAAAGGGGCCACGCCCCCTTTAACGCCCACAATCGCTAATATACGATTTTAAAAATTTAAATATTTCGAAAAAGTAAAAATGCAGTTTTATTGTGTTAATCAATACCTATCGAAATTTTTCAAATCGGACCATTCGTTAAAAAGTTATGCGTGATCAAAGTTTCTATCTCCATCTCCCTCGCACTCCCTTTACCTGAGTAACGGGTATCTGATAGTCGGGGCACCCAACTATAGCGTTCTCTCTTGTTGATTTTTAGGTATTTACATAAGTCTTGTATAATTGAATTTTAGTATTCTGTTCCCATGTCCGAAATGAACGTCTTCATTGGACCGTACTTTAGAATAAAATTTTCAAATATAGCCTTTGCAACAGTGTTTGCACTTTTATTGACAATTGGAATGGCAACTAAATATTTTGATAAATCACATATAAGTGTGACTGCATATTCGTTACCATTATCTGACTTTGGTAGTGGGCCAATTGTGTCTACTATCACTCTGTCGAAAGCATTTATTGGGATATCTATGATTGTCATAGGGGTCTTTGTATGTGTTGTCACTTTTGATTTTTGGCATGTTTGACATTTTCGTATGTACTCTGTATCATACCTTTCCAGAAGAAATGTCTTTTTACCTTGGCCAAGGTTTTGGTAATGCCTGTGTGACCTCCTTGTACTGGATCGTTGTGGAATGTAGACAGTATAGCTTCTTTTTCTTTTTCTTTTTCATTTTCAATGAGGGTCACCGGGTTGAGTAGCGCTACTCTCAATGATTTTACTATTTTGTTGCCCATTTTCTTGAAATTATAAATTGAAACTTGTTCAAAGATATTTTCCAACGGTGCCATTTTTAGTTGGCTTTTATACACACCGGCTTGCATTTCAAGCCTTTGGAAGAACAGACCTAGGGGAAGAATTCCATTGGTAAATAAATCGCTAATATTATATCTTGCAGTAATTATTTGTCTACGTTTGAAAAAACAGGTCATATTTTTTACTTGCAAGGTCACTACTTTACGTACTACTTCAATGACTTCGAATACGTTGGGCTTTGAAGCTTTTTCTATAGATTGCCTAGGCAATTCTATTTGATTTCTCCTGCGCAGGATTTCTGTCTACTTTGATATCTTGTAGTGACTTTAATTATATTTCTGGTAATGTTTTATAATTCTTCGATGGTTATTCTTGATAACGCATTTGCTACGTAATTATCTTTGCCCTTCAGACACTCTACTGTGAAGTTATATTCTTCTAATTCAAGTCTCATGCGTGTCAGTTTTGAATTGAATTGAATTGAACCACGTGAGTGGTCTGTGATCTGTTTTGACAGTAAAGTGTCTGCCATAAATATATGGTATGAAGTATGTTATTGCCCAATGAATTGCTACCAGTTCTTGTTCTGTTGTGCTCTTGTTACTTTCACCCTTTGTAAATGCTCTTGATGCGTATGCTACTGAGAGTTGAAGTCTTTTTTGTTTTGAGTTAAAACTGCTCCACACGCTTGCTTACTTGCATCTGTAATTATGCAAACTTCTTTGCTGAAATCTGGGTATTGTAGCAACGTAGGGCTTATTAGTGCCTTTTTTAGATGTTTTACATTCTTTTTACATAATCTTGTTATGTGACGAGAGTAGTCGCCGAAATTTTGTATAAAGCGTCTGTAATAATTGCAGAATGCAACGAATCGTCTATCGCTGTCCGCATCATGTGGGACTGGGTAATTTTTAATGACGTCGTATTTTTTGTCGTCGGGCAAGATTCCTTTATCTGTGCTTCTGTCTCCTAGGAAAGTGACTTCATGCATGAAAAATTAGCATTTAGCAAAAACATCAGTTAAGTTTTTAAGCATATGTTTTTCGGAACAACCAATGACTATTAGATCATCCATGTAAAGGAATGCTTGAGAATGCTGTAGTCAAATGGTAATCGCGTGAAGCGAAATTAACCATTGTTTGTTGAGAAGGACGTTATGTCTCTAGAGCTTTTTTCAAGCTCGATTTGGTGAAAACCTGACATTAGGTCGAGGCATGAAAAACATTTTGCTCTACCTAGTTGATCCAAAATGTCATCAATTCTAAGGAGTGGGAATTTATCGGACAATAGTTTTTTATTAATCTGACGATAGTCAATTACTAATCGCCATTTTTTCTTGTCAGAATTCGGAAGTGACTTCTTTGGTACCGACAAGAGTGGGCTATTATAAGCAGATACAGATGGTTCCACCATGTTGTTATTAATTAGTTTTTGTACTTGAGCTTGAATTTCGTCCTTTTGGCTATGATAACTTCTATAATTTTTTATATATACTGGTTTATCGTCCTTCAATCTCAATTTTTGCTTATAATAATTGTTTGTTGTTATGGATTCTGTTGCATTTCGAGTTGGAATCGGCTGGAAGAATTAAGAAGGAGGTATTCGTCTTTGGTAGGGCTATCGATAAAGTGGGAGGGTGGCAACCCCTACTGGAGTGGCGCCCCCTTCTGCTGATGTCTTGGCCATCTAGCTATTTAAACTAGCCCGGTTCGCTCTGGGTATGGCTAGGATGGCCTTGATATGTCCAATGACCCAATTTCGAGAGAGGCGAAGGGAATATGGCGAGATATAGGCATGATAGGCAAATTTTTACATAGTCGCAGCCATATTGTCCCAGCAGACAGAACAAAAAATGTTAAAATAGTGTTTGTGCCGAAAACATAAAAAAAGTGAGTGTTAGAGAAATTTGTGTTAGGTTTAATAGTTTATTTTATTTATAAATAATTATTCGTAGGGCAACCGGGGTCCCAATACAAAGGGCCCCGGGAGATTTAAATTGGAAGTTCAAATTGGGACTTAATTGGACAATAAAATTGGACTAATTAAATCTGGAAATTCAAATTGGAGATTTAAATTGGAGGAATTAAATCTGGAAAATTAAATTGGAAATAAATGATTTTAAATTGGAGGAAATTAAATCTGGAAAATGGCATCCAAACCTCTACGCACCTTCGTTCGAGCCAGCGATACGAGATCTTGGACCAACACTACTCGCCTTCCTCGGACGCCGCCAACGCTATCCGAAAATACGCCGGTGAGTCCGTTCCGGGCTGTTAAGTCACGCCTTGGGGTAATCTGGCTGCCAATTCGCGCGGCGTTGAGAGGCACCGCCATCAGGCTCGCCTTCGCCACCGTTCCTCGGGGTGTTCCTGGCCATTATTGCTGCTGGCCTCCGGCAGAGTACGCTGTAGTCGGGGCATAGTTAGCCCGGCGCCTAGCCCAGAAGTGGCTGAAATTATTAACGTTAATTTAACTGTGCACATTACTAAATTTATGTACTTACCTGTTGACCTGTAAATTTATCCGGACTTAGACCCGAAAACCTTAATTCTTGTCCTCGTTGTTGCCTGTAAAAAAGGGTCGCGATTATTAGTTTTCGGCGGGATTGTTTACAGCGCGTAATACTTACCGTTTGGCCTGTCCCTTCTTTTCCCTTGGAGCTCCTCAGGATTAGGTGACCCGACACATACCTAGTGTGTCCCCTTTTTGTGCGCCTCGTTCACTGCGAGTTCCACCAATACGTGACTGGTGGAACATATTTTCCGCGGCGCCTGTAGCCTTTACCAAAGGAAGGTAATCTTCACCTTTGACCGCGTAAATCTTTAGACGGTGGCCAAGTTTGGTCGTAAAGGCTAAGGAAAGATGAATTAATTACTAGGAGAGCAAGTTATGTTAACTTTAGTACTTACTGTGGATATTAAATGTATATGAAGACTGAAATGTGCGAGTGAGTTGTCGCTGTGGGGGAGATGGAGCTGTCCTAGTCGCGAGGAGTGACTTCGACCAGCAGATCATGGGTGATGCCTCCGCAGAATCCTCCGGGGCATCCTTGGTTGGGTGGGCGTGCTTGGCTAAGTCATCGATAGCCACCAAAACACCATATTTTTCCCGTCAATTATAATTATTTGCGTTGTTTACATTTTGTTTGTTTTGCTTGTTAGTGAAGACCGATATTTTTGTGATGTGAGACGCGTGTCATCGATGTTTATGTTGTGGAATCTGTAGGGATATGGGGGGTACTCCGCCCTGGGGATTCGAGAGCTAGCCGGCGCCGTCCCAGGATGATGCAGTTCCATAACATAGTGGCGCCCAAAGTAAAAAAAAAATAGATCGTCGAGACGACGACGTCTCGCATGTAGGGATTTGCCTCGCGTAGCCTCCGCTCCGGTGACTTGGAGGGCAACAGCAGGTTGCATGCAACTGCACCGGGAGTGGTGGGCTGCGAGGCAGAGTGAAAGGTTTAGAGGGATTTTTGAGCAGGCAGGAGGCTTGGCTCCGAATGGAGACAATGGCTCCTGGTCACAGCACAGACTAGGTGACCTGCGGGTGGCATCTTGACCCAGAAGGGAAAAGATTTGCATCCGCAGATAGCTAAATTTGTGATTAAAACTGTGATAATAACTGTGATAAAATATGTTAGGGCGTAGTTTTTATTTATTTATTTATTTTTAATTATATTTTGTGTTTGTGGGGTAAAGTCAGTTGTAGTTAATCCGTAGTTGTTGTTTTTGTTGATCCTGAGGCTTTTGTTTCTCGGATGTGTTTGATACCTTCTGTCGGTTGGATGCTTAAATGTGTGTTCGTGACCCGTGACTTACACGCGCTGCACGAACACCTCGATTTAAGGATCAAACCACAGACGGGAAAACAAAGCCAACAGGACTCAACCACCAGCCAAAGTCCTTAACTGGCGGCTATCACCAAGAGTGATAGCCAGATCAGTTGACGAATGGCTAGGATGTGACGGGAAAAATTGGGTTTTGGGAGAAAGCACAGGACGAGTTAGGTCGGAAGTCCACCGGCGAGGGTCAGTTCCATCTCCCCATGTCAAAAAAATCTCAAAAGAAGTAAATCAGGAAGGGAAGAATCATAGATATATTATTTATTTATTTATTTATGTATCTATTTATTTATTCTATTTATTTTCGTACATTATTTATTTATTTTCCAAATATTTATTTATTTACTAAAAAAAAAAATTTATCGATTGATTTCCTAAAATTACATTTATTTATTTCGAACATTTATTTATTTAAAACATTTATTTATTTATTTAAAATTTTGTTCCTATAATTATTATCCGTTATTACATGTTTATATATTTATCTGTTTATTTATTATTTGCTAGTCCTTATTTTAATATTTATTTTTCTTCTTAAGTATTTATTTCTTGTGGTGATTTGTTTAGGGTAGGATATAGGAATTCTGAGGGAGATAGGTATATTTTGGGTTTTGTTGTTTGTGCGATACAAAGATGCCTTCCAATTACGATCTCCGATCGAAGGTTCTTCCGGCCGAGGAAGAGGAGAAATTGTGGTCCACCGATTTAGATGAGATTGCCGGGGCCGAACAGCCACGTATATCGATGGGACTGCCAAGGACTCCGTTGGGTCGTCTTCGTCAGGAGCTGCGCAGGGAACAGCAGGTGGAAACAGATCCCACACAACTTCAACACCCGAACCAGCTGCTACAGGTCGACGGAAGGGAAGACCGTACCCAGGAGGCGTTTCTGGACAACGCGGCGAGGTCGGCCGTAAACGTGGCATTGGCCCAGGCTGCAGAGACCCATCGAAAGGCTCAAGAGTCCGGCGTCAGCCAGTCCTTAAGGGATGAAATCCGAGGTGGCTTCCTGGAAATGATGAAGCTGATGAACGAGGTGTTAAGGCCTGCTGCTCAGCGGCCGCAGCTTCCACAGGGGAACCATACCGATCAGCAGCAGCATCCGGGTTGGACGGACCCGCCGGCACCACAGGCTCCAAGTCTGGTCCAGAAAGGGGCGATTCCGAAGACTGCACCATCAGCAGACACGATTGGCTCCCGTCCACCGCCACCAAGGGTTCCACCAAAGCCGCCTAGAAGGTCTGTGGAGTCGATACCGGTGGAGAGCAGCAGTCCAGGATATCCTCTGGATGGCGAACGAGGGCGACGAAACGAGTCTCGAAATTGGCACTTCGAGGACCGGAGGGCTTCCGATTTCCGCGAGGAGCCGCGTTTATATGCCAATACAGGGCCAGGTGGCGGCAGCCAACAGGTTCGCATCGAGCGGTGGGGCGTTTCTTTTGATGGCGAGGACGAGCGAAACTCGGTGGAGGATTTCCTGTTCCGGCTCGAGTTCCTGCAGCGGCAGTACCAGTGCCCTTGGCACGAGGTGCTCCGCCATTTCCATGTGCTGCTAACCGGACGGGCACGCGAGTGGTATTGGGTCCACGTGCGTCACTGCAGAGTGGACAGATGGCCACAGCTGCGTGCCGCGCTGATGGACAGGTTCCGAGGCCACCAGACGGAGCACGACCGGATGCATCAGCTTCTGCAGAGGGAGCAACAGCCGGGAGAAGCCGTGGAGGACTATGTCCATGCGATGCAGCAGCTAGCCTCTCGCCTAAAAAAACCACTGTCAGAGCGACAGATGGTAAAAATAATTAAAAAGGGCTTGAGAGAGGGTATCGCAAGATTCGTTTACGCAATGGATGTGATGACTGTGGACGAGTTGAGGGAAGAGTGCTGCGAGGTGGAGCGCAATTTTGGACGACGAGGACGCGCGGCCTATGCGCACCCGATGCGTTATCCTCCGGCGGAGAAGGCCAGGGTTAGCGAGGCAGCTGGTCCAGATACTGCAGAGGATTCCCAGTGGCAAGTGGAGGCGTTACAAGCGAAGGCCCGAAATCCGTTCCGAGCGGGCTGCTGGAATTGCGGAGCCGTAGACCACGGGTTCCGTGACTGTGCGGCAACAGAACGGCGCCTGTTCTGCTACCGATGCGGAAGGCCAGACACCGTGTCTCCGAGATGTCCGGATTGCGCGGAAAACGGTCGGCTGGGCGATCCGAGGGCGGGAAGGATGCGTCCAGACAAGAGTCCCGCGAAGCAGTAAATGTTCTAGGACTAAAAAAAGGTTTAGTATGTACGAGTAGTAATAAGAACATATTAAAATACTTACCTTATGAGGAGAGGATGCGTCGATACTTGGAGACCAGGAATAGAATATTCTCCGAGCACCAGTTAGCCGGCATGCGAACGGTGTCTCGGAAAGTCCAGAAGGCCAGGGATCGATTCCGGAAGAGACGAGCGAGGAGGCGAGAAGTGGTTGCCGCTGTGAAGCGCAGTGGAACGGGAGACCCTCGACCATTCGCTGAAGTCCGGATCCTGACCCAACAGCTGACTGGATTGTTGGACACGGGAGCGAGTGTCAGCCTGCTGGGCAAAGGTTGCAGGGAGCTGGTCGAGGCGTTGGATGTGCCTGTCCAGAAATACCTGTCCGTAGTCCGCACGGCGTCTGGAGAGGACCGCTCGATTATAGGACGCGTCGAGCTACCTGTGGAGTACAGAGGACGGATAAAGCGGATCCTGTTCTATGTATGTCCTTACCTGGAGCAGGAAGCCTATTTCGGAGTGGACTTCTGGCAGGCGTTTGACTTGGCTCCAGCGGTGATAGGCCCCAGCGACCCGGAAAGCGTGAAGAAGGCAGACGAAATCCACGCTAGGGATATGGAGCACTACGCCGAACAAGAAGATGACGACGAGGAAAAGCCGGATCCCGAATCTTGGACCTTATCCGAGGCCGACGCACGACAGCTCGCGGAGATCCAGGAGGTGTTTCTCACATTTGAGAAGGATGGTCTTGGAACGACCAATCTGGAAAGGCACACGATCGAGCTGATTGAGGGAGCCAAGGTCTTCAAGGATCGGCCGTATCCCATGTCTCCAGCGAAGCAGAAGGTTGTCGAGGATGAGGTGGACAAGATGCTAGCGCTCGGAGTCATCGAGGAGAGCATGAGCCCGTGGAGCAACCGGACGACGGTAGTGTCGAGACCTGGGAAGGATCGGTTCTGCTTAGACGCCCGCAAGTTAAACGACTTGACGATTAAAGACGCTTACCCGCTGCCGAGTATCGACGGAATCCTGTCCAGAATCGACCAAACTTTTTACATTTCCAGTGTGGATTTGAAGTTCGCATTCTGGCAGATCGAGTTGGACCCGAAAAGCAAGGAACTGACGGCCTTTACGGTTCCTGGTCGGCCTCTCTATCAGTTCCGGGTGATGCCCTTCGGACTTTGCAACGCGGCGCAGCGGTTGGTGAGACTCATGGACCGAGTGATCCCAGCTGAGATCCGGTCCAACGTATTCGTCTACCTAGATGATCTGCTGATACTGGCTCCAGATATCCAGACCCATTTCAGATACCTTCGGCGAGTCGCAGAATGCCTGAAAGCAGCGGGGTTAACGATAGGTATGAGTAAGTCAAAGTTTTGCTTCAAATCATTGACCTACCTGGGCTTTATCGTTGGTGGAGGTCGTCTACGAATGGATCCGGGACGAGTAGCAGCGATCAGGAGGATGCCAGAGCCTAGGACGATGAAGGAGGTGAGAGCGTTCCTTGGGACTGCTGGATGGTACCGCCGGTTCATAAAGAACTTCGCGACGTTGGCCGCCCCGCTCACTGAATCGCTGAAGAAAACTGGAAACTCGAAGTTTTCATTGAGTCCAGAGGCCCAGCTAGCGGTAGAGTCCTTGAAGATGGCGTTAACGACTGCACCAGTCCTGGTGCATGCGGACTTTAAGAGACGGTTCTTTGTTCAGTGCGATGCGTCACACGTCGGAGTCGGGGCGGTGCTTTTCCAGCGAGACGACGACGGACAAGAGCAGCCAATTGCATTTTTCTCGGCCAAGATGAATAAACATCAGGTAAATTACACCGTGACCGAGAAAGAGTGTCTCGCGGCGCTCATGGCCATCCGGAAGTTCCGGCCATATGTCGAAGGGATGCCATTCACCTGCATCACGGATCATGCCAGCTTGAAGTGGCTCATGTCCATGAAGGATCTGTCGGGACGTTTGGCGAGGTGGTCGCTGCAGCTTCAAGGGTTCCACTTCAACATCGAGCACCGAAAAGGAAGCGAGAACGTCGTGGCAGACACCCTTTCACGGTGTGTGGAGGAGCTCGTAGTTAATCCGACGGATTTGTTGGGGTTCGAAACCACCGAGTTCGCTGGAGAAGATTACCTCGAGTTAGTGAAGGATGTGGAGAGTAACTTGGAAAGCTTACCGGACTTGAAGATCGAGGATGGCCTCATCTTCAAGAGAGTCTCTTCGGCAAATCTGGACGATGAGATGGAAGGTTCCGAATGGAAACTGTGGATCCCACAGAGTCTGACCCACAGCCTAATCGAGCGTGCGCATACGGACCCAATAGCAGCTCATGGCGGAATGGGAAAGACTCTGGAAATCCTACGGCGACAGTTCTACTGGCCAGGCATGGTGCTGCAAGTCCGAGCGTTCGTACGTGGATGTGATGTCTGTAAGGAGTCCAAGGCGCCGAATTTCCGGATGCAAGTTGGTATTGGGGAAAGAGTACAGACTGAGCAGCCATTTCAGAAACTGTACATCGATTTTCTAGGAAAATATCCGAGGTCGAAGAAGGGCCACGCATGGATCTTCATTGTGGTCGACCATTTTTCGAAGTACACGTTTCTGAAAGCCATGAAGGAAGCCTCGGCCGCCAGCGTGGTAGATTTCCTCATCCACGAGGTATTCTACAAGTTCGGGGTGCCGGAAATCATTCACTCGGACAACGGTCGACAGTTTACGTCAAAGATCTTCGTGGAGGCAATGGAGAGTTTCGGCATTTCCCACATCAAGACTCCAGTCTACTCTCCGCAAAGCAACGCCGCAGAACGAGTTAATCGAAGCGTGCTGGCGGCAATCCGGAGTTATTTGGAGGAAGACCATCGGGAATGGGACGCATTTCTCCCGGAGATCGAGGTGGCTCTTCGCAACGCGATACACGCAGCAACTGGCGAAACGCCCTTCTTCACGGTTTTCGGTCATCACATGTTCTTGAACGGGGCCAGCTACAAGTTGGCGAGAAAGTTGAAATCCCTGTGCGACCATGAGATTGCTGGGATGGGAACAGTCGACAAGCTCAAAGTGATCCAGGCCAAGGTGCAGACGAATCTCGAAAAGTCGTACGAGCGAAGTCGCCAGCAGTACGACCAGAGAGCTCGGACGTTCCTTGCGAAGCCAGGCCAGGAAGTGTATCGCCGCAACTTCGTCCTCAGCGACTTCAAAAGTGCCTTTAATGCGAAGTTTGCTCGGAAGTTCCTCAAAGCTCGGGTGGTGAAAGCAGTCGGCAACAATGCCTACGAGCTGGAGGATCTTCAAGGACGTCGGATAGGGGTGTATCACGCCAAGGACATCCGGGTATAACCTGAAAAGAGGCAGCATAAATTAAAGGAGCACAACACAAAAAAAAAAGGCAGTACTTACCGGCATGCGTGGGCCCCGCGTAGGGCACCGTTTGGAACTGCATGCGGATTTCGCCAGGCACCGATCTCCAATGCTCCCAATGATTTCGTCGAGTGGCCATGGTTCGGAGGCGTCTCTCTAAATCCTTGGGTGGTGTTGCATTTCGAGTTGGAATCGGCTGGAAGAATTAAGAAGGAGGTATTCGTCTTTGGTAGGGCTATCGATAAAGTGGGAGGGTGGCAACCCCTACTGGAGTGGCGCCCCCTTCTGCTGATGTCTTGGCTATCTAGCTATTTAAACTAGCCCGGTTCGCTCTGGGTATGGCTAGGATGGCCTTGATATGTCCAATGACCCAATTTCGAGAGAGGCGAAGGGAATATGGCGAGATATAGGCATGATAGGCAAATTTTTATATAGTCGCAGCCATATTGTCCCAGCAGACAGAACAAAAAATTTTAAAATAGTGTTTGTGCCGAAATATAAAATAAAAAGTGAGTGTTAGAGAAATTTGTGTTAGGTTTAATAGTTTATTTTATTTATAAATAATTATTTGTAGGGCAACCGGGGTCCCAATACAAAGGGCCCCGGGATTTTAGATTGGAAGTTACATCGGGATTTCAAATTGGAAGACTTAAATTGGACTTAAATTAAATTGGAAATTCAAATTGGACTATTTAAATTGGAAATTAAATGGAAAATCAAATTGGAATAAATATTTAAAATCGGAGGAAATTAAATCTGGATATTGGCATCCATAACCTCTACGCACCTTCTTTCGACCAAGCGATACGATATTGGACCAACAATAACTCGCCTTCCTCGGACGCCGCCAACGCTTTTATCCAACATACGCCGGTGAGTCCGTTCCTGGCTGTTAAGTCGCCTTGGAGTAACCGGCTGCCCATTTCGCGCGGCGTTGAGAGGCACCGCCATCAGGCTCGCCTTCGCCACCGCTCCTCGTGGTGTTCCTGGCCATTATTGCTGCTGGCCTCCGGCAGAGTACGCTGCAGTCGGGGCTTATTTAGCCCGGCGCCTAGCCCAGAAGTGGCTGAAATTATTAATGTTAATTTAACTGTGCACATTACTAAATTTATGTACTTACCTGTTGACCTGTAAATTTATCCGGACTTAGACCCGAAAACCTCAATTCTTGTCCTCGTTGTTGCCTGTAAAAAAGGGTCGCAATTATTAGTTTTCGGCGGGATTGTTTACAGCGCGTAATACTTACCGATTGGCCTGTCCCTTCTTTTCCCTAGGAGCTCCTCAGGATTAGGTGACCTGACACATACCTAGTGTGTGCCCTTTTTTGCGCCTCGTTCCACTGCGAGTTCCACCAATACATGACTGGTGGAACATATTTTCCGCGGCGCCTGTAGCCTTTGCCAAAGGAAGGTAATCTTCTGCTTTGACCGCGTAAATCTGTAGACGGTGGCCAAGTTTGGTCGTAAAGGCTAAGAAAAGATGAATTAATTACTAGGAGAGCAATTTATGTTAACTTTAGTACTTACAGTGATAATTAAAATGTACATGAAGACTGAAATGTGCGAGTGAGTTGTCGCTGTGGGGGAGATGGAGCTGTCCTAGTCGCGAGGAGTGACTTCGACCAGCAGATCATGGGTGATGCCTCCGCAGAATCCTCCGGGGCATCCTTGGTTGGGTGGGCGTGCTTGGCTAAGTCATCGATAGCCACCAAAACACCATATTTTTCCCGTCAATTATAATTATTTGCGTTGTTTACATTTTGGTTTGTTTTGTTTGTTAGTGAAGACCGATATTTTTTGTGATGTGAGACGCGTGTCATCGATGTTTTTTTTGTAGTTTTTGGGGGGGGGGGGGGTTTCCCCCCGGGGGGTTTGGGAGCTAGCGAATACTAATTTTTCCTGTTTTCTAAATCTGTTTTTATTACTTCGTAATTTGAAACAGGTTCATACTACTTGTATTTGTTGGTATTTGTTGTATTAAGTAGTCTTGTAAATGTATTTTGGGATGTTGCTATGGTACGTATTTGCTATATAAATACTATGCTAAATTTCCTGGCTTGGAATCAACACGCTGTCTTCTATTGAATCTATTTTAATTTTTCTGACAACTTGGGATCTTGCTACAGAATTGTGGAGTTAGTGCCAGAACTGTATGTTATTGGAACATAAATTGGGAATTTTAAATTATTTGGTCTAATTATAAGCCAATCTTCTGATGGCTTGAAGTCAAACTGGCAGTTGTATTTTTTGATGAAATCCATGCCTATTATTCCATCACAAGGAATTACAAATTTTGGATTTGCGATATAAAAATCATGTGGAATTATATATTTATGTGTTTGTATTTCGATAGAAGTTAATCCTTTTGTTTTGGTAACTTCTTTGCTTATTCCTTGTATATTTATTATATGGTCTTTTTGGATGAACTCAAAATTATCGGAATCTTCCTTTAAGATGGATATATCTGCACCAGTGTCTATTAAGAAGACAAGTTCTTTTTCTGTTGTGACATTTCTAAAAGTAACAAGTGCATTTAAACTGAGATTGATAGTGTGAACTTTCGCGTTATCTATTGCTGAGTATCTAAAGGTTCTTAGGAGTTTCCCGAAGCATTGTGGGCTGCCCTGACGTAGTTACTATTATTATTATTATTATTATTATAATTATTAGAGTTATAACCTCCATTTTGTTGGTTATTTCCCCTATAATTTCCTCTTAAGTTGCCTCTATTATTTCCACTATAGTTATTATTATAGGGGTTATAGTTGTTGTTTTGGCCGTTTTTGTGATTATAATTATTATTATAATAACCACGACCATTGCCTCTGCCTCGATAATTACCTCTGTTGTTATTACTACGGTAACCCTGGCCTCTGTGACTGTAAAAAATGGTGCTCGCATTTCCAGTCATTTCTGTGCTGCAATTAATGTATTTGCTCACAGCTTCGTTCATTGTTGTGAACGTTCTAGCCTCGAGTATTGTTTTTAGCTTTTGCTGGTCACAATTTCGTCATGACCCGTATGGCTTCCTTCGTGCTAAACTTATCTGCATGCTCGTAGGGTAATCCCTCATCAATTTATGCAGATTCCAACAATTTTCGAAGATTGTAATGTCTGTTGTAAATTATGTGGCCGTTTTACCTTTTTGGTAAACATTGGCCATTTTTGCTTTAATTACATCACCTACAATAGTATCTTTTTACTTTATGATAATAGCATCTATAGCGGTTTCATTACTCACTTTGTGTAGGGTTGATCCACTTATTTTTGATTTAATAAGCTCTACAGCAAATTTTTCGTATTGTCAGTCCTTTAGTCATGTTCACCAGGCTTATTGCCGTAATGAATCTTTGAAGATTAATTTTTTCTTCCGTCATATTCAAACACCGCGTGCCCTCTGGGCAGCTGATTCATCGGCCATGATGTAGGGCTTTTGCTCTATTACACTGTTACCGGTATCAGAATCTTACTGTTCTTGATCTTATGATTCAGATTGAATGAGAATGGGAATGGTCGGTACAGAAATTGTTAAGTTGTACCTTTGCTTTATTGTTATTAAACTCGATCGCTGTCTGTTAAGAAACTTAGATACTTGTGTCCAATGGTCTTTATCTAATTTTTCTCTGTTGCAGTATATAAGCGTACGTGCTGCATTAAAGCGGGTGACTAATATTTCGGCGTGTTTACTTATGGTGGCTCGTTGTATTCGCCGATTTTGTGTTAGCGACTTATACGATTTTTCGAAGTCCCTTTTTAAGATATTTAATTCCTTATATAATTCACTCCATTCCATTATTGTATGGATATGAATTATTTTCTATATGCTATCATTATTAGGTTCCTACCCAATGTGGCGTGATCCTCAATTACTGATTTTAACAGAACTCCCGGTATAGTGCTTACTACAATCGACTTTTGCGTAGCTGAGCAATGTATTAGGGGTGAAATGTCCACACTAAAAGTAAAATCGTAAATCGTAAATGCTAATTGGAACGGTGGAGACAAGTGTTTGGACACGTTCCCTAAAGAAAAGATCCCTCTGATAAACTTTCTGAATTATCTCCTGGATACTCATAATAGCTATTTTTCACATGTTTTCATTGTGTTTCACGGAAATCAATTTTAACTCTGCTTCTGTTTTTTTTTTGTTTTTGTTTTGTTGTTTCTTCTTGTGTTTCACGGAAATCAATTTTAACTGTGCTTCTGTTTTTTTTTGTTTTGTTGTTTCTTCTTGTGTTTTTTTTGTTATTGAAAAATTTTGTTTGTTTGTTTTGTATTTCGGCACTTTATACCACTTTTTCCACATAAATCTGCGATCGATTTTTTTGTAACAGATAACTGTCACGGTCTCCATGTAGTGTTCGGTGATAGAATAAATTTATACATTTTTGAGATGTGTGGGCTTGAGATGTCTTTATTCAATTATTTCGGATTATATCTAACAAAGTACTTTAAGGCTAAGGCCGCGCAACTGCGCTACCGGGAATGCCGGCAGCGGATCGGCCGCATTTATGTATTTCTTATTTATGAATATGCTGCTCGCTGTTGACAGCGGCTAGCTCGAGAGAGGTAGTATGTACTGGTAGTATATGTGCAGTCAACTGATTTCGACTACTTCCTATAGCTGTCATATAACTGAACGATTGGAAATGCCATAACTTTGGTGTTTTTAAAGTTAGGAAGTTGTTATTTTTTATGAGTATTAAGAATGCATCATATGAATAATTTTGGAGAATATCATTTACAGAATATTCTGCAAGGGTATATCAACTTCGGCTCCGCCCGAAGTTAGCTTTCCTAGCACTATAATCAGCGCAAACAAGTGGCCCTTTCGAAACCAAGCAGTGCTTGTTACGCGCGGAGCCCTATTACTTAATGGGCATAATAGTTTATGCATAACATAGTTAGATCTACAAATATTTAAAGTAAGAGGAACATAGTTCCTGGTAATTCTATTAGGCACGGAGAAGTTTATGCGACCCAATAACTCGGGAATTTCCACATCCCCGTGAATAAGTTTATAAATAAAAGTTGTGACAAGCATCGTTCTACGGTCTAATAAGGATGGTAGTTGTATTGCAGGCATAACTTAACGTCATCTGCGTACATAAGGACACGCGACCTTGTCAAGATTAGAGGGAGATCGTTTATAAATAAAGTAAAAAGAAGTGGGCTAAGGTGGCTTCCTTGTGGGACGCCTGAAGTAACTCGGATCAAATTAGAGATCGAGTTTTTAAAGAGGACTCGTTGAGTCCTACTACTTAGATAACTTGAGATCCATGTCAGAAGATCACATGGAAACCCTAATAAATCTAGCTTTAATACAAGAAGCGAGTGATTTACTGAATCAAACGCTTTACTAAAATCTGTGTAAACTGCGTCAGTCTGCATGTTCTTTCTGAAGCCATTAATTACAAAAGACGTTAGCTCCAAGAGGTTTGTCGTCATAGATCTTCGCCTTATAAATCCATGTTGACATGGAGATTTAATTGATCTACAAAGATGTTGCAAGTGGGGTGTAATAGTGCTTTCGAAAAGCTTTGTGTTCAGTTTACTGCTTGTCCCGATAGTTTGAGAGCGACCCGATCAGCTGATCGTTCGCTCATCTGGACCTGTGTAGGGCGACAGCAGAGAAAAAGGAACGCAACCAGAAGCAACAGTCTGCACGGTCGAACAACGCTGAACGCACGCCGCCGGTCTAACGAAATTTGACATTATCATTCACTTTTTAATCTTGGAATCAGAATAATTATAACGCTTTGAATTTATCCTTTTGTGTATGCCTTTGCCTGGGAACCTCTCGTACAATGACCCCTCGTTGACCTAATACAAGGGGACACAACTGAACATGGTGGCCCATGAGGGGACCCTGAAAAGCAATATACAGTTCGTAAAAGGTTAATTAGAATTCCGTTAGATCGCGTCTGCGTCAGATCGACACGCCGGCTCAACGAAGCAGTGCAAAGAAGACGTCGATGTGGATGTTATGTGGACGCTTATTGCGCTCTCGCCGAAGACTTCGACAGGCTTGGACCAGAAAGTACTACGCCGACAGCAGCCACCGGGAACGCCGACCCGGAGTTGCGAGTAAACATGCCGCAAATGTCGGTGCCTAAATTTTCCGGTGCGTGTATGGACTGGCCAGGCTTTCACGACGCCTTCACAAGTCTAATTCATAACAACAACAATCTCAGCAATGTCCAAAGATTGCACTCTCTTAATGAGTCGTTGCCCATCAGTCGTGGTAATGACATTCGTCAGATGCAGCTCACGGATGTAAATTATGCAGAGGCTTGGGGAATGATGATCAAAAGGTACAACAATCCTCGCCTCGTTTTCTCACACCATATGAACGCAATCCATGCGCTGCCCAGATTGCAAAAGGACAGCACCGACTCTCTGCGGTCGATGTTTGCCTAGCTGCCTTCCGCCGCGTTCAAGCCTTGGACGGGGAATCGCAGCACTGGTTGGCGCATTACGTAGCATCGAAGCTGCCCAAGGAGACCCACAACGCTTGGGAGCACCACCAAGAAAGCTCTTCAACGGTTCCATCTTATAGGGACTTGGAATCATTTTTGAACGATTGGCTAGTCATAATGGATGCGATTGAGAATCGAAGCTCGTCGTACGACTCCAATGCTGGCCCAGGTTCAGCAGACCCGTCCAAACGCGTGCGAGAGCATAATGCACAGGAGCACTCAAGGCGTTCGAATAACCCTTGTTATCACTGGGGCGGCGACCACATCCTGCGTCGCTGTCCACCGTTCTTGGCGTTGGACTGTTACAAGCGCAAGGATATAGTCAGCAGCGCTAAATTATGCGTCAATTGCTTGAGCAAGTCGCATGCCCTGTCTCGCTGCACCAGCAACCAGAGCCGTCAGGTTTGTGGTCAGCGCTATCATACGTTGCTACATTTCCCGGTTCCGGCACAGAACCAGCCTTCGAACCACGCTCAATCGCATCCTGCCCGGCCGCCGACACCGCAGCTTGTGACGCCGGCATCCAGGGAAACAGTGTCTGCACCCAACATACAGTCCAGGTCGGATCAAAATCCGCACGCATCTTACAGATGTCATTCGGCGACGTCAGCCAACCTTTCCTCGAAAAATTTACTTCTCGCTACGGCTCGTATTATGATACAAAACCCGACCAACGGCATGCAAGCAGTAATAAACGCTCTCGTCGATCAAGGATCTGAGGCAACCATAGTATCTAAGCACGTTGTTGAGTCCCTTCATTTGAAACTAACTGCCGCCAGAGCATCCATTTTTGGGGTAGGACAAGGGGGCGGTCGTCGTTGCAAGTATACGGTCAACTTTGAAATCAACAGTATTATTAATTCCAATTTTTCTTTAGATGTTGGTTCCGCATATGTGCTCAATTCCGCCTCCCCAGTCTCAGCTTCTCGCCGAAGAGATGGGATCACATCCAAGGGCTCCCGTTGGCTGATCCAAATTATTACAGATCGAAACGAGTTGATCTCATCTTGGGAGTGGACTTGTTGGCACAAGTCATGCTGCCAGATACGAAGATTGGATTGCCCGACGAACCCATAGCTCAAAATACCCGTTTGGGATGGATACTATCTGGGCGAGCAGAAGGAGTTAAAAAATCTTCCGAACTACGCTGTCATCGAGTAACTTTGGACATGGAGTCATTGCTCAAGCGATTTTGTGAAGTTGAGTCGGTTCCTGATCGCTCTACGGAAACGGAGAAGGATACATGGTGCGAAACATTTTTCCAGGAAACGCATGCACGTCGATCGGATGGCCGCTACTTAGTACGATTGCCCTTTAAAACATATTTGGATCCAACAATGGTATTGGGGAGATCTCATCAAATGGCGCTGAATCAGTTTATGCAATTAGAAAGGCGTCTGTCGAACAATCCGGAGCGGTGGAACAAATATGAGAGGAGATCGAGGAGTACTTTTCGCTTGAGCAAAAAGCGCCTGCTGTGGGCAGTGAGAGCAGTCTAATGAAGAGCACATCTTCGAATATGCATGTAGCTTAATGCGTGCTTCCGCACCATGCGGTCTTCAAGGAGGAACTCCATTCGACCAAACAAAGAATCGTATTCAATGCATCCTCAAGAACTAGTAACGGGAGATCATTGAACGATATACTTTGTATCGGACCCACTTTGCAGAACAACATGTCATCGGTTACACTCAATTGGCGGAAATATTGTTTTGTTTTCACGGCGGATATACAGAAGATGTATCGCTGTATAGATGTTCACCCAGAAGATGCCCAATATCAGCGGATTTTATGGCGGGCGGCGGATGGAGCCATCAATGTTTATGCGTTATCGACTTTGACCTTTGGGACGGCTTCAGCACCATTCACAGCTATCAGAGTTATTCAACAGCTGGCAAAGGATGAGCAGCTTTCATTTCCTAAGGCCGAGGAGGTGCTGATGAACGAAATATATGTAGACGACATTCTTTCTGGAGGACATAGGATAAACGGTTTCAGGTATCGGGTGCAATAAAAACCGCGCGCATGGAGTTGCGAAAGTGGGCCAGCAACAATTCGAGACTTTTGCTCTCGATTCCGACAGAGTACCATTGCTCTCAGACCCTGTTAAGTTGGGACACTACAGATCCTATAAAGGCTTTAGGAATGTATTGGCTTCCAAACAAGGACTGTTTTAAATACCAGATCATCTTCGAGATGCCAGTCAGCTCCACAAAGAGGATGATCCTATCCAGTATAGCAAGGTTGTTTGACTCGCTGGGTCTCATTGCGCTAGTCATCATCTCGGGAAAACTTATATTGAAGGAGGTTACCATGACCAACCCAAGGCATGTAGATGGCACTCAGACGGTTCTGGACTGGTATGACGCGGTTCCTGATAATGTCGCAGAGCGATGGCGAGTATTTCGAGACAACTTGCTGAGGATCGGCGAGATAAGCATAGATCGGTGGATCCATTACACCCCATCTTCAATATTCTCAGTGCAGATGCATGCGATGCAGGTGCATTGCGACGGATTTTCCACATCTTATGCAGCTGCTGTGTACCGAAGAGTAGAGCATCAGGACGGAAGATGCTATTCATCTCTGATGGCTTCAAAATCAAAATTCCCGCGAAGCTCTAACTATACCTCGAACAGAGTTAAGTGGAGCGGTATTGGCCATCAAATTGGTGAGGTGGCTAACTATGGCTAAGTGTCTGAGCTCCTTTCCGGTCCAGACATTCTATTGGACGGATGCTACAATTGTGCTGCACTGGTTGCATGGAGACGTCAATAGATGGAAGACCTTTGTCGCGAATAGAGTCGCCTTCGTTTTGGATCATTTCTCGCCAGTTCAGTGGAGACACGATGGCACTACCGAGAATCCAGCGGATTGCGCTACACGCGGTCTCACTCCCATCGAGCTAAAGGACTTCGAGCTGTGGTGGCGAGGGCCAGAGTGGCTCGTACGCAATCAAGGCTGTTGGCCATCGACAGATTTCGGTCAAATTGGCATTAACGACGCCGCTTTAGAGGCAAAGGTGGCCAAAATGCGCGTTCACTATGCAGTCCCGCAACCGTCGTTTCTTGAGAGATTTTCAACACTCAGCCAGGCTTTACGAGTCACAGGCTACATCATGCGCTTCAAGGACAACGCGTCCGGCAAGGTAGACAGACTCCTTGGGCCCTTAATTATTGAAGAGCTCGACTACGCTTTATTAGCCGTCGTGCGTATCGTACAGCGCGAATCGTTCGCAACCGACTTGTCTGCAGTAAGGAATTCCAAACGGTTGCCCTCGACTTCGCCATTCTAGATAGTCGCACGAACGTCGTTATCCGATAATCCTGCCAAGTTCTCATCATTTCACCGAATTAGTAATACGTCACTCTCACTATCTAACCCTGCACGGAGGCGCGCAGTTGACTTTGGCACACGCGCGTCAGCGTTTTTGGATCCTGACAGGACGGCAAGCAGTTCTAAGGGTTATACGGACATGCGTTCGCTGCTTCAGAACGCGACCAACTACTACGGCTCAGCTTATGGGAGACTTGCCCGTTCATCGAGTCAACCCTCCTAGTCGACCATTCATTGCCACTGGTGTCGACTACACAGGCGCAAAAGAGATTAAGGCAGCGCTTCTACGAGGCACTAGCCTTTACAAGGGATACATCGCTGTGTTCATTTGTCTCGCAACCAATGCGGTGCATTTGGAGGAGGTGACAGGTCTCACCACGGAACATTTTTTACTGGCTCTGGACAGGTTCACCGGGCGACGAGGAATGGTTCAGCACCTTTACAGTGACAACGGTACCAACTTTGTTGGTGCAGACAATGTAATGAAGAAGGTGTACGGTCAGCTTCAAGCGGATTACGAAAAGCTCATCGCCGCCAAGCTTGCATCGCAGCGCACAACATGGCACTTCAATCCTCCTCTGTCACCTAACTTTGGTGGGCTTTGGGAGGCCAACGTAAAATCGGTTAAACACCATATAAAGAGAGTCATTGCAGATCGACGGCTTAGCTACGAAGAGTTGTCCACGGTGCTCGTAAGCATAGAAGCGTGTCTCAACTCAAGGCCGCTTTGCCCTCTCACAGCTGACCCGGACGATCGCAGTGCAGTTCCTCATCCAGCAGACGATGATACGACATTTCTGGAAGACTTGGAGTCGTGACTGGTTAGCGTATCTTCAGCAAAGGCCAAAGTGGTGTAAGGAGACTGAAAGCTTTCAGCTTAACGACCTTGTCATTATCAAGGACGACAGGTTCCCCCGTCGCAATGGTTGCTCGGGCGTGTTATGGAGTTACACCCAGGGACGGATGCACTGGTACGAGTGGTAACAGTTAAAACTAAGGGACAGCTGAATCGATCCGTAGCAAAGCTCTGCCCTCTGCAAATTTGCGCTTAGGCGCACTCACTTGTATCCCTCGATTTATAGACTGTGGCTTGCGCACACATCTTGCTCTCATCTCTCCATATTAGACACCGAGGATACGCATCCGAGCTAGCTTATCATCACCACAGTCTGGAGGACCAGGACAAGCGAGGATGTCTCATGCTATGTCTAGCATTGGCGGGCGGCATGTTCAGTTAACTGCTTGTTATAGTTTGAGAGCGACCCGATCAGCTGATAATTAATTGGCATTAACGACGCCGCTTTAGAGGCAAAGGTGGCCAAAATGCGCGTTCACTATGCAGTCCCGCAACCGTCGTTTCTTGAGAGATTTTCAACACTCAGCCAGGAACATTTTTTACTGGCTCTGGACAGGTTCACCGGGCGACGAGGAATGGTTCAGCACCTTTACAGTGACAACGGTACCAACTTTGTTGGTGCAGACAATGTAATGAAGACGGTGTACGGTCAGCTTCAAGCGGATTACGAAAAGCTCATCGCCGCCAAGCTTGCATCGCAGCGCACAACATGGCACTTCAATCCTCCTCTGTCACCTAACTTTGGTGGGCTTTGGGAGGCCAACGTAAAATCGGTTAAACACCATATAAAGAGAGTCATTGCAGATCGACGGCTTAGCTACGAAGAGTTGTCCACGGTGCTCGTAAGCATAGAAGCGTGTCTCAACTCAAGGCCGCTTTGCCCTCTCACAGCTGACCCGGACGATCGCAGTGCAGTTCCTCATCCAGCAGACGATGATACGACATTTCTGGAAGACTTGGAGTCGTGACTGGTTAGCGTATCTTCAGCAAAGGCCAAAGTGGTGTAAGGAGACTGAAAGCTTTCAGCTTAACGACCTTGTCATTATCAAGGACGACAGGTTCCCCCGTCGCAATGGTTGCTCGGGCGTGTTATGGAGTTACACCCAGGGACGGATGCACTGGTACGAGTGGTAACAGTTAAAACTAAGGGACAGCTGAATCGATCCGTAGCAAAGCTCTGCCCTCTGCAAATTTGCGCTTAGGCGCACTCACTTGTATCCCTCGATTTATAGACTGTGGCTTGCGCACACATCTTGCTCTCATCTCTCCATATTAGACACCGAGGATACGCATCCGAGCTAGCTTATCATCACCACAGTCTGGAGGACCAGGACAAGCGAGGATGTCTCATGCTTTGTCTAGCATTGGGGGGCGGCATGTTCAGTTAACTGCTTGTTATAGTTTGAGAGCGACCCGATCAGCTGATCGTTCGCTCATCTGGTCCTGTGTAGGGCGAGAGCAGAGAAAAGGGAACGCAACCAGAAGCAACAGTCTGCATGGTCGAACAACGCTGAACGCACGCCGCCGGTCTAACGAACTTTGCACTTTATCATACACTTGTTAATCTTGGAATCAGAATAATTATAACGCTTTGATATTATCCTTTTGTGTATGCCTTTGCCTGGAAACCTCTCGTACAATGACCCCTCGTTGACCTAATACAAGGGGACACAACTGAACACTTTGGGATGACGGATAAATTGGATATGCCTCTGTAATTACTTGTATTCGATTTATTTCCTTTCTTATGAAGGGGAATAACAAATGACTCCTTCCAAATAAGTGGGAAATGAGATGTTTTCAAAAACAAGGTAAACAATTTGTGCAGAGGTCTGCACAGAGTTTCAGCACAGTTTTTAAGCACGCAGCCTGGAACTCCGTCCGGACCCGGTGAATAGACTGGCTTAACTTTATGGAGATCCAAGAGAAGGGAGCTTTCGCTTAACCTCGGACAAAAAATCAAGTTCGACTTTGATATTGCATTTGAATAAGACGTATTTGGACGGGGTGAAACAGAATATGTTGTCTGGAAAAACTGGGCAAATATATCGGCATTTGCCTGATCAGTATTTTGTAACAGAGCCTGAAGCGTTTGTACGACCTCGTATATATATAGTGATCCTGAAAGTAGGCTCTATAAATACATAGGTACATATGCACTTAGCTTTTGTGTTGTCAAAATTGGTTGACCTCAGCTGCAGCTGCATTAGATCAGCTGGCATAAGTCAGCTGCAACAGAGTCGCAATACAAAACTCGGCTTCCGCACCGCAGCCAACCTTACAGACCCGCATCCGAATTCTGGACACGTTCTTTTCTTTTAACGTTTTCAAAGCGATCACACGCGTTTAATTCGAGTGCGGCAGGCTAAGTCCAAAAAGTTACACAAGTTTTGAAAATCGAGTGCAGCACGCTAAGTCCCCAAAAAAGGTACGCAAACAAGTTTTGAAAATCAAGTGGGATATTTGTTTATATTGTCGGCAATCAATCCAGGCATTTTCTCGAATACCATTGGATCGGCGAGCCGTATTGGCCACCTGCGGCTGCAGCAAGTGCATCGAGGGACGCTCCCAACAAACACCGGAAGATCGACGGATACCCACAGTGTCCACGGGAGCACCCCTTTGCAGCCGTACTTGCAGTCACGCGGTCGCCCACCGTGTCCACGGGAGCACCCTCAGCGGACAACCAAGCACCAGCAGTTTTACATCGAGATCTAAGGCCTAAAGTTCTCACAGCGTTCATCTAATCTAAGCGGACAGAAAAGCCCTCTTTTTGTAACCGCCTCAGCCGGCTCACCCTCTGTATTTAACAGCAGCAGCAATTAATTAGGCAGCAAACAAGAGCAGCAGCAGCTCGTTAGTTCGTGCAGAGTGAATATGTAGTCCTTGGCCAAAACGCGAGTTTTAAGGCTCGATCACGTGCAATGGAAAATTACCCAACGGGGTAAGGGAGAGCCAGAAAGTGAATCCGCAGCTGAGGTTTGCCCGTCGCCGATACACTCGCAAATAGTGAACAGCCGTGCTCATGGATTCGCAGCTTCTTAAATATTTTAAAGGAATATAAATTCGCACAGTGTTAGAATTTCTTTAACTTTTTTTTCCACCACGGATGAGTGCTAGATCGGCCAGAGTCACAAAATATGCGCAGAATGACGCACTGAGAGAAAAGTTTGAAATAATATTGAATTAAATATTAAATAAAAATTATTTCAGGAACAGAAAATATAGTCGAAGGTAGAACCGAATGAAAGAATAAAATTATAATCATGTAACGGTTCGGTGTTAGGAATTGTTAATTAAGAAAATAGTTGGTTGTCTAAAACATGTGAATGCTCTGTATTTATTTAACCCATTGGGGTCGCCACTCACGTCGCCTCAGGTTGTAGTGTCGACTTTGTTCCTGAGAAGCTATCTGGTTTCTAGGGCGGTGCGGAACGCTTCTTGAAGCCTTTTGGCTCGTTCCGTTGGATCCAATGGCGAGGCATGTAAGTCGGGTGCGACCGCATCGAAGAGGCTCCCGACCCTGTACTAGGTAAGCCGGACCGAAACCCGTGCTATCTGAGATGCTAGTGTTGATGGCGAGAGAGATCTCGGGCAGTAGCTGGTCCCACGACCGGTGATCCTGGTTCACATATTGTGCTATCATGGTCTTGATAGTGCGGTTGGCGCGTTCCGTCGGATTTTGCTGGGGAGAGTACGGCGCGGTGTATTCCAGTTGAATGCCGTTGTTCCTGCAGAACACCCTGAAGCTTCGGCTGGTGAACTGCGTGCCATTGTCGCAAATCAACCTTCTGGGGGCTCCAAAGCGAGAGAGGATCCTTTCTCGGAATCCGAACTCCAGTTGGGCGGAGGTGGCTTTCCTCAATGGGATGAGCTCTACCCACTTGGAGAATACATCTATGAAAACCAAGAGCATGGTGTTTCCTCGCCGGGTCCGGGGAAGGGGTCCAACGAAGTCGGCTCCGACGAGCGTGAACGGCTCTGTAGGTTGGCGAGTGAGCATCTTGCCGGCTGGTTTACACTGACAAACCTTGTACTGCTGGCAGGTCAGACAGCTAGTAACGTAGCGTACCACGTCCCGATGAAGTCCAGGCCAGAAGTAACGCTGGGCGATCCTCCTGAGTGTCTTCCGGATGCCTAGGTGTCCGGCGGCGGGATGGTCGTGGCATTCTCCCAGCACGCGTTGACGCTGTTCTCGCGGCACGCACAGCTTCCAGGGGTTGCCTACTCTGATGCCTGCGGGATGCCCTATGCGTTTATAGAGCTGTCTATTATCCAGGGAGTAATCCGGAAATTTCTCGGGGCGTCTTTGGGCCTACTCCTGCATCTTTCGTACCCATTTGCAGTGCTACTTAAGTTCTGCGAGTAACTGGAGTCTTCCAAGTGGTTGCCGGGAAAGGGCTTCGGCGATCACGTTGTATTTGCCCTTCCGGTAGAGTACGTCGAACTGGTACTGCTGGAGCTCCAGTGCCCACCGTGCTATACGTCCCGTGGGGTTGTTAATGGAGTTCAACCATTTAAGGGCCAGGTGATCCGTGATAACGTCAAACTTGTAACCCTCCAGGTAGCAACGTAGCTTTCGGGTGGCCCACACAATGGCGAGGCACTCCTTTTCAGTGGCCGAGTAATTTTCCTCCGCCCGCTCGAGTCGACGGCTCACGTAGGCGATTACCCGTTCGTCGCCCTCAATATTCTGGGTGATGACCGCGCCGAGTCCTTTGTCGCTGGCGTCCGTCTGAAGTTGGAACTTATACTCGAAGTTTGGGCAGGCCAATACAGGAGCGGACGTCAGTCGAGCCTTAAGCGAATCAAACGCCTGCTGTTGGGGTTCTTCCCAGGTCCACTTTACTCCCTTCCTCAGGAGTCGCGACATTGGTTGTACGAGTGAGGCAAAGTCTAGGACAAAACGTCTGTACCAGGATGCGATTTCGAGTTGGCGGCGAAGTTCCTTGACATGGTCCTCCCACGTTGCCCCGATGACGATGATGTCGTCTAAATAGGCGAAGGCGTGGGGTTCCATATCGGGGCCGATGACGCTGTCCAGAGCTCGTTGGAAAGTCGCTGGGGCGGAGTGGAGCCCAAACGGCATGACCTTCCAGTGGAAGAGTCCACGTCCGGGGACAGTGAATGCGGTGCATTCTCGACTGCCTTCTGCCATGGGAATCTGCCAATACCCGTTTTTAAGGTCCAACGTAGAGATGAACCGGGCATTCCGTAGGCGTTCCAGGATATGGGTGATGCGTGGAAGCGGATACGCGTCGGGTATGGAGTGTGCGTTGAGTTGACGATAGTCAACGCACATCCGCATGTCCCCTGTCTTCTTTCGGACTAGCACCAGCGGTGCGCTGTGCGGACTTCGAGAGGGTTCGATTCGTCCATCCTGCAGCAGTTCGTCCACCTGCTCGTTGATGATACGCTGCATGGCCGGGTTCTTGGGATAATACCGCTGTTTCAGTGGTTTATCTCCCCGAAGCGTGATGGTGTGCTCGGCTATATCCGTCGTTCCTTGCAGCTGGTCAAAATGCCTAAGCTCCTCTTGAAGGAACCGGAGGGTTACTGCGTCGAGAGGTTCCTTAGACACTAGCGATCCCGGCGGGGATTCCGCGACTGTGGCCAGGTGTCCGTGAGGGCAATGACTCCGGAACGGATTGCGCCTCTGAGCGTCCTCTGTATCCGGCTGGGCGAGTAGCTGGTACTTCCCGATTCTTTGCGGGCTTCCCGGGGAAGAACGTGGCGTATCCGGGTCGTCGGGGAACGTTCCTGTCGTTGTACTAGCTAAACCGTCCTGACCCGCGAGATACCTCCGAAAAGGGTTCCTTTTCTTGGCCACGTGACGGTGACATCGGCCTTCGTGATTCCCGTGGTAGTGGCGGGAGGAACCGGTGGTGGCGAGCGCTCCGATGGAACTCGAGCTGGGTTCCGTCCCGCGGTGATGCGCTGCCTTGGGGCGGGTATGGCACCCGTTGTGGCCTCCTCGTTGGTCCTTGTTGTCCGCCGGGTAGGAGTCGGTGGGTCCGAAAGGTGGGCGACCGCCGCTGTTGGCGCCGCTCGGGTGGCTGGGCCTGGTTCGGCTCTTCGTGTGGTGGGCGGAGCTAGTTGGAGGCACACCTGGCCGCAGATTAGGGTTGCCCGGATGCCACAGAGAAAGTCGATCCCGAGGATCACCTCGTCCAAGATCGTTGGCAGGACCAGGAGGGTCATGCGGACATGTTGTTGGTCCAGGCGCACTTGTGCGTGCAGGGCCTTGGTTGACCGCGCCGAAGGCTGGTACCGAGCCTACCAGATGCACGCCGTGCCCTGGGAAACTTTCAAGCGGGAGTTCTTGGAATTTTTTCTCCCTCCACGGTACTACCAGCGCCTGGAGGATGCGATCAGGACCCGAAACCAACAAGGCGGCGAGCCTTTCAAGTTCTATGTGGTAGAACTACGCCTGATGATGCAGCGGGCAAATTACTCATTCGACCAGGAGCTCGAAAGGATCTACGAGAACCTGCTACCGGAGTATCAGCTCTTCATAAGGCGTCACGAATTCTCCTCGCTGGAAGGGTTGACACAACTAGCCACCGCTTTCGAAATTGCTCGGGACCGAGACCCAGTCCGACAAGCAGCACTAGTTCCACCCGGCAGTGGAAACTACACTACGAGGAGCAGCCCTCCGCCCGGCCCTCGCCGACGAGAGCCCATACGACCAGCGGCGACGCCTTTCGGCACATCGAATCCAGCGATTTCAAACCGGATGATTTCCCAGGAGGCCGAAGCACCTGTCGACGTGGCCCGAGCCTGTAGTCGCTGCGCTGAGGTGGGACACTTCGTTCGGGAATGCCAGAACCCGCCAGTCCTATACTGCTGGGACTGCGGGAAACGTGGTACTCGCACCATTGACTGCTGCCGGCAGTCGGGAAACAAGGAGCAGGCGGCGACCCACTCAGCGCTCCCCATCATTAGATCCACCGCTCCGCTTGACGGGAGGCCGGATCGTCGCCACGGTTACCATCGAGGGGCAACTCTTCGCGGCAACCATCGACACGGGGGCCTCCAGAAGCTTTGTCAGCGAAGCGCTGGCCAACCGGCTCGATTCGGGTCGAAACATCAAAGAGGTTCGCACCCAAATATCCCTGGCGGACGGATCCTCGAAGGAAGTCAAGGCGATGGCCCGTGGGATGTCGCTGTTCCGTACGCTGTATGACGTAGCGCCTTCCTCGACTCGTTCCATTAAGTGTAGGGGGTCGGCTTGTCCATCGAAATGGATGCCCCATCCCCGAAGCTTCTCGGCGAATGCGGCTGCGGACATGTGCTGGGATGGCGATTGGGCAGCGGGGTGGGAGCCTTGGGCTCCACGTCCTGGGCTCGTGTGACGGTGTTCTGGGGGTGGCACGGAGAGAAGGGTGTCCCCTGCGCCGGGCATCGGTGAGGTGGACCGGTTGGTCACTACCTTTGATGTGGGAGCCTCTGGGTAGATGGCCTCCAACGCGGCAAAGCGTTCCCGGAGCGCCGGACTGTGGTTGGACCCTCCGATGAACGATGCGAGCCGGGGTCGCAGTTCGTCCACTTGGTCGTGGGTGTTCAAACCGAACTTCTTGAGGATAGTTTGGAGTTCGTCCTTCCGCCGGTAGGAAATCCACCTGACCCCCATGGCTCGGGTCGTGGAAGCGTCGTCGGATTCGGAGAAGCTCCCCTCCTCGATCTGTCTGGCGGCTGATGTAGCGGGTTTTTGTTCGGCGTCCTCCGACGCTTTCTGTTCCCGGTTCGTTTTCATCGGTCGACCCGGTGAACGGTGTGGCTGGGTGCCCGCTGCTGTTGGGCCTCTGAGTGGGCGTCACGCGGATGCTGATGTGGGAGTGGCTGGGTCTCCCGACTAGCGACTGGTGGTGGCGCAGGAGCGACTCTCCTGCAGATTAGGGTTGCCCGGATGCCACAGAGAAAGTCGATCCCGAGGATCACCTCGTCCAAGATCGTTGGCAGGACCAGGAGGGTCATGCGGACATGTTGTTGGTCCAGGCGCACTTGTGCGTGCAGGGCCTTGGTTGACCGCGCCGAAGGCTGGTACCGAGCCTACCAGATGCACGCCGTGCCCTGGGAAACTTTCAAGCGGGAGTTCTTGGAATTTTTTTCTCCCTCCACGGTACTACCAGCGCCTGGAGGATGCGATCAGGACCCGAAACCAACAAGGCGGCGAGCCTTTCAAGTTCTATGTGGTAGAACTACGCCTGATGATGCAGCGGGCAAATTACTCATTCGACCAGGAGCTCGAAAGGATCTACGAGAACCTGCTACCGGAGTATCAGCTCTTCATAAGGCGTCACGAATTCTCCTCGCTGGAAGGGTTGACACAACTAGCCACCGCTTTCGAAATTGCTCGGGACCGAGACCCAGTCCGACAAGCAGCACTAGTTCCACCCGGCAGTGGAAACTACACTACGAGGAGCAGCCCTCCGCCCGGCCCTCGCCGACGAGAGCCCATACGACCAGCGGCGACGCCTTTCGGCACATCGAATCCAGCGATTTCAAACCGGATGATTTCCCAGGAGGCCGAAGCACCTGTCGACGTGGCCCGAGCCTGTAGTCGCTGCGCTGAGGTGGGACACTTCGTTCGGGAATGCCAGAACCCACCAGTCCTATACTGCTGGGACTGCGGGAAACGTGGTACTCGCACCATTGACTGCTGCCGGCAGTCGGGAAACAAGGAGCAGGCGGCGACCCACTCAGCGCTCCCCATCATTAGATCCACCGCTCCGCTTGACGGGAGGCCGGATCGTCGCCACGGTTACCATCGAGGGGCAACTCTTCGCGGCAACCATCGACACGGGGGCCTCCAGAAGCTTTGTCAGCGAAGCGCTGGCCAACCGGCTCGATTCGGGTCGAAACATCAAAGAGGTTCGCACCCAAATATCCCTGGCGGACGGATCCTCGAAGGAAGTCAAGGCGATGGCCCGTGGGATGTCGCTGTTCCGTACGCTGTATGACGTAGCGCCTTCCTCGACTCGTTCCATGAAGTGTAGGGGGTCGGCTTGTCCATCGAAATGGATGCCCCATCCCCGAAGCTTCTCGGCGAATGCGGCTGCGGACATGTGCTGGGATGGCGATTGGGCAGCGGGGTGGGAGCCTTGGGCTCCACGTCCTGGGCTCGTGTGACGGTGTTCTGGGGGTGGCACGGAGAGAAGGGTGTCCCCTGCGCCGGGCATCGGTGAGGTGGACCGGTTGGTCACTACCTTTGATGTGGGAGCCTCTGGGTAGATGGCCTCCAACGCGGCAAAGCGTTCCCGGAGCGCCGGACTGTGGTTGGACCCTCCGATGAACGATGCGAGCCGGGGTCGCAGTTCGTCCACTTGGTCGTGGGTGTTCAAACCGAACTTCTTGAGGATAGTTTGGAGTTCGTCCTTCCGCCGGTAGGAAATCCACCTGACCCCCATGGCTCGGGTCGTGGAAGCGTCGTCGGATTCGGAGAAGCTCCCCTCCTCGATCTGTCTGGCGGCTGATGTAGCGGGTTTTTGTTCGGCGTCCTCCGACGCTTTCTGTTCCCGGTTCGTTTTCATCGGTCGACCCGGTGAACGGTGTGGCTGGGTGCCCGCTGCTGTTGGGCCTCTGAGTGGGCGTCACGCGGATGCTGATGTGGGAGTGGCTGGGTCTCCCGACTAGCGACTGGTGGTGGCGCAGGAGCGACTCTCCTGGCGGCGAGTGATCCGGGGTCCACGGTGAGCGTGGCGACTGACACGGTAGATGGCGCTGCTGGGGGGCGCAAGCCGGGCGACGAAGCGGTCTCTAGGGTCGTTCCCGATGGCGAGCGCGGCTGATCGCTGGGCTGCTCGTGGTGTGGCTCTGCTGAGCTTTGGACACGTTCCTGATGTGAGCGGCCTCTGGGAGCGCTCTCGGTAAGCGGCGCAGGTGGCCCACTGGGATGCTGGAGGGCCCTCAGCCGGCGGCGCTCAGGCGACGGCGCGGATGGACTCCAGAGTGCTCCTGATGTGAGCGGGCTGGGTAAGCGCTCGGGGTGCTCATAGTAAGCGGCGCAGTTCTTATTCCCTTTAATTATTAACGTTTGCATTTGTATTCCACTTAGGCCTTTGCCCAATGTCAATGTTGCACTGGCAACATAGGTATAGAATTTAATTTAGATTATTAAAAATGGATTTAAACGAAATTATGGAGTAGTTATTTGGCCAGAACTCTGCTGATGATCATCCGGTCGTAAGGGTATCTAAAGGGATCACGCGAATTATAAATTGGATCCAGTGATCTTAGGTAGGGCGGGCCACATGCGTACTAACATCGGCGTCTCGTTTACCGAATTTTCCTTTTCCTGTTTCCTTCTCTTAGTTTAATCTATCTTTCCACTGGAATTAATTTACTTTCTCCCGGTTCTTCTCCATTGTCTACGATTTAATTTCGTCCGTCGTCGCAAGCACGCTCAATTTCTCGATTAATAATAATAGGCAAGTACCAAATCTGAATTAGCCAGACCTCCACCCCCAAAGCCGACGAGCTAGAGCCGGATACTATAGCGTGACCCGCGAAGTCAGATCTGTGTTCAATACTGTGTAACATAAGGTTGCACGTTACAATTTGCCGTAGAGTTTTCCAATGGTAGCGATGCAGGGTAACAGGCTGATTTACGCTTAGTGTTAACAAAATTTTAAAACTGTTTTGGATCTTGTGAAAATTGGACCCTACAACGAGTCAGATAGCTTTTATAACACCGGGCGTTAAGCACGATAAAATTTGACAGAGGTGCATGAGGTGTTGGGGCCACTACTTTATTTTTATCGGACAGAGCGGAAGTACCTAGCGGCGCCACATCGGATCTAGCAACTTCGGGTACCGAATCACTTTTTGCCCCCGATGAGCTGGAATCGAATCGCGGGTAGCAGGTTGCACGGCACCTGCCATAGAATGTCCACCGACCGCGACTTTTTTGCGCTTTGGGGAATCGGGCTCAGCTAGCATGCGACTAGTGAGCTGCGATTCAAGCGCCACGAGCAGGTCCGTATTTTTACGGCAGTTCCGGATTAATTCCGTAACATTGCTTTTTGTGAGACGCCTAATATACATTGCCTGGTTGTCATATACGATGCATTCGTCGCAGGTGTAGCGTAGGCCACTCCTCTTATCGATTGCATCGCGAACCAGGCCAGAATAGCCAATACACTTTGCGTGATAAATTTTATCACATGTATGGCAGGAAATACTTTTCTGTCCAGCCGAGATAACTTTCTTGCATTTTTTCAATTAACAAAAAGCCATTATCACTGACAACGGAAAACTGTGCACTATAGCGGACAAAAGAATATCGAAAGCGCTCAAAAACTTTTTAATGAGAGAACAAGGAGAGCGACAGAGCGGGAGCGAAACACCGAATAACTTTGATGTTAGGCACCACGAAACGAGATAGAAACGAAAAGAGAGAGAGAGCGGGATTATTAACCGATTAACTCCGGTATATGACACCTCTGACAGATATTACCGTTAGAGTGCGTGCAGTTCCAACAGCGCCCAACGACGAAGAGAAAGACTGAAATGAGGGGCAATATAAAAAAATAACAACAAACCAGCACCGAATTAATTTCTGATAAACAATTTTTATTTTCTAAACACAAGTTAATCACGATGCACTCGCAAAGCGAACGGAAAGTATTTAAAAGACACTTAAAGGTGTAGAAACGTTAAAAAGATTTAGGTAAGTCCCGGTGGTTTCAACAGGAAAAATTAAAATTCGGAGCGCAAAACAAAAACACGATCGTTCACTGTGAAGATCGCTTTATGATCTTGATAAGGATCGCGTCCTGTCCGTCTGTATGTTTCTACGCGAACTAGTCTCTCAGTTTTAAAGATATCGAATTGAAACTTTACACACACCCTTTGTTCCTTTGCACGCAGTATATAAATCGGAATCGCCGGGATCGGACGACTATATCCTATAGCAGCTATATAACTGATTGATCGGAAATGCCATAACTTTGGTGTTTGTAAAGTTAGGAATTTTGGAATTTTCTATGGGTTTTATTTTTGGCCAACCAATCCGACCTACAAAATTTCATAAGGATCGGCCTACAATATCCTATAGCTGCCATATAACTGGACGATTGGAAATGCAATAACTTTGGTGTTTTTAAAGGTAGGAAGTTGGGATTTTTTATGAGTATTAAGAATGCATCATATGAATAATTTTGGAGAATCTAATTTAGAGAATATTCTGCAAGGGTATATCAACTTCGGCTCCGCTCGAAGTTAGCTTTCCTTTCTTGTTAAAAATGAAATTGATTACATATAGCTAATCTTTTTATACCCTTGCTGAGGGTATTATAATTTTGTCAGAAGTTTGTAACGCAGTGAAGGAGACGTTTCCGACCCCATAGAGTATATATATCATTGATCAGCATCACCAGGAGAGTCGATCTAGCCATGTCCGTCTGTCCGTCCGTCTGTCCGTCCGTCTGTTCGTCCATCCGTCCGTCCGTCCGTCCGTCCGTTTCTACGCAAACTAGTCCCTCAGTTTTTAAGCTATCTGCTTGAAAAAAGTTGTCTTTCAGGTAGTATATAAGTCGAAACAGCCGGGATCGGCCGACTATATCCTATAGCCGCCATATAACTGGTTAATCGGAAATGGCATATTTTTGGTGTTTATATACCCTTACAGAGGGTATTATAATTTTGGTCAAGTAAAAGTATAAAGTATAAAGTAAATATATTCTATTTTTTCGGACGTTGATGCACTATGATCAGCGCAAACAAGTGGCCCTTACGACACCAAGCAGTGCTTGTTACGCGCGGAGCCCTATTACTTAATGGGCGTAAAAACGAAATCGCGAGAAGTGAAAAAGGACAATATAGAAGGGTGCATCTGAATAGATTGACTGTCGCTCGCAGAATAATTGTCGGTTTTACATTTCGTTTTCACCGAAGCTGCAGCTCTCCAAATTATGTATATACATATGAACAAATTAACTGTGATCTGGTTCGATCTTTCGAACAAGACTACGAATAAAGGCAAAGAAGAATGTCTGTAACTAGAGAGCTTACAGTGTGACGTCAGTTACACTGCAAGTTCTCGTGTTGACAATATACAGTCCAAACATTCTCCCCCCTAATGATATTATTAGAATATTATTAACTCCTTCTTCAACGTCTTCGGTAGGTTGGACGCTAAAAAGATAATGCAACTTAGAATTGTTGTGGAGGGTCAATATCACGATTTATCCAATTATCTTGTATGGGTAATGGGCACAATTTTGCTACTGGCCGTTTAATAATACCACTCTGAGACTGGAGTTTAACCACTCGAACCAAACCGTCTTGGCCGCAATGAGTTTCAGTAATTCGACCAAGAGCCCATAGATTAGACGGCAAACGTTCATCTTTAATGAGTACTAGATCTCCAGCCTGCAAGTTACGCCTATTTTCCAACCATTTCGGTCTCCGCTGCAAGCGTGATAGATAATCCGAGGACCAACGCTTCCAAAATTGCTGAACCAGGTGCTGACAGTTCCTCCATCTCTCGGTGACACTTAGTTTATCGGCCTGCTCTGTTGGCATAGCGAGTAGAGCATCCCCAACTAAGAAATGGCCTGGAGTTAGGACCATCAAGTCTTCCGGGTCATTGCTTAGCGGGCGAGAGTTTAAGCACGCTTCAATTTGAGCTAATACAGTGGCCAATTCCTCGTATGTAAGCGTACGATCACCAACTATCCTTTTTAAGTGGTGTTTCATTGACTTAACACCCGCCTCCAATAGACCTCCAAATGCCACGTAATCCCGTCATCTGTGAGTTTACCTAGAATCGTTTTTTCGATGTACAACTTGTATGCCAACTTGTCTGCCTGCAGCTTCCGATTTGCCCCGACGAAATTTGTGCCACAGTCGCTATAAATATGAACACATTTTCCACGTCGGCCGATGAATCGGTGAAGTGCTCCAAGAAATGCGTCCGATGTCAAATCCCCCACTGGTTCTAGGTGGATAGCTTTTGTTACAAGACATACAAAAACAGCGATATAGCCTTTAACCGAAGTCCGTCCTCTTCCTTTAGATGGCGAAATGTTGAACGGTCCTGCGTAGTCAATCCCAACTGACGTAAAAGCCTTCTGTGGCCGAATCCTGGCCGGTGGCAGATTACCCATCTTTTGGCTTGCAATACTAGGGTTAAATTTATAGCAAACAATACATTTATGGATTTCTCTTCGTACGGCGTTACGTCCGTTGATGATCCAACATTTTTTCCTGATATGATTGAGTGTAAGGGCCGCACCTCCATGTAAGGTACTGACATGGCTATAACGAATGACCAAGCTTGTAAATGAATGCTGATAAGGTAGAATGTATGGGTGTTTTTCCGCCATCGGCAGCAGTGCGTCCCTCAAGCGTCCTCCAAGTCGAATGATTTTTTCCGATTCATCAAAATACGGATTGAGTGGTAATAGCGGACTTTGCTTATGTAACATTTTCCCTTCCGATCGCCTGCAAAGCCTTCCATTTGGCACATACGAACCGCACACAAAAATCCTTCAGAAAGTTCGCTTACCGTGAGAGAATCTACTATTCGAGCAGATTTCGATATCTTGCAATTCCTTATAAATCTATGAATATAGGCCAGCATGCGAATGAGAAATGTGTACGATGAAAACCTTCCTAATATATCGGATCCGTTCTCTTTCTCCACAGAAATAGCGTTGCAGTGCATCTGCTTCTGTTCGCTGGTGACTCGCATATCGGTTCCAGAATCTAGTTTTGTCAATGGCCACTCACAACCTTTAAATCTCAGCCACGGCGGTCCATTCCACCATAATTGGCACGATGCTAATTTAGTAACACTGATACCCCGACTTAGAAGATCGGCAGGATTATCCTCAGATGTTATATGTCGCCATTGTTTCCCATCGCATAGCTCCAAAATTTTGCTTATGCGGTTGGCAACGAAAACCTTCCACCTCGCAGCACCTCCTTGGATCCAGCTCAAAACGATCATCGAATCTGACCAAAAGACAGTATCTGCAAAATCAATATGAATGGTTAAGTGATCCTTTAAATACTTAAATATTTTCGCAGCAATGACTGCTGCACACAATTCCGCTCTTGGAATTGTAAGCTGCGGCTTGATAGGCGCTACCTTACATTTCGCTAAAATTAGTTCCGCATGAAAGGCGTTCTCTCCTATCGGAATTCGTAAGTAAGCCGCCGCACCGTACGCGTATCCTGACGCGTCGCAGAACATGTGTAACTGTGGAGTTCCCTTTGACATTCCCCAAGCAATGTAGCGCGGTATATGAATCTTAGACAAGTTTGGTAGCTCTTGAATGAATTTCTGCCATTCCTTTTGAAGTTCCATTGGTACGTGGTCGTCCCAACTAAGTTTTGTCTTCCACAGAGCTTGCACCATTCGCTTTCCAACAACGGTAATTGGGCTCAACCATCCCATTGGGTCGAATAACCTCGCAATCGTCGAAAGCATCTTTCTCTTCGTTGGTGTACCTGCCGGGAGATCAAAATTAATTTGAAATCGAAACTCATCTTCATTGGGTTTCCAATATAATCCTAACGCTCTAATCGTCTCGTCACCTTGAAAGTTTAGAGGCTCTTTGGTTTCCCGATGTTCTAGAGGTATTCCTTCCAACAGTTGAGAACAGTTGCTGGCCCATTTTCGCAACTCAAAAGATCCCCTTCTCATCATTCCTCTAACTTGAGCTTGCAATTCCTTTGCATCGGAAATACTATTTGCTCCATATAAAACGTCGTCCACATACATCTGACGTTTAAGTACATTGGCTGCCAGCGGGTAGTTATGCTCTTCATCTTCGGCTAACTGCTGCATAACTCTAATGGCCAGATACGGAGCACAGCTCGTGCCAAACATGACCGTGCAGCAGGCATATTCCTCTACCTGGACAGTGTTGTCCGTTTTCCACAAAATTCTTTGAAATTGAGCATCCTTCTTATGTATATTAATACATCTATACATTTTTTCCACGTCCGCAAGGAATGCAAATCTTATTACTCTCCAGTTGATCAGTATTGCTGGAAGCTCCATGTGCAATTTGGGCCCTATTGCTAAGATTTCATTCAAAGATTTCCCATTGCTCGTCTTCATCGATCCGTCAAAGACGACGCGCACCTTGGTAGTCGTTGACGATTCCTTGATTACTGGGTGGTGAGGTAAATAACAATGTGTGGCTCCCCCCGGGTAGCCTGTTTCTTCCGTTTGCCCAGCTTGTGTAACAACCTTTTCCATTTGGCCCAGCTCCAAGTATTCCTTTATGGTTTGGGAATACACCTCCTTCAGGTTGGCATCGTTGCGTAAACGCTTGTCCAAATGGCACAACCGTTTCAAAGCACCTTGACGCGACGACCCAATTACTAACTGGGGATCCAAAGTGGATAGAAATGGCAACCGCACTTGATATTTCCCTGAAGGTAACCGCACATGTGTATTAACAAAATGTTCCTCACACCACAAATCCTCCTTCGACAAAACTTCCGCTGCCTCATCCAACTGTTCAAATTCCCAGAATCTGCGAAGTAATCCTTCTAATTCCGCAGATGATTCGTTTTCCGATACAAACGAAGCTTGCAATCCTTGGTCCAGAAATGCTCGGAACTGTAGTGTAAACCCTTCTGCTGACTGGATCAGAACTAACGCTGTTGGCAATAGCACTTCATAACTAGTCCCAGTTGTACTTGAAGTCCCGCTAATTGCGTTGGAAGTAACTTGTTGAACCTGCTCATTTGGCTCTTTAGTTAGCCGAACCCGATCCAAATGTATGAGCGTGTGATGCCGATCTGCGCATACCGAACAATTGTTTTTAAGTTTGCACCTTCTTGAGTTATGGTTATTCCCCAAACAGTTGAAGCACAAACGTTGCTTCATAACAGCTTCCCTCTGTGCTGTTAGATGCATGCTTTCGAAAACCTTGCAGTCTTGGACGGAATGACCGTTCTCGCAACATATGGCACATTTCTGCTCCGATCGGGCGACAAAGGAAGATTTCACATCTCGGCGCTTCTCAGATGATCCCGATGCTCCCTTTCGATCCTTGTTAGACAATATTGTCCTCTCGCCACTGGCGGACGTAAGCATAGTCCTGTATTGTCCATCGAGATGCGCGGATAATTCTTCGAATGTTGGTAACTCCTGCGAAGTAGCCAGGGATTTTTCCCAGTCCAACCGCAGCTCCGCAGGTAGTTTCTTCGTCACCATGTAAACTATGAAATGACTTTGATCGAAAAGGTTAACGCCAACCTTTTCCAATGATTTAATACAAGAACGACAAGTTTGTAAAAACCCCTTAAGCGAAACAGGGTCATCGCTCTGCACCATTGGCTGTTGTTCTAATACCTGCATATAATGTTGAAACAGAACACGCTTATTATCATATAAGTTTAATAACATTTGCCAAGCTACATGATAATTTGTTCCGATCAGTGTTAGATGTTGGATATCTTTGATTGCTTCCCCTGACAAAGAATCTTTGAGGTAATGGAATCGATGTAGATCAGTGAGTCTAGGGCTATTATGAACTCGCGCTTCAAATATTTCCTTAAATGCCGGCCAATCTACAAATTCACCGCTAAATATAGGCAATTTAACCGTTGGAAGTTTAACCTCATCGATCATTGGTCTGGTGCTATAAACCCTGACGGTGGCGCGTTGCGATGCCCATCCTGAAAATCAAGATTGTTAATTCCTGTTGATGCCAAAAGTCGATCCTTAGTCTCATTTAGGTCAGTTCTAATCTGCGCCACACTATCAATATACGCTTCTTGGAACTTTCCTTCAAGATCTGCCTCCATATAATCGTTCCGAATCAATTCGTCATCCGCACGCACCAATTTTCGATGGTTCTCTCGGAAATCCATGCGAATATTGGCCAGAGATTCTAATCTAGTCTCCATATGCACTTCCGAATTATTAGTGCCAGCTTTCCGAAAGTTCTCTAACATACGGCGTACCGAATCAATCAAAGCTGATTGCTCCGCAATTAATTCCTCAAATGTCTCAGCCATGACCTTGACCCTCTTTCTCACAACAAAACACAGTGCACTAACCTTCTACAATAACCTGTTCGCGCTCCAGCGTAGTCCAAGTAGCGACCCACAGATAATCCACTCAGTCCAAGAGAAGTCTTCCCGGGTTTCGGCACCAAAATGTAAAATAAAAGAGAAGAGCACAGAGGGTGCATCTGAATAGATTGACTGTCGCTCGCAGAATAATTGTCGGTTTTACATTTCGTTTTCACCGAAGCTGCAGCTCTCCAAATTATGTATATACATATGAACAAATTAACTGTGATCTGGTTCGATCTTTCGAACAAGACTACGAATAAAGGCAAAGAAGAATGTCTGTAACTAGAGAGCTTACAGTGTGACGTCAGTTACACTGCAAGTTCTCGTGTTGACAATATACAGTCCAAACACGGTTCATGCATAACATAGTTAGATCTACAAATATTTAAAGTAAGAGGAACATAGTTCCTTGTAATTCTATTAGGGACGGAGAAGTTTATGCGACCCAGTAACTCGGGACTCTCCACATCCCCGTGAATAAGTTTATAAATAAAAGTTGTGCCAAGCATTGTTCTACGGTTTAATAAAGATAGTAGATTAATTAGGATAAGTCTACTAGCGTAGGATGGTAAAATAAGGCTTGCATTCCAGTTAAGGCCCCGTAAAGCAAATAATAAAAAGTTCTTTTGCACAGACTCTATCCGGTCTATATGTACACCATACTGAGGACTCCAAACTGCTGAACAGTACTCCAGAATTGGACGGACTAGTGAGACGAACAGAGTCTTTGTAACATAGGTATCATCAAATTCCTTTGACCACCTTTTAATAAATCCAAGTACTCCCCTGGCTTTATTCACCATAGAAGTAATATGGTCACAAAACTTAAGTTTTGGGTCAAGAAGGACGCCAAGGTCATCAACATGCGTAATTCTAGACAACGCACAGCCACCCAGCGTATACGTGGCATATTGTGGGTGCACCCGAAAAAATGTCATTATTGTACTTAACATTTAGCGCTATTTAAATCCAAAAGATTTTCACAACACCATGTTTGAAAAGCATTTATTTCCGATTGTAAGTCTGAACTGCTGGAAATTTCGTTATATTGCAGGCATAACTTAACGTCATCTGCGTACATAAGGACACGCGACCTTGTCAAGATTAGAGGGAGATCGTTTATAAATAAAGTAAAAAGAAGTGGGCCAAGGTGGCTTCCTTGTGGGACGCCTGAAGTAACTCGGATCAAATTAGAGATCGAGTTTTTAAAGAGGACTCGTTGAGTCCTACCACTTAGATAACTTAATATCTATGTTAAAAGCTCACATGGAAACCCTAATAAGTCTAGCTTTAAGAGGTTTGTCGTCGTAGATCTTCGCCTTATAAATCCATGTTGACATGGAGATATAATTGATCTACAAAGATGTTGCAAGTGGGGTGTAATAGTGTTTTCGAAAAGCTTTGTGTTCAGTTTACTGCTTGTCCCGATAGTTTGAGAGCGACCCGATCAGCTGATCGTTCGGTCATCTGGACCTGTGTAGGGCGAGAGCAGAGAAAAGGGAACGCAACCAGAAGCAACAGTCTGCATGGTCGAACAACGCTGAACGCACGCCGCCGGTCTAACGAAATTTGCACGTTATCATACACTTGTTATTCTTGGAATCGGAATAATTATAACGCTTTGAATTTATCCTTTTGTGTATGCCTTTGCCTGGGAACCTCTCGCACAATGACCCCTCGTTGACCTAATACAAGGGGACACAACTGAACAATTTGGGATGACGGATAATTTGGATTTGCCTCTGTAATTACCTTTCTTATGAAGGGGAATAACAAATGACTCCTTCCAAATAAGTGGGAAATGAGATGTTTTCAAAAACAAGGTAAACAATTTGTGCAGAGGTCTTTTTTTTTTCGCGCGGAGTCCCACGGCCCACTTACCCGCCCAACCGACCGAGGGGCGCAGCCGTAACAAGTCGGGGCAGTCAATATCACCATGTTAAGGTTATAAATAAAGATAGTACCAAGCATCGTTCTACGGTTGGCTAGGGATGGTAAATTAATCAAAAGAAGTCTACTAGAATGAGAAGGTAAGATAAGATTTGCATCCCAGTTTAGGCGCCGTAAAGCAAAAAGAAGGAAGTTTTTTTGTACAGATTCAATACGACCAATATGTATTCCGTATTGTGGACTCCAGACGGGAGACCCATACTCCAGAATCGGACGGACTAGCGAAATAAATAAAGTTTTAGTCAAATAAGGAACATCGAATTCTTTTGACCACCTTTTAATAAATCCAAGCACTCCTCTGGCTTTATTAACCATGGACGAAATGTGATTAGAAAATTTTAGTTTAGGGTCCAAGAGAACGCCAAGATCGTTTACAAGAGTTATTCTATCCAAAGAGCTGCCACTTAACGTGTAAGTCGCGTATATCGGATTGGCCCGATAAAAAGTCATCAGCTTGCACTTGGAACCGTTTAAATTTAGTAAATTATCTCGGCACCAGTTTTTAAAATTATCTAGATCGGATTGCAAGTCTAAATGACAGAGTTTCAGCACAGTTTTTAAGCACGCAGCCTGGAACTCCGTCCGGACCCGGTGAATAGACTGGCTTAACTTTATGGAGATCCAAGAGAAGGGAGCTTTCGCTTAACCTCGGACAAAAAATCAAGTTCGACTTTGACATTGCATTTGAATAAGACGTATTTGGACGGGGTGAAACAGAATATGTTGTCTCGAAAAACTGGGCAAATATATCGGCAATTGCCTGATTAGTATTTTGTAACAGAGCCTGAAGCGTTTGTACGACCTCGTATATATATAGTGATCCTGAAAGTAGGCTCTATAAATACATAGGTACATATGCACTTAGCTTTTGTGTTGTCAAAATTGGTTGACCTCAGCTGCAGCTGCATTAGATCAGCTGGCATAACTCAGCTGCAACAGAGTCGCAAAGCTCGGCTTCCGCACCGCAGCCAACCTTACAGACCCGCATCCGAATTCTGGACACGTTCTTTTCTTTTAACGTTTTCAAAGCGATCACACGCGTTCAATTCGAGTGCGGCAGGCTAAGTCCAAAAAGTTACACAAGTTTTGAAAATCGAGTGCAGCACGCTAAGTCCCCAAAAAAAGGTACGCAAACAAGTTTTGAAAATCAAGTGGGATATTTGTTTATATTGTCGGCAATCAATCCAGGCATTTTCTCGAATACCATTGGATCGGCGAGCCGTATTGGCCACCTGCGGCTGCAGCAAGTGCATCGAGGGACGCTCCCAACAAACACCGGAAGATCGACGGATACCCACAGTGTCCACGGGAGCACCCCTTTGCAGCCGTACTTGCAGTCACGCGGTCGCCCACCGTGTCCACGGGAGCACCCTCAGCGGACAACCAAGCACCAGCAGTTTTACATCGAGATCTAAGGCCTAAAGTTCTCACAGCGTTCATCTAATCTAAGCTGACAGAAAAGCCCTCTTTTTGTAACCGCCTCAGCCGGCTCACCCTCTGTATTTAACAGCAGCAGCAATTAATTAGGCAGCAAACAAGAGCAGCAGCAGCTCGTTAGTTCGTGCAGAGTGAATATGTAGTCCTTGGCCAAAACGCGAGTTTTAAGGCTCGATCACGTGCAATGGAAAATTACCCAACGGGGTAAGGGAGAGCCAGAAAGTGAATCCGCAGCTGAGGTTTGCCCGTCGCCGATACACTCGCAAATAGTGAACAGCCGTGCTCATGGATTCGCAGCTTCTTAAATATTTTAAAGGAATATAAATTCGCACAGTGTTAGAATTTCTTTAACTTTTTTTTTCCACCACGGATGAGTGCTAGATCGGCCAGAGTCACAAAATATGCGCAGAATGACGCACTGAGAGAAAAGTTTGAAATAATATTGAATTAAATATTAAATAAAAATTATTTCAGGAACAGAAAATATAGTCGAAGGTAGAACCGAATGAAAGAATAAAATTATAATCATGTAACGGTTCGGTGTTAGGAATTGTTAATTAAGAAAATAGTTGGTTGTCTAAAACATGTGAATGCTCTGTATTTATTTTACCCATTGCGAACCAGAGTCGCTATTCTTTTGCAGACACCGCTCGGGAGATCGACCTTTCGTTGTGGAGAATACACCAAGTGAGTTCCTACAAAACCATTTTTATTCTTTGGTTAATTTATACTCGGCATTCGAATTTATTGATTAATAAAATAGTCAAACAAAAGTAAAAGAGATCATGCTAAAAGCGAATTAAATTGCAGATGTATATGAACATTAGCAAAACATTTGTTGTCCTAAAGCCGAACGCGATTCATTATTAGAAGAACAGAAAAAAAACGAGGACGGAATCTAACTTCGGCAAGCCGAAGTTTTAATACCCTTGCAGACTTAGCCGCAATTGCTAAAATTGAAAAAGTAGCGAAAAGAAAAACAAATGTTTAAAATAATAAGCCCGAAGTCTTCTTAATAAAAAACATCAAATTTTGACCGATTTCACCCTATTGTTCCTATGGGAGCTATAGGATATACACGTCCGATCAGCACGCGCTTTTACCTTGATGAAGGAATGCATAAAAAAATACGATTTGAAAAAATGTATGTCAATAGCTTTTACACTGCGCGAAATATGCTGAAAAACATCAAATTTGGACCGATTTTACCCTATTGTTCCTATGGGAGCTATAGGATATAGACGTCCGATCGGCACGCGCTTTTACCCTGATCAAGGTTTGCATAAAAAAATACGATTTGGAAAGATTCATGTCAATAGCTTTTACACTGCGCGAAATATCATCAATTCTTGCTAGATATACCCGATTGTTCCTATGGGAGCTATAAGATATAGACGTCCGATCGGCACGCGCATTTACCCTGATAAAGGTTTGCATAAAAAAATACGATTTGGAAAGATTCATGTCAATAGCTTTTACACTGCGCGAAATATCATCAATTCTTGCTAGATATACCCGATTGTTCCTATGGGAGCTATAAGATATAGACGTCCGATCGGGGCGATTTTCAAACTTGATCTGCGTACACATGTTTTAGGACGAGTGTGAAAGTTTCAGATCGCTAGCTTTTAACCTGAGCTCGCAAACGGTATTGAAACAGACGGACAGACGGACAGACGGACATGGCTATATCGACTCCCCTATTGATCCTGATCAAGAATATATATACTTTATAGGGTCGGAAACGTCTCCTTCACTGCGTTACAAACTTCTGACCAAAATTATAATACCCTCTGAAAGGGTATAATAAATAATTAAATAATAAAACTAGTAAGAAAATAAAATTAAATAAAAACACTTAGAGAAAAACAACCTTTAGAACCATATAATGGAAAATATATGTTTTGGGGGAAGACAACAAAAATGCCACCCTTACGTTTTGTAATAATAACGCTTTTAATTTTATCAGTTTATGTACGTGTTGTGTTTATTCTGCCAGTCGAATCTGCACTGCTGCAGCCGAAAGCCTGGCTTCATATTTTAATTTGGGTTTTACAATGTAGTCGCTGAATACGTAGCGCGACAGCTTAGCGAGATAAGGCAGATATAAAGAGGAGAGCGCAAGAGCGCTACAGGTTCAGCCATACACCTATGCGCACTAGACTAGTCTAGGCGGGCTGCTCCGAACATACTCCCCCGTTGGAGGAAATAGGGCTCCAACTAAATGGGAATCGATGGGCAGAACGGCTAACTTGGCGACGGCTCTCTTGACTAGACCCGTAGCTGTACGGACCATAGCTACTCTGACGACACCGTCCTCGCCTGGAACGACTCCTTGGATGCACCCCAGCTGCCATTTCAAGGGTGGAAGGTTGTCCTCCTTCAGCAACACGATGCTTCCGACCTTGATGTTGGATGTTTCGACGCGCCACTTACTCCTTTCTTGGAGCAAGGATAAATACTCGCTGCTCCACCGCTTCCAGAATTGCTGCTGCATCTGTGTCACCCTTTGCCATCTGCTGAGGCGGCCTTCTCGGAGATGCGTGATATCAGGCTCAGGAAACTTTGTGTAGCTGGAGCCTTTCAGGAAATGGGCCGGCGTTAACACGTCAAGACTTTCAGCGTTTTCTGAAATAGGACAGAGTGGACGGGAGTTAAGAATGGCAGAAATCTCATAAGCGAGAGTTCTCAATTCATCGAGGCCCAAGATGGAAGCACCGACGACTCTATAAAAATGAAATTTGGCCGATTTAACAGCCGCCTCCCATAAACCACCGAAATGTGGGGCACGCGGAGGTATGAACTTCCAATCAATCCCATCAGCTAAGCAAGAGGAAGCTATCGCAGCCGTGTGGGGTTCGCTTAGAAATAGATTCTTCAGCTCGGTTAGCTCGCTCTTAGCGCCGACAAAATTCGTCGCATTGTCACTCCAAATAGTGCGCGGAGTGCCTCTCAGGCTGGTGAATCTTCTCAACGCTGCGATGAAAGAATCCGTTGTGAGATCCTGGACGACTTCCAAATGCGTGGCCTTCGTAGAGAAGCAGACAAAGACGGCTATGTAGCACTTGTGAGGCGCCTTGTTGCGGGCCTCTGCCTTATGATAAAATGGTCCACAATAATCTACTCCCGTGGTATGAAATGCTGGGTTAGGCTGAACTCGATTGGCTGGCAGGCTGCCCATAACGTGCTCCCAAGTGACAGGCTTCATCCGAAAACATCTGACGCATTTGTTGATGACGGTAGCCACGAACTTTCGTCCTCCAATTGGCCAATACCTTTGCCTTAATGTGGCAAGTAACGCTTGCGATCCTGCGTGCAAGTATTTTATATGAAAATATACGATGATTGCCTTTGTAACTGGATGATCCTTGGGTAACAATATCGGATGCTGAGTATCGTAGTCCAGATTTGCATTCTGAAGTCTTCCACCAACGCGAAGTAATCCATCGGAGCCGATTATTGGTCTCAGCGAAATCAGCTTGCTCTTCTGTGGACACGGCCTGCCCTGGCTAAGACATCCATACTCCTTGGCTAAGTGAACCTGTTGGATGCTCCTCAGAAGAAGTACGGTCCCCGAATTGAGCTCCTCAACGGTAATACGGTTCCTTGAAGGTGAAGATTTTGCTCTGCAATTCGAAATGAACCGATAAATGAACGCAAATACACGCTGCAACTTATGAAAAGAGTTAAGGAATTTGCAGTTGATCGAAATGTCAGTGCAAACAGTTCCAACTAGCGCCGCGGAACGACGTTCTGGAAGATCCTTAACTGCATTTGGAAGAGAGGGCCATTTTGACGAGCTTTGCAGCAGGAATGGAGGCCCGTTAGCCCACAGGGAGTGCTCCAGCAATTCTCTCGGGGTACAGCCTCGCGATACGACATCCGCCGGATTTAAGCTTGTTGGAACATGGTGCCAAGTCATGCCTTTTGTCATCTCCTGAATTTTCGCGATTCTGTTGGATACAAATACGTTGAAATCCCTCGGAGGCTGCCGAATCCACGCCAGTACGATAGACGAGTCGGACCAGCAATAAAAGTCGCATTCGAAATCGATGGTTTCCTTGACGCTTACGATAAGCTCCGCCAATAAAAGCGCTGCCGACAACTCCAATCTTGGAATTGTCAAAGCCTTTAAAGGGGACACTCTCGACTTTGCGCAGAGCAAATGGACCTTTGCTTCTCCATTGGCCTCCGACCGCAAGTATAAACACGCTCCATAAGCCGCTATGCTAGCATCGCAGAATCCATGCAACTGGATGGAAGACTGAGGTTGCATTACGAATCGTGAAAATTTCAAGTTTTGGACGATCGATAACTGAGAGGTCAACTCCCCCATGACGAAAGAATAGGCTCTGGTAATGTGTCATCCCAATCCACGTTAGCATTCCATATTGATTGCAAAAGATCTTGGCCCTTGTGACAATAGATCCTTCACCAGACGACGAATTTCCCTAACCTCTTCAATTGACTCGCCACCAGAGATTAAATCATCCACGTAGAAGTCCCTACGAACAATTTTTGCTCCAATTGGAAACGAATCCTCCTCATCATAAGAGAGCTGATGCATGGCTCTTATAGCCAAAAAGGCAGCGGGCTTGGTACCATAAGTCACCGTGTTCAATTTGTAAACACTCAACTCATCCGTGGACTTCTCTCGCCAAACAATACACTGCAAAAAGTCATCCTGGTGGGACACACGCACGCAGCGGTACATCCTGCAGATGTCTCCACAGAGGGCAACTTTAAAAAATCGGAAGCGAAGTAGAATGTTAAAGATTTTTTGCTGAATTGTTGGCCCTGCAAGAAGCAAGTCGTTCAGAGAGCTGCCAGAAGTAGTTCTAGCAGACCCATCAAAGACGACCCGGAGCTTTGTGCTCGTACTTTCCTGCTTATGTACACAATGGTGGGGCAAGAAGAATTGTGGTACTGTTGGATCCTTTGGTGCGAGAGACATGTGGCCTAAGTTGATGTATTCCTGGAGAAAGGCCGAATACTGAGCTTTGAGAACAGGGTTTCTATCTCGCTTAGCTTCCAAACTCCTAAAACGACGTCGAGCTAGGCAATAGGAATCACCTAGAGTTTCGAATCCCGAAGTGGATAAGAGACGAACAGAGTATTGACCATTCCCAAGTCTAGTGCTGTTTTCCTTGAACAGTTGTTCGCATTGCAAGTCCTCAGGCAACAGTGCTGGCTTTGATGGATTACAATCCTCAATTTCCCAAAATCGCTTTACTATGGCAGCAAGTGCGTCATCCTCAGAATGATCCGTAGTATCCTTGACAATGGCGGCTAAGACAGACTTATGATTTGGAGTAGTCGACATCCCACCAGAAACGATCCAACCAAGTTTGGTGTTTTGGAGTGTTGGCAACATGCTATCCAAATGTATTTGCCCCATAGCAATTAGTTCGAAAAACAGACCAGCGCCAATTAACAAGTCGATTCGTTGTGATTGGTTGAAATAAGGGTCAGCGAGCGAAATGTTTTGTGGAATCCTCCATCCTGATGTATTTATGTTGAAATTCGGCTGATAATCAGTGATACTGTGAGTCACAACAGCTGTGAATGACGCACGATAGTCTGCATCCCGTGATTGCGCAAAAATATCCACTGATTTATCAGAGTTCATAGAGGACTCACCGATCCCAGAAATTAGTGTATGCGAATGCCTATATTTCAAATTTAACTGGCTAGCTAGGCGCGTAGTTATAAAGTTCAATTGAGAAGCGGAATCTAAGATTGCTCGACAGGGCATAAATGAACCAACCCTATTTTTTACATAGACAATAGCAGTAGGCAGCAACACGTAATTTATTGGCACAGTATTTGAAGCATTTGGTGGAGGGTGCGATACCTGACGATCAAGTTGTGAGCATGACACCAGTGCTGATGAAGTAGATGGTGATGGCTGCGAGCTCGAGAGTGGGTCTGATGATGGAGGTGGTGCGGATGAGTCAGGGGTCATATGCAATAGTGAGTGGTGCTTCATGCGACAATATCTGCAATGAGTTGATTTGCATTGCTGCAAACTATGCCCCTTGCGCAAACAGTTTAGACAAAGGTGCATTTTCTTGGCTTCTCTAAATCGAAGATGAGGGCTCAAATTTAAAAATCTAGAGCACTTTGGCAAATAATGATCTCTCGCATCGCAAAATAGGCATATTGGATGATTTAAGTTAGTAGAAGACGCAATGAGTGCACTTGGGTTATATTTATGCACATTTTTTCCCACCTGATGGCCTGGTGTTTGCGTTACCAAAGCTTGATCCAAATTTTCCATCATCCTGCATCTCCTCTCCAAAAACGACTCCATAGCAGTCCATGAAGATAACTCAGCGATTGGCAAATCCTCTTCCCATTTTTCCCGAGTCCGTTGATCCAGCTTGTGAACGACGATATGAATCAGTAATCCATCCAAAATTTGCTGAGTAGTGGCCAGCGTTTGGATTGCCCGAAGATGTGCGTTCATAGAATCGCTGAGCTCACGAAGACCCTTGGCAGATCCCTTCTCGACACCTTTTAAACCAAATATTGCTTGAACGTGTGCCTGAAAATGTAAAACTTTATTATCAAATCGATTTATGAGCAGATTCAAAGCCTTTTTATAATTGTCATTTGAAGGTTCGAGCGAGCGTATGGTCTCCAGAGCCACGCCGCCTAGACTAGACCGTAAATATTGCAGCTTTTCAATGTCGCTTAGCTCGTCATCATTTCCAATGACCGCGGTGAACGTTGCGAGAAAGTCCGGCCACTCAGCATAAGATCCATGAAATCGAGCAATCTCCAGGTTCGGTAATCGAGGCTTCCGTGTCCGAAAAGAAAGATCAGAATGGTGGTTGATGTCTATAGATGTGGAGTTGGCAGCTGTGCTACCCAACAATTGCAATTTGCGCTGGGCCGCTAAGCCTCTATTGAGCTTCGCCTTCACATCCATAAAAACCTCCGAAAATTCCCATCGCCTATCACTCGAAGTCTCCTTTAAATCCAGCCGTTCCAGCGATGTCTGTGCGGAGTCAAACGACGAATTTAAGGAATTGACCCAGTCCAATCGCGCGAGAAGATCAGCTTCATCCAACTGATCTATAGACTCAGTTGTTAAATATAATTTCATCGCGTTTGTTTGCCGCAGAATTGATTGCACTTTGGCGCGAAAAAATTCTATTTCATTTGGCGCGTCATTTTGAGGCCGAACCGCGTTTTCTGGAGCAGCCATTTCTTAGTCGCACACAAAAAAAAAAATAAAAGAAAAATGTCCGAACCGGTTAAGAGGGGTGAATAACCTTTTAACCTTTGCCGCGAAAAATGCGCGACACCAAGCGTCGTCGAAAACGCAACGGAACTTTGTTGTTGTTGTTCCGCCTTATAACAGCGGACTTGAAATTATGTATATGTATGCACTGCACTATGCACTTTTAGAATAGTTAAATGTTATTCTCCTTTTGTTTATAATTTGCAGCACAACACTGTTTTGATTTTTTCACAGCGCGAAATGTACAAAAAGATCAACAGCCTGCCGGCTTTTCACAGCGCGAAATGTAAAACTTAAACGGCCAGCTGTGTGCACTTGTATGTAAGTCCGTGTGTTTGTGACCGAATGCCCGCAAACGACAGCGAAACCAAAAATATATTGTTTAAACGATATAAAACAATAATAAAACCGAGTTGCAGACGGCAAATAAAACAGCGATCACGTCGGGGTCACCAAATGTTTTGGGGGAAGACAACAAAAATGCCACCCTTACGTTTTGTAATAATAACGCTTTTAATTTTATCAGTTTATGTACGTGTTGTGTTTATTCTGCCAGTCGAATCTGCACTGCTGCAGCCGAAAGCCTGGCTTCATATTTTAATTTGGGTTTTACAATGTAGTCGCTGAATACGTAGCGCGACAGCTTAGCGAGATAAGGCAGATATAAAGAGGAGAGCGCAAGAGCGCTACAGGTTCAGACATACACCTATGCGCACTAGACTAGTCTAGGCGGGCTGCTCCGAACAATATATATATATATATATTTTTTTAATATTAAGTGAAACTTAATTAAGTGGAACAAACAATGAAATTTCTCAATATTTTATATATATTAAGCCCTTATTAAAATTTAATATTACCTTATACTATTACCTTTATCCCTATGAAGATCAAACTATTTGATTTTTTTTGTTATTTAAACCTCCAAAGTTCTTATTCCCTTTTATTATTAACGTTTGCATTTGTATTCCACTTAGGCCTTTGCCCAATGTCAATGTTGCACTGGCAACATAGGTATAGAATTTAATTTAGATTATTAAAAATGGATTTAAACGAAATTATGGAGTAGTTATTTGGCCAGAACTCTGCTGATGATCATCCGGTCGTAAGGGTATCTAAAGGGATCACGCGAATTATAAATTGGATCTAGTGATCTTAGTTAGGGCGGGCCACAGGCGTACTAACATCGGCGTCTCGTTTACCGAATTTTCCTTTTCCTGTTTCCTTCTCTTAGTTTAATCTATCTTTCCACTGGAATTAATTTACTTTCTCCCGGTTCCTCTCCATTGTCTACGATTTAATTTCGTCCGTCGTCGCAAGCACGCTCAATTTCTCGATTAATAATAATAGGCAAGTACCAGATCTGAATTAGCCAGACCTCCACCCCCAAAGCCGACGAGCTAGAGCCGGATACTATAGCGTGACCCGCGAAGTCAGATCTGTGTTCAATACTGTGTAACATAAGGTTGCACGTTACAATTTGCCGTAGAGTTTTCCAATGGTAGCGATGCAGGGTAACAGGCTGATTTACGCTTAGTGTTAACAAAATTTTAAAACTGTTTTGGATCTTGTGAAAATTGGACCCTACAACGAGTCAGATAGCTTTTATAACACCGGGCGTTAAGCACGATAAAATTTGACAGAGGTGCATGAGGTGTTGGGGCCACTACTTTATTTTTATCGGACAGAGCGGAAGTACCTAGCGGCGCCACATCGGATCTAGCAACTTCGGGTACCGAATCACTTTTTGCCCCCGATGAGCTGGAATCGAATCGCGGGTAGCAGGTTGCACGGCACCTGCCATAGAATGCCCACCGACCGCGACTTTTTTGCGCTTTGGGGAATCGGGCTCAGCTAGCATGCGACTAGTGAGCTGCGATTCAAGCGCCACGAGCAGGTCCGTATTTTTACGGCAGTTCCGGATTAATTCCGTAACATTGCTTTTTGTGAGACGCCTAATAGATATTGCCTGGTTGTCATATACGATGCATTCGTCGCAGGTGTAGCGTAGGCCACTCCTCTTATCGATGGCATCGCGAACCAGGCCAGAATAGCCAATACACTTTGCGTGATAAATTTTATCACATGTATGGCAAGAAATACTTTGCTGTCCAGCCGAGATAACTTTCTTGCAATTTTTCAATTAACAGAAAGCCATTATCACTGACAACGGAAAACTGTGCACTATAGCGGACAAAAGAATATCGAAAGCGCTCAAAAACTTTTTAATGAGAGAACAAGGAGAGCGACAGAGCGGGAGCGAAACACCGAATAACTTTGATGTTAGGCACCACGAAACGAGATAGAAACGAAAAGAGAGAGAGAGCGGGATTATTAACCGATTAACTGCGGTATATGACACCTCTGACAGATATTACCGTTAGAGTGCGAGCCGTTCCAACAGCGCCCAACGACGAAGAGAAAGACTGAAAAGAGGGGCAATATAAAAAAATAACAACAAACCAGCACCGAATTAATTTCTGATAAACACTTTTTATTTTCTAAACACAAGTTATTCACGATGCACTCGCGAAGCGAACGGAAAGTATTTAAAAGACACTTAAAGGTGTAGAAACGTTAAAAAGATTTAGGTAAGTCCCGGTGGTTTCAACAAGAAAAATTAAAATTCGGAGCGCAAAACAAAAACACGATCGTTCACTGGGAAGATCGCTTTATGATCTTGATAAGGATCGCGTCCTGTCCGTCTGTATGTTTCTACGCGAACTAGTCTCTCAGTTTTAAAGATATCGAATTAAAACTTTACACACACCCTTTGTTCCTTTGCACGCAGTATATAAATCGGAATCGCCGGGATCGGACGACTATATCCTATAGCAGCTATATAACTGATTGATCGGAAATGCCATAACTTTGGTGTTTGTAAAGTTAGGTATTTTGGAATTTTCTATGGGTTTTATTTTTGGCCAACCAATCCGACCTACAAAAGTATTAAGTATTAAGTATTAAGTATTAAGAATGCATCAAATAAATAATTTTGGAGAATCTAATTTAGAGAATATTCTGCAAGGGTATATCAACTTCGGCTCCGCTCGAAGTTAGCTTTCCTTTCTTGTTAAAAATGAAATTGATTACATATGGCTAATCTTTTTATACCCTTGCTGAGGGTATTATAATTTTGGTCAGAAGTTTGTAACGCAGTGAAGGAGCCGTTTCCGACCACATAGAGTATATATATTATTGATCAGCATCACCAGGAGAGTCGATATAGCCATGTCCGTCTGTCCGTCCGTCTGTCCGTCCATCCGTCCGTCCGTCCGTTTCTACGCAAACTAGTCCCTCAGTTTTTAAGCTATCTGCTTAAAAAAGTTGTCTTTCAGGTAGTATATAAGTCGAAACAGCCGGGATCGGCCGACTATATCCTATAGCCGCCATATAACTGATTAATCGGAAATGCCATATTTTTGGTGTTTTTATACCCTTACAGAGGGTATTATAATTTTGGTTAAGTAAAAGTATAAAGTATAAAGTAAATATATTCTATTTTTTCGGACGTTGATGCACTATGATCAGCGCAAACAAGTGGCCCTTACGACACCAAGCAGTGCTTGTTACGCGCGGAGCCCTATTACTTAATGGGCGTAAAAACGAAATCGCGAAAAGTGAAAAAGGACAATATAGAAGGGTACAAACTAAGTTAGAAATACGTACGAGACTAATACTAATACTAATTTTGTGCTAAGTAAGATAAAATTAATGCTTTTAGGCTTGGCAAAGAGTCGGTAGTAGAAATAAGATGGTATAGTCTATTGTAGTCGTTACACAGTACTCTAAACGGTTCATGCATATCAAAGTTAGATCTACAAATATTTAATGTAAGAGGAACATAGTTCCTGGTAATTCTATTAGGCACGGAGAAGCTTATGCGACCCAGTAACTCGGGACTCTCCACATCCCCGTGAATAAGTTTATAGATAAAAGTTGTGCCAAGCATCGTTCTACGGTTTACTAAGGATGGTAGATTAATTAGGAGAAGTCTACTAGAGTAGGATGGTAAAATAAGGCTCGCATTCCAGTTAAGGCCCCGTAGAGCAAATAATAAAAAGTTCTTTTCAGTTAAGGCCCCGTAAAGCAAATAATAAAAAGTTCTTTTGCACAGACTCTATCCGGTCTATATGTACACCATACTGAGGACTCCAAACTGCTGAACAGTACTCCAGAATTGGACGGACTAGTGAGACGAACAGAGTCTTTGTAACATAGGTATCATCAAATTCCTTTGACCACCTTTTAATAAATCCAAGTACTCCCCTGGCTTTATTCACCATAGAAGTAATATGGTCACAAAACTTAAGTTTTGGGTCAAGAAGGACGCCAACATGCGTAATTCTAGACAACGCACAGCCACCCACCGTATACTTAGCCCTATTTAAATCCAAAAGGTTTTCACAACACCATGTTTGAAAACTCTGAACTGCTGGAAATTTCGTTATATTGCAGGCATAACTTAACGTCATCTGCGTACATAAGGACACGCGACCTTGTCAAGATTAGAGGGAGATCGTTTATAAATAAAGTAAAAAGAAGTGGGCCAAGGTGGCTTCCTTGTGGGACGCCTGAAGTAACTCGGATCAAATTAGAGATAGAGTTTTTAAAGAGGACTCGTTGAGTCCTTCCACTTAGATGGAAACCCTAATAAGTCTAGCTTTAATACAAGAAGCGAGTGATTTACTGAATCAAACGCTTTACTAAAATCAGTGTAAACGACGTCAGTCTGCATGTTCTTTTTGAAGCCATTTATTACAAAAGACGTTAGCTCCAAGAGGTTTGTCGTCGTAGATCTTCGCCTTATAAATCCATGTTGACATGGAGATATAATTGATCTACAAAGATGTTGCAAGTGGGGTGTAATAGTGTTTTCGAAAAGCTTTGTGTTCAGTTTACTGCTTGTCCCGATAGTTTGAGAGCGACCCGATCAGCTGATCGTTCGCTCATCTGGACCTGTGTAGGGCGAGAGCAGAGAAAAGGGAACGCAACCAGAAGCAACAGTCTGCACGGTCGAACAACGCTGAACGCACGCCGCCGGTCTAACGAAATTTGACATTATCATTCACTTTTTAATCTTGGAATCAGAATAATTATAACGCTTTGAATTTATCCTTTTGTGTATGCCTTTGCCTGGGAACCTCTCGCACAATGACCCCTCGTTGACCTAATACAAGGGGACACAACTGAACAATTTGGGATGACGGATAATTTGGATTTGCCTCTGTAATTACCTTTCTTATGAAGGGGAATAACAAATGACTCCTTCCAAATAAGTGGGAAATGAGATGTTTTCAAAAACAAGGTAAACAATTTGTGCAGAGGTCTGCACAAAGTTTTAGCACTGTATTTAAGCACGCAGCCTGGAACTCCGTCCGGACCCGGTGAATAGACTGGTTTAACTTTATGGAGATCCAAGAGAAGGGAGCTTTCGCCTAACCTCGGAATGGCTGGGATCGGCGGACTATATCCTATAGCAGCCATATAACTGATTGATCGTGAAAACCATAACTTTGGTGTTTGTAAAGTTAGGAAGCTTGGATTTTTTGTGGGATTTATTTTGGCCAATCAATATTATTTGATATTGAATATTTGACTTTTAAGTTTTAATCATATTTACCTAAAGGAAAAAACCGTTATTTCGAATAAATAAAAAAAAAGGCCATCTCTTGAAATTTTATAATTTAAAAAACAATCATTTGCACACCTTTTAAAAATAGTTAATTTTAACAAAAAACCTTTGCCCACCTCTTAAAACAGGCATTTCTGAACAAAAAACGTTTGCCCACCCGTTAATATCCAACAAATAAAAGAGTCCCATGTTTGCCCATCGCTTGAAATTTATCACTTTGCGTGATAAATTTTATCACATGTATGGCAGGAAATACTTTGCTTTCCAGCCGAGAAAAGAAAGCCATTATCACTGAGCACGGACCACTGTGCACCATGGCGGACAAAAAAAATCGAAAGCGCTCAAGAACATTTTAATAAGAGAACAAGGAGAGCGACAGAGCGGGAGCGAAACACCGAATAACTTTGATGTTAGGCTCCACGAAACGAGATAGAAACGAAAAGAGAGAGAGAGAGCAGGATTATTAACCGATTAACTCCGGTATAAGACACCTCTGAGAGATATTACCGTTGGAGTGCGTGCCGTTCCAACAGCGCCCAACGACGAAGAGAAAGACTGAAAAGAGGGGCAATAGAAAACAATAACAACAAGCCAGCACCGAATTAATTTCTGATAAACACTTTTTATTTTCTAAACACAAATTAATCACGATGCACTCGCGAGACGAACGGGATGTTGTTAAAAGACACTTAAAGATGTAGAAACGTTAAAAAGATTTAGGTAAACTCCGGTGGTTTCAACAGGAAAAATGAAAATTCGGAGCGCAAAACAAAAACACGACCGTTCACTGTGAAGATCGCATCATGATCGCGTCCTGAGTTGATATAAGCATGTCCGTCTGCCGTCTGTCTGTCCGTCTGTCTGCCGTCTGTCTGTCCGTCTGTCTGTCCGTCTGTCTGTCCGTCTGTCTGTCCGTCTGTATGTTTCTACGCGAACTAGTCTCTCAGTTTTAAAGATATCAAATTGAAACTTTGCACACAACCTTCGTTCCTTTGCACGCTGTATATAAAACGGAACGGCCGAGATCGGCCGACTATATCCTAGAGCCGCCATATAACTGATTGATCGGAAATGCCATAACTTTGGTGTTTGTAAAGTTAGGAAATTGGGATTTTCTATGGGTTTTAATTTGGCCAATCAATCCGACCTACCAAATTTCATAAGGATCGGCCGACTATATCCTATAGCCGCCATATAACTGATTGATCGGAAATGCCATAACTTTGGTGTTTGTAAAGTTAGGAAGCTCGAATCGGCGACTATATCCCATAGATGCCATATAACTGAACGATCGGAAATGCAATAAATTTGTTGTTTTAAAAGTTAGGAAGTTGAAATTTTGGTTTTATTTTGGGCCAATCAATCCGACCTAACAAATTTCATAAGGATCGGTCGACTATATCCTACAGCTGGCATATAACTGAACGATTGGAAATGCCATAACTTTGGTGTTTTTGAAGTTAGGAAGTTGGGATTTTTATGAGTGTTAAGAATGCATCATATGAACAATTTTGGAGATTAGAATATTTTGCAAGGGTATTTCCTTTCTTGTTCTTACTAATACACCTAATACACCTAATACACCTAATACACCTTTAAGTGTATTTTAACAACTTTCCGTTCGCTTCGCGAGTGCATCATGATTAACTTGTGTTTAGAAAATAAAAGTTTTTATCATAAATTAATTCGGTGCTGGTTTGTTGGTATTGTTTTCTATTGCCCCTCTTTTCAGTCTTTCTCTTCGTCGTTGGGCGCTGTTGGAACGGCACGCACTCCAACGGTAATATCTCTCAGAGGTGGCTTATACCGGAGTTAATCGGTTGGAGCTTTTCGTTTCTATCTCGTTTTGTGGAGCCTAACATCAAAGTTATTCGGTGTTTCGCTCCCGCTCTGTTGCTCTCCTTGTTCTCTCATTAAAAAGTTCTTGAGCGCTTTCCATATTTTTTTGTCCGCTATAGTGCACAGTGGTCCGTGGTGAGTGATAATGGCTTTCTGTTAATTGAAAAATTGCAAGAATGTTATCTCGGCTGGACAGCAAAGTATTCCCTGCCATACATGTGATAAAATTTATAACGCAAAGTGATAAGGGATGGGCAAACATGGGTATCTTTTATTTGTTCGAAATAATGATTTTTAAGGGGTGGGCAAACGATTTTTGTTCAAAAATGCCTGTTTTAAGAGGTGGGCAAACGTTTTTTGTCAAAATGAACTATATTTAAGAGGTGTGCAAATGATTTTTTTTAAATTCTGAAATTTTAAGAGATGTCCTTTTTTTTTTTTTCGAAATAACGGTTTTTTTCTTCAGGTAAATATGATTGAAACTTAAAAGTCAAATATTTTCAAAAGAATTAATTTTTTCAAAATTCTTACAGCTGTGCAAAAAAATATTCGAAACTTTTATGTTTTCGAACATGTTTGAAAATTGTCGAAGATTCCATACTTTTAAAACTAAAGGTGGGCAAAAAATATTAAAAAGTGGGCAACCAAATTTCAAAAATTTGACTTTAGTCGACACAACTTCTTTGAGCTCCATTATTAATTTTTTGTCTACAACTCTAGATCTATTAATTTGGCTACAACTTTTCTTTTTCAATCAGATCCGTTGCATTATGAAGGGATGTCACCTCCGAGATAGCAAAAATTATTCGAATTTTGCGCTGAACTTTGCCATCGTTTCAATGGCAGCTATATCATATTGTTGTCCGATTTTAATTTAATTAAAACCGTAATTCAATATTATGTAAATAAAACCAAATCCAATAGAAAATCCAAGCTTCCTAACTTTACAAGCACCAAAGTTATGGCATTTCCGATCAATCAGTTATATGGCGGCTATAGGATATAGGCGGCTTATATACTGCGTGCAAAGGAACGAATGTTGTGTGCAAAGTTTCAATTTGATATCTTTAAAACTGAGAGACTAGTTCGCGTAGAAACAGACAGACGGACAGACAGACGGACAGACAGACGGACAGACAGACGGACAGACAGACGGACAAACATTTGGCCACCTCTTAATGTGTCATAAAACGGACAGACAGACGGACAGACAGACGGACAGACAGACGGACAGACAGACGGACAGACAGACGGACAGACAGACGGACAGACAGACGGACAGACAGACGGCAGACGGACATGCTTATATCAACTCAGGACGCGATCATGAAGCGATCTTCACAGTGAACGGTCGTGTTTTTGTTTTGCGCTCCGAATTTTCATGTTTCTTGTTGAAACCACCGGGGTTTAACTAAATCTTTTTAACGTTTCCACACCTTTAAGTGTCTTTTAACAACTTTCCGTTCGCTTCGCGAGTGCATCGTGATTAACTTGTGTTTAGAAAATAAAAGTTTTTATCATAAATTAATTCGGTGCTGGTTTGTTGATATTGTTTTCTATTGCCCCTCTTTTCAGTCTTTCTCTTCGTCGTTGGGCGCTGTTGGAACGGAACGCACTATAACGGTAATATCTCTCAGAGGTGTCTTATACCGGAGTAAATTGGTTAACAATCCCGCTCTCTTTCTCTTTTCGTTTCTATCTCGTTTCATGAAGCCTAACAACAGAGTAATTCGGTGTTTCGCTCCCGCTCTGTCGTTCTCCTTGTTTTCTCATTAAAAAGTTCTTGAGCGCTTTTGATTTTTTTGTCCGCTATAGTGCACAGTAGTCCGTGGTCAGTGATAATGGCTTTCTGTTCATTGAAAAATTGCAAGAAAGTTATCACGCAAAGTGATACAAAGTGGTGCAGGTAAATATGATTAAAACTTAAAAGTCAAATACTTTCAAAAGTATTCATATTTTCAAAATTCTGATAGTTAGGCAAACGTGTGCAAATTTTTATGTTTTCGAACCTGTTTGAACATTTTCGAAGATTCCATATTTTTGAAACTAAAGGTGGGCAAAAAATATTAAAAAGTGGGCAACCAAATTTCAAAAATTTGACTTTAGTCGACACAACTTCTTTGAGCTTTATTATTATTTATTTTTTGTCTACAGCTCTAGATTTTATATGAATACTAGATCTGCGTATCTATTAGTTTGGCTACAACTTTTCTTTTTCAATCAGATCCGTTGCATTAGGAAGGGATGCCACCTCCGTGATAGCAGCAATTCTTCGAATTTTGCGCTGCATTTTGCCATCGTTTCTATGGCAGCTATATAATATTTTTGTCCGATATTAATTTAATTAAAACCGTAATTCAATAATATTTAAATAAAACCAAATCCCAAAGAACAAAAAAAAATAATTAAAAACAAGAAAGGAAAGCTAACTTCGGGCGGAGCCGAAGTTGATATACCCTTGCAGAATATTCTATAAATTATATTCTCCAAAATTATTCATATGATGCATTCTGAATACTCATACAAAATCCCACCTTCCTACCTTTAAAAACACCAAAGTTATGGCATTTCCAATCGTTCAGTTATATGGCAGCTATAAGATATTGTCGGCCGATCCTTATGAAATTTGGTAGGTCGGATTGATTGGCCAAAAATTAAATCCCATAGAAAATGAAAATGTTAAAATCGTTTGCACACCTCTTAAAAAACAATAATTTTGACAAAAAACATTTTCCCACCTCTTAAAACAGGATTTTTTAACAAAAATCTGTTGCCCACCCCTTAAATATCATTATTTCGAAAAAACAAATGATGAACATGTTTGCTCACCTCCTAAAAACAGTTAATTTTGACAAAAAACCTTTGCCCACTTGATCTGCGTACACGTATTTAAGGACGACTGTGAAAGTTTCAGATCGCTAGCTTTTAAACTGAACTCGCAAACGGTACTAAAACAGACCGACAGACGGACATGGCTATATCGACTTCCCTATTGATCCTGATCAAGAATATATACACTTTAAAGGGTCGGAAACGTCTCCTTCACTGCGTTACAAACTTCTGACCAAAATTATAATACCCTCTGCAAGGGTATAAAAATAGTTTGCCTACCTCTTAAAAAAGATAATTTTTACAAAAAACATTTGCCCACCTCTTAAAACATGCATTTTTTAACAAAACTCTGTTGCCCACCCCTTAAATATTATTATTTCGAAAAAATAAAAGATGCCCACGTTTGCCCAGTTAATTTTGACAAAAAACATTTGGCCACCTCTTAATGTGTCATAAAACGTTTGCCCACCTCTTAAAACCATCACCTCTCTTTGACAAAAATCGTTTGCCCACCCCTTAAATATCATTATTTCGAAGAAAATAAAAGATTCCCTTGTTTGCCCACCTCGTAAAAATAGTTAATTTTGACAAAAAAACCTTTGCCCACCTCTTAAAAAGTGCAATTTTTGTGTGTACTGTTGCATGCTCAAAACGTGAAAGTATTGCCTTTAAATCCTCTAGAATGGATATTTCATCAGATGTTAGCGGCATTAACCCTTTGGGCGTGTTTAGTAGCACACTTGCGATGGCAACCTTTGTTATCAAAATTCTGTCCACCATATAATAGGCGCTGTTCCATCTTGTAGGACATTCTTGCTTTAAACTATAAGGACGTTCGCATTCCTGGGCCTCTTTAAACTTGGCATACGCAATTGTGCTACTTTTAAAAAATGAAAATATGCGCTTACACTTGTCAAGAATGGGCTTAACTTTTCCTGTAGCCAAACAGTCCTGGACAGTCAAATTGATTGAATGCGCAAAGCAAGGAATATGTCTTATTTGCAGTATCTCACATGCTTTTATCATATATTTGGCGTTATCTGTGACCATTGCAGTGACCTTTCCTAAAACTCTCCATTCCTCGAGTACTGTGCGTATAGAGTTTGCTATATTTTCAGAAGAATGGCTCGTTTCGACGAGGAGCTTTTCAGTGGACAAAACAGCGTTGCGCAATTCGAAATCCTCTGTTATAAAATGGCACGTCACAGTAACGTAGCACTCGTTGGCTCTGGACGTCCAGCAATCTGATGGGATTGCACAGGGCTTTACGTTTTTTAAAAAGGCGGACAACTTGGCCTACTTTTCATCGTATGCATTTGAAATCGAAATATTTCTTAAGGTGGTCCGTGAAGGCAATTCATACCTTGGATCAAGGAGGCTTACAAAATTGCGGAAGCCTTTATTTTCCACCACTGAAAAAGGGCGCAAGTCTGAGGTAATGTATGAGCATAAGGCACTGTCCAATTTTTGTTTGCGGTTCGACGACTTTTCGTATTTTTTGTCAATGAATGACAAAATTGAGGGCGTCTGTCTTTGTGGCAATTCGCTTATTGTTAAAGTGGGATGAATGGCTTTTAAGTAGCAAGACAAGTTTGTCGTATTGCCACTTGTTTGGTAGGTTTTACCACATTTTATGCATTTGGCTCACTTGCCATCAGCCAATTTGTCAAAATAGTTCCATACAGCAGATTGCCATATTTCGTCCGCTTATTTGGAACCGCATCTTTTTCCTCTTCACAGCCAACTATATGGACAAAAAAACATTACAAATCATATGAATGTAACTTATTACTCTTATTACCATTGCTGTTCTGCTCCTTTAAAGTCTTCTCCATTTCGAAGCGCCGCCAACACCAATATTTGTCGAAATCTATACTAATTTCAACGTATATTTTAGTTTCTTTTACTTAATTAATCAACAATGTGTTTAGCTTACCAAGGTTCTTTCCTGCCAAGTAGTGATGGGTAAAGAGGAAGGAAACTTCGAACATCGATGTTTGAAAACCTCGATGTTTCCCAAGTTTTGGAAAACATCGATGTATCGATACATCGCCGATGTTATTTCCAGCTCTAGAGTCGTGTATAAGTGAAAGAACGTGTCGAGAATGGTTTGCAAAGTTTAAAAATGGCGAGTATGACGTGGAAGACAAGGATCGACCGGGTCCTGTGAAAAAGTTTGAAGACGCGGATTTGGAGGCTCTGCTGGATGAAGATTCTTGTCAGACACAACAAGAACGATCACAGGAGCACTCTACCAGACCCAGTTGATGCGCATAAGCCGAGCGCTGATGGAAAAACGGCCACAAGGAAAGGCACTATAAAGTGATACTCCTGCACGACAACGCCCGGCCTCAGGCCTCATGTTGCCAAGGTCGTGAAAACTTACTTGGAAACGCAGAAATGGGACGTTCTGCCCCACCCGCTCTACTCTCCAGACATCGCTCCTTCGGATTTCCACTTTTTCTGATCAATGACGCATGGCCTCACTGAACAGTACTTCCGATCATACGAAGAGGTCAATAATTGGCTATATCAATGGATCGCGTCCAAAGATGAACAGTTTTTTCGACGTGGGATTCACATGCTGCCGGAAAGATGGGAAAAAGTCGTGGCCAGAGATGGAAAATATTTTGAATAACTGGTCTGTAGCTATATATATGCAAGAAAGCCTAAAATTATAAAAAAACAAGAAAGGAAAGCTAACTTCGGGCGGAGCCGAAGTTGATATACCCTTGCAGAATATTCTATAAATTATATTCTCAACAATTATTCATATGATGCATTCTGAATACTCACACAAAATCCCCACTTCCTACCTTTAAAAACACCAAAGTTATGGCATTTCCAATCGTTCAGTTATATGGCAGCTATAAGATATTGTCGGCCGATCCTTATGAAATTTGGTAGGTCGGATTGATTGGCCAAAAATTAAATCCCATAGAAAATGAAAATGTTAAAATCGTTTGCACACCTCTTAAAAAACAATAATTTTGACAAAAAACATTTTCCCACCTCTTAAAACAGGATTTTTTAACAAAAATCTGTTGCCCACCCCTTAAATATCATTATTTCGAAAAAACAAATGATGAACATGTTTGCTCACCTCCTAAAAACAGTTAATTTTGACAAAAAACCTTTGCCCACTTGATCTGCGTACACGTATTTAAGGACGACTGTGAAAGTTTCAGATCGCTAGCTTTTAAACTGAACTCGCAAACGGTACTAAAACAGACCGACAGACGGACATGGCTATATCGACTTCCCTATTGATCCTGATCAAGAATATATACACTTTAAAGGGTCGGAAACGTCTCCTTTACTGCGTTACAAACTTCTGACCAAAATTATAATACCCTCTGCAAGGGTATAAAAATAGTTTGCCTACCTCTTAAAAAAGATAATTTTTACAAAAAACATTTGCCCACCTCTTAAAACATGCATTTTTTAACAAAACTCTGTTGCCCACCCCTTAAATATTATTATTTCGAAAAAATAAAAGATGCCCACGTTTGCCCAGTTAATTTTGACAAAAAACATTTGGCCACCTCTTAATGTGTCATAAAACGTTTGCCCACCTCTTAAAACCATCACCTCTCTTTCACAAAAATCGTTTGCCCACCCCTTAAATATCATTATTTCGAAGAAAATAAAAGATTCCCTTGTTTGCCCACCTCGTAAAAATAGTTAATTTTGACAAAAAAAAACCTTTGCCCACCTCTTAAAAGTGCAATTTTTGTGTGTACTGTTGCATGCTCAAAACGTGAAAGTATTGCCTTTAAATCCTCTAGAATGGATATTTCATCAGATGTTAGCGGCATTAACCCTTTGGGCGTGTTTAGTAGCACACTTGCGATGGCAACCTTTGTTATCAAAATTCTGTCCACCATATAATAGGCGCTGTTCCATCTTGTAGGACATTCTTGCTTTAAACTATAAGGACGTTCGCATTCCTGGGCCTCTTTAAACTTGTCATACGCAATTGTGCTACTTTTAAAAAATGAAAATATGCGCTTACACTTGTCAAGAATGGGCTTAACTTTTCCTGTAGCCAAACAGTCCTGGACAGTCAAATTGATTGAATGCGCAAAGCAAGGAATATGTCTTATTTGCAGTATCTCACATGCTTTTATCATATATTTGGCGTTATCTGTGACCATTGCAGTGACCTTTCCTAAAACTCTCCATTCCTCGAGTACTGTGCGTATAGAGTTTGCTATATTTTCAGAAGAATGGCTCGTTTCGACGAGGAGCTTTTCAGTGGACAAAACAGCGTTGCGCAATTCGAAATCCTCTGTTATAAAATGGCACGTCACAGTAACGTAGCACTCGTTGGCTCTGGACGTCCAGCAATCTGATGGGATTGCACAGGGCTTTACGTTTTTTAAAAAGGCGGACAACTTGGCCTTCTTTTCATCGTATGCATTTGAAATCGAAATATTTCTTAAGGTGGTCCGTGAAGGCAATTCATACCTTGGATCAAGGAGGCTTACAAAATTGCGGAAGCCTTTATTTTCCACCACTGAAAAAGGGCGCAAGTCTGAGGTAATGTATGAGCATAAGGCACTGTCCAATTTTTGTTTGCGGTTCGACGACTTTTCGTATTTTTTGTCAATGAATGACAAAATTGAGGGCGTCTGTCTTTGTGGCAATTCGCTTATTGTTAAAGTGGGATGAATGGCTTTTAAGTAGCAAGACAAGTTTGTCGTATTGCCACTTGTTTGGTAGGTTTTACCACATTTTATGCATTTGGCTCACTTGCCATCAGCCAATTTGTCAAAATAGTTCCATACAGCAGATTGCCATATTTCGTCCGCTTATTTGGAACCGCATCTTTTTCCTCTTCACAGCCAACTATATGGACAAAAAAACATTACAAATCATATGAATGTAACTTATTACTCTTATTACCATTGCTGTTCTGCTCCTTTAAAGTCTTCTCCATTTCGAAGCGCCGCCAACACCAATATTTGTCGAAATCTATACTAATTTCAACGTATATTTTAGTTTCTTTTACTTAATTAATCAACAATGTGTTTAGCTTACCAAGGTTCTTTCCTGCCAAGTAGTGATGGGTAAAGAGGAAGGAAACTTCGAACATCGATGTTTGAAAACCTCGATGTTTCCCAAGTTTTGGAAAACATCGATGTATCGATACATCGCCGATGTTATTTCCAGCTTTAGAGTCGTGTATAAGTGAAAGAACGTGTCGAGAATGGTTTGCAAAGTTTAAAAATGGCGAGTATGACGTGGAAGACAAGGATCGACCGGGTCCTGTGAAAAAGTTTGAAGACGCGGATTTGGAGGCTCTGCTGGATGAAGATTCTTGTCAGACACAACAAGAACGATCACAGGAGCACTCTACCAGACCCAGTTGATGCGCATAAGCCGAGCGCTGATGGAAAAACGGCCACAAGGAAAGGCACTATAAAGTGATACTCCTGCACGACAACGCCCGGCCTCAGGCCTCATGTTGCCAAGGTCGTGAAAACTTACTTGGAAACGCAGAAATGGGACGTTCTGCCCCACCCGCTCTACTCTCTAGACATCGCTCCTTCGGATTTCCACTTTTTCTGATCAATGACGCATGGCCTCGCTGAACAGTACTTCCGATCATACGAAGAGGTCAATAATTGGCTATATCAATGGATCGCGTCCAAAGATGAACAGTTTTTTCGACGTGGGATTCACATGCTGCCGGAAAGATGGGAAAAAGTTGTGGCCAGAGATGGAAAATATTTTGAATAACTGGTCTGTAGCTATATATATGCAAGAAAGCCTAAAATTATAGAAAACAAGAAAGGAAAGCTAACTTCGGGCGGAGCCGAAGTTGATATACCCTTGCAGAACATTCTGTAAATTATATTCTCCAAAATTATTTATATGATGCATTCTTAATACTCATAAAAAATCCCAACTTCCTAAATTTACAAACACCAAAGTTATGGAATTTCCGATCAATCTGCAGTATGGCAGCTCATATGATATAGTCGGACGATCCTTGAAATTTCCATGAAATTTGGTAGGTCGAATTGATTGGCCAAAAATAAAACCTATAGAAAATCCTAACTTCCCAACTTTAAAAATAACAAAGTTATGGCATTTCCGATCAATCAGTTATTTGGCAGCTATAGGATATAGTCGGCCGATCCTTATGCAATTTGGTAGGTCGGATTGATTGGCCAAATATAAAACCCATAGGAAATCCCAACTTCCTAACTTAACAAACACTAAAGTTATGGCATTTCCGATCAATCAGTTATATGGCAGCAATAGGATATAGTCGACCGATATATATACTTTATAGGGTCGGAGATGCCTCCTTCACTGCGTTGCACACTTTTGACCCAATTTATTATACCCTCTGCAAGGATATAAAAACGGCGGTTTTCTACTTGTACACCCAATAGTATTTCAACAGCACCTATCCCGTGTTTGCAAAAAACTAAGAAAGGTTATCAGCAAAATTTTGACAAACAAATATTAACCACAAAACGAAACAAATAAAGACAACAACAAAAACACACCAACTCTTACAACTCGGGCGCAAGCCCTTTACGCGCAACCATGCACGAGCCACCGGACTTAGCAAAATACAAAACGAGATCATACCAACCAGGAGAACCCAAATTTATTGTAATCAAGAGCAATAATGGAATTTCATTCAAAACTGTTTCCCCTTTCATTATCGAAAAATCCGTGGACTTTGCCTGCGGAAGAAGAGTTGACTCAGTGAAAAAAACTAGAGACGGTGCACTTTTGATTAAAACAAAAAACAACACACAAGCCACAAATCTTCTCAAACTTACCAGAATCGCAGATATCGAAATAACAGCAGCCGAACACAAAACACTAAATTTTTCAAAGGGCGTTATATACTGTAATGACCTTAGATATATAGACGAAGAAACAATCCTAAAAGAATTAAAACCACAGAATGTAACTTAAGTCAAAAAAATCATGAAGAGACAAAACACCAACAACGACTGCAATTCTTTAACTGAAACCGGACTTATAATAAATACTTTTAAAACACTTCAGCTCCCTGAAAAACTGCGAGTTGGCTATGAAACTGTTCGAGTACGCAACTACATTCCTCGGCCACTGCGCTGCAGAAAGTGCCTCCGCTACGGACACCCTGCACCCATATGCAAGAACACAGAGAAATGTTTAAGCTGTTCGGAAGATAAACACATCAACGATGGAGAACACTGCGAAAACGAAAATAATGCTTAAACTGCGAAAACAATCCTGAACTCGACCTGAAACACAGCCCTCTGGACCGCAAATGCCCCACATTCAGTAAACAACAGAAACTCACTGCCATGAAGATCACCGAAAAAGTCGACCATAAAACAGCTCTAAGTATATACTTTGAGCGACACGAATCCAAAAGAAGAAATTCAAACGCAAACACACTCATAAACACCACAACACAGTGTACAACAAGAACTCAATCTCCAAATACATCAACAAAGAAACCATCCTCAAATGCTCAAACTACATCCACATCCTGTGGTCACAGCCACTCAAATACACCTACAACCTTATCTGCATCAATCAAAACAACACTGCCACCGAAAGAAATTCTTCAAAACCACAACCAACACGACCAAGACGACACCGAAGCCATGGAAACTGACAACGCCAACCCCACCAGAATAACAACAGCATACGGATCACAACTCACAAAGGACCTTAAACCAACCAAATCAAAAACCAAATCTTCCAACAAAAACAAACCTACCAATAACAGCGACAACGAATCAGTTTAGATTTTCCTTACTTAAAGGTATACCCTTAAAAACTTTATATTTTTTAAATGTCACTAATTTGAATTCAATGGAATATTAAAGGACTTACAAATAACTATAACCAACTCCTAATCCTGATAAAAAAATACTCTCCTCATATCGTCGCACTTCAAGAAACTCACATACAATACACTAACAATATACCAACTCCAATAAATTACGCACTACTAACAAACAAAGCCACCAACAGATTTGGCGGCGTAGCGCTCTTAATACACAAGTCAATTCAACATTCTATAGTTACCATCCCAAACCCCTAGCAATACACATAAAATCCAAGCAAAACTTACACATAAAGACAGTATACATTGCCCCAAACAGAACCGTCACAAATCAAATTCTTGTAGACATACATGAACCAAACATCCTCACTAATTGTAGGAGACTTTAACGGATGGCACCCAGCCTGGGGTTCCCCGAAATTAAATTTTCGAGGTAAAACAATACAAAAATTCATTGACAACACACAGCTAATCTTACTAAACGACAAGTCCCCCACACACTTCACAACTCACAATACATACACACACCTCGACCTTACACTTTGCTCAGCATCATAAGCCCCACACTCCAAGTGGGAAATACTTATCGATCTCCACGGTAGTGACCATTTTTCAATAGTTATCTCTCTATTCCCTCCAAACAAAATAAATAAATTTAGGAAACCCGTTTTTTAATTAAAAAAGGCCAATGGCAGCATTATGAAACTCTAACACACAAAAATAACGAAACATTTCCACATCAGTAAATGTTAATAAAGAAGCAGCACAAATTAACAAAATTATATTACACAGCGCCCATATTTCCATCCCACAAACCTCAGTAAACCCCACAAGGTCCCATGGTGGAACATCGAACTTACTCAGCTAAAACAAGAAAGAAAAGCTAACTTCGCGCGGAGCCGATATCAACTACCCTTGCAGAATATTCTGTAAATTATTTTCTCCAAAACTTTTCATTGATGCATTCTTAATACTCAAAAAAAATTCCAACTTCCTTACTTTAAGAACACCAAAGTTATGGCATTTCCGATCAATCAGTTATATGACAGCTATGGGATATAGTCGGCCGATCCTTATGAAAGTAGGTAGGTAGGTCAGATTAATTGTCCAAATATAAAACCCACAGAAAATCCAAACTTCCTAACTTAACAAACACCAAAGTTATGACATATCCGATCAATCAGTTATATGGCGGTTATAGAATATAGTCGGCCGATCTTTATGAAATTTGGTAGGTCGATATTCATTGGCCAAAAATAAAATCCATAGAAAATCCCAAATTCCTAACTTAACAAACACTAAAGTTATGACACTTCCAATCAATCAGTTATATGGCAGCTATAGGATATAGTCGACCGATCCCGGCCGTTCCGACTTATATTCTGCGTGCAAAGGAAAGATGGGTGTGTGCAAAGTTTCAATTCGATATCTTTAAAACTGAGAGACAAGTTTGCGTAGAAAGAGACAGACGGACATGCTTATATTAACTCAGGAGGTGATCCTGGTCAAGAATATATATACTTTATAGGGTCGGAGATGTGTCCTTCACTGCGTAGCACACTTTTAACCAAAATTATAATACCCTCTGCAAGGGTATAAAAAGAAAAACAATTAGCTTGGAAAACAACATCAACCGAACAAATGTAATAAACTATAGACGCTTAAACGCCAAGTACAGGTTTGAAATAAAAAGAAGTCAAAGTGAAGCTTCCAGCTCCTTTACTTCCACCATAAACAACAGCTCCCTCATCTAAAATATGGAGCAATATAAGACGCTTATGTGGACTTAACCCAGTCAAACAAATCCATGCCATACTTAACCCCAAAAACAACACAGCAACAACAGATACTATAGAAATAGCCAACTCCTTCTCCCAACACTTTTCAGAACTCTCAAGCGATCTAAACTTCTCAGACGAATTTCGAACTATCAAATACCAAATCAACATAGCCAACTACTCACCCACCCCAACAGCCAAAACAATAGAGGAAAGCATATCTTTCCTAGAATTGACTTCAGCACTACAAACACTTAAAGGATCTACTCCTGGATTAAACAGAATCTCTTACGAAATGATACGCAACAGCTCCCTTACCACAAAAAACAGAATTAAGAATCTCTTTAACCAAATTTTTGACAGCCACATACCTCAAGCCTACAAAATAAGCCTAGTCATACCGATTCTCAAACCAAAAACCGGCAAAACAAATATCACCTCATACAGACCCATTTCACTTAACTGCTGTCTAACATAAACGCTAGACAAAATCAAAGCAAAAAGACTGTGGTGGTTTGTGACCCACAACAAACTCCTAAATGAAAACCAATTTGTCTTTAAAAAAGGCAAATCGACTTCGGATAGTCTACTCTACGTAGACCATCTTATAACGAAGTCAAAGAGGCACACATCTCTCGTCACTCTTGACTTCTCAAGAGCCTTTGACCGAGTAGGTGTGCACACGATAATTGACCAACTCAAAGAATGGAAAACTGGCCCAAAAATAATAAATTATGTTAAAAATTTTATGCTTAAAAGGAAAATAATTGTTCGAGTCGGACCACAGACGTTCAATTCCCTTTCATTATCCAATGGTATCCCACAAGGATCTCCCATCTCAAAAATAATATCTTTACACAGGGAAATTAAATTTAATGCGTACGCCGATGATTTTTTCCTCATAATAAATTTTAACAAAAAAAAAACTTAAACTTTAACCTAGACAACTTACTACACAACATAAACAGCTGGTGCTCGTACTCAGGGGCATCTCTATCCCTAGCTAAATGCCAACACCTCCATATTTGTCAAAAGCACGGATGCAGTAGCACCATAAGCTGTAGTAACATGCAAATTCAGCAAGTCACTTCAGTCAGAATCTTAGAGATAACCCTAAACAGTAAATATAAATGGGACACACACATAAAATCACTACTTCCATCACTGCACCAAAAATTGAATATCAATTATTGATATCAATATCAATATGAATTCAACACTAATTTAATATTTGAATTTCTTGTAAAATATATTATTATTATATTTTTCTTTGTTTGCTTTTGTAAGTGATAGGTGTCAAACAAATCTCGCAAAAAAAAAATAAATAAAAGTTTCAACCATTGCGTTGGATTCCATTCGAATATAAAATGTAAATTAAATCAATGACAACTCACTCAGTTTTCCATCGGCGAAAGATCGATCTTCCGTTCAACGAATATGCTGAAAATTAAACAGGCGCTTCATACCGCCATATTGGTTAAATACTTTTACTTTTTTGGCGAGAACAAACGGTTGAAAGAAAACTTTTGATTATTTTCCGAATATCTACAACGCGACTTTCTCTATCTCACAAACAAAATATTTAGCTCATGCACAATTTGGTTAACTGTCGGCGGTCCTTTGCTGTTTTTCTAGGCTTTTGGGGCTAGCCGGGCGTCAGTGTCGCAAAGGGTTAAACCCTAGTGGCCAGGTTGCAGCTCCAGTGATGACGTAAACCGGGGACTCTAATCAGCTCCCCTAAACATGCGGTATTCCTCGAGCGATGCGCGCCCCTCAGGCGGCGTTCCTCTCCTGGGCACTCCTTCGGCAGACGCCTCTTCAAAGCGGTTGCTCCTCCGGCGTGCGCTCTGCGGACGGCGCTCCTATTGCGGATGCTTCACCGCTATAGCTGCCCCTCTGGCAGGGCTGCTCCTACGTGCGCTCGGCGAAACAGGCGATCCTCTTGTGGACGCTTCTCCGCTGTGACTGCCTGTCCGGCAGGATTCTTCACCGGCAGGACTGCTCCTACGTGCACTCTGCGACACAGCCGATCCTCTTAATGATGCTTCAACGTTGTGGCTGCCTCTCCGGCAGGGATGCCACGTGCGCTTTGCGGGACGGCGCTCCTCTCACGGACGCTTTACCGCTGCGGCTGCCCCTCCGTCAGGGATTCGTCTCCGGCATGGCTGCTACTCCGTGCGCTCTGCGGGACAGGCGCTCCTTGGGCGGATGCCCCTCCGATTTGGCGTATCCTCGGCAGCTCTGCGAAATTTTGGTTGCCACTATAAATTCTACGTAAAAGAAGCGCGAGCACAAGGTTTTACCCACCTGGTGGTTTTGAGGTTCTTACACACAGACTTAATTAAAAATTTATTCACGATCGGATGCACGATCTGCGCGGTTTTCCTATATTTCTCGGCTGAGATACGAGTGTGATGTCACTGAATTAACTTGATTACGAAATAAGTGCATCTGCACTCAATGACGGCTTGTTTTGACTAGACCGAGTCTAGGTTAGCGTGGCCTTACTGAGGCCATCGGCGGAAATGTTTCACAGCTGAGTCGAGCTTTCCAAAGACACCCTGCACCGGCTGACATTCGATGAATTGCCATTTTAATTTTTATTGCTCCGATAACATTGCACCAAAGTTTTAGATATGCAACGAAACTCGGCTAGCAGATCCAGAAAAAAAGCATACTTCTAGGATAAACTAAAACGGCCTATTCAGTAGCCACTACAAAGCCCCTCCGAACAATCAGGCTAGGGTATTTTATCCCTGGTACCCTAGACTGATACCGACGGAAGAGGCCTTACTGCCGGATATCCTTGGCGTGAGAGGTACCTACAAGGCGTCCTTGTTCCAGTTCATAATACGCGCTTCCCAGCTTCTTGCGAACTTCTTGATTTGGCAGAATATCCTGTCTGAAAGCAACTTTGTTTGAAGCTCCGTTGATACACCTCTTGTCCTTCCGCAAATGAAACGTTTCTCGTTTTCGGCGTGCTGTTCCTGCATACGCTTACTTGCTTTTTCTCGAACGATCATCAAGTAAATTTAATTTCCTTAGAAGTGAGTACGTAGAACCGGATGTTATCATGTGCTATCCAAAAACAATATAATATGGAGATGTTCCCAAACTAGAGTGAACGGAGGACCTCAATGCACAACATATACTGTTCAGATGTTCTTCCCAGTCCTTCTGGTCTAGACGCAAATATGCTCGGATTGCGGCAATCACGGAGCGATTAACGCGCTCGGAAGCATTCGCTTGTGGTGAATGCACCGCTGTTCATGCCATTAATTTCCGAAAAGCGTGAGACCGAAATTTGTCTGAGACCACGGTTTCCGGTGCTCCATATGCCATGATCAGTTCCCTTATGTATGCCTCCGTGACAACACAGTAAACCATCGTGTGCTGCTGTAAGGATTTACGGCACCAGTTCCTTCGGTATCCATAGTTTCCAGTCATACTCCTCAAGGATTTGTTCTCCTGTCAAATGCTCAGATTTCCGATATACATAGCCATTGTCTACTTTAAGGTCAGGAAAGTTAGCTTGATTTGCCTTTACCTTTTCCACTAGATCCACATATTCAGTTTTCTTAAACTCTTCAGAATCCATGTCCACCAAGAGTCCTTCCTGTAAATCTACTGCGGCTATTACATCTTCGTTTAACGCGAGACAACGAATCGGGAACAACGTTAAGTGAGCCTTTGCGATGCTTAATCTTGAAATTATATCTCTGCCCATCGTGCCAATCTTGAATTCAGGTCATGATTGGACATTAACCACTTCAATAAGGCGTGATCTGTTATGATTGTAAATTCCATTCCTTCAACATAAGCCCTGAAACTTTTGAGAGCTACGATGGCCGCTAAACATTCTTGCTCGGTCACAGTATAATTGCGTTGGGCCCTGTTTAGCTTCTTGGAGATGAAAGCAATCGGACGCTCATCTCCTGCTTCGGACATTTTTACAAGCACAGCGCAGTGTATTGCGAACGGTTTTGAGAAATCTGGGCTACACAAAGCTGGGGCTTCGCACAGACGTTGCTTTAGCTCCTCGAAGGCTTTTATAGCTTCGTCAGTTAGCAAAATATCCATTAGTCGGGACATTGTGCTTGTGGCATTTCAAAGCCCGAACGGCATAACCTTGAATTGGTAGAGAGGTCTGCCTGGAACCGTGAAAGCTGTTTTGTCGCGGGATGATTCCTCTAAAGGCACCTTTAGATTCAGGCTTGAAATATTATCATGGCGTTGCTTAATTGGTTTAGCCGTTCCCACATCAATCGAATGCGATTTCAGATTGGTCTTACCGAGCCCTTCTTGCTTGAAGGAGGGAAAACAATTTATTACATTGGCTAGTTTGGTTCGATCGCTCTCAGACAATCTATGCTGATCAACCTCCGGTTTAGTGTGGCTTTGCAACGATCCTAGTTCCGATATGGTTAAACTTTTAGGAAGCAAATCATACAGCCTCCAGAAATCGATGCCCAGATATAAATCTTGCTTCAGCGACGGTACTACATAAAGCTTAACGGTATTCTTTTTGCTGCCGTATTCTATTTTGGCTTTCAAATGGCCCAGTATTTGTTGCGATCTTCCGTCCGCGGTGGTAGCATGTCTTTTTATCACTTTATAATCACCGCTAGCTTTTATCTCATCTGCTAACATCCCACCAACACAACTAATCGAAGCTCCAGAGTCCAATAAGCCATAGACAGTGCGATTCAACACTTGAACTGGCAAAAATGGGCGAGGATCCGTTTGCCCTGCTGGTAGTGAATGAATGTACTGGACGCCAATGTTGCATATCTTTATGTTCTCCCAATACGCTTTTATCCGACGGGAACTTCGGGATTGACGTCTATCTAAATCTGGTTGAAATTTGCATTCCGAGATATCTAATTTCTTCAAGTCAGGTATTTTACTATGAAGTAAAGAATTTACAGCCGGTCTTTGTTCATCCGGTGTGGGGAGTGTTGCAACCTTAGCTGCTTCTTCTATTAGTCGGTCATTGTTGATTGACTCCGAACGGCACTCGAGGGTTTCTGTTTGACTAGCGACCTCGACGTGCCCGGTTTTTAGTTTTTTGAGCACTTGCTACAACTAGGCTTATAGGTATTGGCGGCTCCACAACTGTAACAGAATATTTTTCTTTCGGACACGCAGTCCAGATACCTGTGTCCTTCCTTGTGGCAATTCCAACATGCCAGTGCAATCGCAGAAACATCCATTTCATTCTCAGATTCCGTTTCATGAAAACTTTCTGGGGTTTCAGCAAACTCCGAAACGTCGCGCTTAATTGGAGTGCTTCGAATGTAACCCTGGCATCGCTTAGCATCAGCCAAAAAACTTCGCGTCTTCGACAAATTTCTCTCAAGTCTGAAACTGTTTTAATTTCCAAATTCAGGATCTCATGCCTGATTTCAGTACGTAAATTGTTCTTAAGGACTCTAACCAACTTGTCCGGCGTCCACGGCTGTTCTAGCTGATCGATTAAATCGGATATATTGTCGTAAAAGCAATCGAAAGTTTCATTCGGCTTTTGTTTTGTATTTCTGATTAACTCCTCAATATCCCCATCGTCTCTGTTTAGTCTGAACTGCAGACGTAGAGCTGAACAGAAATTATCCCAACGGACTTCAAACAGAACTGAAGCGTTCTTACAGAGCACAGAAAAATTATTTCCTAACGTTTCCCTAGAAAGAGATTCCACTCGGTAAATAAAATTGTCAACTGGTACTCCTCCGCCGGAATTTTTGATCTTTCATCCATTCAGAATATGGACTACTTTATCAGGGCGGCTTAATAAATCAGACGCGGAACTTTGTTGCGAAGCCGGTGAAACAGAAGTCATTCTGACTTCCCCTAAATTATATTCAGTTTCTCTACTCGCTATACTATAGTAATAACGTTTCTAATAGGCTGCTGAGAAGAGTGCTCACCCTAGCTATTATTGGCCATAGGGTTTTGCGTTGATATAACCCTGGTTATGACATCCGATACAGAACTTTGGATTAGTTCCACCATCCTTTCTGATAAAGTCGCTAGTAATCTGCGTTCCATTTCCAATAAGGTAATAGCATTAGCATTAATAACGCTTGTATTGCTGTTGCCGCTGCTGTTGGTACTTGCATTAAGTCCTGTCGTGGCAGCTGTGTTGTCCGTAACTTCTCTTTCAATATTCTCGACGGTTCCTTGAGTGACTGTGAGTTTGCCGCTCCGCATCGTCGGTGGCCTTTGGAACTGTAGGCCTACAGGCATTTTTGCACACCGGACACAGTTTGCTTTTCTTCCAGTGACCCTCTATGCATCTCTTATGAAACTCATGTTGACAAGCTGTTCTATAAACATCGCCAACGCTAATCTCGCCTTTGCATATAGGACAGAGTAAATTTGGGCTGTTCTCGGCGTCTCTTTCCGGAGATCGCATGAACACGCATACATATAAAGACCAATTCAAGCGCAGGCGCAACCTTCTTCAAAATGCGCGTCTCTGCGACTGAACGACCTAACTCGTGCAATGAGTGCCCGAGCATCAAAATGAGAATAAGAATGAGAGCGCAAAAAACCCGAAGGCACACGAAGTGTCCAGGGCCTGCCGCTACTAGCCCGAGGGCCTCCCGCAAAAGAATTTTTGTGTCCATTTTCGTTGTATGAAATGACCAGTCTATATGTTGTATGGTTAGTGCTTAAAGGAAGGAGCCGCTACTATACTTCATGTCGGTATCGGACAGTGGCTTGTTTGAAACAAATCTCACAAGTATTCCAAATCCCGATTGAAATTATAGTGCCCCTTGTAAACGAATAAATAATTGTCACAAGCTACTTCCGGATGTGACGTTTCTCTCAAGTACTGTCAGCATTTTCCTTTTAGCTTAGTTTGTGATTTTATTTACCTTTAAAGTTTTTTAGTTTAATGACCTGGTATTTCAAACCGGGACAGAAACCGACCTAAGTGGGTGTTTGTTTTTCCCCGTTTTCCTCAGCTTGTTAGATACCATGTCACCTCTGCTAAATTAAGGAAAGTTTCATTATTAATTCTTGATTTTCGGTAAAAAAAATAATACTGATAATAACATAGTTTTGAATTCCAAGAAAATTTAAAATTTACAACAAAAACTTTTGAGATTACAGGATAGTTAAAATTGAAGGAAATTGAAAAGAAAAAAGAGTCGATTTGGTTTATCCATGAGTCTTAATGAGTGATCTCACTAAGGCCCCACGTTGGCCGCCACTTTTGATATTAAATTATCATTACTTATAACTGTAACGTCCAACGTTCGAATGAATGACTAATTTTCGAAGGAATCTGCGATGGCGTGGCACGCTGTAGATCCGGCACTAGCTCGTCGGATTTGGGGGTGGAGGTCTTGCTCTCACAGATTCAGTTACGATGTACACATTACCATTAATATCCTAAGAAATTGAGCGTCCTTGGCATTCCAATCGTTCAGTTATATGGCAGCTATAAGATATAGTCAGCCGATCCTTATGAAATTTGGTAGGTCAGATTGATTGGCCAAATATAAAACCCATAGAAAATCCCAACTTCCTAACTTTACAAACATCAAAGTTAAGGCATTTCCGATCAATCAGTTATATGGCAGCTATAGGATATAGTTGTCCGATCCCGGCCCTTCCGACTTATATACTGCGTGCAAAGGAAAGATGGGTGTGTGCAAAGTTTCAATTCGATATCTTTAAAACTAAGAGACTAGTTTGCGTAGAAACAGGCAGACGGATAGACGGACATGCTTATATCAACTCAGGAGGTGATGTCTCCTTCACTGCGTTGCACACTTTTGACCAAAATTATAATACCCTCTGCAAGGGTATAAAGATAGCATATAAAGTAAAGTTCAAAGAAATAAAAGGGAAGTAACTATTTGCGTGGCCGCTGGTGTAATTGCGCCCGCTTATCGCCCACCCTACCTATGACGCCTGCCGCTAGAGCATGGCTCTGGTGACCCCTTCTTCCCTACGACCGTGAAAAGTTCAGCGACACGTTTGTTTTAAGCTTCCATTTTTATTACAAAATTTAAATTCATAATAATATTAGATAAAATATAGTAAATAAGGTTTATAATAAAAATATAGAGTCCGATCATAATAAAAGCAACAATAATTCATTGTATTAAATATATGGTTTTCTTAAAGAGTTATAAACATAAAGATATAAATTTGTATGTATGTAATTTTTTGTGAGTTTATTTTAAATCCTATAGTATGATTAAGTTATCAATTTCCTTATCGGCTTTCTTCATATGTGATATTTCAAAACAAAAAAAATGTTCTTCCAGTTTCTTTTAAAATTTAGGCTTGATTAGTTTAGTCTAAATTAATTTGATTTAAATTCTTTTTGTTTTTTTTTTGTATAGAATTCACGAGATTCAACACTAATTTAATATATGAATTTCTAGTAAAATATATTATTATTATATTTTTCTTTGTTTGCTTTGGTAAGTGATAGGTATCAAACAAATCTCGCCAAAAAAATACTAAATAAAAGTTTCAACCATTGCGTCGGATTCCATTCGAATATAAAATGTAAATTAAATCAATGACAACTCACTGAAAATTAAACAGGCGCTTCATACCGCCATATGGGCTAAATACTTTCACTTTTTTGGCGAGAACAAACGGTTGAAAGAAAACTTTTGATTATATTCCGAATATCTACATCGCGACTTTCTCTATCTCATACGCTCCCCTCTGGCGGCGTTCCTCTCCTGGGCACTCCTTCGGCAGACGCCTCTTCAAAGCGGTTGCTCCTCCGGCGTGCGCTCTGCGGACGGCGCTCCTCTTGCGGATGCTTCACCGCTTTGGCTGCCCCTCCGGCAGGGCTGCTCCTACGTGCGCTCGGCGAAACAGGCGATCCTCTTGTGGACGCTTCTCCGCTTTGACTGCCCCTCCGGCAGGATTCTTCACCGGCAGGGCTGCTCCTACGTGCACTCTGCGACACAGCCGATCCTCTTGATGATGCTTCAACGTTGCGGCTGCCTCTCCGGCAGGGATGCCACGTGCGCTTTGCGGGACGGCGCTCCTCTCACGGATGCTTTTCCGCTGTGACTGCCCCTCCGGCAGGAATTCTCCTCCGGCATGGCTGCTCCTACGCACTCTGCGAAACAGCCGATCCTCTTGCGGGTGCTTCTCCGCTGTGGCTGCCCCTCCGGCAGGAATTCGTCTCTGGCAGGGCTGCTCCTCCGTGCGCTCTGCGGGACAGGCGCTCCTTGGGCGGATGCTCCTCCGATTTGGCGTCTCCTCAGCAGCTCTGCGAAATTTTGGTTGCCACTATAAATTCTACGTAAAAGAAGAGCGAGCACAAAGTTTTACCCACCTTGTGGTTTTGGGGTTCTTACACACAGATTTAATTAAAAATTTATTCACGATCGGATGCACGAACTTATTTCCGCGGTTTTCCTATATTTCTCGGCTGAGATACGCGTGTGATGTCACTGAATTGAGTGCATCTGCACTCAATGACGGCTTGGTTTGAATAGACCGAGTCTAGGTTAGCGTGGCCTTACTGAGGCCATCGGCGGAAATTTTTCACAGCTGAGTCTAGCTTTCCAAAGACACCCTGCACCGGCTGACCTTCGATGAATTGCCATTCTCATTTTTATTACACCGATAACTTTGCACCAAAGTTTCAGATATGCAACGAAACTCGGCTAGCAGATCCAGAAAAGAAGCATACTTCTAGGATAAACTAAAACGGCCTATTTAGTCGCCACTACACCTACTAAACTCATGCCCATCACTCCTACTCACCAAACTATCCATTTTCAAAAACACAAACCCAATAAATCTCCTCAACGACTGCAACCCAGATAATTTCGAAAAAATCTTAGCTTTCTTAAAAACTTAAACCTGTATTACAAAATATAAAACGTCAAATGTTTGCCCATCTCGTGAAATTTTAGAATTCAAAAAAATCGTTTGCTCACCTTTTAAAAATAGTTAATTTTGACAAAAAACATTTGCTGACCTCTTAAAAATGTAATTCGTTTGTTTAGTTAATTTTAACAAAAAACATTTGCCCACCTCTTAATATGACATAAAACGTTTGCCCACCTCTTAAAACTTGCATTTTCAAACAAAAATCGATTCAAATTTAAGAATTAATAATAAATAGTTTGGCCACCTCATATGTAATGTCCAGCCTGTTGGCGAAGTTAGGAACTTCAAGTTTGAATTCGAAATTAACGTTTATGGAACCGCCTGGGCATTCGCAGAGGTTACGAAGTAGAGTTGCACTAAAGGGCGATAGTTACATATCGATAGATAGCACAGCTGACCATGTCACAGCTCAGGGTGATTGTCAGCGCCATGCCATTTCCGGAAAAGTTCTTCTTCTGAAAATAGCGCAGCAAATCACACGTGATCAAGGTAAGCATGGCCACTCTCAACAGTCCCATGCGGCGGAGGTTAACACTTGTTATCTTTGATTAGGCAACCCCGTTTAGGAATTAATTAAAACATATAGCAGAGCGCCTAAGGCAAAAGCGGCTACGCATCAACCGCTTGCTTGTATTGGTTAGGGTGTACATTAACTGGACAAGGTAAATATACAGCTAAATACAGTTAAAAAAGCTATGATATGTACAACGCAATTACTTTTACCTCATCTAGCTAAGCTGCGGAAAGACCGGCGGGCTCCAATTCACCGAAAAGCCTCACAAAGGTGTAAGGATGCTTTCTCGGCCGGGGTACTGATCTCAGTCGGATTTAAGAGTCCTTTACAAGAAATTTGTAAATCACCGAAACACAGGACTAGAGAGATCCGTCCTACAGGTGAAAGGCTAGTTTTGACGGGGAGTCTGCACAGGAGGTTCTTATTTATGTCGATGGAAACGTGGACGACAGTGGTCGTGTAGAGTTCTCGTCTTGTGTTTCGCGTCGGAGGCGAAAAATCCGCCGGGCTGGACCTTCGGCCGAGGACGAGCCGGGAGGTTACTTTGCTGGCGTTGAGTCCCGTATCTTGTGTCAAGGGCGAAAAATCCACCGGGCTGGACCTTCGGGCGAGGACGAGCTGGGAGGATACTTTGGGGGTGCCGGATAGTAAGGGGGCGGGAAGGTTAGACTCGATTGACCGGCCGGGACGGCTGTCCACGCGCAAGTCTTAAAACTAATACAGGTGACACGACACTAGGGTGTCCACGCGCAAACCCCAAGACTACGTGGGAAAACTAAAGCGACGGATCCGGCGGGACGGGTGTCCACGCGCAAATCCCAAAAACTACGTAAGGAGGTGGGGAAACTACCGGAGAACGGATCCGTCGGGACGGGTGTCCACGCGCAAATCCCAAACTACGAAAGGGGGTGAGGAAACTACCGGAGAACGGATCCGGCGGGACGGGTGTCCACGCTCAAATCCCAAACTACGAAAGGGGGTGAGGAAGCTACCGGAGAAGCGATCCGGCGGGACGGGTGTCCACGCGTAAAACCCAAAACTACGTAAGGGGGTGAGGAAACTACCGGAGAACGGATACGGCGGGACGGGTGTCCACGCGCAAATCCGAAAACTACGTAAGGGGGTTGGGGAAACTACTGGACCGAACGGGAAGGGGTCCGCATTCAGGTCCGGTGATAACAATTTATTGAAATTTTCCTCACCCGAGTCCGCTACACCGTTCTGAGCGTGTGAGAACCTATTGGTACTAACCTCTTTAAAACCACCCGCGATCAACAACGTAGCACTTGGCCAAATTAAACCGGCGGAACACTCGCGATGAGTAAGCCGAGAGCGATCGGGTTAGGCGTCACGTTTTGCCTGTCTTGCGGAAAAGCTCGAGGAGCACACGTGGGGCTAAGAAGCCTCGCTGAACTGTGTGCCCATCACACGTGTTGCTTGTTCCGCGATCCCGAGAGAAGTCACGCTCCCCGGTTGCTGTGTGATCGCCTACCCTTTTCCTCCTTTTTCCCGCATTTGGGATTTCTAGTATTTTCCTACTACTGGTATCTTAGCTCCTTGCTTTTCTAGTATTAAATGTGTCTCGGCTAAATATCGGTTGGCGTTGCCACCCTGGGATTTGAACTTAGTTATAACTTATTATTTATTTAATATATAATATATTAAACTTCATGATATATGGCGTACTCGCCTCCTAGTTGGGTTCGTCACACCCCCCCTTTCTTCCCGCGGCGCAATGTAAAGGCGCCCGTCGTTCTTGATGGTGACGATAAACTTGTAAGCGCCTTTGGGTAGAAATCCTCGGTGTCGTGGGAATCGACGGATTAGACGATTACTCCGTCCATCTGAAAAAGTAATCTAGACTTATTGGTATAATCCTACCTTTGAACTCCCTACCTAACGGTGTAGCTAACAAAGGACTCGTTAATCTTAACCTATTACAAGCATTACAAGTTATTCCGTGGTTCCAGACCGCTTACCGTGCCGGGTTAGTCGGCCCGGTGATGTCGTCGTCGCTCGCGTCGAGGGCGTCCTCTGCATAGTAGGGTTTAAGTTGAGATATATTGGCGATCCGCCGCCGACGGTCTCCTGGGCGCTGCAGACGTACCAAGTTCGGAGATGTGAACTTCGCGACGGTATAGGGACCGTCATATTTAGGAGCGAGTTTGGCGGCGAATCCCTCGGTCGCTTTTGATAAGGGATGTTGTCACAGCCATACTTGGCTCCCGAGCGTTGGTCTCCATTCACGCCTCCGAAGGTTACAGTGCCTCGCCTGCTCTAGAGATGCTCGTTGAAGATTTGATCGCACGATGTCGAAGATTCCTTGGAGGTGTGACGCCTTGTATTCAGGACCTGTATGCATGACCGCCGATCCGGGGGTAAGTTCGTCATACAGCATCGCATGCAAGGGCAGCTCCCGTCCCTGAGTGAGAAATGCAGGAGTATACCCAGTCGAGTCCGATACACTACTAGTGATAGCTGTTGAAATTAGTTCCAATGTTTCCGTATATTAACATATGTACATAACAGAATGTAAGAATAACATCTGAGGAGCGAACTTTGAGAGAACAAGCTGTTATGTTACACTCGGGTAGTCGAGTAAAGCTAGCCATCGCGAGTAGATCACCGCGCAGAGTCGCGATTAATAAATAATCATTTTTATTAATTAAAAACCAACGCTTCCTTATTTAATGTACACACGGGCGGTCGGAATTCTCCCCTGAACAATAGCGAGGGAAATCTCCGGCAACATATTATCCCAAGAACTCTGGTCTCCTTCCGACAGCTGAGATATCAGCGTCTTCACCGTACAATTGGTCTTCTCGGTGGGATTCTCCTGCGGACAATACGGAGACATGTACTGGACCTTCACGCCGAGCTTAGCAAAGTAGTCTTTTAGGGCCCGACTTGTGAATTGGGTTCCGTTGTCACATACGAACTTGGGGGATGCCCACTCGCCCGAGTACGCGTTCCCGAAACGCTTTCTGTACTGCCGCAGCGGTGGCTTTCCGGAGTGGGATCAACTCTACCCAATTGGAGAACACGTTGTGGAAAATGAGAAGCATCGAGTTCCCTTGTTTCGATCTGGGCAGCGGACCTACAAAGTCAGCACAGAGAATGTCGAAGGGTTCGCTTACGTCGCGGGTAAGCATCTTCCCTGCTGCTTTGGTCTGAACGGTCTTAAATTTCTGGCAAGACTCGCAGCGCCGAACGTACTGCTTTGCGTCGCGGTACATGCCGGGCCAGAAATATCTTTGCGACAGGCGGGTGATCGTCTTTCGGACCCCCAAGTGTCCTGCGGTCGGGGAATCATGACACTTGTATAAGACGCGGGCTCTACACAAAGTTTTCACGGGAAGTAATCCTCGTCGTCTGCTCGGTAACCCATGTTCCTATAGAGCTGGCCGTTCTCCAACATATAGTCTGAGTACTTCTCAGGCTCGTCGTGTACCTTGTCTTTCATCTTCCGGATCCATCCGCATTGGTCATCGAGCTCGATAGCGACTTGAAGTACCTCATTGGGCTGTCGGGAAAGCGTATCGGGCACGACGCTCAGCTTCCCTCGTCGGTAGCGCACGTCGAATTGGAACTGTTGTAATTCCAAAGCCCAGCGCGCTATTCGGCCGGAAGGACTTTCAATAGAATTTAACCATTTGAGAGCCAAGTAGTCGGTAACGACTTCGAATCGGTAGCCCTCCAGGTAACATCGCATCTTCCTGATGGCCCAGATGATGACCAGACACTCCTTTTCTGTCGTGCAGTTGTATGCGATGACCTTCTTTCGGCCCTCGACGTCCTGAGATAACACCGCTCCCAAGCCTACGTCACTCGCATCAGTCTGTAAGACCAACTTCCGGTCGAAATACGGACAACCCAACCCCGGGGCGTTGGTCAGGCATCTTCTAATCTCTTCAAGGCGGTTTGCTGTTCCGGTCCCCAGGTCCACTTCCGGCCTTTCTTCAGTAACGCGGTCGCTGGTTGCACGATGGTCGCGAAGCTTGGGACGAATCTCCGGTACCAGGATGCCATCCCGATCCATTGACGTAGTTCCTTCAGGTTGGTGGGGGTCTTCAGCACATTGATCGCAGACACCTTCTCGGGATCGGTCTGAATCCCTTCGCCGATGATCACACGACCGAGGTAAACCAGTTTGTGCTTGAAGAATGTACACTTCCTTGGATTTATCCTCAAATTCGCCGGCCGTAGTCTGCGGAACACTTCGGCGAGGTTAGCGAAGTGTTGCTCCTCTGTATCGCTAACGACAATGATGTCATCTAAGTAAGCGAAGGCAACCGGCTCCATCTCCGCCCCAATTACGCTGTCCAGAGCACTTTGGAACGTTGCACTGGCGGAGTGCAAGCCAAAGGGCATGACCTTCCATTGATATAGTCCCCGACCCGGAACCGTGAAGGCCGTGTTTTGCAAGTCCAACGTGTAGATATACCGGGCGTGACGCAACTGCTCCAGGATGTGATTGATCCTCGGGACCGGGTAGGCGTCGGGCACTGAGTGTGCGTTCAACTGTCGGTAGTGGACACACATGAGCCAATACGATTGGTGCGCTGTGTGGGCTCCTGGAAGGCTCGATGGCTCCTGCGCGGAGCAATTCATCTACTTGGGTATCGATGACATGTTGCATCGCGGGGTTCCTGGGGTAATACCTTTGCTTTAAGGGCTTATCATCGCGCATGACGATACGATTTTCAGCGACCTGAGATACTCCCTGGAGACTCTTGAAAAAAGCTAACTCTCGGTCGATGAAGCCTTGTTGCCTCGGGCTCAATGGTATAATCTGTCGCTCTTCGTCATGGTCTTCCGTCTCCATCCTACCGGTTGTCCCAGTCTCCTTTGTCGTGGCCGCGTCCCGCGTAGGTGTAGGGCTGAGAACCTCTGTTCCTCCTTGTCTGGCAGTCCCCAATTGGACCCTAAACTTGTCGGAGTGTACCGCTTCTTCTCGATCGTCCCTCGGTGGTATGAGTATTGGGAGTAGCAAAGGATCTCCTTCTGCTTCGGGTTCAGATCGCAATTCGAGGGTGATTTGCCCACATCGTACGCGCGTTCCGGCTGCTTTGTGGAAATCCATCCCAAGTATCACTCGAACCAACATGGTGGGCATCACCAACATGGGTAAAAGTACTGTGGTGCCCGCCAACGTGACCGGGGCTCGCCACAATTTCGTCACATCCAGACATGACCGATCGGCCAACGCTATTCTAGTGACAACTTCACGAACCTCGTCTGCGCGGGCAACCAGCTTTGGAAAACATTCACTGGCGAAACTCCTCGATGCCCCTGTATCAACGGTGGCGTCTACCCACCTTAATCCGACTTCTATCGCTGCTGTGATGACCCCACCGTGTATCCTTAACGGGGGTTTTGTTGGGGTCAGGTCGTTGCTTCGCTCGTCTTTGCCGCGCCCGGATTCCGGCGGAGACGTCCTCCGTTTCCCGAGGCATTTCGACGGCAGCATTCCATAGTTAACACTCCTACCCGGCCACAATCCCAACAGAAGTCGCGACGTGGGTTGGGACAGTCCCGACGGAAATGTCCGTTCTCACCGCAACGGCCGCAGGCCCGCTGCCCGATCATCCGGTGAGTCACGTGACCTGCTGTGTAGTACTCTCCAAGTTCCGAAAGGGGTTCGGCGATCGTCGAAGTTGCGATCCCTCGTGGTTCCTGTCCGTTCCTCCTGTAGTCCCATCTCGAGACGACTCGAGTTGTTTGACACTCTCGTACTCAGTAGTCATGTGGGTCAAATTCCCGAATTCACTGCGCTTGATGTACAGTCGGTACTCTGGAGCCATGTTTTCGTATGCTCGGTACAACTCTTCCTTTTCTCGGTACCCGGCCTGCTGCATCTTTGTCCTGAGCTCGATCAGGTATTTTTTGAAAGGCTCTCCTCTCCTCTGCACTCGAGTCCGAATCTCGTCCTCTAATCGTTCTAAGTATCGAAGAGGTAAGAAGAACTCCAGAAATTCCCTCCGGAAAGTTCTTCAAGAGGCGGACTGCAAATGGCTAGTACGGAACCACCGTGCTGCCGGGCCCTCAACGATTTCGGACATAGCCCGGGGGATCTCTTCCGGATTTATCCTATAAGTCGTCATCTTCTCCTCGAGTGCAGCAATGAGAGTTAACGGATCCGAGCTACCATCGAACCGCAGGTTCCACTTATGCATCTTCTCGGTGAGCAAGATCTGAGTGGGAGTCGTATTACTCAGTACCTCCTGCCCCTGTAGGCCAGTGGCCAAGCGAGCGACTACTGGCGGCACCCAGACGCCGTGTGTCGTTCCTGGATGTACCCCTCGATGACGAGCTGGAACCTCGACCGGCGCAGCGTCGGGGACGACAGGGATCCGGAGGGAAAAATTGCCCCATCTCGTCGTTCTTTCCTGTGGGATTAGAGCTCGGAGCCCGACTGCTGTACTGTTCCTGCAGCTCAGCCAGCCGGTTCCACACCCGTTGTGGGAAGGATCCTGCGCTGACCAGGTTTGCAAACGCCTTCCTGGCCTCTTCGACGGTACCATCCGCTTTAATCCGAACTCAACGGCAAGGGAGTTGAGTTCGTCTCTTCGGCGGGCATATATCCAGCGAACTCCTACGTTCTTCGTACTTACGGTCGGATTCCTTAGGAGTACTCATCGTCTTATTTTCCTGGGCGGTTTTCCTTCTTATATCCTTCTATTCCTTTGGTCGTTTCGAATCGACTCCCCGGGCGACTCTACCCTTTTCGCAGTGGGTCTTTAGGCCACTTGGAAAAATCTCTAGCTAGTCTCGGCGTCCCTGCTCGGGCGCCACTTGTAAGGATGCTTTCTCGGCCAGGGTATAGATCTCAGTCGAATCCAAGAGTCCTTTACAAGAAATTTGTAAATCACCGAAACACCGGACTAGAGAGTTCCGTTCTACAGATGAACGGATAGTTTTGACGGGGAGTCTGCACCGGAAGTTCTTATTTATGTCAATGGAAACGTGGACGACACTGGTCGTGTAGAGTCCTCGTCTTCTGTTTTGCGCCGGAGGCGAAAAATCCGCCGGGCTGGACCTTCGGGCGAGGCCAAGCCGGGATGTTACTTTGCTGGCGCTGAGTCCCGTATCTCGTGTCAAGGGCGAAAAATCCACCGGGCTGGACCTTCGGGCGAGGCCGAGCTGGGAGGATACTTTGGGGGTGCCGGATAGTAAGGGGGCGGGAAGGTTAGACTCGATTGACCGGCCTTGACGGGTGTCCACGCGCAGGTCTTAAAACTAATACAGGGGACACGACACAATGGTGGTGGATTGGGCGGGACGGGTGTCCACGCGCAAACCCCAAGACTACGTGGGAAAACTAAGGCGACGGATCCGGCGGGACGGGTGTCCACGCGCAAATCCCAAACTACGTGGGAAAACTAAGGCGACAGATCCGGCGGGACGGGTGTCCACACGCAAGCCCCAAAAACTACGTAAGGTGGTGGAAAAACAACCGGAGAACGGATCCGGCGGGTGGATGTCCACGCGCAAATCCCAAACTACTTGGGAAAACTAAGGCGACGGATCCGGCGGGACGGGTGTCCACACGCAAACCCCAAAAACTACGTAAGGTGGCGGAAAACTACCGGAGAACGGATCCGGCGAGACGGGTGTCCACGCGCAAAACCCAAAACTACGTAAGGGGGTGAGGAAACTACCGGAGAACGGATCTGGAGGGACGGGTGTCCACGGGCAAGTCCCTAAACTACGTAAGGGGGTTGGTGAAACTGGACCGAACGGGAAGGGGTCCGCATTCAGGTCCGGTGGTAACAATTTATTGAAATTTTCCTCACCCGAGTCCGCTACACCGTTCTGAGCGTGTGAGAACCTATTGGTACTAACCTCTTTAAAACCACCCGCGATCAACAACGTAGCACTTGGCCAAATTAAACCGGCGGAACACTCGCGATGAGTAAGCTGAGAGCGATCGGGTTAGGCGTCACGTTTTGCCTGTCTTGCGGAAAAGCTCGAGGAGCACACGTGGGGTTTAGAAGCCTTGCTGAACTGTGTGCCCATCACACGTGTTGCTTGTTCCGCGATCCCGAGAGAAGTCACGCTCCCCGGTTGCAGTGTGATCGCCTACCCTTTTCCTCCTTTTTCCCGCATTTGGGATTTCTAGTATTTTCCTACTACTGGTATCTTAGCTCCTTGCTTTTCTAGTATTAAATGTGTCTCGGCTAAATATCGGTTGGCGTTGCCACCCTGGGATCTGAACTTAGATATAACTTATTTAAACTTATTATGACTTAATATATATTAAACTTCATGATATTTCCCTTAAAACAATTATAATGATATGAAAAACCATTGTGGCGTACACGCCTCCTAGGTGGGTTCGTCACAAAGGAAACCAAGGAGCACCCTACGTGGCCGGAGGCCCCTTCCCCCGCATTGCAGTCTCCAAAAATCAAGCACAGCCATTATACATACGCGCCGTACAAAAGATTTTACCAAACGGAGCAAGGAAATACTGCGATCCACGTAAAGAGGCAGTGGCTGTCAAACTGGGCTATAAAGCTGCGAGATTTTACAAAGCGGCATGAAGGGAACTGTTTCCGACCAATACATATGTTCATTTGGCTGCAAATTGTCAACACAGTACAGCGAGCCTCGACAACGTCTTACCGCAATCTACCTTCACGCGGCAGTGACTTCGTAACTGTTAGACGGCAGCGGCAATATATGCAAACGCCCACACTCAACTGAAGTACTACCAAGGAATGGGAACCAGTTCTAATGTGCATGGTCGTTATTGGAGCCGACAGTATTACGTCACCGTGCACAACCAGCTGAAACCGTAAACCGTGTGTGCGTGCGTTTAAGCCCCAATAAATCGTCGGCAGCTGCACTGGTAAACCGTGTTATAAAACTGTGCCAATTTCCTGCTGTGCTTTTCTCGGTGCTCGACGCTCGCTGATGTCAAACTGTAGTTTTACTTGGTAGGAGCGCACATCAGTGCTTGTTCAACTGTATAGCTGCACGCCCCAACGGCGTTTAATAGTCCACAGTAGAACCCGATAAGAAGAACCGGAACAAGAGCCCAGTCAGCCTGGATTAAAATTAAAAATAAACTAAGGGATAAAAATAGCTAGAGCAAGTAATGGGCATTCGATGCGAAGACTAATTCCCATGGGTGCAGAATATATTTTCTCTCCGTGCTAAACCTAAGTAAAACCAATCTAGCAACCTAATCTGAGGAACGACGAAGGCCTTCGACGGAGTATACAGAGGGTGAGTGACAACATGTAGCATTGCTGTTATAAACTATATTTTGCCCCATATATTATTTTTGTTGATCGCATCGCGCTGACCAGGTTTGCAAACGCCTTCCTGGCCTCTTCGACGGTACCATCCGCTTTAATCCGAACTCAACGGCAAGGGAGTTGAGTTCGTCTCTTCGGCGGGCATATATCCAGCGAACTCCTACGTTCTTCGTACTTACGGTCGGATTCCTTAGGAGTACTCATCGTCTTATTTTCCTGGGCGGTTTTCCTTCTTATATCCTTCTATTCCTTTGGTCGTTTCGAATCGACTCCCCGGGCGACTCTACCCTTTTCGCAGTGGGTCTTTAGGCCACTTGGAAAAATCTCTAGCTAGTCTCGGCGTCCCTGCTCGGGCGCCACTTGTAAGGATGCTTTCTCGGCCAGGGTATAGATCTCAGTCGAATCCAAGAGTCCTTTACAAGAAATTTGTAAATCACCGAAACACCGGACTAGAGAGTTCCGTTCTACAGATGAACGGATAGTTTTGACGGGGAGTCTGCACCGGAAGTTCTTATTTATGTCAATGGAAACGTGGACGACACTGGTCGTGTAGAGTCCTCGTCTTCTGTTTTGCGCCGGAGGCGAAAAATCCGCCGGGCTGGACCTTCGGGCGAGGCCAAGCCGGGATGTTACTTTGCTGGCGCTGAGTCCCGTATCTCGTGTCAAGGGCGAAAAATCCACCGGGCTGGACCTTCGGGCGAGGCCGAGCTGGGAGGATACTTTGGGGGTGCCGGATAGTAAGGGGGCGGGAAGGTTAGACTCGATTGACCGGCCTTGACGGGTGTCCACGCGCAGGTCTTAAAACTAATACAGGGGACACGACACAATGGTGGTGGATTGGGCGGGACGGGTGTCCACGCGCAAACCCCAAGACTACGTGGGAAAACTAAGGCGACGGATCCGGCGGGACGGGTGTCCACGCGCAAATCCCAAACTACGTGGGAAAACTAAGGCGACAGATCCGGCGGGACGGGTGTCCACAGGCAAGCCGCAAAAACTACGTAAGGTGGTGGAAAAACAACCGGAGAACGGATCCGGCGGGTGGATGTCCACGCGCAAATCCCAAACTACTTGGGAAAACTAAGGCGACGGATCCGGCGGGACGGGTGTCCACACGCAAACCCCAAAAACTACGTAAGGTGGCGGAAAACTACCGGAGAACGGATCCGGCGAGACGGATGTCCACGCGCAAAACCCAAAACTACGTAAGGGGGTGAGGAAGCTACCGGAAAACGGATCCGGCGGGACGGGTGTCCACGCGCAAAACCCAAAACTACGTAAGGGGGTGAGGAAACTACCGGAGAACGGATCTGGAGGGACGGGTGTCCACGGGCAAGTCCCTAAACTACGTAAGGGGGTTGGTGAAACTGGACCGAACGGGAAGGGGTCCGCATTCAGGTCCGGTGGTAACAATTTATTGAAATTTTCCTCACCCGAGTCCGCTACACCGTTCTGAGCGTGTGAGAACCTATTGGTACTAACCTCTTTAAAACCACCCGCGATCAACAACGTAGCACTTGGCCAAATTAAACCGGCGGAACACTCGCGATGAGTAAGCTGAGAGCGATCGGGTTAGGCGTCACGTTTTGCCTGTCTTGCGGAAAAGCTCGAGGAGCACACGTGGGGTTTAGAAGCCTTGCTGAACTGTGTGCCCATCACACGTGTTGCTTGTTCCGCGATCCCGAGAGAAGTCACGCTCCCCGGTTGCAGTGTGATCGCCTACCCTTTTCCTCCTTTTTCCCGCATTTGGGATTTCTAGTATTTTCCTACTACTGGTATCTTAGCTCCTTGCTTTTCTAGTATTAAATGTGTCTCGGCTAAATATCGGTTGGCGTTGCCACCCTGGGATCTGAACTTAGATATAACTTATTTAAACTTATTATGACTTAATATATATTAAACTTCATGATATTTCCCTTAAAACAATTATAATGATATGAAAAACCATTGTGGCGTACACGCCTCCTAGGTGGGTTCGTCACAAAGGAAACCAAGGAGCACCCTACGTGGCCGGAGGCCCCTTCCCCGCATTGCAGTCTCCAAAAATCAAGCACAGCCATTATACATACGCGCCGTACAAAAGATTTTACCAAACGGAGCAAGGAAATACTGCGATCCACGTAAAGAGGCAGTGGCTGTCAAACTGGGCTATAAAGCTGCGAGATTTTACAAAGCGGCATGAAGGGAACTGTTTCCGACCAATACATATGTTCATTTGGCTGCAAATTGTCAACACAGTACAGCGAGCCTCGACAACGTCTTACCGCAATCTACCTTCACGCGGCAGTGACTTCGTAACTGTTAGACGGCAGCGGCAATATATGCAAACGCCCACACTCAACTGAAGTACTACCAAGGAATGGGAACCAGTTCTAATGTGCATGGTCGTTATTGGAGCCGACAGTATTACGTCACCGTGCACAACCAGCTGAAACCGTAAACCGTGTGTGCGTGCGTTTAAGCCCCAATAAATCGTCGGCAGCTGCACTGGTAAACCGTGTTATAAAACTGTGCCAATTTCCTGCTGTGCTTTTCTCGGTGCTCGACGCTCGCTGATGTCAAACTGTAGTTTTACTTGGTAGGAGCGCACATCAGTGCTTGTTCAACTGTATAGCTGCACGCCCCAACGGCGTTTAATAGTCCACAGTAGAACCCGATAAGAAGAACCGGAACAAGAGCCCAGTCAGCCTGGATTAAAATTAAAAATAAACTAAGGGATAAAAATAGCTAGAGCAAGTAATGGGCATTCGATGCGAAGACTAATTCCCATGGGTGCAGAATATATTTTCTCTCCGTGCTAAACCTAAGTAAAACCAATCTAGCAACCTAATCTGAGGAACGACGAAGGCCTTCGACGGAGTATACAGAGGGTGAGTGACAACATGTAGCATTGCTGTTATAAACTATATTTTGCCCCATATATTATTTTTGTTGATCGCATTTCGGACAGCTAGTATTCAAATTAGGTGTTAACCAACTATATCGTTCGCTGACAAAAGCCCCGAAATTATGGAAGACCCATCTGAATTATATTTTACTCATAAGATCATTAATAAACCTTCATCTATTAGAATATTAGAAATAGAAGAACATTGAACTGAAATTTAAGTTGAAACTTTAGAATGTCATTAAGCGAAATCATAATGTGGATTAAAATATGGAAGAATATTGTGAACTTTTGACTTAATTAAAGCATTAAAACCTGAGGTGCTGAGTTTTGGTATTATCCCTGATTGGTAATGTGAACAGGAAGTAGACGTCGTAAACAACATTGGGATTTTCAATAACCATATCAGAAAATCAACGGTAGGCTGGGTAAAGACATGAGGTTACCGGAACAACTTGGTAGCCAAAAAAATAAGAGGTGTGATATTTGGGCATAGAGCCTTTCGGTTTTTTTTTATAATTCATTCTGATTCATTAACGGTAATTTCAGAGCAACGGGACTTATAATTTTTTTATGTAGGCCGGTGTTGTTGAAGAAAAGATTCAAAGAACCCCCCGCAGGCTGTTCGCTAGCTGATTACTATAAAGTCCCAAACTGACAATTTTCCCAATAACTATAGCCCGTCTCTGCCTGGCAAGTCCAGTCCTGAAAATCCTGTCTTTGGAAAGATATGTGCGTCAATTTCATCTGAGAGCAAAGGGACGAGACAAGAGTGCCCGGGAAGGATTAGGCGAGACCACTAGCGGATCCTAGTAAAATTTAAAAAAACATATAGGGCCGCTAGGTAGGACATTACTTAAAGTGGCGCCCAACGCAGGGCTGAGCAAAAACCGATTCAATCCAGCTAAACAGTTTACTCAGTTGCATAAACCTAAAGTATCCCAGATAGTTATTTTTTTTTTAAAAGTCAAACTTTAATTAATTTTTTTTTGTCAATTATGATCATAGACCTTAAATAACGCAGTATCTGGTCGCCGGAAATGCACAATTGGGATAACACCGATTTTGAGTGAGTCGAATAACTTAGATACACAACGTCAATGGTAAGATTTTTTTTTGTGGCCAAAGTGTTGCTGAAAGGTATAAGCCGGAGTCACGAGACTAGGAGTTTCAAGAAACGACCGCTTAACGACGTAGGTCAACACTGAAAAGCTAAATATAACATGGGATGAAAAGGCTTAAAGAATGTAAGCATCGATCACCGTTAAGAAAAGTCAGGCATTTGAACATCTAGTGGAAATAGCAGTAGTTGAAGAGACGACGCGCTACCGTAGAGATTATCAAGTTGGTTCTTTCTTAACTTTTTTCTATTATACTTAACAAAGGCAAGGAGGATCCTCGTGTAGGAGGATAACCTAATCCAGTTTACCATTCAGATATGAATGATCGATAGATGTGACGACCTCTGAAGGTAATCACCCGGAATTATTACGATTACTTCCTCCTAAACGTGTTAGGGGCTCTTCTTTTTTTTGTACTCACACTCACACTCAACCACATACATATCAGGGAAATTAGAAAATAAAAATTTTTTTATAAAAGAAAAAAAAAAATTGAACAAGATGGGAGTAACCACTCGTGGTCACGAAGACTTACGAGATAGCACAGGCTTGCCTGAAGCAAAATGTAACGTTTGTGCGCAAACTCTTTTAGAAACTCAATATCTGGTTAGTACCAAGTGCAATCACCTTTTTCAACGAAAATGCATTGCCACCTATATGGAGACCACTAAAGAATGCCCCATCTGCAGCAAGCTTTGTCACGCAAAAGACTTACACCAATTTATACTACCCATCGACAAACAACAGAATCGGAAGAATTCAAGATCCACAAACAGTGTATCGACCGACAGGACGCACCCGAGCAGAAGAAACCTTCTTCCCGAATGGCAGGCCAACCTGGCAGGAAACCGAGAGTATCACCAGATGGCCGATCGCGTCGAGGAACTGAAACGAAAAGTGGAACTCGTGAATTGTAACAATGATGATGACCTAGGAGACATTTTCAGGTAGGCAACGAACATGAAAATAGTAATTATTCAGGTTCTTATGCAAGCTCAACTATTCGACCAGAAAGGGTTGCACAAATAGTGCAAAGTTGGGGAATTAAATTTGATGCAACAACTAAAGGCCCCACTGTAGAAGAATTTCTCTACCGAATCAAATCTCTCACTCAAGACATTCTAAATAATGATGTTGGCTTGGTGTGTAAAAACTTGCACATCTTGTTGGTTGGTCGCGTGAAAGAATGGTATTGGAGATACCGAAAGGCTCACTCGGAAGTCGAATGGCCAGAGTTCTGCAAAGCCCTGATGGAACAATACGATGACCACAAAGATAACGACTTGATTTATGAAGAAATCAGAGCCAGAAAACAAAAGTTAGGCGAGCCATTTGATATGTTTTACGAAGAGATTATGTTACTTGTTGCTAGATTAACTCTGCCCATCGAAGAGTACCGGTGCACGTTTGTATTAATACCTAAAAATTGTTTTAATCTCTTAATTCTGTTCTATTTTTTTCTTTTCTTGTAACCCCGTCGATTCTCTTTTGTGCGTTGTTTGTCGTAAGTCGTAGTATTGTTTTTAGTGTTGCTTTTGCATGCACTTGAACTAAATTGCGCTCCCGCTCTCTCGCTCTCTTTGTTTTGAATGTTTTAATCGTGCAGTTTCTGCGCTCTTGCGGCACTTATAACTGCTCGCTTATAAATTTCAATTCGTTTTCTTGGTACAGTGGTTCCAATAGATAAAATGATTAATAAAAATTTAGTCTGCTTCTGCAAAAAATGCAGCCTCGTATTCAGGGCTGACCAGTCTAATATGACTTGCTGGCTGTGTGAAAATATGGTGCACACCAAGTGCGCCGGTTTTACTGGCCGGAAAAGTGATGACTTTTCAAAGGGGCCCAATTTGCAGTTTTGTTGTGACGCTTGTGTCGAGGTTGCGAACGAGATGAAATCGTTCATGCGCCAAGCTAAAGGCGGCCTGATGGGGCGGATTAGCTGTTTCGGAGTTGCTAGAGATAGTTTTCGCCGAGCTGATGATCTCCTCTCTGCGCTGGATTCGCAGTTTAATAGTCGTAAGCTATTTGAAGAGTCCCCTAAGCGCAAAAAGGCCGCTGGTGGTAAGGAGCAAAAGGGGAACACCCCGCAACCGAAATCAAAAGAACAACAGAGCATTCCGGCGGATCAGCAGCTGATTTCAGCAAACCCTCAAATGTTGCTAAGATCAGCAGCTAAAAAAGATTTGGTATCCAAACAATCCGTAACAGAATGCATGCAACCATGGACTTCTATGAATTCCGATTTGTCCGTAGTGGATTCACAATTAGCGGATCCACCTATCTCTCAGAATGTAGCATCACCACCACAAGGGACTACTGAGTCCGGACAACCGGCTCAAGATGGTTTTGCGAAAACAATGTATGTTCCACAAAATCCCTCTCAGTGGTTGCACTCAAGAAACAAATTTTTGTTTCTCGGCTTTCCCCTGATCAAACATCTTTTGATGTATTGTCTTATATACAAGACTAAAGCCGATTGTAATAGTGTAAAGGTGGAAAAGTTTAAGTTTTCTTATGCTAGAGACATTTCATCTTTCAAGATAACTGTCCCTAACGAGCTTTTTGAAGCCATATGCTCGGGCGACTTTAGGCCGGATAATATGGTTCTAAAAGAGTTCGAGGCTAAGATAAAGAAGAAGGGGCCCGTGGGAGTAAAACTTCCTAGTCGAGGCCAAACCAGTGCACCAATTTAAAAAAACTAACTTCAACCTCCTTCTTTCCTATCAGAATGCAAGAGGTTTGCGTAGAAAGCTCACTAAATTGTATTCCGATAGCCGATTAAGTCTGTTGCAAATAAGCTTTCCGATAGAGATCAGTTGGTAGTTCTAGGTGATTTTAATATACCTGGAGTTACCTGGTCCATTGAGGATGGATCGAATGTCTTACTACCTATAGCACAGCATGATTTTATTGACGGCCGGCTTGACATATCCTTATCTCAAGTAAACCACGTTCGAAATTCACTAGGTCGCCTTCTTGATTTATGTTTTGTATCCTGAATGTGTGTTTCTGTCCAGAGTAGCACCACTCACGCAACCTGAAGATCCATATCACCCTACAATCGAACTTTCATTTGACACGGGTAGAGTTATAGAAGAAAAATCAGAAAAATCATCCAAGCGAATACATTGTTTTCGCAAGGCAGACTTTCTGAGGCTAAATAATTTTATTTCTGGCTTTAATTGGTCTGATCTTTACTTATGCAATAATATGTCCGATGCAGTTAATGTCTTTTACACTGCAATAAACTCATTTTTTAATTCCTTTGTTCCGTGGCACTATCCGTCAATTTCCAATAAATCACCTTGGCTTAGCAAAGAGTTGACACACTTAAGAAACGTAAAGTCCAGACTTTTTAGGAAATATAAAAATACCTGTTCTCAATCTGTTTTTACTAGATATTTAAGTGCTCGGTCAAAATTTACCGTGCTTAATGCTCAGTGTTATAATAGTTACTTAAACCGTTGTAAGGTCCAGTTCTCTCAGGACCCGAAACAGTTTTAAAATTTCGTTAACACCGAGCGTAAATCTAATTCTTATCCTTCCTCGCTGTCGTTCGAAAATATGACGGCAACCACAGATCAGGCAATAGCCGATTTTTTTGCCAATTTTTTCAAACGACCTACTCTACTTTAGATTATTTATCACAGCCTTATTCTTACACCATATCCAAGTCGAACCTCATATTCTGTCCCACTTTAACAGAAAGCTCTATTCTTTTGGATCTTCTTAGTATTAAGCCTGATTATTCGCCAGGGCCCGATGGTATTCCAGGGTACGTGCTTAGGTATTGCGCTAAGGCCCTGTGCAAACCTCTTCACAAGTTGTTTACCTTATCTCTAGAAACTTCCCAATTCCCAAATATTTGGAAGGAATCATTTGTTATTCCTGTTTTCAAAAAAGGTAACAAGTTAGAAGCCAGTAACTATAGAGGTATTTCTAAGTTGTCAGCTATTCCTAAGCTTTTTGAAAAAATTATTACTCCTCATTTGCAGCACCTTTGCAGATCAATCATTTCTCCGTGTCAACACGGATTTATTAAACGTAGATCCACAATCACAAACCTTCTAGAGCTCACTTCATTTGTGATAAAAGGCTTCAATAGTAGTTTTCAAACAGACGTCATTTACACTGACTTTAGTAAAGCATTTGACTCTGTAAATCACTTACTTCTCATTCAAAAACTTGACCTTTTAGGTTTTCCAGTTGATCTGCTTAAATGGATTTCAAGTTATCTGAATGGCAGGTCACAAAGGGTCCTTTTTAAAAATTCAATTTCTGAAATTCTCCGTGTTACCTCCGGTGTCCCACAAGGGAGCCATCTGGGTCCGTTACTTTTTACATTATTTATTAATGATCTTCCATCAATTATAAATCATTCTCGCGTACTTATGTACGCAGATGATGTTAAGTTATGCCTGCAGTATAAGGATATTTCCTGCCATTTAGACTTACAATCCGATCTAGATAATTTTCAAAACTGGTGCCGAGATAATTTACTAAATTTAAACGGTTCCAAGTGCAAGCTGATGCCTTTTTATCGGGCCAATCCGATATACGCGACTTACACGTTAAGTGGCAGCTCTTTTGATAGAATAACTCTTGTAAACGATCTTGGCGTTCTCTTGGACCCTAAACTTAAATTTTCTAATCACATTTCGTCCATGGTGTATAAAGCCAGAGGAGTGCTTGGATTTATTAAAAGGTGGTCAAAAGAATTTGATGATCCTTATTTGACTAAAACTTTATTTATTTCGCTAGTCCGTCCGATTCTGGAGTATGGGTCTCCCGTCTGGAGTCTACAATACGGAATACATATTGGTCGTATTGAATCTGTACAAAAAAACTTCCTTCTTTTTGCTTTACGGCGCCTAAACTGGAATGCAAATCTTAGCTTACCTTCTTATTCTAGTAGACTTCTTTTGATTAATTTACCCTCCCTAGCCAACCGTAGAACGATGCTTAGTACTATCTTTATTTATAACCTTATACATGGTGATATTGACTGCCCCGACTTGATAAGTCGGCAAAACTTTTCTGTGCCAAGTAGATTAACTAGAAATTATATTCCCCTAATTTTAAATCATTGTAGATCTAACTATGCCTTGCATAAGCCTTTCAGAGTATTATGTTCTGACTATAATAGACTTTTTCCTGTAATCTCAAATCTTGACTCTCTGCCGCTCCTAACACGATTAATACTTGCTTCATTGGCACAAGATTGATCTAACTATTACTTTTTTCCCCGGACCTTTACCTTTATTTTCCTATCTCGCGTCTATCTTATCGCGAATCGTGCCGTACGATACACGGCAGCGCCCCTCGGTCGGTTGGGCGGGTAAGTGGGCCGTAGAACTCCGCGCGAAAAAAAAAAAACATGACTCCAGAAATACGGGAAGCCCTTTTATATGTACAGATTCGATCCATAGCCCATTTAAGACAGCTGGTTCAACGACGCGAACAATTGCTTGGAGAGAAGGCGTGCAAACGGCTTGGAAAAAGGGGAATCGGACAGAGTTCCTTTCGACGAAAGATTGCAGAGTTAAAGGAGGAACATGGAAACCAATTAGCAGAGGACATGGAAGGAGAAATCGAGGCCTTAGATCGAGTTCCACGTGTAATGTCATGCTTAAATTGCGATCAAGAGGGCCATATATGGAAACTTTGCCCAATTTTGTTTTGGATGTGGCAAGAAAGATGTCTACCAGCCACAATGTCCAGTTTGTATCAAACGGAAGGAAAACTACCAGAAGAGAACTGTTACACAAATTAATTCACAACAAGAAAGGAAAGCTTACTTCGGGCGGAGCCGAAGTTGATATACCCTTGCCGAATATTCTGTAAATTATATTCTCCAAAATTATTCATATGATGCATTCTTAATACTCATAATAAATCCCAACTTTCTAACCTTAAAAACACCAAAGCTATGGCATTTCCAATCGTTCAGTTATATGGGAGCTATAGGATATAGTCTGCCGATCCTAACGTAAAAAACACTAAAGTTATGGCCTTTCCGATCATTCAGTTATTTGGCAGCTATAGGATATAGTCGGCCCAAACGGCTCGTTACAACTTATATACTACCTGCAATAGAAAGACAACTTTTGGGAACGTTTCAAGCAGATAGCTTTAAAACTGAGGGACTAGTTTGCGTAGAAACGGACAGACGGGCGGACGGACAGACGGACGGATAGACGGACATGGATAGACAGACTCTCCTGGTGATGCTGATCAAGAATATATTTACTTTATACGGTCGGAAATGTCTCCTTCACCGCGTTGCAAACTTTTAACTGATATTATAATACCCTCTGCAAGGATATAACAACCCTATGATATACGCTTGGCAGTAAAGAAAAAGATTTTTGGCGATGAAGTGTCTAGCTTAACGATTAAAGCCAAAAGGTCAACGACAAGATTACGGAATTTTTGGAAAACAGTACGTCGGTCAAGGAGACTGATAGTAGCCTCAGTAATTAACGAAGGTTTAGATGGAAGATTATATGCTCAAGTCGAGTTCGAAAATTGTAAAGAGCAAGGTTTACTGGATACCTGCGCAAATATTAGTTGTATTGGATCGGATTTGGCTGCTGAAAAATGGTCTACCTGTCCACAGTATAAGGAAATTACGTCAGGAGTGAGAACCGCCGACAGCAAGAAATACCCAGTGACAGGAAAGCTCCAGATAAATCTTATCTACAAAGAACAAAAGCGTCCAATTACGTTATACATTATTCCCTCGATATCCAATCGTCTTATATTAGGAATGGATTTCTGGAAAGCGTTTGATATCGCTCCGGGACTTCTTCGATCGAGCTAACGGACAGTAATGAAAATGCATCGAATCCGGATAAAGACCTAAAATATCCGTTAACCATGGAACAGCAAAAACGGCTGACTGAAGTAAGTCAGCTGTTTCCGGATTTTGCGACACAAGGGCTGGGAAAAACTTCCCTAATACAGCATGACATCGAGGTGGGAAATTCTGCTCCGATCAAACAAAGATTTTACCCTGTTTCACCAGCGGTCGAACTTTTGATGTTCCAAGAAGTGGAAAGCATGTTAGCTTTGGGAGTAATAGAGCCTTCAACCAGTCCTTGGAGTTCGCCTGTGCGCTTAGTAGTTAAGCCCGGCAAAGTAAGGTTGTGTCTCGATGCTAGGCAAATAAATAAATACACCAAAAAAGACGCATACCCTCTTTCCAACATTGATGGGATATTTGCCAGATTACCCAAAGCGAACCTGATCAACAAAATTGACCTAAAGGATGCCTATTGGCAAATACCGCCAACGCAAAAGGCCAGGGAGATTACAGCTTTTACGGTGCCAGGAAGTCCATTGTTACAGTTCACCGTAATGCCTTTCGGCCTATGCAATGCCCCGCAAACAATGAGACGACAATGAGACAACGAAATTTGACATTAAATATTGCCAAAACTAAGTTCTGCGTGACACAGGTGCCTTATTTAGGATAATAGGTAAGGGAGGAATCGCGACAGACCCAGAGAAAGTAATTGCCATACATAAGTGGTCCGTTCCTAAAACTTTAAGACAAACACGAGGATTTATAGGAGTTGTTAGTTGGTATCGGAGATTTATTTGCAATTTTTCAGAACTTACGTATCCTATCACGGATCTACTGTCTACCAAGAAGAAGTTTGTTTGGACCCCCGAAGCTCAGGTTGCGTTTGAAGGGCTAAAAACAATATTATCTGAAGCACCGTTATTGCAGAATCCGGATTTTAGTAAAAAATTCGATGTTCACTGTGATGCAATCGATTATGGTCTTGGAGTGGAAGGAGTGGAAAAACTTGTCGCTTTTATGTCTCGCAAACCAACAACCACCCAACGAAACTACAGTGTGACCGAAAGGGAATGCCTCGCAGCGTTGGAAGCTATTGATCGGTTCCGTTGCTACGTGGAGTTGCAGAAGTTTGAAGTAATAACCGACCATGCGAGCTTAGTGTGGCTAATGCGCCAACGAGATTTGAAAGGAAGACTCGCCAGATGGGCGATTAAGCTTCAAGGGTATATTTTACCGTCAGTCATCGGAGAGGTAAGGATAACATTGCGCTATCCCGTTTCTATTCCCCGCCAGAAGATGTAATGGCTTTGGAGGAAGTGCGCTTCGAGGTAGACTTAAATGCTCCGGAATTTAAAGACGAAGTATACCAGCAGTGGAAAACTACTATCAAAGAAAATCAAACCCAATATCCGAATCTCAAAGTCGAGGAGGAGTTAATTTATATATGTATTAAGTCACAAAATGACGGCCTCGAAGATAGGAACCAGGTTTGGAAGCTCTGGATTCCCAAAATTGTGACAAATCCGGTGATCCAGCGAGCGCATGACGACATCAACTGTGCACACGGTGGAATGAACAAAACATAAGAGCTAATTCGCCGTAAATTCTTTTGGCATGGTGTCGGAAGTACGCGGCTATGTACGCGCGTGGGAGGTTTGTAAGATGTCAAAAGCTACTAATGCCACATTAAAGACTCGCATTCTAAATGTAAATGCCTCCATTTCAGTGGTTGTACGTGGATATTTTGGGACCATATCCAAGAAGTAAAAGAGGAAGAATCGGACTGAGACATTGGTAAGCGATAACGGTTCACAGTTTAAGGCCGTGGAGTTCAATGCCTGGTTGACGTCATTGGGAATCAAACACATGTACACAGCCCTATATTCGCCACAGTCTAACGCCTCAGAACGCGTTAATCGTTTATTCATCGCGGGAATAAGAGCTTACCTTCAGAATGACCATCGTGAGTGGGATGAGCACATACCAGCGATCAGTTGTGCTTTGTGGAACTCCTATCATCAGAGTATCGGATGTTCGCCGTTCCATGCCCTGTTTGGATTTGACATGGTAACTCATGGATTAATCAGATTAATTTACTCGATGAACCACATAATGTGCTGGCATTAGCACAATCAATAGCGGGGAACTGGTTCAGCGAACGCGACGCTCAACGGAAGTTCGATCTCTGATTCCTAACCTCGGTCTTTTTCGTTTTGACTTTTCGCCGAAAGTGGACGTGTGCTCGAGCGTCCCTCCGGTACACCACTACCAATACACACACGTGATCCGCGAAACACCGCCCAGTGCACCAAACTCCCCTCCGGTACATCTTTACTGGCACACACACGTGATAAACGCGTCGATCCACGCAACACCGAACTGTGCATCAAATTACACGTAAGGCACCCATTGTGAGGGCAGCAGCCGGGGACCATATTCTTAGCAATTGCCAAATAAAAGCTCTAAACTTATAAGCCCCGTGTATTATTTCTACCCTTACACCTCCCTCCTCCTACCCTTTCTCGACCCATATCAACGACGCGTGTTTGGTTTCCATCCACGCGGCGCATCTCGGCCGAGAGCTCCCACCTTAGAATACCTGTAGCGTAGAAACCCCGTAGACTCCGAGAATATCCGGAGCGTAGAAACCCCCGTAGACTCCGAGCATAACCGGAGTGTAGTACTCTCGTAGTCTCCGAGAATATCCGTATTGTAGTACCCTCGAAGGCTCCGAGAATAACCGGAGTGTAGTACCCTCTTAGGCTCCGAAAATATCCGGAGTGTTGTACCCTCGTAGGCTCCGAGAATAACCGGAGTGTAGGCTCCGAGAATATCCGGAGTGTAGAACCCTCGTAGACTCCGAGAATATCCGGAGTGTAGTACCCTCGTAGCCTCCGAGAATATCCGGAGGGTAGAAACCTCGTAGACTCCGAGAATATCCGGACTTTAGGACCCCCGTAGATTCCGAGTCCACCCGGAGTAGATAAACCCCGCCGTCCCCGTAGCCAACTCCAGTCGGAGTCATATCAGTTCACCACCATCGCCAGATGTAAAGTACATCTCGGGTCGTTAACCTCGCGGTACGATCGGATCTATTTACTGTTTCCCCACAAGGAAGCATACGAGACGACTGTAAACGGTGCGGAAATCTTTACGATCGGTAGGCACCATCGAATAGGAACCGCCTCTAGGCGTCATACCACCTCCCATACAAATTCCTAATACAGGTTCCACCCTTTTATATAAATTTCATATATAGGTTCCCTGGCCCCGACTGAGGTTTTACCCCGGCCAGAGAACTACGTGACAAGTGGCGGCCGAGCAGGGACCTGATAGGGAGAAAGACCAGGAAAATTACCACCAGTATGGGGAGTGCGTAGCCCCCAGGACATAACCTAAAGATTCCGCAAAAAAACAATCGAAAAAAAAAAAAAAACTATAACAAAAGCGCCCCGACCGTGGAAAATAACCTCACAAACTAGTGAATGCGCCCGGTATCAAGCGCACGAGCTTACTCGCGATACCGTACAGTCCACGCGATCGAGTGTCTGTGAAACTATTCAAGAAGTCCAATAAAGACTCCAACCAACGAAGACCTTATTCCAAGACGACAACAACACATCAGAGACGCGCTGCAAACATGGATCCCGACCAGAAAATTTCCGGTGAGTCCGTTCCACGCTCGCTTAAAAATCGTGGGGTCCCCACGATAGCCTTTGCTGACGAATTCGGGTTCTCCACCGAAGGAGTCGTCGACGACTTGCGGCGAAACTTTGTCACCCTAGTTAGAGACTCTGAACAAACCCAAGAAGTGTGGACTTGACTCGCCGACCTAGGAAGGCAATTTACCTCGCGTGCCCCGAGCCCCGTACCTTTGGGGGAAGAAAAAACTGGCCTTAGCGTCCCCGACGCGAACATAAGCGCCGGATCAAGCCCCAGGGTCTCCTTCCAGTTCTCATGCGCCATGCTGGCTTGGTTACTGAGCTCGAGGCCGTCCAGAAGCGGAGCCTCAAGAGAAACAACTATAACCACGCCTCTAAAAATGCTACAGCTTACCGCCCACCCTCACAGGGTTGGACTCAACCTGCGTTCGCTGAGGGAATTCCCCAAGGAAACCCACCACAAGCATCGCCAGAACCCAAAGCTGCCCTGCCAGCTAGGGTTAACCGTGTGACCGCCTCCGACCTTTGAATCGACGTGCGGGATACTTGCCGGAATTGCGGAGCACCGGGACATTTCAGCCGCGATTGCCGGAGTCCACAACAGTACTTCTGTTGTAACGAGAATACTCCTTGCGGACGTGACGCTCGCCCAGAAGTCAATTCAGGTTCCCCTTCTAGTAATGCCCGCCATGCTGGAACCTTTAAACCTAGGGATGGACTTTCTCGCTTCTATCGGCACTACCCTCCGATGTGGTACGGCGACCCTCACGCTTTCTCGACGAAGATCCGGAGAATGTGAGACGATCAGACGTAATGAACCGGAGCACGACAACCAAGGCAATCAATCGAAACCAAAACCTCGACCCCCGAAGACCACTCAGCCACGAACACGCCATTAACGGAACCTCGGCTAGGCATAGCCAGCCATGACATAGGACCACAAAACGACAGGGATACAAATGCGCCCGAGGAGCCGCACAGAGCACATGAAGTGCATAACGCAGCAACACGCAAGGAAAACGACGAGAACAACAACACAGGAGGAAACAACAGAGTATCAACAGAGAACGACGAAGCCAGGATAGCAACAGAGAACAACGACAGGAAACATCAGGAAGATCACAACCAAGAGAAACACGCTGAGAATACACGAGGGATACCCGACAAGAACACCGAGACCCAGGGATATCAAATAATCAATCAGAAGTACAAGGAACACGGCTGCGAGACTAATCCACAGGTCCAAGCGTTCCTTAAAGAACAGCTAACACGAGTCGATGGAATGACTGGAACACCGGTTCACCATGAGGGACGACCGGCCAATTAAACAACGCAATTCCCCAAAGAACTCTGCCATGCAGCGGATCAACGAACGAACAAGTGGACGCTTTGCTGGAGCAGGGATGTATCGAACCGTCGCGTAGCCCGCACAGTGCCCCTTTGGTTCTGGTCCGGAAGAAAACCGGCCAGTGGCGCATATGCGTGGTGTACCGACAACTAAACGCAAAATCCATCCTGGACGCATATCCGTTGCCGCGGATTAACCACATCTTAGGGCGACTGAGACCCTGGATCTGCGCAAAGGATACTGGCAGATACCCATGGCCAATGACAGCCTATTTCAGTGGCGAGTCATGCCTTTCGGTTTGCATTCGGCCCCGGCCACATTTCAGCGTGCTCTAGATAGCATGATCGAGCCAGACCTCGACCCATACGGGTTCGCCTACCTCGATGACATTATTGTCATCGGAGGCAGCCTAGGAGAACATATGGACAATCTGCGCAAAATCTTTGAACGATTGAGAATAGCCAACCTGCGCATCAACCAGGAAAGTACTCATTCTTCAAGAGGAAACTGGCCTTCCTCGGACATGTAATCAGTGACCATGGTATCCACACCGATCCGGACAAGGTAGCCGCCGTACGAAACCTGAGCCCTCCCACGAGCTTACGGGAGCTGAGGAGATGCCTTGGGATGGCACTGGCGATTCGTACCCAACTTCGCCTCAGTGGTCCAGCCCATGACCAACCTGCTGAGGAAAAACCAACGGTGGAAGTGGGAGCCGGAGCAACAGAATGCCTTCGATCTCCTGAAAAATTTACTGACAGACGCACCCGTGCTGGCATGCCCAGATTTCTCCGACAAGATGACTCTCCAGACTGACGCCAGCAACTACGGACTCGGGGGAGTACTAACCAAGCAACGAGTCATTGCCTACGTCAGCCGCAAGCTCGCTGCCGCGGAGTTGAATTATTCACCCACGGAAAAAGAATGCTTGGCCATTGTCTGGGGAATACGGAAATTGCGATGCTACCTCGAAGGCTATAGGTTCGACGTAATCACCGACCACCTGGCCCTGAAATGGCTTGACCAAATAAAAAACCCAACCGGAAGGAATGCCAGATGGGCCTTAGAACTCCAGCAGTATCAATACGACGTACATTACCGCCGCGGAAAGTATAACGTGGTAGCCGACGCTCTATCCCGACAACCTCTGGAGCACTTACAGAGACTAACGCAAGGCGAGCAGCAGTGCAAGTGGCTCCAACGAAAGATGAAGGACGTTCGGGACGACCCATAGAAGTTTCCCGCCTTCATCATTGAAAACGGAGAACTATATCGCCACCTCGGCCACCGTCCAGATGTCCAGGACTACGTACCGTGGAATCCTACATGAATGCCATGATGGACCTACAGCCGGACATCTTGGCGTTAGGAAGACTATCATCAGAATCTCGCAGAAGTACCACTGGCGAGGGATGTTTAGCGATGTGCGACGATACGTACGTCAATGTATCCCGTGCCAGAAATACAAGTCAGAGCAGCGACAACAAGCCGGAAAGATGCTAACGAGACAGGTCAGTGAACCCTTTGGCATACTGTGAGCGGATTTCGTCGGACCGCTGTCGTCTTTTTCGACACCTTCACCAAGTGGGTCGAGTTGATACCCCTACGAAAGGCAACCACGGCGACTCTGATACGAGCTTTCCGCGAACGGATCATCAGCCATTTCGGAGCCCCGAGGAAACTGGTGTGCGATAACGGTTCACAATTCACCAGCAAGGCGTTCAAGGACTTCCTTAAGGAAACGGGAGTGGAACCCCAATTCACCGCCCCATACTGCCCACGAGAGAATCCGACCGAGCGCGCGAATCGCACGGTCAAGACGATGATCGCCCAGTACGTGGAGAACGGACAGAACACACGGGACAGGTTGCTACCAGAACTGTCACTCGCAATCAACACAAGTGTCTCGGAATCGGAGAGAGCAAAGCGCTTGAAGGAGGTCTTTCAGATCGTGCAGAACAACCTACAAAAAGCCAGCCGAGAAGAGGGGAGGCATTATAACCTGCATCGTCGAACCTGGAAGCTCGAAATGGGATCACTGGTCCTCGTGCGGCAACACCATCTGTCAAAAGCAATCGAAGGGTTTGCAGCGAAGCTCGCCCCGAAGTTTGACGGACCGTATAAAGTGGTCGCTTTCCCTTCGCGACCTGCAAATATTGGAGACTTAAAAGCGTTCCATTCTTCTTCCACAGGTAACACCGATGATGAAGACAGCGAAACCACCAAAGAGGACACCGGCGACCAACCCGGACAGTCCCAAAGAGGTCAACCGATCGCCACTAGCAACGGGGGGTGATCATAAGTACCCCAATCTTCCTTTGTGTCCCCGCTAAATTAAAATTCGTTGTATACCATTAAGACCTTAAGATTCTGAGATTCCTTCGCTGCTGCCCATTTATCCCTATTGCTAAGTAGCAATAGAACTAAGCTAGTTTAGTTACTTCTTCCACAGATCGAACAGGACATGGAGGCGATAATACTGTCGTCCGGCGGCAGCGATGAGGAGTCCGAACCCCGTACCCCGGCTAACCGCCAGTCGACGACCACAGGGGATCCTCGGCTACGTCCGGGAACGGCGTATGCCGAGAGATCCACCCGGTCATGCCCGACGGGTAGGCGTCAGCCAAGAGGCTCTGAAAGAGCGACCTCACCCTCTCCAGGGTCCAGCGCTAGGATACTGTTGGCGCACGTGGCGCGCTTATTCAAATTGTAAATTCTCTCTAGTTTTAAGGCGAGAGCGGGAGCCAATAAAGCTTTCGTTGATTTATTGGATTTTCGTGATTGAGAAAAGTAATTTTCACCAAAAACAAAAAAAAACTCGCGTCGGTGCGGCAACTAATTTTTTTCGTTTGGAACTGCGTTGGAAGTCTGCCGACCCCTCCCTCTATTGCTGCTGTTGAGATGGAAACAAAGGAAGTTTCAAGCCCCGAATTGGCCGAGCAGGTGTAGAGTGCGAAAAGTTGAAAGCTCATCTGTGGCGTTTTTTAATTGTGTTTGGCCCATCTTTCAACTTTTTGCATTCGTGTAAAAATCGGTAGATAGTGAGCATTCTAACCAAGAAATGTACTAACAATTTTAATTTTGGCAAATATATATACATACATACATAAATATTTAAATTATATAAGTGAATCGCTTTGGATATTAAAACACAAACAAAAAATTCGACCTAAATTAGTGCAAACTTAATTCCCCCATTTTCGTCGTAGTGAGCACCAATTTAGGGTATTGCTAAAAAATCTGAAAAAAGTGCAATTCTTAATAATTGAGAAAATCGCCGCAAAAACCCGCGCTTTTCATAATTTTTCCCGCGCTTTTCATTATTTTCCCGCGCCTTTCAGCATCAGGCTTATATATTCGTTGCCCTTAGTTATCGGTCAGTGCATCATTCTCCGTTTGCATTTGCCTTTGCCTAGGAGTTGATCCGCTAGCCGCGTTCACATACACACGCACACCGACTCTACTTCCGTGATTTCGAGTTATCTTTGTCGTTTTCGTTCTCGATCTCGGCAGCAGTGTAATTGTTGGTTGCTTTAACGCTTGTTCGTTGGATTTCGGTAAGCTTGAGCGTTGGCGTGTGCATCCCTACAGTGCGTGCGATCGGCGTAGTAATGTCGTAGGTTTTTCATAAAAACTTCTAAAAAACTCTAATTAAGATTTTTTTGAACTTCTCTCGGCACTTAACTCCCCTACACTGCGCGCGTTCGGCATATTTCTCGTTAGTCGTTTAATTTATATTATATTATATTATTATAGTATAAATAAAAAATAAAATATAATAATATTAAAAAACCTCTTTGATTCAAAAAAATAAAAAGAGCACCCTTGTTTGTAGTTTTATTTTTTATTATTTATAGGAATGGTTGCCCCTAGAACATAATCTAGTGACGATAGGTTGCTAAACCAACACTTAAATTGGTTTAACTCGGAGGGATCATGCGTATGAGGGCCAAAGACACAGCGATGCTCTCTCGTAGAACGCAGAGTAATTGAATACACAAGTATTGCTTGAGTACTGATTTTATTAGGGCAAAAGGTCGGGTTTATATACACGTTTTCAGAGTCAAGGGGGGGCACTATAGCAAAGAAATGGTATGGGGTTGTTAGTTAAAAATACATTGCATTGCTTATGTTCTTAGATATACAAAGGTACAGAGTCATCATAATTGTCTCCCATACAAGGAGTTAATAAGCTAGAGTTAGTAAAAATAGAAAAGGTAGCTCAGACAGAGCTGGTGCTGTAAGTGGGCATCAAGTGGCTTAGCGACTCAAGTTGTACGCTAACATACTCCCGGCCGTTGAACAGGTGTTCATCCAATGTTGATCTCAAAGGCGTCGTTGGTTAACGCTGGCCTCTCTGGCAAGTCGATGTCCTTTGACTATGGCGAAGTTAATTGATGTGTCTTCTTTTGGAAACGTCTCCATACATAAAATATTATCACCCCAAGTGATAAAATTAGGGCTACATATGCACTTATGTGGTGATGTTGTAGATCGACGATCTCGTTTGGCATTTTTATTTTTATTCTCGGAATCAATTCTTTACTGAGCTCATTTAATTCATTATAACTTAGCTTCAATGAATTATTTGGGTGTGAAACTTTAGTAAGCGGTGTTAAAGATTCATTCAGACTGCCAAATCGAGCATACGATAATTTCAATGTTCCAGTAGAGGTTACCTGATGGCCAATTACGCTCAGAAAAGGATTTCTTAGAGTGCACTTCGGATCCAATGATAAGAGTCCGATATTAGCAATTGTAATTGTTGATAATTGATCATCACATACTGCTGATAATTCCATTGGTGATTTTATTGAAAATATCCATTGATTTTTTGTTCTTAATCTTTGCCATGGGAATGATTTCGTCGAACTTTTTGTTTGACACAATGATGACGATTTGTTATTAAACATTTGAAACTTGCAATGATTTTCAATACAAAACATGGATTGCTTATACTCTTCGTCATTAATTGATTTACAAAGATCAAATTCACTTGATGACATAGTAATGAATTGATCTCGATGTTGATTCACAGCCATGATTGGAAATTCAATATCAAGGGAAATCATTTTATTGTTGATGATTACTGGTATTGGAATCAAGTTATATATTTCAAATAATTGTGTTGATAATAATGGCAGTGTTAATTTAAAGATTACATAATCCTTTACCACCTTTGCTTCTGCCCTTATTAACTTATATAATTGGAGTACATCATCGTTAATGAGAGGGAGCATTTTTCCTTGAGGCATGTGAATTTTTAGTTTGTTTAAATGTTGTCGAAGTTGCTTGGGAGAAACGAGCAGTGGGCTAATTTCATTGTGATGAACCTTTGTCAGAACATGTGAAATCTCTGTCTGAACTCTTTGAAGATTTGCCGCCAATATAGATAATTGATTTGTCAATGCAATATACCATTGAAAGGCCTTGAGAGAATCTAGACGAGCATTGGCTATATCCTCCATTTGCTGAGTCATTATTTTAATCCTTTTATCGATGGTAGCTTCATCTCGTTTCATGATGTTTATCGTAGAATCAATAATTGAAGTTTGATTCTTAACTAATTCTAAAATGTAATCTTCATTCGATTTCACTTTTTGAATGGTTGAAGACATCCTCTTGGCATACTCTGTGTCTAATACGCCAAATAAGCTGTTGGCAATATTTTCCACTATGTCCAAGGGAGAACGACGTATTCTTGACATGTAGAGTAAATCATTCTAAGTTTTTATTTCTTCGTAAGCGTGTTGAAAATGATTATATACAGCAGCACATGCTTGGACTGGTTGTATATGTGTACACATTTGACCAACCTTCATTGTCCCCGTGTAAAATGTCTTCACATCTTCGAGATACGGCTTTAAATCATAATAAGCTATGATTGTCCAGTCTGCAGTTGCTAGTCGAGTAGATCCAATTTTCTCGTAATAAATTCCTGGCCTTGAACCAAACCTGGTTATGTTAATTGGACCGGCGGTCGTGGTAGGGTTTGCTTTTCAAGAGGTGCTACTTTTGATTTAGCGGATAATAGGCGCACAGTCGTTTGTTTGTTCTTATATATGGCTCTTATATAAGCGACAGCACCAAACGCCTTTTCAGAAGCATCCACAAATATGTGTAGTTCTTGTTTTTTAGGTGTTTTTCCATCATAAATGTGTCTCGGAATAGTCATTTTATTTAAACATGGCAAGTCTTGTCTGAAGGCCTCCCACCTTTCCTTTAGGGAATTCCAATCTAATTTAAGGACTGACAGATTTTGTAGAAATATTTTTGCTCTGATTATGACTGGAGCAAAAAGACCAAGTGGGTCAAAAATTTGACCCAACTCAGAGGCTACCACTCTTTTTGTAATTGTTTGAGTGTTATGTTCTTGAGCCTTTCCGCACAAATTGTCATCCTTAGGGCTCCAAATAATTCCCAAAGTCTTTACACTGGTATGTTCCAATGCAGTGCCAAGATTTATATTGCTAGCAATATCTTCTGGTGAAAATTCCTTTAGTAGATGGTGTGAATTAGAGCACCATTTCCTTAGTTTAAATCCGCAAGGTAACAAGATTTTGTTTAGTTCTTCTTGAATCCTTGCAGCATCTATAATTGTATCTGCTCCAGTTAGGCAGTCATCAACATAGAAATCGTTTCTCAGTGCATTTGATCCTAATGGCCATTTTTCAAAATTTTTATTGGCCAAATGCTCCAAGCATTTTGTGGCAAGAAATGGAGCTGACGTTGTGCCATAAGTCACAGTTTCCGCCGTAAAAACATATTTGTGAACTCTGAATTTCAATAAAATCGAAAACAGATCACTTTGAACCACTGGTCCTGGATAAAGTAAATCATTTAATGATTTTCCTGTAGATTTTTTACAGGAAGCATCAAAGACTACTCTTAATTTTGTTGTAGTGCTTTCTGGTTTCAGAACACAGTGGTGAGGAATAAAATAATGTTCCTTTGGTATTTGACTAGGTAACACTTGCTTCATATGACCTAGTTTTTCGTATTCGGCCATAAAATCGTTATATAATATTTTAATGTCTGGGCTGATTCTTCGTTCCAACGAAAGAAAACGCCTTGTCGCAATATCGCAAGACTTCCCCAGGGCTGAGGGATCTTCAGAAAAGGGTAATCTGACAATTAACCTTTCATCTTGTGCGTGCTGAAGATTTTCCAAAAAATGCTTCTCGCAATGTCTTTCCTCTGGAGTCCGGTATTTCCTTATCGGTTCCATGTTGTCCAGTTTCCAGAATTTTTCCATCGATGATTTGGCTTCCTCGGCTGAGGAAACTACCATGCAATTTTGTGGCATTTTTGCACTCATGTTTACTTGCCCAGCAATTATCCAACCAAATTCAGTGTTCTGGAGAATAGGTTGGTCTGAATAAGACTTAATTTGTTCAGGTTTTATTACGGAAAAGTGATGTTCTGCACCAAGCAATATATAAATCTTTTCTGGTTTGGTGAAATGTGGATCAGCGAGCCGGATATTTTTTGAGATTTTTAAATCAGCTACTTTTATTTGTTCCGTAGGCTGATCTGCCCCAATATGAGGAAGAACAAAGGCTTCAACTCTTGTTTCAAAATCGCTATGTTTTGATTTAATTAATACACTAACGCGTCCTTTACTTATTCGCGGCTGACCTCCAACTCCCTCAATGCGAAGGTTTGTTGGTTGTAGTTGCAACGATAACCGCTTAACAAGTCTTTCTGATATCAGATAAATTTGTGATCCGGAATCGAGTAGTGCGCGAAAATCTCCTTCTTGATTATTTAGTCCTTGCACTATGACTCTAGCCGTGGCTAACAGTGTGTATTTGTTCTCACAACTGTTTTTCGTAGCAGCAGAAGCGGACGTTTTAGGTTCGGTATTTGGTTTTCCGTTACCTAAATGTAGCAATGTGTTGTGTTTTTTGTTACATTTTATGCATGTATATTTAGACATGCATTGCTTGGTCATGTGGTCTGCCTTAAGACAATTGACGCACAGCCTTTTCGCTGAACCCAGGTCAGCCTTTCAGCGGGAGTTGACTCCTTAAATTTCTCGCATTTGTATATGCTATGCCCTTTTTGACAAAACAGGCATGCCAATGAACTTGTTGTTGCTGAAGCACTGGTTTTTTCTTTTTCTTTATGCATTTTTCCGCCGATGGCTTCGAGTGCGAGAAAACGTTGTTCTAGAAACCCAAGGAATTCCTTTAATGTTTGAATTTCCCTGGTATCTAAAATAGTTTGCTCATACAGGGTGTGTGTAAGCCGATCTAGTTTTCTTGTCATATGGAACAGGAGGACTGGATCCCATGTATCTGTTTTTATTCCAATATTTTTCAAGGCTTGCAGGGATTCATTGACATTGTCATGCAGATTTTTTATTGACTGAGAATCATTTGTCACATTAGGGTAATCAAATAATTTTTCAAATATTGCAGTCGAAAGGACCCGCTTCTTATTGAAACGTTCTTTAAGCATGGTCCAGGCAGTGTCATAATTAACTTTCTGCTTCTCCAGAAAGATTAGCTTTAAGATACCACATTTTTTGTATTTTTGGTATCACTAATTTATGAACCATTTTATTAAAAATGTCATGAAATTGTTGCCATTTTTGATAGCTTCCATCAAATTTTGGAATAAAAACTTTTGGCAACTGTATCGAAGAGATTGTCGAAATCGTTTGATTGGTGGCTACTGAAACGGGTTCTGCATATGGATGACAGAACTGCAACATTGCTTCTTCCGCGGAGATGAATCGCTCCATTCTATAGCCCACATCTTCAGGAGTTATACATAACTTGTGGATTTCAAAATTAAGACTTTCAATTTGTTTCCATAAATTATCAATTACCGACTTATAGGTAAATTTGTTTTCTGGAGATATATGTTTCATGGTTCTTGACATAGATTCCAGAACCGCTGCTTGGTGTCTGATCAGTTTTTGTATATGATCCACCTCTTCTGAAGCTGTTTCTTTTGCCGGTAGTTGAAGAATTTTTGCGTTAAATTCTTCAATCTGGCTTTCAATTCGGCTGCGTGCAGACGTGTTTTATTAACGCTCCGGAAAAAATCAGTCGAAAACGTTTGAAAAAATTAATAAGCGCGAGGTCTTGCGTTTCGCGATGCAAATCGCATATCGTAAACTAAAGTTTTAATTAATTAAATAATTCATCTTTACGCACTAACTATAAACAAATGAGTAAGAACGTGGATCAGCGCACTCAACGACAAAAACAACAAGACGAAGCCCGTGAAAAAATTCAGAGAGAACAAGACAAACGTCGTCTCTCTTTTGGCCCGTAACAACGCCTATTTTACGGTGATGAGTAATACTCTAGAACCGAAAGTGCTTGAAGGTGCAAGTTTACTGACCGCCGAAAACCAGAGAGCTAACTCTTGCTCTCCCGCCCTGCTCTTCACCGCTCGAACGCCATGGAGTGAGCAATGCAAGACTCCAACAGAGCTTCTGCCGCCTAGCGCAACAACAACAGAAACTACTACGACTACTACAACGGTCTCTGTCGCCAACAATGCAATAACGACTCCACCCTCTTCTTGTGCTGCGGGTGAAGCAACAACACAACCAAGTGCAAAAATCGGTGCAAACGGCAAAAACAAAGCTACGGTAGAAGAAATGACGATTCTGCAAGCGGGTTCGACCATGCAGACAGGCATGGATCGCTACATAAATATCTCCAAGCGCAAGCTAACACCCCCAAAAAACTCGGACGGCAATAAGCCCAAAAATAAATCGTTCCAACAAAGGCCCTGTAAATCCCGGGCCATTAGATGAAAATAGATTTTCCATTCTGGCGGAGCCTGAAACAGAGTCTGAACAATTAGCCCCAAGGAAACTAAAGCCCCCACCTATTTTTATTCGGGAGAAGATCTCGAATGCCCTAGTCAACAAAATAGTTGAGCTTGTCGGAAAAGATAACTTTCATGTTATTCCGCTTATGAAAGGGAATATAAGCGAAACTAAACTCCAAACCAAAACCGAAGACGATTTCCGAGCAGTGTCGAAGTACTTAAACGATGCCAAAAAGAATTACTACACGTACCAGCTGAAAAGTTGCAAAGGTTTGCAAGTTGTGCTCAAGGGAATAGAACCCGATGTGACCCCCTGCGAAATTACAGAGGCCTTAAAAGAAAACGGCTTTTGCGCAAAAAATGTTATAAACATTATGAACAAAAACAAGAAGCCGCAACCACTCTTCAAGGTCGAGCTGGAGCCCGACAGCAGAACATTGAAAAAAACGCAGTGCACCCGACATACAAGTTGCAGTACCTTCTGCACCGTACGATCACAGTGGAAGAGCCGCACAAACGGACCGGGCCAGTGCAATGCACGAATTGCCAGGAATACGGTCACACCAGGGCTTACTGCACCCTCAGGTCAGTATGTGTAGCTTGTGGAAACTGCCACGGCTCCGAACCCTGCCCTGCCAACAAGGAATACTCTCTCACTAAAAAGTGTGTAAGCTGCCAAGGAAACCACACAGCTAACTACAGAGGCGGTCCAGTCTACAAGGTGATGAAAAGTCGGATGCAACGAGCGACAACGGCATGCTCCCTGAACACACAAAACACTTACATGAGATCACAAACGACACCGGAAGTTTTCTTCGCAAAAGCAGCCAGATCATCATTTGGCCCTTCAATTACCACCAACGGAATTTCTTACGCCAGTGCTCTAAGATCAGGCACAGCTCACATAGAGCCGAAAATTGATAACATCCAGCAGGCCATGGGACAGCCACAAAATATGATGGAATTTATGTCCTTCATGAAAACCACCATGCAAACCCTTATGCAAAACCAAAATATCTTACTTCAAATGCTTGCAGCTCAGCAGTCCAAATAAACCATGCCTAGCCTTCGAATAACTCTGTGGAACGCCAACGGTGTTTCACGGCATAAACCTGAAATAACTCAATTTCTGAACGAAAACCACATCGACGTTATGTTGCTGGCAGAAACGCATCTCACATCTCACAGCAAGTATAACTTTCAAATACGGGGATACACGTTCTACGGCACCGATCATTCAGATGGAAAAGCGCATGGCGGAACTGGAATCTTAATAAGAGACCGCGTCAAACACCACTTTCACCAACGGTTTGCTAAAAATCATCTGCAAGCTACATCGATAAAATTACAGTAGGGCAACTGCAACCTTGCCATTGCCGCTGTCTACTGCCCACCCCGCTTTACAGTCTCCGAAGACCAATTCATGGACTTCTACAATTCGCTTGGAGAGCGATTCATAGCAGCAGGAGATTACAACGCCAAGCACACGCACTGGGGATCCCGCCTTGTGACCCCCAAAGGAAGGCAACTATATAATGCACTCATTAAAACATGCAACAAACTGGACTACGTTTCACCAGGCAGCCCTACATACTGGCCTACAGATCCTAGAAAACTACATGATTTAATTGATTTTGCTGTGACAAAAAACATCTCTCGCTATCTAATATCTGCAAAATCGCTCTTGAATCTATCATCGGACCACTCACCAGTGCTAATAACTCTTCTTCAAAGCCCGGAATTAATCGAGCACCCTCGCAGGCTGACGTCGCATCGAACCAACTGGCTGAAGTTCAAAAAGTACGTAAGTTCCCAAATTGAACTAACTCCACAGCTCAACATCAAGGAGGACATCGACTGCTACGCCGATGCACTGGAGTCTGTACTCGTCGCAGCAGCCAAAGTCTCAACACCGCAAGGGAGGGATGGGCACACACACCAACACAAAACTAACCATGAAATCGAAAAGCTTGTTCTGGAGAAAAGACGTTTGAGACGTACTTGGCAAACCAGCAGATCGCCATCCTCAAAACAAAGTCTTAAAGAAGCTGGTCGCAGACTTACCAGGGCTCTAAGGCAAGAAGAAGAAAAAGCACAACGCCAGTACATTGAGAAACTTTCACCCACCAGCACTAAGCATCCCTTGTGGAGGGCCCACCCAAATCTAAGTGCGCCGGCCGAAACAGTAATCCCCATAAGAGACTCTTCAGGCAGCTTGGCCAGAAGCGACAAAGACAGAGCTTGAACATTTGCTGTACATCTTCGAAATGTTTTTCAGCCAAACCCTGCAACTAATTCATTTGCACTACCGTCGCCGTCAATTCGAATTAAATCTGAGACGGAGCCAATTCTGTTTCAACCAAATGAAATTGCAAAAGTAATCAGCGAGCAATTGAATAACACGCCACTTCCACAAGCTTACGATGTAACGTACCTTGGCATCCACCTAGACAGGAGACTTACATGGCGGAGACATTCATACGTAAAAGATGAAATATCAAAACAAAAAGCGTCCTACCACACCAAGCTAACTTCTCATCCAAACCAGCTCGCCAGGGGCCGAGCCAGGGGCCTAGCCAGGGCTTCCATCCGGACCAGATTGCAACGCAATGACCTTCCAGCTCAGCAATAGTTATTAGAGCCCCTAAATTTTCGCGCCAGTCACCTTGACTGCCAGATAGTTTTTTTAATTTAAGATTCTATATACTTATTGTTAGTCTCAATTCAGAGAAGATCCAATAAATAAAATGCAAATGTTAAAAAAAAAAAAAAAAATTCTTCGATGGCTTGATGAACAATCGTCTGCATTTGATTGTAGTACTGCTTTCAAAATAAACATGCGGATGTGGAGTACCATTTAATAATTCTAGGATACTATTATTTCCTTGGTCGAATTTTTTCCAATGCTCTTCAATTTGTCGTTTTCTGTCTTCAAAATACGAAGCCTTTTCCTTTCTATTACTGGAATCCTTTTTGATGTTCCGTAGCAAAATTTGGATTTCTTCGCCAATTTGGCTTTGTATGGCAATCAAATTTTCAACCTCCATTTTGCCTTAACAATTGCCTGACCCGTTGGAAGATAATTGATTCGCTTAAATAAGCTGGCTACGCTTCTACTCGCAACCGATTTATGGTCAAAGACAAATAAGGATTTTCCGATTTAGTTTAAAACCTTTTTATTTAAAAAAGTATATATATTTTTTTTTTTTTTTATTTTATTCAATATGTGTGTTTAAATAAATGTTTTAGTTTTGGATGCAACCGCTTCCAGAAATATTCAAGAGCCGTCTTGTTGACTACTTGAAGTTGTTGAGTTCCACTTGAAGAACCGCCTTGTTGTTCAATCTCGAACGTTAATCGACGATTATCCTGGGAGTCGCCAAGTTGACTCCAGTAAATCGGATTATATTGTTAAAAAACAATTTGAATTTTTTGGATGCTACCGCTTCCAGAATTATTCAAGAGTCGCCTTGTTGACTACTTGAATATATTGTTTTCCAGTGAAAAGTCTCCGTGTTGACTGTTTCTATTTTGGAAAATAAATTGACAATTATCCTGGGAGTCGCCTAGTTGATACCAGTAAATTGGATTATATTGTTTAAACAAACAATTTAAATTTTTTGGATGCTACCGCTTCCAGAATTATTCAAGAGTCGCCTTGTTGACTACTTGAATATATTGTTTTCCAGTGAAAAGTCTCCGTGTTGACTGTTTCTATTTTGGAAAATAAATTGACAATTATCCTGGGAGTCGCCTAGTTGATACCAGTAAATTGGATTATATTGTTTAAACAAACAATTTAAATTTTTTGGATGCTACCGCTTCCAGAATTATTCAAGAGTCGCCTTGTTGACTACTTGAATATATTGTTTTCCAGTGAAAAGTCTCCGTGATGACTGTTTCTATTTTGGAAAATAAATCGACAATTATCCTGGGAGTCGCCTAGTTGACACCAGTAAATTGGATTATATTGTTTAAACAAACAATTTAAATTTTTTGGATGCTACCGCTTCCAGAATTATTCAAGAGTCGCCTTGATGACTACTTGAATTTATTGTTTTCCAGTTGAAGAGCCGTCTTGTTGACTACTTCAATTTCGGAAAAATAATCGACGATAATCCTGGGAGTCGCCTAGTTGACTCCAGAAATCGGATTATATGGATGTTGTAAGTTGGAAGAGTCGCCGGGTTGACTTCTTCTTTTTTAATTAGTTGTGTTATTGGAGTCGCCAAGTTGACTCCCAATATTGTAGTAACAGATCGCCAAGTTGATAAGTTACTCCTTGAAAATTTTAAGTAGTTCGGGAATAAGCTCAGAAATTTATTCGAGGTAAAGTTCCCTTTGTTATGAATTGTTCTCAATATCTGGCTTATTGAGCAATATTTTCACAACTTTAACTCTAGATGATTCGATCGCCAAGTTGATCGGGAATCTGTCTAGCAAAGTATGTGCAGAAATTAGTCGCCAAGTTGACTAGAATTTCATGCAATGGTCGGGGTCACCAAAATGTTTGTAGTTTTATTTTTTATTATTTATAGGAATGGTTGCCCCTAGAACATAATCTAGTGACGATAGGTTGCTAAACCAACACTTAAATTGGTTTAACTCGGAGGGATCATGCGTATGAGGGCCAAAGACACAGCGCACTCGTAGAACGCAGAGTAATTGAATACACAAGAATTGCTTGAGTACTGATTTTATTAGGGCAAAAGGTCGGGTTTATATACACGTTTTCAGAGTCAAGGGGGGGCACCATAGCAAAGAAATGGTATGGGGTTGTTTCTTATGTTCTAAGATATACAAAGGTATAGACTCATCATAATTGTCTCCCATACAAGGAGTTAATAGGCTAGAGTTAGTAAAAATAGAAAAGGTAGCTCAGACAGAGCTGGTGCTGTAAGTGGGCATCAAGTGGCTTAGCGACTCAAGTGGTACGCTTGTGCATTAACTGCCTTCGAAAGGGACATACCGTCAAAAAATGCAAATCGAACAGATGCAGAGTGTGCAATTCATCACACCATACGTTGCTGCACATATATTCCTCAAACATTAATATCGCGTTGCCACCCCCTTCTCAGCCAACGCTCATGCAGGAGACTCCATCCGCTTCGCATATTTTGCATGCGACTGCATCGGATAGAGTCATTCTTGCAACTGCTATTGTGAGAGTTCAAACGAAAAGTGGCGAATTTGTCTTGGCTCGAGCGTTGCTCGACTCAGGATCACAAATAAACTTTGTGACCGATGAGCTCGCTCAGAGACTTAAAATTTCAAGAGAGGAGGTGTGCTTGAGCTTACGAGGCATTGATGGGACTAATGCCCAAGCTACAAAAAAAATACACACGCTTGTGAAGTCGCGAATGGGGAATAGCCAGTTGTCGTCCGATTTTTGGATCCTAAAAAATATATATATTTTTTTTTTTTTTTTTTCGCGCGGAGTCCCACGGCCCACTTACCCGCCCAACCGACCGAGGGGCGCAGCCGTGTATCGTACGGCACGATTCGCGATAAGATAGACGCCAGATAGGAAAATAAATGTAAAGGTCCGGGGAAAAAAGTAATAGTTAGATCAATCTTGTGCCAATGAAGCAAGTATTAATCGTTTAAGGAGCGGCAGAGAGTCAAGATTTGAAATTACAGGAAAAAGTCTATTATAGTCAGAACATAATACTCTGAAAGGCTCATGCAAGGCATAGTTAGATCTACAATGATTTAAAGTTAGGGGAATATAATTTCTAGTTAATCTACTTGGCACAGAAAAGTTAAGCCGACTTAACAAGTCGGGGCAGTCAATATCACCATGTATAAGGTTATAAATAAAGATAGTACCAAGCATCGTTCTACGGTTGGCTAGGGATGGTAAATTAATCAAAAGAAGTCTACTAGAATAAGAAGGTAAGATAAGATTTGCATCCCAGTTTAGGCGCCGTAAAGCAAAAAGAAGGAAGTTTTTTTGTACAGATTCAATACGACCAATATGTATTCCGTATTGTGGACTCCAGACGGGAGACCCATACTCCAGAATCGGACGGACTAGCGAAATATATAAAGTTTTAGTCAAATAAGGATCATCGAATTCTTTTGACCACCTTTTAATAAATCCAAGCACTCCTCTGGCTTTATTAACCATGGACGAAATGTGCTTAGAAAATTTTAGTTTGGGGTCCAAGAGAACGCTAAGATCGTTTACAAGAGTTATTCTATCCAAAGAGCTGCCACTTAACGTGTAAGTCGCGTATATCGGATTGGCCCGATAAAAATTCATCAGCTTGCACTTGGAAACCGTTTAAATTTAGTAAATTATCTCGGCACCAGTTTAAAAATTATCTAGATCGGATTGCAAGTCTAAATGGCAGGAAATGTCCTTATACTGCAGGCACAACTTAACATCATCTGCGTACATAAGTACGCGAGAATGACTTATAATTGAGGGAAGATCATTAATAAATAATGTAAAAAGTAACGGACCCAGATGGCTCCCTTGTGGGACACCGGAGGTAACACGGAGAATTTCAGAAATTGAATTTTTAAAAAGGACCCTTTGTGTCCTGCCATTCAGATAACTTGAAATCCATTTAAGCAGATCAACTGGAAAACCTAAAAGGTCAAGTTTTTGAATGAGAAGTAAGTGATTTACAGAGTCAAATGCTTTACTAAAGTCAGTGTAAATGACGTCTGTTTGAAAACTACTATTGAAGCCTTTTATCACAAATGAAGTGAGCTCTAGAAGGTTTGTGATTGTGGATCTACGTTTAATAAATCCGTGTTGACATGGAGAAATGATTGATCTGCAAAGGTGCTGCAAATGAGGAGTAATAATTTTTTCAAAAAGCTTAGGAATAGCTGACAACTTAGAAATACCTCTGTTGTTACCGGCTTCTAACTTGTTACCTTTTTTGAAAAGAGGAATAACAAATGATTCCTTCCAAATATTTGGGAATTGGGAGGTTTCTAGAGATAAGGTAAACAACTTGTGAAGAGGTTTGCACAGGGCCTTAGCGCAATACCTAAGCACGCACCCAGGAATACCATCGGGCCCTGGCGAATAAACAGGCTTAATACGAAGAAGATCCAAAAGAAGGGAGCTTTCTGTTAAAGTGGGACAGAATATGAGGTTTGACTTGGATATGGTGTAAGAATAAGGCTGTGATGAATAATCTAAAGTAGAGTAAGTCGTTTGTAAAAAATTGGGCAAATAAATCGGCTATTGCCTGATCTGTGGTTGCCGTCATGTTTTCGAACGACAGCGAGGAAGGAAAAGAATTAGATTTACGCTTGGTGTTAACAAAATTATAAAACTGTTTCGGGTCCTGAGAGAACTGGACCTTACAACGGTTTAAGTAACTGTTATAACACTGAGCATTAAGCACGGTAAATCTTGACCGAGCACTTAAATATCTAGTAAAAACAGATTGAGAACCGGTATTTTTATATTTCCTAAAAAGTCTGGACTTTACATTTCTTAAGTGTGTCAACTCTTTGCTAAACCAAGCTGATTAATTGGAAGTTGACGGATAGTACCATGGAACACAGGAATTAAAAAATGAGTTTATTGCAGTGTAAAAAACATTAACTGCATCGGACATATTAATGCATAGGTAAAGATCAGACCAATTAAAGCCAGAAATAAAATTATTTAGCCTCAGAAAGTCTGCCTTGCGAAAACAATGTATTCGTTTGGATTTTTCTGATTTTTCTTCTATAACTCTACCCGTATCAAATGAAAGTTCGAATGTTGGGTGATATGGATCTTCAGGTTGCGTGAGTGGTGCTACTCTGGACAGAAACACACCTTCAGGATTTGATACAAAACACAAATCAAGTAGGCGACCTAATGAATTTCGAACATGGTTTACTTGAGATAGAGATATATCAAGCAGACCATCAATAAAATCATGCTGTGCTATAGGTGGTAAGACATTCGATCCATCCTCAGTGGACCAAGTAACTCCAGGTATATTAAAATCACCTAGAACTATCAACTGATCCCTATCGGAAAGCTTATTTGCAACGGACTTAATAACGGATAGGTGATTTAAATAATCAGGAAGTTCAGACAACGGCGGAATATATGAGCAAGTTATGTATATAACGTTACCAGGAAGCGATAACTTTACACAAATAAATTCAATGGTATTGAATTCATCAAAAAATAACTCCTCAGACGGGAGGTTTGAATCAACTCCAATTAAGACTCCACCTCCCCGTCTAGAGGGACGGTCATACCTATATATTGTGTACTTACCTGGAAAAACTTCGGAGCTAAAGATCTCCGGCTTTAACCAGGTTTCTGTGAACACAATAATATGAGATGCAAAGGAAAGGCTATCGGAATACAATTTAGTAAGTTTGCTACGCAAACCTCTTGCATTCTGATAGGAAAGAAGGAGGTTAGAAGTTAGTTTTTTGAAATTGGTACACTGGTTTGGCCTCGACTAGGAAGTTTTACTCCCACGGGCCCCTTCTTCTTTATCTTAGCCTCGAACTCTTTTACAACCATATTATCCGGCCAAAAGTCGCCCGAGCATATGGCTTCAAAAAGCTCGTTAGGGACAGTTATCTTGAAAGATGAAATGTCTCTAGCATAAGAAAACTTAAACTTTTCCACCTTTACACTATTACAATCGGCTTTAGTTTTGTCTTGTATATAAGACAATACATCAGAAGATGTTTGATCAGGGGAAAGCCGAGAAACGAAAATTTGTTTCTTGAGTGGAACCACTGAAAGGGATTTTGGTGGAGCAGATATTGCCTCTGCCAAACCAACTTGAGCCGGTTGTCCGGACTCAGTAGTCCCTTGTGGTGGTGATGCTACATTCTGAGAGATAGGTGGATCCACTAATTGTGAAACCACTACGGACAAATCGGAATTCTTAGAAGTCCCTGGTTGCATGCATTCTGTAACGGATTGTTCGGATACCGAATCTTTTTTAGCTGCCGATCCTAGCAACATTTGAGGGTTTGCTGAAATCGGCTGCTGATCCGCCGGAATGCTCTGTTGTTCTTTTGATTTCGGTTGCGGGGTGTTCCCCTTTTGCTCCTTACCACCAGCGGCCTTTTTGCGCTTAGGGGACTCTTCTAATAGCTTACGACTATTAAACTGCGAGTCCAGCGCAGAGAGGAGATCATCAGCTCGGCGAAAACTATCTCTAGCAACACCGAAACAGCTAATCAGCCCCATCAGGCCGCCTTTAGTTTGGCGCATGAACGATTTCATCTCGTCCGCAACCTCCACACAATCGTCTGGTTATCATCCGGATCAAGCGGTGAACACCAGCGGATGGAGAGTGCCTGAAAATATTCAGTTGGCAGATCCAGTCTTCTTCAAGCCCCAAAAAATAGATATGCTTATGGTGCAGATACGTTCTTTGAACTTTTATCTGTTGACCAGATCAAGCAGGGGCCTGAACTTCAAATCCTACAAAAAACAGTTCTCGGCTGGATAGTGTCTGGGAGATGTGTCTCTGAAGATAAAATAAAGGCTAACAAAATGGTACATCTCAGCAGCCAGGAGGAAGCGTTGGAGTCTATTGACACCACCCAGCAGAAATTTTGGTCTGTGGAGGACCTGCCGCCCAAGGCTAAAGTCCATACTCCTGAGCAGCAACTTTGTGAACAACACTTTGAGAAAAATACTCAAAGATTGTCGTCCGGTTGACGAAGATGTTCATTGAATACATGGAGGAATATGTTTCCATGGGCCACATGTCTTCCACCAATGACAAAATTCCAAACACTCCGCACTATTTCATTCCGCACCAGTGCGTTCTACGGCCACAAAGTACTTCAACAAAGTTGAGAGTAGTTTTTGATGCATCGTGCCGTACATCGACGCAGGTATCGTTGAATGACATCTTGATGGTAGGCCCAACCATTTAAGAGGAGCTGTACTCGACACTGCTTCGGTTAGATTGCATAAGTTTGCCCTTGCGGCAGACATAAAAAAAATGTATCGCCAAGTAATGATGGACGAATCTGACCGAAACTTTCAGCTCATAGTATGGAGACGAGATCCCTCTGAAAATCTTTAAGTTAAATATCGTTACATATGGAACTTCGCAGGCACCCTTTTTGGCGATCAGGTGTTTAATGCGGCTGGGAGAGATGGCGCAAGCAACTTATCCAAAAGCCGCACAGATTATTCAGAAATATTTTTATGTTGACGATTTGTTGACTGGCGCCGGATGCGTTGAGGACCTGCAAGGCCTTCGAGACAAAGTTTCTCAGGTTTTGCAAGAGGCAGGATTTGAACATGCAAAGTGGTTTTCAAACTGCCCAGAGTTATCCGCATCTGATTGCGCTGTAATGCCACTTACGGCAGGCTCAGACGTAACTAAGACCCTTGGCGTGGTTTGGTTACCGGTTAAAGATTACTTCCAATTTCGGTTGGACGACTCCTTCCTGGATCTTCGCGCGACAAAACGAAATATTTTGTCGGTGACTGCTCGACTTTTCGATCCACTTGGTCTCTTGTGTCCTTTAGTCACAAGGGCAAAGATGTCGTTGCAGGAGCTGTGGCTGCGAAAGCTAGTTCGGGACGAGTCGCTACCAATGCAGTTGCATACTTCATGGAATACCTTTAATGCAACGCTTCTGCAGCTGCCGAAAATTAAGGTATCGCGATTCGTCCACACAGATCCGCAAGTTCCGATTTAAATACATGGTTTCGCTGACGCTTCCATGCGAGCGTATGTCTGTATTGACCGCCAAATCAAAAGTAGCTCCCCTCAAGACGAAAACTTTGCCTCGCCTTGAGCTGTGCGCACCTCACCTTTTAGCAGATCTGTATAATCGTGTCAGGCCATTGCTAAATTGTCCCATTGATAATGTTTTCCTATGGGTAGACTCCGATCTCATATTACACTGGATCAAAACCCATCCTTCGTCGTTGTCGGTTTTTGTTTCAAACCGGGTCGCAGAGATTTAGGAGTGGTCGGAGAACGCAACTTGGCGACACGATCCCACGAAAGTTAACCCAGCAGACATAGTATCCCGTGGATGTGACGTTGAGGAGCTTAGAACGTCCATCTGGTTCGGCGGGCCTCTGTTCTTGTTGGACTCAGAAATAAATTGGCCTGTAAATCAACATTTCGAACTGCCGGCCGCAGTAGTGTCGATGGAATTACGCAAATCGGCATAAGCTCAGAGTCAAATTATCTGCTTCAGAAAATAGAAAACTTTTCGTCGCATCTGAAGCTACTGCGAGTTTTCGTATGGGTTCTCCGCTTTATTCAAAGGTGCAGAAAAGGGACGAAGACCTTTGAAAAAAGTATTTCGCCAAGAGAATTGAATATCGCTTTTGAGAAACTTGTTGAAGTTATCCAATTTCACGAATTCAGTGCCGAGATTAGTAAAATTCGGAAAAATAAACCGGTAGCAACGAATATTCAAAAGCTAAGCCCCTTTATACAGGAGAATACATTAAATTGGTGTTCCTCGACATTGCTACGAGTTGGGGGTCGGTTATTGAATGCTCCTATCCCGTACGAAGCCAAATTCCCGTTGTTGCTGTCTAAAAGCTCACAATTCCTCAGATCATACGTGTCATACCTGCACGTTACGAATTGTCACGCTTCTGCGCGAGAAAGTATGGCTCGTCAATGCGCAAGAAGTCTGCCGACGAACAGTTCGTCAGTGCATTCGCTACTTTCGCTGTAAGCCGCAACTCTTGACGCAAATCATGGGGAACTTGCCAGCAGATAGACTTCGAGCTCTCCGCCCGTTTAACATCTGTGGCGTTGATTTTTGTGGCACCTTTAGCACAACGTATCGTATCCGTGGTAAGCCACCGTACAAGTAGTACGTGGCCTTGTTTGTCTGATTTGCGTTCAAAGCAGTCCACTTGGAGCTTGTGTCCGACCTAACCACTGATGGTTTTCTGTTGGCTTTTCAAAGGTTCGTGAGTCGTCGCGGGATACCGGAGTAGGTGTGGTGCGACAACGCCACCAACTTCGTCGGAGCCGACCGGCACATGAGGGAGTTCCAAGCCCGTCTGGAAGAGCAGGGGGGCGGTATAGAAACATACGCATCAAAAAAAGGATGCGAGTCTGCGTTCCTTCGGACGGTCGGCCAAAAGCTCTTGACCGCGGAGGAGCTCGGAACTCTCCTCACCAGCGTGGAGGCCGTGCTGAACTCCAGACCTCTGGGAATCCTCAGCAACGACCCAAACGACGGCGAAGCCCTGACCCCCGGACACCACCCCGCCGGGCAGCGACGAACTGCGCACCAGACAGCAACTCAGAGGGCGAGCCGACGTCGACACACGCTCTAGCCGGGGAAGTCTTTCCCCATTATGCGGACGCGGCCGGACGTCGCATCTACCCGGAGCCGTATCGATACCACCCGAGTCTAGCCGGGTCATCGATGAGCAGCCGGGAGTACAACACCTGCGGGCGCAACGACGACGACCGGGAACACCCTACACCCTACGACGAAGACACCAGCGACGACGAGGAAGTACGCGGAGAACAGGCGCCCTATGTCGAGGACGCCAGCGACAACGGGAGCGAGGATGCGTACTCAATGAGCAGCCGGGAGTACGACGACGTCCCCCAGGAAGCGCGGCACACTATGTGTACACGGGCGAGGACCGTTGCGGGTACCACCAGAGGTCCTGGATATACCTCCTCAGGACGAGCTGGGAGATGATTCAGATCGAAGCACCGTATCGGCCACCCGATGACCCGATCGTGACCTTCCCGCCGTCCCCCGTACACCTGTACATCATGGGGCCCGACGAAACCGAGGTAGCCGAGGACCTAGGAGTCCAGACGGACGAAGAGATGCCACCGATGCCGTCCACGACACTCTCCCTCGGGACATCCACCACGCAGGATGAGCCCTATCCCCCGCGCTACCCTACGGGCAAAGCGATGGAGTGGAACCCAGCGACGACGAAGAAAATACCAAGCAGCGTTTTCGACAGAAGGAGCCTACACCCGTACCAACCTTCAGCGGACAGGGATCAGACGCGGCGCATCTCGGCCGAGCACTCCCACCTTAGAATCTCTGTAGCGTAGAAACCCCGTAGACTCCGAGAATATCCGGAGCGTAGAAACATTCGTAGACTCCGAGAATAACCGGAGTGTAGTACCCTCGTAGACTCCGAGCATAACCGGAGTGTAGTACCCTCGTAGCCTCCGAGAATATCCGGATTGTGGTACCCTCGAAAGCTCCGAGAATAACCGGAGTGTAGTACCCTCCTAGGCTCCGAAAATATACGGAGTGTAGTACCCTCGTAGCCTCCGAGAATACCCTCGAAGGCTCCGAGAATAACCGGAGTGAAGTACCTGTAGTAGGAATTTGTATGGGAGGTGGTATGACGTCTAGAGACCGGTGCTCTTCGATGGTGCCTACCGATCGTAAAGATTTTCGCACCGTTTACAGTCGTCTCGTATGCTTCCTTGTGGGGAAACATTAAATAGATCCGATCGTACCGCGAGGTTAACGACCCGAGATGTACTTTACATCTGGCGATGGTGGTGAACTGATATGACTCCGACTGGAGTTGGCTACGGGGACGGCGGGGTTTATCTACTCCGGGTGGACTCGGAATCTACGGGGGTCCTAAAGTCCGGATATTCTCGGAGTCTACGAGGTTTCTACCCTCCGGATATTCTCGGAGGCTACGAGGGTACTACACTCCGGATATTCTCGGAGTCTACGAGGGTTCTACACTCCGGATATTCTCGGAGCCTACACTCCGGTTATTCTCGGAGCCTACGAGGGTACAACACTCCGGATATTCTCGGAGGCTACGAGGGTACTACACTCCGGATATTTTCGGAGTCTACGAGGGTTCTACACTCCGGATATTCTCGGAGCCTACGAGGGTACTACACTCCGGTTATGCTCGGAGCCTACGAGGGTACTACACTCCGGATATTTTCGGAGCCTAGGAGGGTACTACACTCCGGTTATTCTCGGAGCTTTCGAGGGTACTACAATCCGGATATTCTCGGAGGCTACGAGGGTACTACACTCCGGTTATGCTCGGAGTCTACGAGGGTACTACACTCCGGTTATTCTCGGCGTCTACGAATGTTTCTACGCTCCGGATATTCTCGGAGCCTACGAGGGTACTACACTCCGGTTATTCTCGGAGCCTACGAGGGTACGATCGGATCTATTTACTGTTTCCCCACAAGGAAGCATACGAGACGACTGTAAACGGTGCGAAAATCTTTACGATCGGTAGGCACCATCGAATAGCACCCGTCTCTAGACGTCATACCACCTCCCATACAAATTCCTACTACAGGTTGCACCCTTCTATATAAATTTCTTGTATAGGTTCCTTGGCCGCGATTGCAATTGTTACGCGCTGGGGAACACCAAGCTCAGCAGTACAATTTGCGCACTCGATCAATTTGCGCACCAGGAATCATTTAGGAGAAATTTTAGCCAAAGTAATTTTGCCAAAAATATTAATGCCAAACTTAATCCACAATGGCTTAACAGGGAACTGTTATTATATCATAGAAGATTTGCAAGGAAAGCTGCAAGGAACTTTTCATGCCAAAGACCTTCGCCAGTAGCTGTTTTTTTCAGATTTATCCTCCAAGATAAACTTTAGCATAAATATGTGGTTGTAATGTCCAGCCTGTTGGCGAAGTTAGGAACTTCAAGTTTGAATTCGAAATTAACGTTTACGGAACCGCCTGGGCATTCGCAGAGGTTACGAAGTAGAGTTGCACTGAAGGGCGATAGTTACATATGGATAGATAGCAAAGCTGACCATGTCAGAGCTCAGGGTGATTGTCAGCGCCTTGGCATTTCCGGAAAAGTTCTTCTTCTGAAAATAGCGCAGCAAATCACACGTGATCAAGGTAAGCATGGCCACTCTCAACAGTCCCATGCGGCGGAGGTTAACACTTGTTATCTTTGGTTAGGTAACCCCGTTTAGGAATTAATTAAAACATATAGCAGAGCGCCTAAGGCAAAAGCGGCTCCGCATAAGCCGCTTGCTTGTATTGGTTAGGGTGTACATTAACTGGACAAGGTAAATATACAGCTAAGTACAGTTAAAAAAGCTATGATATGTACAACGCAATTACTTTTCCCTCATCTAGCTTAGCTGCGGAAAGACCGGCGGGCTCGAGATCACCGAAAAGCCTCCCAAAGGAAACCAAGGAGCACCATACGTGGCCGCAGGCCCCTTCCCCGCATTGCAGTCCCCAAAACTCAAGCACTGCCATTATACATACGCGCCGTACAAAAGATATTACCAAACGGCGCAAGGAAATACTGCGATCCACGTAAAGAGGCAGTGGCTGTCAAACTGGGCTATAAAGCTGCAAGATTTTACAAAACGGCATGAAGTGAACTGGTTTCGACCAATACATATGTTCATTTGGCTGCAAATTGTCAACACAGTACAGCGAGCCTCGACAAAGTCTTACCGCAATCTACCTTCACGCGGCAGTGACTTCGTAACTATTAGACAGCAGCGGCAATATTTGCAAACGACCACACTCAAGTGAAGTACTACCAAGGAATGTGAACCAGTTCTAATGTGCATGGTCGTTATTGGAGCCGACAGTATTACGTCACCGTGCGCAACCAGCTGAAACCGTAAACCGTGTGTGCGTGCGTTTAAGCCCCAATAAATCGTCAGCAGCTGCGCCTGGTAAACCGTGTTATAAAACTGTGTCAATTTCCTGCTGTGCTTTTCTCGGTGCTCGACGCTCTCTGATGTCAAACTGTAGCTTTACTTGTTAGGAGCGCACATCAGTGCTTGTTCAACTGTATAGCTGCACGCCCTAACGGCGTTTAATAGTCCACAGTAGAACCCGATAAGAAGAACCGGAACAAGAGCCCAGTCAGCCTGGATTAAAATTAAAAATAAACTAAGGGATAAAAATAGCTAGAGCAAGAAATGGGCATTCGATGCGAAGATTAATTCCCATGGGTGCAGAATATATTTTCTCTCCGTGCTAAACCTAAGTAAAACCAATCTAGCAACCTAATCTGAGGAACGACGAAGGCCTTCGACGGAGTATACAGAGGGTGAGTGACAACATGTAGCATTGCTGTTATAAACTATATTTTGCCCCATATATTATTTTTGTTGATCGCATTTCGGACAGCTAGTATTCAAATTAGGTGTTAACCAACTATATCGTTCGCTGACAAAAGCCCCGAAATTATGGAAGACCCATCTGAATTATATTTTACTCATAAGATCATTAATAAACCTTCATCTATTAGAATATTAGAAATAGAAGAACATTGAACTGAAATTTAAGTTGAAACTTTAGAATGTCATTAAGCGAAAACATAATGTGGATTAAAATATGGAAGAATATTGTGAACTTTTGACTTAATTAAAGCATTAAAACCTGAGGTGCTGAGTTTTGGTATTATCCCTGATTGGTAATGTGAACAGGAAGTAGACGTCGTAAACAACATTGGGATTTTCAATAACCATATCAGAAAATCAACGGTAGGCTGGGTAAAGACATGAGGCTACCGGAACAACTTGGTAGCCAACAAAATAAGAGGTGTGATATTTGTGATAATTCTGATTCATTAACGGTAATTTCAGAACAACGGGACTTATAATTTTTTTATGTAGGCCGGTGTTGTTGAAGAAAAGATTCAAAGAACCCCCCGCAGGCTGTTCCCAAACTGACAATTTTCCCATTAACTATAGCCCGTCTCTGCCTGCCAAGTCCAGTCCTGAAAATACTGTCTTTGGAAAGATATGTGCGTCAATTTCATCTGAGAGCAAAGGGACGAGACAAGAGTGCCACGAAGACTTACGAGATAGCACAGGCTTGCCTGAAGCAAAATGTAACGTTAGTGCGCAAACTCTTTTAGAAACTCAATATCTGGTTAGTACCAAGTCCAATCGCCTTTTTCACCGAAAATGCATTGCCACCTATATTGAGACCACTAAAGAATGCCCCATCTGCAGCAAGCTTTGTCACGCAAAAGACTTACACCAATTTATACTACCCATCGACAAACAACAGAATCGGAAGAATTCGGATGGAGAGCAAGCGTCTACTAGAAGTCAAACAGCAAGGGGAAAAATCCATAACCCCGAGAACTCGAACTTGAAATCGTCAGAGGAGGGCCCAACAAACAAACCGGAATGAAGCCTGGACGGCCTCAAAATCCACAAACAGTGTATCGACCGACAGGACGCACCTGAGCAGAAGAAACCTTCTTCCCGAATGGCAGGCCAACCTGGCAGGAAACCGAGAGTATCACCAGATGGCCGATCGCGTCGAGGAACTGAAACGAAAAGTGGAACTCGTGAATTGTAACAATGATGATGACCTAGGAGACATTTTCAGGTAGGCAACGAACATGAAAATAGTAATTATTCAGGTTCTTATGCAAGCTCAACTATTCGACCAGAAAAGGTTGCACAAATAGTGCAAAGTTGGGGAATTAAATTTGATGCAACAACTAAAGGCCCCACTGTACAAGAATTTCTCTACCGAATCAAATTTAGATTATTTTAAAGAAATTTTAAAATAATTATGTTGGCTTGGTGTGTAAAAACTTGCACATCTTTTTGGTTGGTCGCGTGAAAGAATGGTATTGGAGATACCGAAAGGCTCACTCGGAAGTCGAATGGCCAGAGTTCTGCAAAGCCCTGATGGAACAATACGATGATCACAAAGATAACAACTTGATTTATGAAGAAATCAGAGACAGAAAACAAAAGTTAGGCGAGCCATTTGATATGTTTTACGAAGAGATTATGTTACTTGTTGCTAGATTAACTCTGCCCATCGAAGAGTACCGGTTAGTGCAACAACTCCAGAAAAATATCGTCTTGACTTTCAAAGTGAACGGTCGTGTTTTTTTTCTGCGCTCCGATTTTGTATTTTTGTTTTATTTAATCCCATCGGTGGGTCAAAACAATTTTCATCTCCTTTCAGTAATTTAAACATACATTTAAAATCCGTTCGCTTCGCGTGTGATCTAAATATCTTTGTGCACGTTTGTTTTAATACCTAAAAATTGTCTTAATCTCTTAATTCTGTTCTGTGTTTTTCTTTTCTTGTAAGTCGTGTAACGATGTTTTCTCGGCCGGGGTACAGATCTCAGTCGGATCCAAGAGTCCTTCACAAGAAATTTGTAAATCACCGAAACACCGGACTAGAGAGTTCCGTTCTACAGGTGAACGGATGATTTTTAATGGGGAGTCTGCACCGAGGGTTCTCGTCCGTGTCGACGGAAACGTGGACATGTGGAATCCTTGTCGAGTGTTTCGTGTCGAGGGCGAAAAATCCACCGGGCTGGACCTTCGGGCGAGGCCGAGCCGGGTGAATACTGGGTGATCGTTGAAGTCCTGGATCTCGCGTCAAGGGCGAAAAATCCACCGGCCTGGACCTTCGGGCGAGGCCGAGCCGGGAAGATACTTTGAGAGTGTTGAAGTCCTGGGTCTCGCGTCGAGGGCGGAAAATCCACCGGCCTGGACCTTCGGGCGAGGCCGAGCCGGGAAGATACTTTGGGAGGGGGGGGCCGGATAGTAAAGGGACAGAGGGATTCGACTTGTCTGACCGGCCGGGACGGGTGTCCACGTGCCAGTCTCCAAACTACTACGTAGACCAGACACTAGGTTAATAGATCCGGCGGGACGGGTGTCCACGCTCAAATCCCAAACTACGCAGGGGGATAGAGAAACTACCGGAGAACGGATCCGGCGGGACGGGTATCCACGCACAAATCCCAAACTACGCAAGGGGGTGGGGAAACTACCGGAGAACGGATCCGGCGGGACGGGTGTCCACACACAAATCCCAAACTACGCAAGGGGGGTGGGGAAACTACCGGATCGAACGGGAAGGGGTCCGCGTTCGGGTCCGATGATACTACTAGGAGCAAAAACTACGGCTACAGTGGCGAACGGGAAGTATGTCCACGTTCGGGCCCAAAGTAGCTCTGGGAATGAGGTTAGGTTAGGTTAAGTTCACTTTTAACTACGAAATGAAAACACAAGATCGGGAGATGTGATTACACGACCGTAAAACTTTATTGGAATTTTTCTCACCCGAGTCCGCTACACCGTTCTGAGCGTATCAGGACCTGTTTGTACTAACCTCTTCAATGTCACTCACGATTGACAGCGTGGCACTTGGCCAAATTAAACCGGCGGAACACTCGCGATGGGAGAACTGCGAAAGGTGCGTTGGGCGTCCCGTTTGACCTACTTTGCGAATAAACTTGCGGAGTGCACGTGGAGCCTCGAAGTTTCGCATGAGCCGTGTGCCGATCACACGTCTGCCTGGTTCCGCGATCCCGAGAGAAGAGCCAAGAGGCCCTGCTCCAGGTTATGGTGTGATCGCGTTCCCTTTTCTCCTTGTTCCCGCATTCGGGATTTCTAGTATTTTCCTACTACGCGTATCTTAGCTCCTTGTTTTTCTAGTATTAAATGCGCCTCGGCTAAATATCGGTTAGCGTTGCCACCCTGGGATTTGAACTTGGATATAACTTATTTAATCTTACTATGTCTTAATATTTATTGTACTCCATGTAATTTCTCTTAAAACTATTATAAACGTAAAAAGAAACCATTGTGGCGTGCACGCCTCCTAGGCGGGTTCTTCACAGTCGTAGTGTCGAAGTGCTTTTTTTAGGGTTGCTTTTGCATGCACTTGAACTAAATTGCGATCCCGCTCTCTCGCTCTCTTTGTTTTGAAAGTTTTAAGCGTGCAGTTTCTGCGCTCTTGCGGTACTTATAACTGCTCGCTTATAAATTTCAATTTGTTTTCTTGGTACAGTGGTTCCAATAGATAAAATGAATAATAAAAATGTAGTCTGCTTCTGCAAAAAATGCAGCCTCGTAATCAGGGCTGACCAGTCTAATATGACTTGCTGGCTGTGTGAAAATATGGTGCACACCAAGTGCGCCGGTTTTACTGGCCGGAAAAGTGATGACTTTTCAAAGGGGCCCAATTTGCAGTTTTGTTGTGACGCTTGTGTCGAGGTTGCGAACGAGATGAAATCGTTCATGCGCCAAGCTAAAGGCGGCCTGATGGGGCTGATTAGCTGTTTCGGTGTTGCTAGAGATAGTTTTACGCCGAGCTGATGATCTCCTCTCTGCGCTGGACTCGCAGTTTAATAGTCGTAAGCTATTAGAAGAGTCCCCTAAGCGCAAAAAGGCCGCTGGTGGTAAGGAGCAAAAGGGGAACACCCCGCAACCGAAATCAAAAGAACAACAGAGCATTCCGGCGGATCAGCAGCTGATTTCAGCAAACCCTCAAATGTTGCTAAGATCAGCAGCTAAAAAAGATTCGGTATCCAAACAATCCGTAACAGAATGCATGCAACCATGGACTTCTATGGATTCCGATTTGTCCGTAGTGGATTCACAATTAGCGGATCCACCTATCTCTCAGAATGTAGCATCACCACCACAAGGGACTACTGAGTCCGGACAACCGGCTCAAGATGGTTTTGCGAAAACAATGTATGTTCCACAAAATCCCTCTCAGTGGTTGCACTCAAGAAACAAATTTTTGTTTCTCGGCTTTCCCCCTGATCAAACATCTTTTGATGTATTGTCTTATATACAAGACTAAAGCCGATTGTAATAGTGTAAAGGTGGAAAAGTTTAAGTTTTCTTATGCTAGAGACATTTCATCTTTCAAGATAACTGTCCCTAACGAGCTTTTTGAAGCCATATGCTCGGGCGACTTTTGGCCGGATAATATGGTTCTAAAAGAGTTCGAGGCTAAGATAAAGAAGAAGGGGCCCGTGGGAGTAAAACTTCCTAGTCGAGGCCAAACCAGTGCACCAATTTAAAAAAACTAACTTCAACCTCCTTCTTTCCTATCAGAATGCAAGAGGTTTGCGTAGCAAGCTCACTAAATTGTATTCCGATAGCCTTTCCTTTGCATCTCATATTATTGTGTTTACAGAAACTTGGTTAAAGCCGGAGATCTTTAGCTCCGAAGTTTTTTCAGGTAAGTACACAATATTCTTATTGCTTCCTGGTAGCTCTATATACATAACTTGCTCATATATTCCGCCATTGTCTGAACTTTCTGATTATTTAAATCAGCTTTCCGTTATTAAGTCTGTTGCAAATAAGCTTTCCGATAGAGATCAGTTAGTAGTTCTAGGTGATTTGAATATACCTGGAGTTACCTGGTCCATTGAGGATGGATCGAATGTCTTACTACCTATAGCACAGCATGATTTTATTGACGGCCTGCTTGACATATCCTTATCTCAAGTAAACCACGTTCGAAATTCACTAGGTCGCCTTCTTGATTTATGTTTTGTATCAAATCCTGAATGTGTGTTTCTGTCCAGAGTAGCACCAATCACGCAACCTGAAGATCCATATCACCCTACAATCGAACTTTCATTTGACACGGGTAGAGTTATGGAAGAAAAATCAGAAAAATCATCCAAGCGAATACATTGTTTTCGCAAGGCAGACTTTTTGAGGCTAAATAATTTTATTTCTGGCTTTAATTGGTCTGATCTTTACTTATGCAATAATATGTCTGATGCAGTTAATGTCTTTTACACTGCAATAAACTCATTTTTTAATTCCTATGTTCCGTGGCACTATCCGTCAATTTCCAATAAATCACCTTGGCTTAGCAAAGAGTTGACACACTTAGGAAACGTAAAGTCCAGACTTTTTAGGAAATATAAAAATACCTGTTCTCAATCTGTTTTTACTAGATATTTAAGTGCTCGGTCAAAATTTACCGTGCTTAATGCTCAGAGTTATAATAGTTACTTAAACCGTTGTAAGGTCCAGTTCTCTCAGGACCCGAAACAGTTTTAAAACGTCGTTAACACCGAGCGTAAATCTAATTCTTATCCTTCCTCGCTGTCGTTCGAAAACATGACGGCAACCACAGATCAGGCAATAGCCGATTTATTTGCCCAATTTTTTCAAACGACCTACTCTACTTTAGATTATTTATCACAGCCTTATTCTTACACCATATCCAAGTCAAACCTCATATTCTGTCCCACTTTAACAGAAAGCTCTATTCTTTTGGATCTTCTTCGTATTAAGCCTGATTATTCGCCAGGGCCCGATGGTATTCCAGGGTACGTGCTTAGGTATTGCGCTAAGGCCCTGTGCAAACCTCTTCACAAGTTGTTTACCTTATCTCTAGAAACTTCCCAATTCCCAAATATTTGGAAGGAATCATTTGTTATTCCTGTTTTCAAAAAAGGTAACAAGTTAGAAGCCAGTAACTATAGAGGTATTTCTAAGTTGTCAGCTATTCCTAAGCTTTTTGAAAAAATCATTACTCCTCATCTACAGCACCTTTGTAGATCAATCATTTCTCCGTGTCAACACGGATTTATTAAACGTAGATCAACAATCACAAACCTTCTAGAGCTCACTCATTTGTGATAAAGGGCTTCAATAGTAGTTTTTAAACAGACGTCATTTACACTGACTTTAGTAAAGCATTTGACTCTGTAAATCACTTACTTCTTGTTCAAAAACTTGACTTGACAGGTTTTCCAGTCGATCTACTTAAATGGATCTTAAGTTATCTGAATGGCAGGTCACAAAGGGTCCTTTTTAAAAATTCAATTTCTAAAACTCTCAGTGTTACCTCCGGTGTCCCACAAGGGAGCCATTTGGGTCCGTTACTTTTTACATTATTTATTAACGAGCTTCCATCAATTATAAATCATTCTCGCGTTCTTATGTACGCAGATGATGTTAAGTTATGCCTGCAGTATAAGGATATTTCCTGCCATTTAGACTTACAATCCGATCTAGATAATTTTCAAAACTGGTGCCGAGATAATTTACTAAATTTAAACGGTTCCAAGTGCAAGCTGATGACTTTTTATCGGGCCAATCCGATTTACGCGACTTACACGTTAAGTGGCAGCTCTTTGGATAGAATAACTCTTGTAAACGATCTTGGCGTTCTCTTGGACCCTAAACATAAATTTTCTAATCACATTTCGTCCATGGTGTATAAAGCCAGAGGAGTGCTTGGATTTATTAAAAGGTGGTCAAAAGAATTTGATGATCCTTATTTGACTAAAACTTTATTTATTTCGCTAGTCCGTCCGATTCTGGAGTATGGGTCTCCCGTCTGGAGTCCACAATACGGAATACATATTGGTTGTATTGAATCTGTACAAAAAAACTTCCTTCTTTTTGCTTTACGGCGCCTAAACTGAAATGCAGATCTTAACTTACCTTCTTATTCTAGTAGACTTCTTTTGATTAATTTACCCTCCCTAGCCAACCGTAGAACGATGCTTGGTACTATCTTTATTTATAACCTTATACATGGTGATATTGACTGCCCCGACTTGATAAGTCGGCTAAACTTTTCTGTGCCAAGTAGATTACCTAGATAGATCTAACTATGCCTTGCATGAGCTTTTCAGAGTATTATGTTCTGACTATAATAGACTTTTTCCTGTAATCTCAAATCTTGACTCTCTGCCGCTCCTAACACGATTAATACTTGCTTCATTGGCAATAGATTGATCTAACATAATACGAACGCGTCTTCACAGAGAACGGTCGTGTTTTTGTTTTGCGATCCGAATTTTAACTTTTCATATTGAAACCACCGGGGTTTACTTAAATCTCTTTAACGTTTCTACACCTTTAAGTGTTTTCTAACAACTTTCCGTTCGCTTCGCGAGTACGTCGTGATTAACTTGTGTTTAGTAAACAAAAAGTTTTTAGCATAATTTAATTCGGTGCTGGTTTGTTGTTATTGTTTTCTATTGCCCCTCTTTTCAGTATTTCTCTTCGTCGTTGAGCGCTGTTGGAACGGCACGCACTCCAACGGTAATATCTCTCAGAGGTGTTTTATACCGGAGTTAATCGGTTATCCCGCTCTCTCTCTCTTTTCGTTTCTATCTCGTTTCGTGGTGCCTAACATCAAAGTTATTCGGTGTTTCGCTCCCGCTCTGTCGCTCTGTTTAATCTCTCATTAAAAAGTTCTTGAGCGCTTTCGATTTTTTTGTCCGCTATAGTGCACAATGGTCCGTGGTCAGCGAAAATGGCTTTCTGTTCATTAAAAAATTGCAAGAAAGTTATCTCGGCTGGACAGCAAAGTATTCCCTGCCATACATGTGATAAAATTTATCGCGCAAAGTGTATTGGCTATTCTGGCCTGGTTCGTGATGCCATCGATAAGAGGAGTGGCCTACGCTACTACTGCGATGAATGCATTGTATACGAGAGCCAGGCAATAACTATTAGGCGGCTCACAAAAAGCAGTGTTACGGAATTAATCCGGAACTGCCGTAAAAATACGGACCTGCTCGTGGCGCTTGAATCGCAGCTCACTAGTCGCATGCTAGCTGAGCCCGATTCCCCAAAGCGCAAAAAAGTCGCGGTCGGTGGGCATTCTATGGCAGGTGCCGTGCAACCTGCTGCCCGCGATTCGATTCCAGCTCAGCTGCCAATCTTAGGCGCCACTCAAATGGTACTAAGATCGGGGGCAAAAAGTGATTCGGTATCCGAATTTGCTGGAATCGGAGTGGCTCCGCTAGGTATTTCCGCTCTGTCCGATCAAAATAAAGTAGTGGCCCCAACACCTCATGTAGACTTAACGTCCGGATTACCGACCGATACTGGTACTACAGATACAAATTCTGTAGTACCAAAAAACGTTGCATGTGTTGTACCAAAAACGGTTACTTGTGTTCGGGTGCCCCAGCTAAAACATGTATTTGTTTCACGGCTCGCCCCAGACCTCACATCACTGGATATTACGGCTTATATCCGTAACAAAATCCAAGTTGATGATTTGAAGGTCGAACAATTTAAATTTTCTTATGCTAGGAAAGTATCATCATTTAAGATTGGTATTCCTTGTGCTCTTTTTGCATCTGTGTGTTCCACCAGTTTCTGGCCCGAGGGCATATTTGTAAAAGAGTACGAAGCTAAGAGAAAAAAAGAATAGTTCAGGGAAATGGAAAATACCATTAAAGAACCATCCCCAGCGCCCTCCACATCCTCTTCTGTCCCAAAAAACTAGCCTCCTCTTTTCTTCTTTGCTATCAGAATACAAGAGGCTTACTTAGTAAGCTGACTAAATAGTATTCGGATAGTTTTTCTTTCCCATATAATATTATGGTATGTACAGAGACCTGGTTAAGGCCGGATATTCTTAGCTCCGAAATTCTCCCGGGTAAGTACACAATTTATAGGCTTGATCCAGACGGGGAGGTGGAGTCCTGATTGCTGTCGACTCCACCTTTTCGTCTGAATTACTGACTTTCGATGAATTTTATGACATCGAATTCCTAGGTAGTTTTGTATATATTACTTGTTCATATATCCCACCATCATCTGAGTTCCCTATTTACGCAAAACACCTTTCCGTTATTCAGTCCATTTCCAAAAAACTGTCAGATCGAGATCAGTTAATAGTATTGGGTGATTTTAATATACCTAGTGCGACATGGTCCCCTGACGAAAACTCTAACATTTTACTTCCTTTAGCGCAGCATGACTTTATTGACGGCTTGCTTGACATTGCGCTATCCCAAGTGAACCATGTTAAGAACTCCTTAGGACGTTTACTGGACTTGTGTTTTGTTTCATATTCAGAAGGCGTTTGCCTATCAAGAACGTCACCAATTACACAACCGGAAGATCCTTATCATCCAACTTTAGAGCTGACTGTAGACGCAAGAACAGAGCTGAATAAAAAATCCGAAAAGGCGGTTAAACGAATCCGCTGCTTTCGTAAGGCAAACTTTCATCTTTTAAATACTTTTATATCCGGCTATGACTGGTCCGAATTTTATTCATGCACTAACTTGGCTAAGCCCGTTAATATCTTTTATAATGCATTGAATTCCTTCTTTTATCTGTGTGTTCCGTTATACTATCCGTCAATTTCAAATAAACATCCGTGGTTTAATAAAGAGTTGTCACACCTAAAAAATATTAAGTCCAGACTTTTCAATAAATTTAAAATGTGCGGTTCACAATCTGCCTTCTCTCGGTACCTAAGGGCACGGTCAAATTTTATCGTGCTTAACGCCCGGTGTTATAAAAGCTATTTGACTCGTTGTAGGGTCCAATTTTCACAAGATCCAAAACAGTTTTATAATATTGTTAACACTAAGCGTAAATCAGCCTGTTACCCTGCATCGCTATCATTCGAAAACTCTACGGCAAACTCTGATCAGGCAATTGCCGATCTATTTGCCCAGTTTTTCCAGACAACTTATTCTGTTTCATCCCGTCCAAATCCGTCTTATTCAAATGCCATACCCAAGTCGAACTTGATTTTTTGTCCGAGGTTAAGCGAAAGCTCCCTTCTTTTGGATCTCCATAAAGTTAAGCCAGTCTATTCACCGGGTCCGGACGGAGTTCCAGGCTGCGTTCTTAAATACTGTGCTGAAACTCTGTGTAGACCTCTGTACAAATTGTTTACCTTGTCTTTAAAAACATCTAATTTCCCACTTATTTGGAAGGAGTCATTTTTCATTCCCCTTCATAAGAAAGGAAATAAATGCAATACAAGTAATTACAGAGGCATATCCAAATTATCCGCCAACCCAAAGCTTTTCGAAACCACTATTACACCCCATTTGCAACATCTTTGTAGATCGATTATATCTCCATGTCAACATGGATTTATAAGGCGAATTTCTACGACGACAAACCTCTTGGAGCTAACGTCTTTTGTAATAAATGGCTTTAGAAAGAACATGCAGACTGACGTAGTTTACACTGATTTTAGTAAAGCGTTTGATTCAGTAAATCACTCGCTTCTTGTATTAACTTAGGGTTTCCATGTGATCTTCTAACATGGATCTCAAGTTATCTGAGTGGTAGGACTCAAAGAGTCCTCTTTAAAAACTCGATCTCTGATTTGATCCGAGTTACTTCAGGCGTCCCACAAGGAAGCCACCTTGGCCCACTTCTTTTTACTTTATTTATAAACGATCTCCCTCTAGTCTTGACAAAGTCGCGTGTTCTTATGTACGCAGATGACGTTAAGTTATGCCTGCAATATAACGAAATTACTAGCAGTTCAGACTTAAAATCTGACCTAAATGCTTTTCAAACATGGTGTTGTGAAAATCTTTTGGATTTAAATAGCGCTAAGTGCAAAGTAATGACATTCTTTCGGGTGAACCCACAATATGCAACGTATACTCTGGGTGGTTGCACATTGTCTAGAATTACGCATGTTGATGACCTTGGCGTCCTCCTTGACCCAAAACTTAAGTTTTGTGACCATATTACCTCTATGGTGAATAAAGCCAGGGGAGTTCTTGGATTTATTAAAAGGTGGTCAAAGGAATTCGATGATCCCTATGTTACACAGACTCTGTTCATTTCACTAGTCCGTCCAATCCTGGAGTACTGTTCAGCAGTTTGGAGTCCTCAGTATGGTGTACATATAGACCGGATAGAGTCTGTGCAAAAGAACTTTTTATTATTTGCTCTACGGGGCCTTAACTGGAATGCAAGCCTTCTTTTACCATCCTACTCTAGTAGACTTCTCCTAATTAATCGACCATTCTTAGTAAACCGGAGAACGATGCTTGGCACAACTTTTATCTATAAACTTATTCACGGGCCTAATAGAATTACCAGGAACTATGTTCCTCTTACATTTAATATTTGTAGATCTATCTTTGATATGTATGAACCGTTTAGAGTACTGTGTAACGACTATAATAGACTATACCATATTATTTCTACTACCGACTCTTTGCCAAGCCTAAAAGCATCAGTTTTATCTTACTTAGCACAAAATTAGTACTAGTATTAGTCTCGTACGTATTTCTAATCTTAGTCTGTCCGCTTCTACATTGCGCTTTTTAACTTTTCGCGATCTCGTTTTTACGCCTATTAGGCTCCGCGCGTAACAAGCACTGCTTGGTGTCGTAAGGGCCATCTGTTTGCGCTGATCATAGTGCATCAACGTCCAAAAGGTTAAAAAAAAAAAAAAAAAAAAAATTACTTTTTTCCCCGGACCTTTACCTTTATTTTCTTATCTCGCGTCTATATTATCGCGAATCGTGCCGTACGATACACGGCTGCGCCCCTCGGTCGGTTGGGCGGGTAAGTGGGCCGTGGAACTCCGCGCGAAAAAAAAAAACATGACTCCAGAAATACGGGAAACCCTTTTATATGTACAGATTCGATCCGTAGCCCATTTAAGACAGCTGGTTCAACGACGCGAACAATTGCTTGGAGAGAAGGCGTGCAAACGGCTTGGAAAGGGGGGAATCGGACAGAGTTCCTTTCGACGACAGATTGCAGAGCTAAAGGAAGAACATGGAAACCAACTAGCAGAGGACATGGAAGGAGAAATCCAGGCCTTAGATCGAGTTCCACGTGTAATGACATGCTTCAATTGCGATCAAGAGGGCCATATATGGAAACTTTGCCCCACTGCTAAAACAGTATTTTGTTTTGGATGTGGCAAGAAAGATGTCTACCAGCCACAATGTCCAGTTTGTATCAAACGGAAGGAAAACTTCCAGAGTGGTCCATCAGTGGGAAACCCTCGAATGGCCCCAAAATAACTTTGCCTCGGAATCAAGTTTCTTTCTGTCAAACTGTTATACGACAAATAGGTCAAAACTTACTTTGAACCCAGTTATAACACAGGAAGAGACTTCTTAAGAACGAACTGTTACACAAATTAATTCACAACAAGAAAGGAAAGCTTACTTCTGGCGGAGCCGAAGTTGATATACCCTTGCAGAATATTCTGTAAATTATATTCTCCAAAATTATTCATATGATGCATTCTTAATACTCATAATAAATCCCAACTTCCTAACCTTGAAAACACCAAAGTTATGGCATTTCCAATCGTTCAGTTATATGGGAGCTATAGGATATAGTCCGCCGATCCTTATGAAATTTGGTAGGTCGGATTGATTGGCCAAATATAAAACCTATACAAATTCCCAACTTCCTATAATATATTTACTTTATACGGTCGGAAAAGTCTCCTTCACTGCGTTGCAAACTTTTAACTGAAATTATAATACCCTCTGCAAGGGTATAACAATAAAAGATTCACATGTTTGCACATCTCCTGAAATTTAAGAATTACAAAAAATTGTTTGCTCACCTCTTAAAAATAGTTAATTTTTACAAAAAAACATTTGCCCACCTTTAAAAATGTAATTTAGTTATTAAGTTAATTTTGACAAAAAACATTTACCACCCTTTTAATATTATTTGTTATTTCGAAAAAATTAAAGATGCCAATGTTTGCACTTCAAAAAAACATTTGCCCACCTTTAAAAAATGTAATTTAGTTATTTAGTTAATTTTGACAAAAAACATTTGCCCACCTCTAAATATGACATAAAACGTTTGCTCTTAAAACAGGCATTTTTAAACAAAAATCGATTGCCCACCCCTTAAAAACCGTTATTTCGTTATAAAAGATGCCAATGTTTGCCCATCTTCTGAAATTTTAGAATTAAAAAAAATCGTTTGCTGCCCACTTAAAAATAGTTAATTTTGACAAAAAACATTTGCCCACCTCTTAAAAATAGTTAATTTTGACAAAAAACATTTGCCCATCTTTAAAAAATTTAATTTTGTTATCTAGTTAATTTCGACAAAAAACATTTGCCCACCTCTTAATATGACATAAAACGTTTGCCCACCTCTTAGTAGCTACAACTAATGCAATCGACCTATTTTATGGTTTTTAAAAAGGGATTTGCGCAAGCAATGGGTTTCGCTAAGGTGTACAGTTTATTTGTTCTGTATCCCAAATTTCGGCCAACAAAAAAGACCTGTCCTTTTTCTATACCTAAAAAACCGGACCTGTATACGCACAGATAGGGTAACGGAATTTCGTTAACCTCTGTGATTTATGATATATGCAATCCCCTTTTTTAAATGTATTTTGTTTCCAATCCTAGTCAAGACGCTACCCAAAAATAATGACTCTTAGATGACGCTTTACGAGCTTAGCCGCGCATACTGAGATATAGCTGTCGCTTTGGCCATTTGGCGGGTCGCATATGTCCTACCTCTCATTCTCGCCCTCTTGCGGAAAAAAACGTAAAATAATGTAGGAATCGGGTGCGGTAAAATAGCCTTTTTGAACCGCAAGTGCGCGCGAACAGGTTTAAACACATTGTAAAAACAGCATAGAATTTTTGTATAACATTTACAGAAAATTTTGTGGCCGATTGACATTTTAAAAAATTTTTAATGTTCTGTTCATGCCTATGTGGATAATTTTACTTTGGCAAATTAAAAGTGGTATATAAATAACTTGTATACTGCGTTTAAATAATTTATTATTTTAGTTAAAGTGTAGAGGCTGCAAATTATTAACATATATTTTGTACTACTAAAATCATTTATCATAAATGAAATAATTTTTATTAAGTTAAACTCTTCAAATATAGAATTTTATTTTCGGCCAATTTAAAGTGTTCAAGCCAGACATTAATAATATACAACCTTATATTCTAAAATTACTTTGGTCAAATCAACAAAATTTCAGATCTAGTTTAAATGCTTCCTCTGTCTCCCTCTCTCCCATCAGGACAGTTTCTATTTTTAAATCACAGAGGTTAACGAAATTCCGTTACCCTATCTGTGCGTATACAGGTCCGGTTTTTTAGGTATAGAAAAAGGACAGGTCTTTTTTGTTGGCCGAAATTTGGGATACAGAACAAATAAACTGTACACCTTAGCGAAACCCATTGCTTGCGCAAATCCCTTTTTAAAAACCATAAAATAGGTCGAATGCATTAGTTGTAGCTACTTTAAGCTGCAGTTGTATTCATACCCTAGACTTAAGGTTGTAAAGTCATTTAATTGGTGGTATGAAATCTCTACAAGATACCCCCATCCATCTGATCTCTAGGAAATTGGATTTAATCCACCCAAGTAAACATATACATACGCACAACTGTTCAGTCGCCATCACAATTGTTTGACTACCTTGCCTTTCTAGATATTTGCCACCCTCAAAGACATACACAGACACACACCAACACAAATTTTCCTTACAGGAGTCAACCAATCGAATGTATTGGTTGCATGTATTTGATTTCCAAGTGTACTGCTTCTTTTTTGGGTATAAAAAGTGGGTCACGCAAGAAGTGTATATTCAGTATTCTTTTTTAACCCAATAAGTCAATCTCTAACGATTCAGTCATTTTCGTCGATACGGACGATGAAATTGTGCAGGACGTCGAGGTCGCTAACGAGATTGAAGACTTTCTTCGGGACATATTCGCACCCCACATTTCCTCAACACAGACGATTCCGAACGACTTGACGTCTGTAGATTTAATCCATGAACCAGTTGGGATGACGTCTATGGAGTACGAGGTGTGTTCAAAAAGTAAGGTGACTTTTCAAATTTCGCGGGCAACATATTTTCGATTATCGATTTTTTTGTTTTGTTATATTGGTACACTCTTCCCTAACATCTGTACCAAGTTTCAATGGAACATCCTCTTTTGTTTTCTTGCATCCCAGCAAGCACACGAAAACAGTGTTTGCTCCGTAAGCTGGATTGATGCTGTATTTGCTCAACCCAACGATTTGGACGAGGAGCCTCAGCCGGACTTCTCATTCAATTTTCCAGCTGATGATAGTCTATTTGACGAAATTGAAGAGACCCAAGCAAATCCGTACATTGGGTTGCTTGATGATAGTTGGAATAAGGAGTTGTGTAAATTATCCAATAAAAAATAAAAATAAATAAAACAAATTTTAAATAATATTTGTACTGTTTTTTATTTGTTTTGATTATTTTTCAACCTAAGATCCTACATTGCTTTATGGTTCAGAGTGAGGTTATGTTTCAGTAGTATATGCATATACAAATTGTCTCGCAACCAGAATCTTTTTATTTTAGGACAAAAGAAACATTGGTAATAGTATGATCTAGATTTTTGATAACTAAAGTTGTGTACTTTTAAGGTGTGAATTTTCAAACCATTGGGGGTAGTAAATGATGTAGAATTAGTGCACAACTCGCAATTTAACGTATCCATCTCGGTTCTATAACAAACTGAAGGATCTAGAAATTATATGTTCTTATATAAGATGTTGAAGTGAAATGTGTGTTTGTATATAAATATATTTATATATATAAAGTGAATTGTGTATTTATATATATATATATAATAACAAATTCGGGATTTAACACTTTGAAAAAAATATAATTTTTATTTATCAAAATAGTGTAAACGCGAACTGGGAGAGATAGGTCTACTCCTTACAAGATTCAACTTAAAACTCAAACTTAAAAACTAAGCTGGCGCTTATCAAACCTTCGATTGGGAGAAAGAACTTTATTGATAAATTGAGAGTGTCCAAAATGAGAGCACTGAGCAAGAGAGCGATCTAGGTTTGAGCTGCGTCTGCAATTTTACAGTATTGGGGGATAAAAGCTTTTTGGAGTTTGGGGACATTTGTTTATAATGCAAGAGGATGTTTACATAAATTGGTCAGTCGTGGGAGCCGACAATTTGGGGTTCTTTCATTTGTTTATAACTCAAGAGGATGTTTATATTAATTGGCGACTCTTGGGAGCCGATGATTTTGGGTGTGACAAATGCGTAATGTAAATATGTTTATGTGGTAGATATGTGGGTGTGTGTGTGTTACTTTATGTGGTAGATATGTGGGTGTGGGTATGTTACTTCCCCATCCATTAGAAAAAAGCCTGTCCTCAGGCGGATATATTAGGGTATATGTGAGTGGGTATATTAGTTTGTGTAGTATTTTCGTTTAATTGTAGGGTATTTTCATTTGGTGCAATATTGTTTATTTCTGTTATATTTTCTGGGTTCTTAGTATTGTTTTTGTTTTGATTTTTATATTTAATTACAATGTTTCTCGGAATACTCTTAAATTTATAGATGAAGTAAATAATTAAAATTATTATTATTACAATTAAAATAGTAAGTATTATAATTTGAAATGTGTTATTTTTTCTTGTATGTATTCTTATTATATCTTTTGCTTCAATTATTGACAGTGGTTCTATTATTGTTACATTATTGTTAACATAAATAGTTTGTGTGTAATCCATTATAGTATTTGTTATTAAGATTTCTTCAATTTGTACAGAACAATTAAATGCTTTTACGATTTTATTTCCTTCGACAACTATTGCTTGATTTATACATGTTTGGTTTAAAATAGTTTTCGGTAAGTTCCAAGTAATTATAATATTTGGCTCTATATAATTTGTTTCATATTTTTTATACATTTTTGTGTATTTACATTCGGCATTGGCTTGGTTTAATATTCCTATAATGCATTTATTTGTAACTCTTTCTTTTGTGTTAAATGAAAATATTTGATTATTTTGAAAATAATATTTGTCTTCTAAAGGTTCTGTTAATATGTCATTAAATTCATTTGGGTAAGGCAAAATTTTGAATATTGAAGTTTTAATAATGTCTTTTGGGATATGAGAAATTATCAATATTTGATTAGTATTGGCTTGTAACCAAGTAGAGGTTTTTATTATTAATAATTTTTATGAATTAACTTGTGTTAAAGTATCATGCTTAAGTAATTTAGGGTTAAAAATGGCTAGTCTAGTAAGTTGCATTCCTAGTTCTATGTCCTCTATATATTCAGTAAATTCTTGTAGATTAAAAATAAGTAATGCTAGCCTTTCGTCTACATCATTGACCAAGCTTAAATGATTTATTGTTTCAATACCTTTGTTTACCGCATCTATTACTTTATTAAGTTCATTAACTTGAATTGTGTTTTGTTCTAAATTTTCAATTTTATTTATTAATTCTTCTTTATCTTGTTCATCTAATGTTCCAAATAGATATTTGTATGTTGTGCCTATGAAATTTATAAGACCTCTTTTGCTACGTTTTGCAATTCTAATTCCATTCATTTCTCTGTTTAATTTCTCTGTTAAGTATATAATTTGTTTTAAACCTGAAAATTCTTCCGATTGTTTAATTAAATTAGTATACGTTAGTTCAGTTTTGGTTAAGTTGACGGATAAACAATGATATTCGTAATTAGTTGGTAAGTCCAAGGTTCCTGTTTTAAATATTAAATAACCGTTTTTTGCTTGAACGGGATTGATTTCCAAATTTTGGCCATTGGTAAGTTTTGTAAAGTGTATTAAAATTAATAAGATGTTGATAGTGTTGATCAACAAGTTAGGTTTGGTTTTCATTTCGCGTGCATCTGGAATTATCATATTTATTTTCGTTAATTTTCTTTGTTTTCTTATATTTAGACTTATAATGTATTATTTTTCTTCCTCTGTTAACTTCGTCGTAATGATTATCATCTAATTTTGTAATTTTTCCTGTCTTTTTAAACGGATTAGTGGTTTTTGATTTTACTAGTGGAGCTTGTCGATATCTAGTATCAAATTCAAATTTATTTCGTGATTCATTTAATTTTTCTATTTTATTGATTTTATTTGACTGTGTATTATATTTTGGAGTTCCAGCGAAAATAAAAATATCTGCAGGAGTTCTGCCTGTCGTGTTATGTTTTGTTTTATGATTATAGACATAAAGAATAGTTTCAAATTTTGTTATCTTATTTTCTATGTCTGTTTCACTGTTTATGATTCTTAACTTTTCATTTACTGTTTTATGAAATCTCTCAACGTCAGAAATTCCATTTTTGCTTGTTGTTATATCAATAACAACATCTTCAGATTTTAACCAAAGTTGCAATGCTGCACACATGAAAGCTGAATCTTTGTCTGCTTTAATTTGGTTTGGTTTACCCATTTCATTAAAAACTTTAGTTAATGCTCTTTTTGCTTCTAACCAATCTCGACTGTTGACTTCTATTAAGGTGGCAAATTTTGAATAAATGTCTATACAAGATAAAAATTGTTTATTATCTATCATATACAAATCAATGACATATTTTTCTCTTGGATTAAAAATTTCTGGGGTTATTTCGAATTCTAATTTAGTATTTCTGTGTTCTGTTTTTGCGATGTTGCATACTTCGCATTCATTAATAAAATTTTGAATTAATTTTTGGTGATCGGGAAAATAATATTTTTCTTTAAAAAGTGCTGTTTGTTTTTCTATTCCTGGATGTAATAGTTCTCTGTGTGTTTTAATAATAATTTCTTTGAATTCTGCGTAAGTGTTAATATCTATTAATTTACTATTAGTTTTCATTGTTTTAGTTAAGTTATCTGGGGAAATAATTTCAACGTATGACTTTTGAAAAATTAAAAAGTCTATTTCAATTGGAAAGTATATTACGCTTTTCTTATTAGAAAAGTATTCAATTATTAATTGTTTTGCGTATTCTATTGTCATCTCTTTATATGTTATTATGATTTTTGTTTTATGAAAATAATTTATTACTTCGACTTCATTTAAGTCTCCTCTTATAAATTCTAATTGTCTGTTATAATAATTCAGTGGTCTTTCTGTTATTAAAATGTGGTTTTGGTTATCTTCTGGTGCACTATGCACTGTAGCTACTGTTGTTATTGTATTTGAATTACTGGAAGTCTCTCCTAAATAGGCTTCCTCTATTCTTATTCTAGATAAGGCGTCTGCCACATGGTTTTCTTTACCGGGCAAATATTTTATTTCATAATCAAACTCATTTAGTTTGATTTTCCAGCGTTGTAATTTTATATTAGGTTCTTTAATATTATTGAGCCATACTAGAGGCCTGTGATCACTTAGGATCAGAAATTTTCTGCCAAAAAGATAGGACCTGAAATATTTGGTGGCCCAGACAATAGCTAAAAGTTCTTTTTCTATTGCCGAATAATTAATTTCGTGTTCATTAAGAGTTCTGCTGGCATAACAGATTGGTTTATGATTTTGCGATAATACTGCTCCTATAGCAATATTACTTGCATCTGTTGTTAATGAAAAAGGTTTTTCGAAATTTGGGTATATAAGTATTGGATCGGACATTATTAAAAGTTTAAGTTTTTCAAACGCTTGTACATAATCATTATCTTTTATATTTAAAGTTACGCCTTTTTTAAGCTTTGCTGTCATTGGTTTTGCTATTTTAGCAAAGTTTGTGATAAATTTCCTATAAAAACCACAAAGACCTAAAAAGGATTTTATTTGTTTTGGGGATTTGGGTATAGGGAAATTTTGTATTGCCTCTATTTTGAGAGGATTTGGTTTTATACCAGTTGTTGTTATAATATGTCCAAGGAATTCGGTTTCCTTTTTCATAAACTCGCATTTGTCGAGTTGAAGCTTGATATTAGCTTCTCGTAATTTTTCAAATACCTTTCGCAAAGATAATACATGTTCCTCCAATGAAGTGGAGTACACGATAATATCGTCCATGTAGACCAAACAATCCTTGTAGATCAAATCTTCTAAGAGATTGTTCATGCACCTTTGAAAGGTAGCAGGGGCATTTTTCAATCCAAAGGGCATTCGAGTATATTCATAATGGCCATTTTTGGTGGAAAAAGCTGTCTTTGGAATAGAATTTTCATCCATTTGTATTTGGTGAAAACCTTTTGCAAGGTCAATAGTGGTAAAATATTGGCATCTACCAAGTTTGTCCAATATTTCATCCATGACCGGGATAGGGTATTTGTCATCTACCGTAATTTCATTTAAATTACGATAGTCAATTACGATACGGAACTTTTTTGTTCCAGGTGCATCACCTTTCTTTGGTACTATCCAAATGGGTGAGCAATAAGGGGAATTTGACTTTCGAATTATACCCTGTTTTATCATATCTCGCATTTGCGAATCGACTTCTTGGTCGTAAGCTTGAGGATATTTGTATGGTTTTTTGTAAACCGGTTGCTCATTTTTTGTATGAATGACATGCTTGATAGTACTAGTGAAAGTCAAATTGTCACTTTCTTTGTACTGTATGTCGCTAAATTCATATAAAATTTTCTTAAGATTATCTTTTTCCTCGTCATTAAGGTGTTCTAATATAAACTTATTGGTTTCTTGCAAGTCATTATTTATTGCAAAATTAAATGGTGTATCTGTTGAAAATGGGGAATCGCAGCATTCAATTTCTACTTCTCCTTATTTATATTCGAAATCGTTAAAATTATATATCATTTCGAATTGATAACCGCTTCGAGATATTCTCTTCCTATGAGCATATCATATCTATCGGAAAAATTATGGACCCAAAATGTTTGTTTGGTCGGACAAAGCTTACTTGCATGGTAAGACACGGATTTATTTAACTGAATGTTACCATTTATGGTATGAACTTTAAGAGGTGTATTTTTGGTCGGAAAATGAAAGTAATGTTCTTTAATTAAATTAATAGAAGAGCCTGTGTCTACAACACATCGGAACTCTTGGTTATTCATGATGATTCGTATGTAAGGGTTTCTATTTCCTGTTCGGTGTCCGAGGCTGGTTGATGAAAATTTTCTGTATCCATTTTCATATGGCCACTCGTACTTTCGCGATTTCTTTTTATTGGTCGATTAGGAGCATTAGCCCCATTTTGTTGTGATTGATAATTTATAGGATTCCTAACCTGATTATAATTTAATTTTTGTTGGAATTCTTGTTTTGTTGCTTGATATAATGGGTGGTTTTCATAAAAAGTTTCGCTGTTATTTTTATTATAATTAGGCTGATGTTGGCCTTGAGATGTACTAGCCTGTTGCTTATATTGACTTGGGGAAATATTATTCTGCTGTCTGTATTGCTTGGGAATTATAGTTTTGTTGTTTATTAGTATTTTGTTGGGGTTGATAAATTCTCTTATCTTGGTTTTGACTTTGTGAATTCTTTGTTCGATCTGAATAAAATGTTTCATAACAACCTTCTTGTTGTGCTACACATTTTAGTTTATTAGCATTAGTAATATCATACCTAGCCAATGTCATAAAAAGTCTGTCTGGCAATTTTTTCATAATAACATCTTTAACTGTATTATTAAGAGCATTTGTGTATAAAATTGTATTTGAAGCGTTATTTTCTAAGGCTAATTTATTTAATATTACAAAAGATTTGGACTCAATGTCCTCAACGAACTTACGTATACACCCAGGAAAGGGGGTGTTATACAGACGTCTTAGTAGTTCTTCGCAGGGCGTCTGGGTTTTATATTCGTTGATGAGGGCGTTCCTTAAATCCCTCCAGCATCTGGCTGTTGATAGTTGAGATATCCTCTGGGCATCTCCGTGAAGCTGCATTTCAATCGCACTGAAGAATACGCTTGACTGGCGTATACATGTTGTGGGGTACAACTCCAGGATGAAATCTATCCTCCTGATGAACGGGCTGAGTTCGAGCGTGTTGCCTCCAAATTGCGGCACTTGCCTGATTTGGTTCAGGGCTTGATTTAGATGGTTTTCTGACAACAATAGCACTGGTTCTGCCATTTTTGGTTTTTTATTTAGTTTTATAAATTTTTCACAATTTTAAAAGTTTTGTATTATGAATTTGATTTAAAATTGTTATACCTTGTCTCTTACCACTGGTGGGGAGAACTAAGGTGTTTTATTTTTTAGTAACCCTTGTGTTACGAACAAAGGCACTAACTTTTACAATAAAACGGGTTTTTGCAAAAATTTGTTTTAGTTACTTGACAGTCACACGGGTCAAGATTTATTGTTTTTTAAAAAAACCTCGCAACCTGAGCTTCGATAGCGTGTTGCAAAAATTGAGGTTTCCGTTCGTATATTAGCGACACAAACCGACACTGCGATAGCTGGTTTATAATTGCACTGGGACGAACGACGTTTGGGTTCTTTAAGGATATAACCGTATAAAAAGTTATATCCTACCGGCTGCGCCAATAACAAATTCGGGATTTAACACTTTGAAAAAAATATAATTTTTATTTATCAAAATAGTGTAAACGCGAACTGGGAGAGATAGGTCTGCTCCTTACAAGATTCAACTTAAAACTCAAACTTATAAACTAAGCTGGCGCTTATCAAACCTTCGATTGGGAGAAAGAACTTTATTGATAAATTGAGAGTGTCCAAAATGAGAGCACTGAGCAAGAGAGCGATCTAGGTTTGAGCTGCGTCTGCAATTTTACAGTATTGGGGGATAAAAGCTTTTTGGAGTTTGGGGACATTTGTTTATAATGCAAGAGGATGTTTACATAAATTGGTCAGTCGTGGGAGCCGACAATTTGGGGTTCTTTCATTTGTTTATAACTCAAGAGGATGTTTATATTAATTGGCGACTCTTGGGAGCCGATGATTTTGGGTGTGACAAATGCGTAATGTAAATATGTTTATGTGGTAGATATGTGGGTGTGGGTATGTTACTTCCCCATCCATTAGAAAAGAGCCTGTGTAGTATTTTCGTTTAATTGTAGGGTATTTTCATTTGGTGCAATATTGTTTAATTCTGTTAGATTTTCTGCGTTCTTAGTATTGTTTTTGTTTTGATTTTTATATTTAATTACAATGTTTCTCGGAATACTCATAAATTTATAGATAAAGTAAAGAGTTAAAATTATAATTATTACAATTAAAATAGTAAGTATTATAATTTGAAATGTGGTTTTTTTTCTTGTATGTATTCTTGTTATATCTTTTGCTTCAATTATTGACAGTGGTTCTATCATTGTTACATTATTGTTTACATAAATAGTTTGTGTGTAATCCATTATAGTATTTGTTATTAAGATTTCTTCGATTTGTACAGAACAATTAAATGCTTTTACGATTTTATTTCCTTTGACAACTATTTATTTGTAACTCTTTCTTTTGTGTTAAATGAAAATATTTGATTATTTTGAAATTATTATTTGTCTTCTAAAGGTTCTGTTAATATGTCATTAAATTCATTTGGGTAAGGCAAAATTATGAATATTGAAGTTTTTATAATGTCTTTTGGGATATGAGAAATAATCAATATTTGATTATTATTGGTTTGTAACCAAGTAGAGGTTTTTATTATTAATAGTTTTTCTGAATTAACATGTGTTAAAGTATCATGCTTAAGTAATTTAGGGTTAAAAATGCGTAGTCTAGTAAGTTGCATTCCTAGTTCTATGTCCTCTATATATTCAGTAAATTCTTGTAGATTAAAAATAAGTAATGCTAGCCTTTCGTCTACATCATTGACCAAGCTTAAATAATTTATTGTTTCAATACCTTTGTTTACCTCATCTATTACTTTATTAAGTTCATTAACTTGAATTGTGTTTTGTTCTAAATTTTCAATTTTATTTATTAATTCTTCTTTATCTTGTTCATCTAATGTTCCAAATAGATATTTGTATGTTGTGCCTATAAAATTTATAAGACCTCTTTTGCTACGTTTAATTTCTCTGTTAAGTATATAATTTGTTTTAAACCTGAAAATTCTTCTGATTGTTAAATTAAATTAGTATACATTAGTTCAGTTTTGTTTAAGTTGACGGTTAAACAATGATATTCGTAATTAGTTGGTAAGTCCAAGGTTCCAGTTTTAAATATTAAATAACCGTTTTTTGCTTGAACGGGATTGATTTCCAAATTTTGGCCATTGGTAAGTTTTGTAAAATGTATTAAAATTAAGAAGATGTTGATGGTGTTGATCAACAAGTTAGGTTTGGTTTTCATTTGGCGTGCTTCTGGAATTATCGTATTTATTTTCGTTAATTTTCTTTGTTTTCTTATATTTAGACTTATAATGTATTATTTTTCTTCCCCTGTTAACTTCTTCGTAATGATTATCATCTAATTTTGTGATTTTTCCTGTCTTTTTAAACGGATTAGTGGTTTTTGATTTTACTAGTGGAGGTTGTCGATATCTAGTATCAAATTAAAATTTATTTCGTGATTCATTTAGTTATTCTATTTTATTGATTTTATTTGACTGTGTATTATATTTTGGAGTTCCAGCGAAAATTAAAATATCTGCAGGAGTTCTGCCTGTCGTGTTATGTTTATACCCGTTACTCGTAGAGTAATAGGGTATATTGTATTCGTGCAAAAGTATGTAACAGGTAGAAGGAAGCGTTTCCGACCCTATAAAGTATATATATTCTTGTTCAGGATCACCAGCCGAGTCGATCTAGCCATGTCCGTCTGTCTGTCCGTCTGTCTGTCCGTCCGTATGAACGCTGAGATCTCGGAAACTATAAAAGCTAGAAGATTGGCATTTTGCATGCAGATTCTAGGAGTTCCTACGCAGCGCAAGTTTGTTTCAAAAAGGTGCCACGCCCCCTTTAACGCCCACAATCGCAAATATACGATTTTAAAAATTTAAATATTTCGGAAAAGTAAAAATGCAGTTTTATTGTGTTTATCAATACCTATCGTAATGTAGAAGAAATTTTTCAAATCAAACCATTCGTTAAAAAGTTATGGGTGATCAAAGTTTCTTTCTCCATCTCCCTCGCACTCCCTTTACCTGAGTAACGGGTATCTGATAGTCGGGGCACCCGACTATAGCGTTCTCTCTTGTTTGTTTTATGATTATAGACAGAAAGAATAGTTTCAAATTTTGTTAGCTTATTTTCTATGTCTGTTTCACTGTTTATGATTCTTAACTTTTCATTTACCGTTTTATGAAATCTCTCAACGTCAGAAATTCCATTTTTGCTTGTTGTTATATCAATAGCAACATCTTCAGATTTTAACCAAAGTGCTGCACACATGAAAGCTGAATCTTTGTCTGCTTTAATTTGGCTTGGTTTACCCATTTCATTGAAAACTTTAGTTGATGCTCTTTTTGCTTCTAACCAATCTCGACTGTTGACTTCTATTAAGGTGGCAAATTTTGAATAAATGTCTATACAAGATAAAAATTGTTTATTATCTATCATATAAAAATCAATGACATATTTTTCTCTTGGATTAAAAATTTCTGGGGTTATTTCGAATTCTAATTTAGTATTTCTGTGTTCTGTTTTTGCGATGTTGCATACTTCGCACTCATTAATAAAATTTTGAATTAATTTTTTGGTGATCGGGAAAATAATATTTTTCTTTAAAAAGTGCTGTTTGTTTTTCTATTCCTGGATGTAATAATTCTCTGTGTTTTAATAATAATTTCTTTGAATTCTGCGTAAGTGTTAATATCTATTAATTTACTATTAGTTTTCATTGTTTTAGTTAAGTTATCTGGGGAAATAATTTCAACGTATTTTGAAAAATTAAAAAGTCTGTTTCTATTGGAAAGTATATTACGCTTTTCTTATTAGAAAAGTATTCAATTATTAATTGTTTTGCGTATTCTATTGTCATCTCTTTATATGTTATTATAATTTTTGTTTTATGAAAATAATTTATTACTTCGACTTCATTTAAGTCTCCTCTTATAAATTCTACTTGTCTGTTATAATAATTCAGTGGTCTTTCTGTTATTGAAATGTGGTTTTGGTTATCTTCTGCTGCACTATGCACTGTAGCTACTGTTGTTATTGTATTTGAATTACTGGAAGTCTCTCCTAAATAGGCTTCCTCTATTCTTATTCTAGATAAGGCGTCTGCCACATGGTTTTCTTTACCGGGCAAATATTTTATTTCATAATCAAACTCATTTAGTTTGATTTTCCAGCGTTGTAATTTCATATTAAGTTCTTTGATATTATTGAGCCATACTAGAGGCCTGTGATCACTTAGGATCAGAAATTTTCTGCCAAAAAGATAGGACCTGAAATATTTGGTGGCCCAGACAATAGCTAAAAGTTCTTTTTCTATTGCCGAATAATTAATTTCGTGTTCATTAAGAGTTCTGCTGGCATAACAGATTGGTTTAAGTTTTTGCGATAATACTGCTCCTATAGCAATATTACTTGCATCTGTTGTTAATGAAAATGGTTTTTCGAAATTTGGGTATATAAGTATTGGATCGGACATTATTAAAAGTTTAAGTTTTTCAAACGCTTGTACATAATCATTATCTTTTATATTTAAAGTTACGCCTTTTTTAAGCTTTGCTGTCATTGGTTTTGCTATTTTAGCAAAGTTTGGGATAAATTTCCTATAAAATCCACAAAGACCTAAAAAGAATTTTATTTGTTTTGGGGATTTGGGTATCGGGAAATTTTGTATTGCCTCTATTTTGAGAGGATTTGGTTTTATACCAGTTGTTGTTATAATATGTCCAAGGAATTCTGTTTCCTTTTTCATAAACTCGCATTTTTCGAGTTGAAGCTTAAGATTAGCTTCTCGTAATTTTTCAAATACCTTTCGCAAAGATAATACATGTTCCTCCAATGAAGTGGAGTACACGATAATATCGTCCATGTAGACCAAACAATCCTTGTAGATCAAATCTTCTAAGAGATTGTTCATGCACCTTTGAAAGGTAGCAGGGGCATTTTTCAATCCAAAGGGCATTCGAGTATATTCATAATGGCCATTTTTAGTGGAAAAAACTGTCTTTAGAATAGAATTTTTTTTTTTTTTTTTGTAATATATGCTTTTATTTATTGAATCTTCTCTATATGAGACTAACAATAAGTATATCAAATCTTAAGAATATGACTTAACTTACAGTCATGTAGACTGAATTTAGACTAACGGGCCCTAATATTTATTGCTGGGCTGGTAGATCGTTACGATGCAGACGAGTTCTGTTCGAAACCCGTCTTAGGTTCCTTGCGAGATTATTTGGGTGCAGTGTAAGCTTGTTATGGTAGGCCGCTTTCTGCTTTGCTATTTCATCTTTGACCGGTGGTATGCCCAGATCCCTGTGGATGTTTTCGTTCCGAACATACCATGGTGCCCCAGTGATTGTTCGCAGAATTTTTGATTGTGAGCGCTGTATGATGTCAACGTTGCTGTTGCTCGCGTTCCCCCAGAGCTGGGAGCCGTAGGTCCAAATGAGCTTAAGGGTGGAATTGTAGAGAATAACTTTAAAGTCCAGACACAGGGGTGATCGAGAATTTATAATCCAGTGTAGGCTGCTAGCTTTAAGTCTGAGATGTACTTTCTTGCATTCAATGTGCTTCCGCCAGGTTAGGCGTCTGTCGAGGTGGACGCCGAGATATGTTACATCGCTGGCTTGGGGAATCTGCGTACTATTTAGAGTTAGCGGGGGGCACGATTGTCTGTTAAGGGTAAACGTTATATGTTTACACTTTTGTTCATTAATTTTGATTCGCCAGTCTGATAGCCACTTCTCAACTACCACCAAATGATCAGCCAGTTGAGCTGTTGCTCTAGTTGGGCATCTCGAGCGGCTCAGGATTGCGGTGTGTCAGCAAATGTGGACGTAGTCAGCCTCTCGTTCGTAGGGATGTCTGCTGTGTATAGGACAAACAGGGTAGGGCCCAGTGCGCTACCTTGTGGGACTCCGGCTTCAATGTTATACTCGTTGGATGTCGTTGTATTGCATCTAACCTCAAAGACTCTGTGGTAGAGGTACGACTTAAGTAACTTATGAGTGTTTTCTGGCAGTAATGTTATGATTTTATGCATAAGGCCTTCAAGCCACACTCGGTCGAATGCCTGAGAGACGTCGAGGAATATCGCACTACAATATTCCCGATGTTCGAAGGCTGTACGAATTTCTGAAGTTATCCGGTTGACTTGCTCGATGGTTCCGTGGCTTTCACGAAACCCGAATTGATGTGCCGGGATTAAGTTTTGGTCTCTTAAATAGAATTTTCATCCATTTGTATTTGGTGAAAACCTTTTGCAAGGTCAATAGTGGTAAAATATTGGCATCTACCAAGTTTGTCCAATATTTCATCCATGACCGGGATAGGGTATTTGTCATCTACCGTAATTTCATTTAAATTACGATAGTCAATTACGATACGGAACTTTTTTGTTCCAGGTGCATCACCTTTCTTTGGTACTATCCAAATGGGTGAGCAATAAGGGGAATTTGACTTTCGAATTATACCCTGTTTTATCATATCTCGCATTTGCGAATCGACTTCTTGGTCGTAAGCTTGAGGATATTTGTATGGTTTTTTGTAAACCGGTTGCTCATTTTTTGTATGAATGACATGCTTGATAGTACTAGTGAAAGTCAAATTGTCACTTTCTTTGTACTGTATGTCGCTAAATTCATATAAAATTTTCTTAAGATTATCTTTTTCCTTGTCATTAAGGTGTTCTAATCTAAACTTATTGGTTTCTTGCAAGTCGTTATTTATTGCAAAATTAAAAGGTGTATCTGTTGAAAATGGGGGATCGCAGCAATCAATTTCTGCTTCTCCTTGTTTATATTCGAAATCGTTATAATTAAATCTCATTCCGAATTGATAACCGTTTAAATTAACTGTTTTTGATTTATAATTAATAATTGCGTTACAAGCTTCGAGATATTCTCTTCCTATGAGTATATCATATCTATCGGAAAAATTATGGACCCAAAATGTTTGTTTGGTCGGACAAAGCTTACTTGCATGGTAGGACACGGATGTATTTAACTGAATATTACCATTTATGGTATGAACTTTAAGAGGTGTATTTTTGGTTGGAAAATTAAAGTAATTTTCTTTAATTAAATTAATAGAAGAGCCTGTGTCTACAACACATCGGAACTCTTGGTTATTCATGATGATTCGTATGTAAGGGTTTCTATTTCCTGTTCGGTGTCCGAGGCTTGTTGATGAAAATTTTCGGTATCCATTTTCATATGGCCACTCGTACTTTCGCGATTTCTTTTTATTGGTCGATTAGGAGCATTAGCCCCATTTTGTTGTGATTGATAATTTATAGGATTCCTAACCTGATTATAATTTAATTTTTGTTGGAATTCTTGTTTTGTTGCTTGATATAATGGGTGGTTTTCATAAAAAGTTTCGCTGTTATTTTTATTATAATTAGGCTTATGATGGCCTTGAGATGTACTAGCCTGTTGCTTATATTGATTTGGGGAAATATTATTCTGCTGTCTGTATTGGTTTTGGGAATTATAGTTTTGTTGTTTATTAGTATTTTGTTGGGGTTGATAATTTCTCTTATCTTGGTTTTGACTTTGTGAATTCTTTGTTCGATCTGAATAAAATGTTTCATAACAACCTTCTTGTTGTGCTACACATTTTAGTTTATTAGCATTAGTAATATCATACCTAGCCAATGTCATAAAAAGTCTGTCTGGCAATTTTTTCATAATAACATCTTTAACTGTATTATTAAGAGCATTTGTGTATAAAATTGTATTTGAAGCGTTATTTTCTAAGGCTAATTTATTTAATATTACAAAAGATTTGGACTCAATGTCCTCAACGAACTTACGTATACACCCAGGAAAGGGGGTGTTATACAGACGTCTTAGTAGTTCTTCGCAGGGCGTCTGGGTTTTATATTCGTTGATGAGGGCGTTCCTTAAATCCCTCCAGCATCTGGCTGTTGATAGTTGAGATATCCTCTGGGCATCTCCGTGAAGCTGCATTTCAATCGCACTGAAGAATACGCTTGACTGGCGTATACATGTTGTGGGGTACAACTCCAGGATGAAATCTCTCCTCCTGATGAACGGGCTGAGTTCGAGCGTGTTGCCTCCAAAATGCGGCACTTGCCTGATTTGGTTCAGGGCTTGATTTAGATGGTTTTCTGACAATAATAGCACTGGTTCTGCCATTTTTGGTTTTTTATTTAGTTTTATAAATTTTTCACAATTTTAAAAGTGTTGTATTATGAATTTGATTTAAAATTGTTATACCTTGTCTCTTACCACTGGTGGGGGAGAACTAAGGTGTTTTATTTTTTAGTAACCCTTGTGTTACGAACAAAGGCACTAACTTTTACAATAAAACGGGTTTTTGCAAAAAATTTGTTTTAGTTACTTGACAGTCACACGGGTCAAGATTTATGTTTTAAAAAACCTCGCAACCTGAGCTTCGATAGCGTGTTGCAAAAATTGAGGTTTCCGTTCGTATATTAGCGACACAAACCGACACTGCGATAGCTGGTTTATAATTGCACTGGGACGAACGACGTTTGGGTTCTTTAAGGATATAACCGTATAAAAAGTTATATCCTATCGGCTGCGCCAATAACAAATTCGGGATTTAACACTTTGAAAAAAATATAATTTTTTTTTATCAAAATAGTGTAAACGCGAACTGGGAGAGATAGGTCTGCTCCTTACAAGATTCAACTTAAAACTCAAACTTATAAACTAAGCTGGCGCTTATCAAACCTTCGATTGGGAGAAAGAACTTTATTAATAAATTGAGAGTGTTCAAAATGAGAGCACTGAGCAAGAGAGCGATCTAGGTTTGAGCTGCGTCTGCAATTTTACAGTATTGGGGGATAAAAGCTTTTTGGAGTTTGGGGACATTTGTTTATAATGCAAGAGGATGTTTACATTAATTGGTCACTCATGGGAGCCGACAATTTGGGGTTCTTTCATTTGTTTATAACTCAAGAGGATGTTTATATTAATTGGCGACTCTTGGGAGCCGATGATAAATATGTTTATGTGGTAGATATGTGGGTGTGGGTATGTTACTATATATATATATATGTATATATGTATATTCATACACATATACATAAGTACTTCAAGAGTATAAAAGGCTATGTATTCTTTTTAAATAAATTAGTGCACAACTGAAAATTACCTGATAATAACCAATCCGGACTAACGAAGCTCTAAAATGGTTTGTTCAGCCCAACATGTTTATTTAACACCGTATTAGAATTTACTTTATTTCTTCAGGATTTTATAACAACCCTTAATGAATTGAAGCCTCTGATTGGTTATACAAAACTTGAAAATCTATGTATTGGTTTTGAGTATAAGATTATTGGGTGCAAACTGAAAAAAACACCTTATGGAAATAAAATAGCTCTTTATTTAACAGACAAGGACAACGAAAACATTAGGATATTTTTACCTAAAAGTTATGTAAACAAGTTTTCCACTAAGACACCCTTTAGGAAGTTAAATGAGAATTGTATTTCTCACATTGTATACAAAGGAAAAGATATGAATAGATATAGTCCTGCTCTAATCGAATTTATATCTACAAATAAATAAAGTAAATAAGGACAACTCCCCCCATATAAGACCACAAGATTCTTTCTTCTGCATCAGTCGTTTGCGCAGTCTTAAAGAGTAAAAACCATTCCAAATAAGCAACTATTAAAATGCACTCGAAACAAATTGAGTTGTTCTTAATGCAGTTCGAAGACATGATCTTCGAGGAGCATGTAACCAGACTGGAATATTTACGTCTTACACTGGAGGATTTGGAAGACAAGGAACTTATTCACTCAAAGTATGGTTTTCACTACAAGCTTTGTCCCTGGAGCGATGAAGACGCCTCGGTCGGACCGGATACCTGCCAGTGTCATAGACTACCTCTATTAAAAGACGAAGCCGTTAATATTATGTTAAGATATTATAAGTTGAACCAGAGATTATATAGAACCCCCACAATAAACAATATTAATTGATTTTATTTTAATTAAATTGTTTTTTATTTTTAAAATATTTCTTAAACATTTTCAGAATAAGCTTATCATTATAAAAAAAATCATTTCTCTTAAAATTTTTTAAGAAACAGCTTAAGGATTTTTTTTACTTTTAAAAAGACCATACAGTATACAATAATGTCCACAAGTATTTGAGAAATATCCTTGTAGTTGCTGTTTGTTATAAAAATATTTAACAGAATTTTTTTTTAAAAAGGTTATGTACTCTTTATTTTGGGGGTATTGCCCATAGGAGTCAAAAAACTCAGCTGACCTATTACTATTAAAATGGAATGCAATCCAATGTGTACCAGGTTGTGCTGAAGTATCAGTGTTGGCAATAATTAGAGCCGGAAACTTAGAAATCCTTTTTGGTAGCTGATCCGATGGAAAAACTCCTCTAAAAATTTTTTTGTATATGTATTCTTACATAGTAAATCAATAATTTGTAATGTATTCATGTTTAAAGGAGAACTCTGATATTTCGATTCTTATCAATATCAATCATTGAGTCGTATTCGCAATAAACTAAACAAGTTACTGCTTCAGTAAGTGGTGCCGAAAATCGGCCTTCAATGCGGATGGTCCCTTGAGAAATTAAATTCGAGCACACAGTTGAGTTTGAATGATCAGCAGTTAGGTCAAAGGCTAATATAAAACTGTTTTTATCAAACATTTCCTTTGTAATTTGCAGGCCCCGATCGTAATGTTTTATTCCACTCCCCCTAAATAGCATATTATATCCTCGCGCGCTTTGGGCATTTTTGGTGTTGGAGTAATCAAACTCAAGGGCCTGAGAAGGAACTTGCACTCCACTAACCAATAGGTTAAATCGTTGAACTTTAAAATGCTCAAAATCGAATGGGTCCAATCCACGATTTCCTGAGTATGCACGGTTTTTTACCATACAAAACGCTACAAAATTTGGTAATTGCCCAATAACAGCGTTATCTATCGATAATGTATTGTTTCCTGGGTATATAGTGAAAGACTTTACTTCCACTTTGTTGAATGGATATATAGCATTTTTTGTTTGTAATACATGATGATGAGCCAATAAAATGCTGGGGTTGATAGTTATATGATTCATGAAAAGTTGCGCTTCCAATATCTTCAGATTTTATTCCGTTTCGTTTTCCATTAAATAAAATGAAGTTTTCTCAATGTTAAAAATATTCCTTAAACCAACGTTGTTAACAAGCAGTTTTGGTTGATTAAATATATATCCATGAATTTTACCAAACAGTTCAACCTTATTACTATTTTTAAATATATTTTTCAGAGTTTCATTTGTTGATGGGTAAACATATTGACCTGCTGTTATTTTTTTAAAATTGGGATAATAACCTTGAGCGGCCAAGTGGCTTTCTGACGCATCACTCCCATAGTTTAAAACTGTCTGCAAATACGCTCTATAATGATAGTTATTTTCACTCTGCGATACCAAAATGTTATTTAAATAAACTGAAGAACTGCGAAATATCGAATGTAATATATTGTTTACTACACCAACGGCGTTTCCTTCAATGACGGTGTTGTCATTTTGTTTTAATTGTTTTACAAGACGTAAATAAACACTTGATAAGTCTCTATATGTCTCACCATTACCCAAGCAAACAAATTTGATTGATAAAGCACTGTCTAAGGATGCAATTGGATTGTATGATACTTCTTCAGTTCCTAAAATAGAGCTTTGCATGGGATGGGGAGCAAACAAATCCAATTCGCTTTTCATGCATTCAATATGGTTACTCATTTTGACTTAGAGAAAATATCACTAATATTTATCTTTCTTAATGACTTTTTATACCCTTGCAGAGGGTATTATAATTTTGGTCAGAAGTTTGTAACGCAGTGAAGGAGACGTTTCCGACCCTATAAAGTATATATAATCTTGATCAGGACCAATAGGGGAGTCGATAAAGCCATGTCCGTCCGTCCGTCTGTTTCAATACCGTTTGCGAGCTCAGTTCAAAAGCTAGCGATCTGAAACTTTCACACTCGTCCTAAAACATGTGTACGCAGATCAAGTTTGAAAATCGCCCCGATCGGACGTCTATATCCTATAGCTGCCATTGGAACAATCGGATATATCTTGCAAGAATTGATGATATTTTGCGCAGTGTCAAACCTATTGACATGAATCTTTCCAAATCGTATTTTTTATGCATACCTTGATCAGGGTAAAAGCGCGTGCCGATCGGACGTCTATATCCTATAGCTCCCATAGGAACAATCGGGTATATCCAGCAAGAATTGATGATATTTCGCGCAGTGTAAAAGCTATTGACATGAATCTTTCCAAATCGTATTTTTTTATGCATTGCTTCATCAAGGTAAAAGCGCGTGCTGATCGGACGTGTATATCCTATAGCTCCCATAGGAACAATAGGGTGAAATCGGTCAAAATTTGATGTTTTTTATTAAGAAGACTTCGGGTTTATTATTTAACACATTTGTTATTCTTTTCGCTACTTTTTCAATTTTAGCAATTGCGGCTAAGTCTGCAAGGGTATTAAAACTTCGGCTTGCCGAAGTTAGCTTCCGTCCTCGTTTCTTTTATGCTGCGTTTGGGTACGTTTACGATGTGTTTTGGATGGTAAATGAAGTCTTTGTTTCTTGTACTGCGCTTTTTATTTCTTTTCCCGTTTCCATTTTGAAACCGAGTCATATTATCAATAGCTTTATTTGAAAGATTTTGTAAAGCTATTTTACTCTGTTCTTGAATGATATTTCTTAAAGGTTTTCTACCGATCTCATTGAACACTGCCTTTCCAGATTCAGAAGCTTGATCTTTAATAGCGGTTATTCCAGAAAGTAAAAGTGGTTTAATATAGTTAAAAAGCCCACTAAAAAAGTTTCCAATTCCGCGTCCTTGTTGAACTATTTGGGGTGATACTTAAAGGCTTCCTTTGTTGCTTAATCCTCCACCACACTGACTTAAATAATATTGATGATAAGATTTCACCATGATTGTTGTTTTTATTCTGAATTAATTACAATTGGGGGAGTATTATTTATAACATTGATTATCTCCGTCTTCTAAAGTGGAACCTTATAACCATTTGAATCGGTAATTAATATTGAGATCTCGTTTGGAGACCATATGTCTAAAGGATAATATTCAATATTTTTAAATTTAATATTTTTTTCTTTACCGTTGTAATGCAATACTCGAAGACATCGGGGTCTCTTACTACCAACAATCCTCGGCTTGATTATATCAGTATAAATAAAAATGAATCCATTTTCATGTATTTTTGACTCCATTGTAACATTTGTATATCTAAATGTTTCAGCATTTACTAAACTAACAAATTCAGTTGTACTAGTTTCTGTATTTTTATGTATATTTATTTCTTTATCAGATGAATTTTTAATGTAATTATTTAGAAATATATCGGTAATACCGACTTCCCAAGCATCGTTCATATCTTCAGGAATATTTACAATGTTAGTAAATGCACATTTTACATTATCAGGAAATACATAAACATCTCATATAAATACCCCATTTCTAATATCTACCTTTACGATTATTGGTATGATGTCCAATTTAGTTTGTTTTTCCCAATTTGAACAGAATTTTTAACTGATCGATTTAACTTTTCACGTCCTGTTACATAAGTAAGATTTTGAAATGGAGATGGTTTCTCTTTATATTTTTTTAGGTTTACTCTTAATTTGCGTTGTTTTGCATTAAGCTTCACTTTTGTAACTGTCGTCTTCTTAATATCTTCTTTAGTATCACCAAAGGAAGTATTTCTAATTTTTCGTTTGTGATCATTTTCATCCGAATTTAAATCGTCATCACTTTCAGATGGTAAATCTGGTAACTTAACCTTTTTCGGTAGTGAACAGTCAATTTTTAATTTTAATCCTGAAGTGCTAGGTTTTGTATCAATCCAATCAGTTGTTTGAGATTTATTGGTTTGGGTTGAGATAAGGGGTGCTTTTTGTTCATTTGATACATGCCATAATTTATTACGTTTTTTATTTTGATAGTAAGACAATTCTTGACGAATTTGAATCCATTTGTCGAAATCACTTATTTTGTTATCATTTAAAATTGGTAAACATTTTAAACTTATTAATTCATTCCCCCTGTCATCGCTTATTAATTTTTGATAGGTGTTGGGTGTCATCAAAATGACTTTGTTTAAATGATGTTTATTTTTAAGCATGGTTTAATATTTTTCCGAAAATTCCAGAAAGCAATGAATTTATAAGAATTGGTAAAAATCCTCCTTTTTGAACTAGAACTTTTTTCTTGGAATTTAATGTGCGTTTTGGACAGGAAACGTAGCGTAATACTTTTTTTGTACTTTTTGAGTGCAGTTAGATGTGTTTTTGTAACCTTATGATTTCCTTGCAATGTATTTAATACGATCTCTACAAATGTTTTAACTAACTCACTATCGCTATTACTTATAATTGCCTTCCGTAGTTTGTTGTTAGCTTTTTTAAGCACATACAATATATGTTTGTTCGCTTTTAGGCGACTTAGATTCTTTTTGTAAACCATTTTCATCTGAATAACACACTGTATATTCGGAATTAAAAATGTTAGTTCTAAATCTTAAGAGATCGTTGATTCCTTGGGTGAGATCAATAAGTAAATATCCATGAGGTTGCTCCGTAACTTCCTTATATATTCGAAATAGTTATGCGGTATTTTCAGGATAAATTTGTCTTGCCAAACATTGAAAGTAAAGCTTATCACGGGGGTTTTTAAAAGCAACAACATATTTTGTATTTAGTGAAATATCTCTGGTATGTGATGATTTATGAAATATATTTAGAGTCACAACTACAACTGATAAATTTCTGTGGTGCGACCCTTTCGTAAACAGTTCACACACATTTTTATTAAATGCCCCCATCATCAAATCCAATATTAAAAGAATAGGTTCATTGGTTTCGTTTTCAATTGTTTCGGGGACTCCTTTATAGTACCACTAACCATACAACATATAGACTGGTCATTTCATACAAGCAATATGGACACTCAAAAAACTTTGCGGGAGGCCCCACAGCTGTTTGCTGCAGGCCCCGGAAACTTCGTGTGCCTTCGGGTTTTTTTAGCTCTCATTCTTATTCTCATTTTGACGCTCGCGCGCTCATTACTCGAGTTCGGTCGTTCAGTCGCAGAGACGCGCATTTTGAAGAAGGTAACGCCTGCGCTTGAATTGGTCTTTATATGTATGCGTGTTCATGCATTCTCATACAGGGATGCATGTGTGCATTTATTTCAATTCGATGCGGCAAGAATATTTTGTCTTTTGCTACTTTTCAGACTTGGTACCCTAGCAATATGGGCGTGTTCACTATTGGGTTAATGATAAAAATAAGAATATTATATGTTATAGTATAATTTTAAATATTTCCGCATATATTTCATTTTGGCTTACTAATTCAAATCAGGGGTAGCAGAAAAATGTTTTGCATATATGTATGTATTCCAATTAATATAAATCAATCTAATGAGATAGGAACAGGGCACATCGCAGTCGGTGTCTGCGCTTAGTGGTTGAGAAAACTTCAAACCAAATCAGCTTTGGTTGTTGTTCTGCGAGCGGAAGGTGCCTGCATACCCTACCGACGACTGAATTTTAGGGCAGACAGAAACAAGAACGGCTGTTTGTCTTTTGTTTTGTTTACATTTTTTAGGACACTTGTTTTGAATTTTATGTTTAATGAGTTTTGGTTGATTTTTTTTTTTGATTCGCAGGGTAATTTTTATATTTTTATGTACATATGTATGCTTATTCTTGAAAGTCGCCGCTCGGATTAGTTACCGATAAATATACAATACGTATAATAATTGTATAATTTTAATATTGGAAAATAACAAATTGTTTAATCACTATAAATTACAGACAAAAATATTCGAAGTGATTTTCTGAAATTTGTATTTCGATTTTAAATCAAGAAGTACGTTTTTAATGATTTTTAATATATTTAAATTTCAATCAAAAACTAAAACAATATAAAAGTTTATTTATCCAATTTTTGGTAGGAAAGCATTATAAAATGGATAATTTTCGTATGCTATGTTTTTTTCGAGCGGCGAAAACGCTTGTTTCTGTCCGCCCAAAAATTCAGTCGTCGGTAGGGTATGCAGGCACCTTCCGCTCGCAGAACAACAACCAAAGCTGATTTGGTTTGAAGTTTTCTCAACCACTAAGCGCAGACACCGACTGCGATGTGCCCTGTTCCTATCTCATTAGATTGATTTATATTAATTGGAATACATACATATATGCAAAACATTTTTCTGCTACCCCTGATTTGAATTAGTAAGCCAAAATGAAATATATGCGGAAATATTAAAAATTATACTATAACATATAATATTCTTATTTTTATCATTAACCCAATAGTGAACACGCCCATATTGCTAGGGTACCAAGTCTGAAAAGTAGCAAAAGACAAAATATTCTTGCCGCATCGAATTGAAATAAATGCACACATGCATCCCTGTATGAGAATGCATGAACACGCATACATATAAAGACCAATTCAAGCGCAGGCGTTACCTTCTTCAAAATGCGCGTCTCTGCGACTGAACGACCGAACTCGAGTAATGAGCGCGCGAGCGTCAAAATGAGAATAAGAATGAGAGCTAAAAAAACCCGAAGGCACACGAAGTGTCCGGGGCCTGCCGCAAACAGCTGTGGGGCCTCCCGCAAAGTTTTTTGAGTGTCCATATTGCTTGTATGAAATGACCAGTCTATATGTTGTATGGTTAGTGATAGTACTCAACATTATTAAAATTAGGTTTAGCAGTATCCTCTCCATAACACCAAATAATTCGATCTATGGAAGCATTTAGCAAATCATTTTTTTTATTTATTAGATTTTCTAAAAACGTTGTTTTTCCGGATCCTGAAAGTCCGCAAATTAACATTGTGAAGGGATGTATGAATTGTGTAAATATTTTATTATTTTATATATATTTTATTATATTAATATATCCTTAAAATACATTATTATTATTTAGATTTTTCCTGGTCACGTTTTTTTGAGCAGTTCTTTTCGAAATGAGCGTCAGATCCGCAATAGTTACAATAAATTAGTTGAGTGTATCCCCTTTTGCGGTGGTCATTGCCAAACAAATTCTTAAAGGTATCCATTGAATAAGACAACCTCTTAGTTCGACTATAATTTTGTTACTGATAATCAAATATATGTGTTAGGATTACAATATACTTCATAATTTGAGTTTTCTAAGATTACAAAAAGTTTAAACAAATTATTTAATGAACATCTAAGAGGAATTTTGTTCGTGTGGATTTTACAATTGGTGAAAAAATTTGGAAGCTGTGCTAAACTTCTTCCAAATTCAATATCGATAATGGTTGTTGATAAATATTTACTTAAAAATGTTTTTTAATTTCACCACGAACGATAATTGCACTATACTTATTAAGTGGTGAAAGTATTTCTTCTAGACATGTATATGGTATATCTCCAGCTGACCAATCCAATCCATTAATATTCTGTCGATTTAAGTGTTGCTGTTTAATTGTTTCATTATCCAATTCCTTTATGTTGAATGGTGGTTTGAAATGAACGAAATTGGGGACGACTGTTCCGGTCTGCATGAATGCTAACTCCTTAACAAAAACTTGTTTATTGTTTCGAAGTAAATATTGAAAATCTACTATAACGCTAGATTTTCGATCTACAGTGTTCATGATTGCTTGAGATTTTTTTTATCAACTGAGGCTATGACTACATAAAGTTCCCCTTTATATAGCGGTCTGATCGGTACAAATGAGTAGTTTAGAAAGACGGCTCAACCATAATGGACACGTACCAAGATACAAAAAATAAAAAACCCCGAAAAAATCAGGATCATGAAGTTATTTTCGGATTCGATTATTATGTAGTACATAATTTAAAAATAAAATGTGGATTGTCAATATCACGAAAATTTTCACCAATGGTCTGGATGCAGCAAAGTAAAACTAATTTCGTGGGATTTGAAAAAGATCAATGGATGCAGCTCCTCACATACAAGGAATATATTCAACTAAAACTTGATCAATACGATTTTTTGTTGCCTGATTCAATCATTGATCATGTAATGGTTTAGTAAACTTTGAATAAGTTGATTACTCTAAGTCGATTTCAACTAAATCAGACAGTAGGAAACCCAGCGGGTCGGGACCCATGTCAATACTAGCTCTTACGGGATTGGGGGGGTTAGTTGCTGACCCTACTGACTAACACTACATTAAGAATATTTTTAGAGTCCCTAACTGAAACTAAATAACCACCCGATCATGGCCAAAATCATTCACAAATGTTGTCTGTGCCGGGGATCGAGGCAACACAACAATCAGTCAAATTTAATCCAAATAATGGAGAGGAATAAGGCAAGTAAACCAGAACGATCGGTGAAGTCTTAGATGGAAATTGACTCACACGAAATCGTTACCCTCCCTGCCAATGTCTTGGCCATGTTTAATATTGTTCCGGCAAGACCCCATATTTTATCAATCACAATATTCACATTCCCATGTCGCGAAATAAGTTCTCTACTCACTCATAATGTTTTCTTTAAACATGGTTACAAAATTTTATTACTTCAATAATTCCAGTAAGGGAAACAAAAACGGACTAACAGTAGCTTCCAGGATTAAACTCATTTTATTTTATTATTTTTGTTTTTTTTAACTTTAACTTGTCAGGTTTTATAACGTTATTTAAAGGATCGTTCATATTTATTTCGATGTACAATAATTCATTGGTTTAATTTTAATTGGTTTTTTCATGATTTTCAACTGAACCGTAAACTAGCTATACTTAGGTTTATATTTATTTATTGAAAATTATTCCTACTCGCGCATAACAACACTCACACTAGCTGAAAAGGGTAGAAAATATACAAAATGGAAAGAAAGAACTTGGAGTATTAAAGCTCACAACAATTCACTTATCGCAAATCTATTTGTCTTTAACATAATGCTGGCTCGCGATAAGAGAGTTGGAAGTGATAATCAAAACAAAACATGCAAAATTACTGCTTCTCCACGGCCATATATAGACCGGGCATATACAGACAGAACTAAAATTTTATAATATTACATTTGGTTGGAATGCACTTACCCCTTTCCAATCCTCGTCGAAGGCCTTCACGATGAACTGGGCTAAGAGCGGTTTAAGCCCATGCGTTTGGGGGGATAATAGTTATGTTATGTAATAAAATATTAGTTCTGCATGGGGTCTGCTTTCTTTTGGTTGTTGTAACTAAATTTCTTCTGTGGTTTTGATAGTTATACCGCACTTTTGTATACACCCAACTAGTGTAGTGTGTTGTGGCGACTAGCAATTACTTAAACAAAATTAACTGGCGTTTACAAAGCGCGACATTAGATTTTAACGATCGGCGATTCTACACTTATATATATAAAAAAAACAATACTTTCAGAGAGCTACATCTATTTAGCAGAACGAAGAGCACAATTTCTGGGTTTTGTTTTAGAGCTGGAAAACTAATCTAAGCCGGGAAAGCTGTTCTATGCCGGGATTATGTAGTTCGTCAGATGTCGGCGGTTCGTACCACTACCCCTCGTTGAAGCTGGGGGGTGCTATATTTGTCCACTAGCACAACTGTACCGCGACGGTAGGCGGAGCAGGGGTGAGGGGTAGGGTAGAAATGTGCCGTTGTGTTTGGTTGTAGGCACTGGCCGTAAAGTCTTTGCCTTTTTTTTTGCGACGATGTTTGCAGGCTTATGTACACCTATTCCACTGGAGATCGAACAACTCGTGACCTTTTTGCATGAAGTTATGTAACTTTTTGAGCAGCTACTATTGACTTTTGATTTACTTAATACACAACTAGGCGGCGTAGCCAGACCCTATTTAGCCGTGAAAGGCAGCAATCTGTGCGGAATGGAAGTCCACTTTTAAAATTGTGTGATGAGCAATGCCAGCAATTCAATATTTACCGTAACGATTCCAAAAAATGAGAACGAAGTTCAATTGGCAAATTAACTGGCTTTGGCAGCGGATGTCTTTGGTTAAGGTGCGATCAAAGCAAATGGCACGTGGATACCATATGCCCAAAGGAAACAATATGTTATCTTATCCAATTTGTACGTCTGCTCATATGAGGGTTTGAAACGGAAAAGAAACTATAAGGGCCTCGCCTGAACTTGGAAACTTAGTTTTGCGATATTTTGAGATGACACCGATCTGTCAAACTGGACCAGCTGATGGCTATTATCTAAGTATCGGATAGGGCTGGAAGGTGTTTTCGAATATCGTATGGCGGGTTAGCTATCAGTTTAAATTTTTGGAGACTTATGAATTTGGACGACCATTACACCACAGATAATCTGTCGAGTAACCGCAGACACGATTAGCTGGAATTAGGATCGTATGTCTTTGGCATGATAAGTTCCTATTTCTTTGCCGGCTAAAGTCTCTAATAAATAAAACGCATTACCCAATTTCTTCTTTATTCTGCACTTGGAAAATTGATGACCTAGTTTTTTATTATAATTTTGACTAAAATTACTAAGATGGAAATTGCGCTTAAATACTTCTTGACCTTCTCGATACACAACTGGCTTGGCTCGAAGATTGTATTGCTTAACGTTGGTTTCATAGGCTTTACGACTATTCTTTTTTATTTCCTCGCGTAATAAAGCTAATTGGTCAACTCTTTCCAAACGTGTAGATTCTTCTAGCAGCGATAGTCTTTTTAACAAAGTATAATCCGAACCGTGGTTAATCATGTCAAAACCAAATAGAGCTTTATACGGAGAACAACCGATTGACTGATGCAATGCGGAACGAAGCGCTGAAGAAATACTAGTCAAATTTAAATCCCAATCTGTTTGATCTTCGCGGAGATACGAACGTATTGCTGCTAATAACGAGCGATTAACTCTTTCGGCCGCATTACTTTGCGGGGAATAAAGAGCTGTACAGATATGACGAATACCCCATTTGGTCAACATGGCTTCAAATTCCTTGGCCTTGAATTGTGATCCGTTGTCACTGATAATGGTTTCTGGTACTCCGAACTCACAAAAAATACGTTCGCATAGAAAGTTGTTGATTACTGCTGTGGTGCTTTTCTTCAGAGGACAGAGCCAGTGATATCTGCTAAAATGGTCTAGAACGATCAGTAACCCAGTGTATCCTCGTTTACTGCGGGGATAAGGGCCAAGAATGTCAATGTATAAACGTTGGAATGGTCTCAGTGAAACACTTTGATTTGGAGCTTTTGTTTGTTTACACATTGCACACTCCCTAACATAGTTACGAACTTCTTTCGACAACCCAGGCCAGTAGAGATTTCGTCTTAGTCGCTCTATTGTTTTGTGTATACCACCATGTGCAGAAACGACGCTATCGTGTGCCTGCCAAATCGCTGCTGCCCGAAGCTTTTCTGGAACCCAAAGTTTCCAGCTGTCGGCTTCTTGCTCAGTATTCCCTGATGGGTGCTCAGTCCGTATGTAAACATATTTCCCATGCACACGTAAGTCTGGAAATTTGTCTACATTTTCTTCTATTCGCATTCTAAGTTCTACATAATCTGACTCCGTGAAAGCATCTGACTCCAGATCGATTTTGGGTCCCACCAACTCAACGCTTTCGATTTGATCTTCACACATCCTAGATAACGCATCCGGTACGATATTGTCCTTCCCCTTGCGGTGTGAAATAGTGAACTTAAATCCCTGTAGCCGAAAAATCCATCGTGCTAGTCGACCTGTGACATTTTGTTGTCTCATCAGCCAAACAAGGCTTGAATGATCTGTTATCACTTCCAATTCTTGGAGCTCAAGGTAGGAACGGAATTTTTCAATAGACAATATCACTGACAAACATTCACGCTCCGTGACACTGTAATTTCGTAAAATAAATGCTATTGGCATTTCTTCACCTGAGTTTGACAATTGTACCAAAACTGAACCGATACCGAAATCACTAGCATCACAATGGAGAAAGAATTTTTGGGTAAAGTCTGGGTTATGAAGTACTGGGGCCGAGGTAAGCCTGATCTTGAGTAATTCCATTGCTTCCTGGGCTTCTGTCGACCATTTAAAAGTTTTACTTTTTGCTAAAAGTTCTGTTAAAGGAAAAGTCAACTCGGCAAAGTTCGAAATAAAACGGCGATACCAGCCGCATACACCTAGAAATCCTCTAACTTGTTTGATATTCCGAGGGGCTGGCCAGTTTAGAATACAGGATATCTTGGCAGGATCTGTGGAAATACCTCCCTCTCCAATTATGTACCCTAAATAATTGACTTTAGTCACACAAAAATGACTCTTGCTGATGTTTAACGTAAGGTTGGCCTTTCGAAACTGTTCTGCAATTCGGATAAGAACAGACAAATGGGATTGAAAGTCTTCCGTCACAATGCACAAATCATCCAAATATCCAAACACACAGTGGCGTAGATCTGGAGGAATCAAATCATCCATGAGACGACACATAGTGGATGGGGCGTTGCATAAGCCGAAAGGCATAACAACGAATTGAAATAAAGCTCGTCCCGGCACCGTGAAAGCCGTCAGTGGTTTTGCTTCTTCCGATAACTGAATCTGCCAATAGGCATCCTTGAGGTCCAATTTACTTATAATGTTGGCCTTAGGAAGACGAGAGAAAATGCCGTCTATGCTCTGTAACGGATACGCATCTTTTTTGGTCGCGTCATTTAGCTTTCGCGCATCCAAACAAAGGCGGACCTTATTCGGTTTGATAACCATCCGAATTGGTGAGCTCCACGAGCTGTTCGACGGCTCTATCACCCCAAGCTCCAACATGCGATCAATTTCAGCATAAAGAACCTTTTCCACGGCCGGGCTAACGGGATAGTGTCTCTGTTTCACTGGAAAGGTGTTTCCTACGTCTATATGATGTTTTATTAACGATGTTCGGCCTAAACCCTGTTTTGCAAAGTTTGGGAACAATTCTTTCACTGCTTCCAGTTGCTGCAGTTGAGTCTCCGTTAGCGGATAAGAATCTTCGACCAGTTCTGTGATTAGTGGGTTTTCGATTGCTCCAACTATTTTTGGTGCTAATTCAAAAGTCCGCCAAAAATCAATGCCTAAGATAAGTCTCTGTGCAATGGTTGGAATTACATAAAGTTCCATCTCCTTAGCTTTTTCTTTATATGTCATAACTATTTTTAAAATTCCTGTTACCTTATGTGGCTTAGCATCTGCAGTTTTAACGTTGGATACGATGGCTTTATAACCAGAACAACTACTAAAATCCTGCAATGCTAACTCGGACCCTATTCAGCTAATATTTGCTCCTGTGTCCAGCAATCCCCACTCTGTAACATTTAAAAAGGAAACATTTGCATAACATCTTCTATCTAAGCTATTCTGAAATATTGTAGATACTATATTCTTTTGCCTATTTCTTAAATTCAAGTAATAATTTTTTAATCTTCTGGTGTTCCTCTTTTGGGGCTGGGTCTTTTCAAAAAATATCCGATCTCTTACTAAATAATAGTTTCTAAGCCGTTCTTCATATGGCCGAAACGCGGTTTGGACGTCACCGGAAACTTCATTCAATTTTGTACGCCTTAATATGGTAGGTAAGGAATCATTTCTTTCAATATCTGTTTCTATTTTTACACTAGTCTGCGTTTTCTGTTTTTCTGCTATTTGCTGGACCTGCTCTTCTACGACTGGGACACCCGATGGCTTGTGAATGCCCCCGCTTTTCGGTTTTCCGAACGGTTCTTAAAATTTAAACAGTTTGGTTTGTATACTTGGGGCTTGCCGCACCCGTAACAAAATACGCGACGTTCTGCTAAACAATCTTTCCATACATGACCGGTGGCATCGCAATTATAGCAAACAATTTTAGAAGGAGTTCGTTCCACAGCCGCTACATCATTTGCCATGTTTTCGGTTTCGTTTTCTTCGAACTGCTGCTCGTCTACCGCATACACACGACCAGTTATATCTTTAGGCCTTCCAGGGATTCGAAAAGTTTTCCCGGTATCCTGCAAAAAGTTCTCTCTCTTTTGAACCAATCGACGCAGCTGACTGATGGAACGTATTTCTTCAAAGAGTAATCTGTCTTTCATATCCGGTAGCAAATTTCCCTGAACTAATTCAATTAATTCTTTTTCGTCAAAATAAACCGAGAGTTTGTCTATAAGTTTACAAATGGATTCATAAAAGGTATCAAATGATTCACCAAGTTTTTGTTTGCGCGCTCGTATTTGCTCGCGTAGCTCTGTTGTAGAGCGACTTTCTCTGTACTGGGCTCGAAACGCTCGACAAAACTGTTCCCAATCAAAAGATTCTTCTCGTTTATGAAATCGCCAGAACCAGGCGCTTGCTTTTCCCACTAACAACTGGTGAATATTTCGACCTAATGCTTCCCAATCATTTTCCAAATGCTCTCGAGTCAAGACTTGCACTCGATATAAAAATTCTTCAACCGACAATCCTTCTGGACTCCCGTCAAATCTTACTCCCCATTTCTGAATAATATCAGCCACTTTATTAGCAGCGAACAGGGACGCAGTTTGCGATCTCGAACGGTTTCCGTTCGGACTAACATAATCCTGTCGCCCTTGCTGTTGATTTTCTTGTGCACTTATAGCGGGTCTAACATAAGAAGATAACATCATTTGCCTAACTGTCTCGCGAACTAGCGCTTCGATATCAGGTTGCGACCAATTGTCGTCATTTAGGTTTTCTTCACTCCGATTAGGTGTTCGAGCCTGTTTACCACGTCGTCCACCTCTTCGCGAATATGCCCCTCTACCCCTGGTTCCTCTATTACTTTCAGGCGGAATTAGAAATTGCTGCGGCTGAACCGCCTGTATCTCTGCTGATGCTTCTCCTAGTTCAAGTTGCCTATCCATCGATCTCGTATTTGGGCGTCTGTTTTGACCTTCGTTTCTATCCGATATCTTTTCCGGGGAAAAATTTCCAACCACTACTTTCACATCATGTAACAAGACCTTTGTCATACAAACTGGACATTCATTCTCCTTATCGGGATGAAATCTAGTATCAAGGCAGCTTTTATGAAATATATGCTTGCATGTAGTTATGCCGCACGGCTGAGTGTCAATCATTGTATCCTCGCAAATTAAGCATACATTCTGCTTAGTTGCCGGTGCCATGTTTTTTTGTGGAGTATGTTCGACTGGCATTTTAGTTTAAGTTTTAATGATATGTTTTATTTATTTTATTTTTAAATTTATTTATTTTCGCTGACCTATTTGGGACTGTGAATATTCTGATCTTTGCCTTTACTGGTTATAACTTTCCTCATTCCGTTTAGAAATTTTTAGTTTTGTTTATTTTTATTACTATTGCTTTTATAAGTTTTTCTGGCTATTGAATCTATTTATGATTATAAATGTTTTCGTCGGTTAGACGATTTGCTGGTTTGTATGAACGGACAATGCACACATGCACATGCTAATTGTATTCCAGTCCAGCCGAAGTCTGCAAATAGTCTACCTCTTACTTGACATTTTCCTCATAAAACTGATGACAACTCATATATCTAATACAGTTAACTGTCCTATCATATAATACTATCGGTCGCTTTTATTTTGGTCCAGTTTCTTGAACTTACGATATCCAGACAGTTATTAAATGCAGAAACCTTGTTATCTATAAGTAAATATAAATGAGTGTCATACGAACGAAAATGAGCTGTTAGATCTAGTGATGTTATACAGATGTTATATAGTTTACACAAAACTTAACCTTTGTCTTCTAATTGGTCGATATTTTCAACTCACGCTATAAAATTCGATATCCTAAATTAAAGAAATCCGTTCCGATTTGTGTTATTTTATTTTTTTTTTTTTTTTTTTTTCCTAGAAATTTGAGATGAAATAAACTGTTTCTTAACAAAAAAAACAATGTATCGTTGCCCCACGTTCTGGGCGCCAAAACTTATGTAATGGTTTAGTAAACTTTGAATAAGTTGATTACTCTAAGTCGATTTCAACTAAATCAGACAGTAGGAAACCCAGCGGGTCGGGACCCATGTCAATACTAGCTCTTACGGGATTGGGGGGGGTTAGTTGCTGACCCTACTGACTAACACTACATTAAGAATATTTTTAGAGTCCCTAACTGAAACTAAATAACCACACGATCATGGCCGAAATCATTCACAAATGTTGTCTGTGCCGGGGATCGAGGCAACACAACAATCAGTCACATTTAATCCAAACAATTGAGAAGAATAAGGCAAGTAAACCAGAACGATCGGTGAAGTCTTAGATGGAAATTGACTCACACGAAATCGTTACCCTCCCTGCCAATGTCTTTGCCAATTTTAATATGGTTCCGGCAAGACCCCATATTTTATCAATCACAATATTCACATTCCCAGGTCGCGAAATAAGTTCTCTATTCACTCATAATGTTTTCTTTAAACATGGTTACAAAATTTTATTACTTCAATAATTCCAGTAAGGGAAACAAAAACGGACTAACAGTAGCTTCCGGATTAAACTTCATTAGGGCTTATTTTATTATTTTTGTTTTTTTTTTAACTTTAACTTGTCTAGGTTTTATAATCGTTATTTAAAGGAATCGTTCATATTTATTTCGATGTACAATAATTCATTGGTTTAATTTTAATTGGGTCGGGTTTTTTCATGATTTTCAACTGAACCGTAAACTAGCTATACTTAGGTTTATATTTATTTAATGAAAATTATTCCTACTCGCGCATAACAACACTCACACTAGCTGAAAAGGGTAGAAAATATACAAAATGCAAAGAAAGAACTTGGAGTATTAAAGCTCACAACAATTCACTTATCGCAAATCTATTTGTCTTTAACATAATGCTGCCTCGCGATAAGAGAGTTGGAAGTGATAATCAAAACAAAACATGCAAAATTACTGCTTCTCCACGGCCCTATATAGACCGGGCATATACAGACAGAACTAAAATTTTATAATATTACATTTGGTTGGAATGCACTTACCCCTTTCCAATCCTCGTCGAAGGCCTTCACGATGAACTGGGCTAAGAGCGGTTTAAGCCCATGCGTTTGGGGGGATAATAATTATGTTATGTAATAAAATATTAGTTCTGCATGGGGTCTGCTTTCTTTTGGTTGTTGTAACTAAATTTCTTCTGTGGTTTTGATCCGCACTTTTGTATACACCCAACTAGTGTAGTGTGTTGTGGCGACTAGCAATTACTTAAACAAAATTAACTGGCGTTTACAAAGCGCGACATTAGATTTTAACGATCGGCGATTCTACACTTATATATATAAAAAAAACAATACTTTCAGAGAGCTACATCTATTTAGCAGAACGAAGAGCACAATTTCTGGGTTTTGTTTTAGAGCTGGAAAACTGGTCTAAGCCGGGAAAGCTGTTCTATGCCGGGATTATGTAGTTCGTCAGATGTCGGCGGTTCGTACCACTACCCCTCGTTGAAGCTGGGGGGTGCTATATTTGTCCACTAGCACAACTGTACCGCGACGGTAGGCGGAGCAGGGGTGAGGGGTAGGGTAGAAATGTGCCGTTGTGTTTGGTTGTAGGCACTGGCCGTAAAGTCCAGCCTTTTTGACGACGATGTTTGCAGGCTTATGTACTCCTATTCTACTGGAGATCGAACAGCTCGTGACCTTTTTGCATGAAGTTATGTAACTTTTTGAGCAGCTACTATTGACTTTTGATTTACTCAATACACAACTAGGCGGCGTAGCCAGACCCTATTTAGCCGTGAAAGGCAGCAATCGTAATGATTCCACCAAAAAAAATGAGAACGCAGTTCAATTGGCAAATTAACTGCTTAGGCAGCGGATGTCTTTGGTTAAGGTGCGATCAAAGCAAATGGCACGTGGATACCATATGCCCAAAGGAAACAATATGTTATCTTATCCAATTTGTACGTCTGCTCATATGAGGATTTGAAACGGAAAAAGAAACTATAAGGGCCTCGCCTGAACTTGGAAACTTAGTTTTGCGATATTTTGAGATGACACCGATCTGTCAAACTGGACCAGCTGATGGCTATTATCTAAGTATCGGATAGGGCTGGAAGGTGTTTTCGAATATCGTATGGCGGGTTAGCTATCAGTTTAAATTTTTGGAGACTTATGAATTTGGACGACCATTACAATCATCCGACTATGTCTACTATAAAATGTAATTTTAGGTTTCGAAAATCCGATAAGCAGTATGTGATGGTAATAAACCAGTATGGTAACAAAATTGAATTTGATAGTGAATCCTGGAGATCCTTACTAAGGTTAGGTATATTTTTTACTACATTTTAATGTTGGAACTCAATATTAAGTCAACAAGTTATATACCTTTACTATAATCGCATTATTCCTAAGTGCGTTTCATTACAAAAATATGATGTTCAACTATCTGATTTAGAAGGATCTTACGATAAAAATGTTCAAGTAGATTTAACCAAACTGTGTTTTGAAATTTCAAAAAAGATGCGTAAGGAAATAAAAAGCGATGTACTTGTATATAAGCAATCACTAATATCTAAACCCTCTTCAAAACCTAATAAAAAATAACATCATGAGCAAACAGCAAGTTGTTAATGAAATTCATAAACAGGTTCGAAAAAACTTTATTCGGCGCAAATTTGTTCGAATTCGATTGCGAACGTCGGCGAGTGCAGACGTGTTTTTCCTGTCTTCTTATCGTCAACGAAAATTTAAATAAAATCAGTGCAAGCTCTAAACAACAACACACAGTGGGCGAAAAGACGCTTAGTGCGATTAACTTCGTACTTTTTGTGTAAATAAACAAGAAGAAAATCTAAAACATTAAGTTATGAGTGAATTCGACACTCATACGGTGCTCCAACGTCAGCAAGACGAGCGTCGGCTCTCTCTGCAACGTAACAACGCATACCATTCAATCGTGTCAATGCAAGACAACGCGACCGCAAACCCAACAAAAACTAACCAACCGCGATCAATAACCCCAAGGCCGAGTAATGAACTCAATCCAACATCGCTAGGCAGGGCGCGCTCTTGCTCTCCAGCGCTCTTGTTGGACAAAACCCATGCCAACCTGCTTAGCCATGGTCACCAGTACAGTGACGTCACTAGCAACTGCAACGGCAACATCTACTACAACTACAATAGTATCGACTGCTCTTGCAATACCATCTACTGTAACAACGAAATCTGCTGTGCAAGCAAATAATGCAGCACCTTACACCAGCGCGCTCTCTTCAAAACAAAGTTCGGCCGTACAGACAGGTATGGATCGGTATATACAAATAAAACGTAAGCTCAGCCCGCAGAACTCTAGACTTGGTAATTCTGCTAAAATAGCTCGCGGCACCTCAAAACAATTTACAATAGAGAAGCCCATAGAAGCAAACAGATTTGCTATTTTGGCAGATAAATCCGATGATATACCCCCTGAATACATCGTAGGGGACAATAAAAAGCCTAGGCCGCCGCCGATTTACATTCGAGAGAAAAGTTCTTATGCCCTCGTAAACTCGATACTGAATCTAATCGGACCAGTCAATTTCCACATAATTCCATTAACAAAGGGAAATATTCACGAAACAAAAGTTCAGACTAATGCGGAAGTAAATTACAAAATTTTGTCGAAGTAGTCAAACGACAACAATAAAAACTTCTACACGTACCAATTAAAAAGCAGTAAAGGCCAGCAAGTAGTACTTAAAGGTATTGAACCGGAAGTAACACCAGCTGAAGTTACAGGCGCACTGAAGGAGAAAGGTTTTAATGTAAAAAATGTTATTAACATTTTGAATAGAGAAAGAAAGCCTCAACCTCTTTTCAATGTAGAACTTGAACCCGAAACCAAATCCAAGCCTCTGAAAAAAATGAAGTGCATCCAATTTTTATTCTCCAGTTCCTACTACACCGCAGAATAACCGTAGAAGAGCAGCATAAAAGAAATGGGCCGGTGCAGTGTAATAATTGTCAGGAATATGGCCACACAAGGTCTTATTGCACGCTTCGTCCAGTATGCGTTGCTTGTGGAGACCTTCATGACTCCCACAAATGCCCAAAAAATAAAGAGGATCCCAGCAGCAAAAAGTGTGGAAACTGTGGAGGTAACCATACGGCTAACTACAGGGGCTGTCCAGTCTACAAGGAACTGAAAAGTCGTACACACCAAAGAGTGGCCACTGCTCGCCCACATATAACACCTATGAAATCTACGCGTGATGTCTTCCCCCCTACAGCCGTGACATCTTCAACTAACAATGAGTTCACCGACAAACCCGAAAGCTTTGCAAATGCTCTAAAAATGGGTCTGAAAAGTACCGCTCCCACCAAGCCACGATCATCAGTTTCCCCTCATCAACCAGGTTCTCCAGTCTACGAACAAAATTGAAACAATGATATGTAATCTTCAACAAAGTATGATGGATTTCATGTCATTCATGCAGACAACTATGCAAGATCTTATGCGTAACCAGAACGTTTTGATTGATCTGCTTGTTGCTCAAAAACAGACTAAGTAATCAATGAAAATGTATTTCAGCCCAATACAGCATCAAACGGGATCTCACTGCCAGCAACATCAGATATCGACACATCTACGTATGAACCAATTGTATTTAGACCACATGAGTTACTCAAAATCATAAATGAACAACTCAACCAAAAAAAATCTCCAGGATGCGACCTAATATCACCAAAAATGATTATTGAACTTCCTCTCTGTGCAGTTCGAGCTATTTGCCAACTCTTCAATGCAATAACGAGACACGGACACTTCCCAGAGAGATGGAAAAAGTCGATAATCATAATCATAATGATGCAAAGACCGCACAATTGCTTCATCATATAGACCAATTAGTTTACTAACGTGTCTATCAAAACTCTTCGAAAAATGCTTCTTGGCACATATTACCCCATATCTCAGAACACACAATAAAATCCCGACTCATCGATTCGGTTTTCGAGAAAAACATGGAACCATCGAGCAAGTCAACCGCATAACTTCAGAAATCCGAAATGCATTCGAACAAAGGGAGTACTGCACTGCGATATTTCTGGACGTATCACAAGCTTTTGACAGAGTATGGTTAGAAGGTTTAATGCACAAAATAACAGAAATGCTCCCAACCAACACTCACAAACTTCTGAAGTCATACCTTTACAAAAGGAAATTCTCAGTAAGATGTAATTCTGCCATGTCAGATGATTACATCATCAGGGCCGGAGTTCCTCAAGGCAGCGTGTTAGGACCAACACTCTACCTTATCTACACTGCGGACAGCCCAACGAGCAGGCAACTAACCACTTCCCTTTTTGCTGATGACGAAGCGATCCTAAGCCGCTCGAGATTCCCCAAGCAAGCAACGGCGCAACTCGCTAAACACCTGGTGGCAGTAGAGAAATGTCTATCGACTGGCGGATCAAAGTTAACGATCAAAAATGCAAACACGTAACGTTCACAATTTACAGGCAAGACTGCCCTCCACTTACTCTAAACAACACAGAGGTTCCGATAGCAAATGAAGTAACATATCTTGGCGTACACCTCGATAGACGTCTTACTTGGCGCAGCCACATTGAAGCCAAAAGAACACATTTAAAGCTCAAAGCCAACAGCCTCCACTGGCTTATCAATAGCCGCTTGCCCCTTAGCCTGGACTATAAGGTACTTCTATACAACACCGTTTTGAAACCAATCTGGATGTACGGCTCTCAGTTGTGGGGGAATGCCAGTAACAGCAGTGTGGATATAATGCAAATAACTCAAGCAAAAATTCTCAGAACCATCACCGGGGCACCGTGGTACGTTCGGAATGTAAACATTCACAGGGACCTCCACATATCACTCGCCAGAGAAGAGATAGCACAAATCACAACAAAGTTCTGCAACAGGCTATCAGTACATCCAAATCATCTCGCGAGAGCCCTCACGCGAGTTTCTCGTCTTCGCCGCAACGACCTTCCAATCCAGCGCTAATTATTAGTACCATGTAGTCTCTATTCAGTTAAAATCAAACTGTTAGACAATGTCTTATTTTATGATTTGCAACCTTATTGTTAGACTCATAAAGAGAAGATCCAATAAATAAAACCAAGCTTTAATAAAAAAAAAAATAAAAAAAGTTTGTTTAAAAAGGAATAAATGATACCTGGCAAATTGATTTAGTTGAAATGATTCCTTTTTGCAAAGAAAATAGCAGATTTAGATATTTACTGATAGTTATTGACACATTCTCTAAATACGCGTACGCCGTACCTGTTAAAACCAAGTCAGGAGGTAGTAGAACACAGTATTTAAAACTGCAAAAACTAGCCCTAAGAATATTCAGTCAGATCAAGGTACAGAATTTTTTAATTCTTAAACAACATCATATAAATCATTATCATACCTACACACATTTAAAAGCATCCATATGCGAGCGTTTTAATAGAACATTAAAAAGTAACATGTGAAAAATGTTCAGTATGCAGGGAAAATATAGATGGATACATAAAATCAATGAACTTGTCCATGAATATAATAAATCGTATCACAGAACCATTAAAATGAGTCCAGTTGATGTATGCACTCAAAATGAGGAGTTTATATTGAAATCAGTATTCCAAAAATATATTCACAACACAAATTTTATGTGGGGGATTACATACGAATAAGTAAATATAAGGCGTGTTTATGAAGGGGTATGAACCCAATTGGACAACAGAAGTTTTTAAAGTAATAATGATTAAGTCTACTTACCCTGCAACGTATGAGTTGGAGGATTATAAGAGTGAACCCATTGAGGGATCATTTCTATCTGTTTCTACGCGAACTAGTCTCTCAGTTTTAAAGATATCGAATTGAAACTTTGCACACACCTTTCTTTCCTTTGCACGCAGTATATAAGTCGGAACGGCCGGGATCGGCCCACTATATCCTATAGCTGCCATATAACTAATTGATCGGAAATGCCATAACTTTAATGTTTAATAAGTTAGGAAGTTGGGATTTTCTATGGGTTTTATATTTAGCCAATCAATCTGACCTACCAAATTTCATAAGGATCGGCCGACTATATCTTATAGCCGCCATATAACTGATTGATCGGAAATGCCATAACTATGGTGATTGTTAAGTTAGGAAGTTGGGATTTTATATGTTTTTTATATTTGGCCAATCAATCCGACCTACAAAATTTCATAAGGATCGGCCAACTATATCCTATAGCTGCCATATAACTGAGCGATTGGAAATGCCATAACTTTGGTGTTTTTAAAGTTAGGAAGTTGGGATTCTTTATGAGTGCATCACATGAATAATTTTGGAGAATATAATTTACAGAGTATTCTGCAAGGGTATATCAACTTCGGCTCCGCCCGAAGTTAGCTTTCCTTTCTTGTTTTGTTTAATTTTAACTATCACCTGAAATATTTCTTATTTCAAAATGTCCCTCAGCTAGTGTATGTATTTTATCAGGTAATATAAACATTTTATCATCTTTATAATTAAGACTTATTTTATTAACTATTTCAGTATAAAGATTATGAGCTCTTTTTTTAATTGTTCCCCTTTCCCCATTATAAGTTTTCTTTTGTTTAATACATTCTATATAATCATTATGCGATAGCTTATTTACAACCGATCTTTGAACTCCCTTAACCTTTTTTATACATTCGTAAGGACTTTGGTCTGAATTTTCATCACTGTCCTTCACAACTAAGATTGAGTAGGCCTTGGCCTTTAGACCCGCGAAGGACTTCATTATTTTTCCTGCATTTTCGTCTTTCATTAAGCCCAGTTTTTTATTATTGGCCTGAACTATATTATATTTATTATTTTCATTGTAGTTTGATGTATCAAACCGACTAGGATTTTCTTTTATTAATTTATAAAAGTCTTCTTTGGATGATATAATAAAGGAATCCGTATCCATATAAATACTACTTGACGAAGGACACTTTATAGAAAGAAAATTATAAAAGTAATTGTTGGGTCAGTGAGCTTTTTCACTAACGCGATCCTTTGATGGTGCCCAATTAAAATAAACCGCACAAGATTTCAATTGATATGTACTAAATTTATTCTAAATGACACCAAGGTCTTAATTACAAAGTTAAGTGTTTCTGTTTAAGATTAATTGGTTGGGCAGGCAGACCGATTTGTCTGTGCCTTTTAATCAGCGAAAGTATAAGACGAAGAGAATAGGCAGGCGATCTGCGACCGTGCCTTCAGCGAGCGAGTACAAAATCGAACTGAACTTAAGTAGATGCTTGCCGTGGACAAAGGGCCAGGCAGCGATCGGCGAAGGAATTCAAAAGGAGTAGCAATTACCGTAATTGAAAGAGTTGCCACGCAGGGCAAATAGAAAAGGCAAAAGCAAACATCGAGAATTTAATTTACGTTAAGATTTGAAACTTTAAGAATTTATTTAGGCTGCGGCATGACCGAACATTCTCCCCCCGTTGGAAGACCAGGGCTTTCAACCAGATCTTGCTTCGGCAGGACGCACAACTTGCGGACAGCTCTTCGAGTGGTTCCAGTTGATGTTCGTATTACTGCCACACGAGCAACTCCATCAGACCCAGGCACCAATTCCATGACCCTGGCTAATGGCCATTTAAGAGGAGGCAAGTTCTCATTTTGAACCAAGACGACATCGTTGACTTGTAGCGCAGGTTTGGGGAAGCGCCACTTTGACCGTTGCTGCAACAGGGTCAGATACTCTTCACGCCACCGTGACCAGAAGATTTGTTGAAAATAAGCAATTCTCTGCCAGCGGTCCAAACGGTTGAAATTCAGCTTTGTGACGTCAGGCTCAGAGTACAACACCAGCGGAACTGTGCCAAGAAAGTGTGCAGGAGTTAGCACCTCAAGGTCTGCTGGATTCTCTGAAAGAGGTAGTAAAGGTCGTGAGTTGACAATTGCCGCAATGTGGCAAACGAGTGTACGCAATTCATCGAATGATAATAGAGATGGGCCAACCGAACGATAGAAATGAAATTTGGCCGTTTTTACTGCAGCCTCCCAGAGGCCTCCAAAGTGAGGCGAACGAGGGGGAATAAAACGCCATTCAATTGAATCTTCTAAGCAGAATTCCTCTATAGCTCGAATGTGGGGGCCAAACAGGAATAGATTCTTCAGCTCAGCCAGCTCGTTTTTAGCTCCAACGAAGTTCGTAGCATTATCTGACCATATCCGGGCAGGTTTGCCTCTGGTGAGAATAAACCGCTTCAATGCTCCCAAGAACGCTTGTGTTGAAAGATCCTGAACAAGCTCCAGGTGGATCGCTTTCGTCGCGAAACAGATGAAAACGCAGACGTACGTTTTTACAGGCACCTTGCTTCGAACTCCGGTTTTGTAGCAAAATGGCCCGCAGAAATCCAGACCAGTAACCATGAACGTTGATGTTGCATTTACACGATCCTTAGGTAGGTCAGCCATTAAATGTTGAGATAATTGTGGTTTAGCTCGGAAGCATATGACGCACTTGGACGTTGCAGATGATACTGTTTTTCGGCCACCTATCGGCCAAAATTGAAGACGCATGTTAGCTAGCAGCGCTCGCGGACCAGAATGCAAGTTTTTTCGATGCAAGTCCAGTATGATAGCACTTGTAACTGGATGCTGGCGTGGTAGTATTACAGGATGCTGCGCATTGTAATCCAAGGACGAATTTTGTAGTCTGCCACCAACTCGCATCAGCCCAAAGCTATCGATGAATGGAGAAAGTGAGGCCAACGGGCTGGATGATGTAATTTGTCGCTTAGAATGCAACCTCCAGTAGTCATCAGCCAGGCTGCTCATTTGGATACATCTGATAAGCATTTGAGTGCCCATTTTAACATCTTCGACGTCGAGACCAGGACGTCTTATGCGGTGAACAAATTTGTATACGTATCCAAAAGTGTGGGTGATCTTTTGCCAAGAATTCACGAATTTGCATTTTGAGGATAGGTCCACTTCTTTAGCAACGCCGACCAAAATCCGCTTTCTGAGGTCGGGAAGAGTCTTCACAGGCATACAAGATTCAGGCCAACTGTGCTGATCCTTAAGAAGAAATTCTGGGCCTCTGAACCAAAGGGCAGATTCCAGAAGCTCGCTCGGGGAAGCACCTCTTGACAAGATGTCGGCTGGATTGCAGTCGGTCGGTACATAGCGCCAATTCATGCCACTGGATAGCTCTTGAATTAAAGATATTCGATTAGCAATAAAAACTTGAAAACGTGAAGGTTCATCGCTTATCCATGATAAGGCTACAGCAGAATCTGACCAGCAATAAAACGGGCAATCGAAGAGATTCATGTTGCGTACGTCCCGCATCAGTTGAGCCAGTAATAAAGCAGCGCACAACTCTAATTTGGGAACCGTGAGAGTCTTCAAAGGTGCCACACGAGATTTTGAGCAAAATAGATGCACTTCTCGTTTGCCATCAGCTATTGAAACGAGATAGATACATCCTCCATATGCGTCGATGCTAGCGTCAGAGAATCCGTGGATCTCAATAGCACCATTTGGATGCAGCGCACGCCGAGGAAACTTCATTTGCTGAGTACGACCCATGTCAGATGACAACTTCAGCCATGATGTGTTGAGTGCCTCAGGAAAGCTCTCGTCCCACTCCAACTTTTCTCTCCAGACTTGTTGCAGAAAGATCTTGGCCTTGGCAACCACAGGACCAATAAGACCAAGCGGATCATACACGCGAGCAATTGTGGAAAGCACCAGTCGTTTACATGGCTTTGGAGAGACCTGTATGGGAGAAAAAGAAAAGAGAAAGACATCCGCTGCAGGATCCCAAGCAAGACCCAGTGTCTTGGTAAAGTCGCTGCCATCGTCAAACTTCAGGAATGTTTCTTTTTCCGAGTCAGGAACTTTATCAAGGACATCGCGCTCGGTTAAACACCATTTCCTGAGCCTAAAGCCACCTCGTGCAAGCAAGTTTGTTGTTTGAGACATGATTTCGAGGACTTCCTGTGTTGATTGGCCTCCTGTGATCAGATCATCAACGTAAAAGTCCCGCAAAATGATTTTAGAACCGATTGGAAATGTGCTCTTCTCATCATTTGCCAATTGATGCATCGCTCGAACGGATAAAAAGGCTACAAGCTTAGTTCCATAAGTTACGGTATCAAGCTTGAATACCTGCACCTCCTGGTCCGGTGAGTCACGCCAAAGAATACATTGAAGATAGCTATCGGGTTCAGCCACGCGAACACACCGATACATCTTGCAGATGTCACCAGTCAATGCAACAGGGAAAGTCCGAAACTGTAACAGCGTGTTGAACAGCTTCTGTTGAATGGTAGGCCCTGCCATGAGAACCTCGTTCAGCGAATGTCCACTTGACGTTTTGGCAGACCCATCAAAAACGACTCGCAATTTAGTCGTGGTGCTGTCTTCTTTGAAAACGCAGTGGTGAGGCAGAAAATATTTGCAAAGACTCAAGGAGTTTCTGGGCACGACGGACATGTGCTTCAAATGCAAATATTCACGAATGAATGCCGAATATTGGACCTTGACTTCTGGCTTGCGCTCTAGCTTGTTCTCCAAATTGAGAAATCGACGATAAGCTTGATTGTACGATTCACCCAGTAATTCTAGAGTGTTCTTCGCAGGTAATCGTACGGAATATTCACCAGAGTCTAAACGACGAAAGTTGGTCTTGAAATGAGCTTCGCACTCCAGTTCTTCTTTGGTGGCTGTGACGACGCCTTCACCACAGCTCTCAACTTCCCAAAAGCGACGGACTAATTCATCCATATGAACTTCAGCAGCAATCAATTCACGATGCACAGCTTGGCCGTGTAATGCAGTTGCCTTGAGAGTAGAAGATCCACCTCCTGTAACGATCCAACCAAGCCTTGTTTTTTGCAATAGGGGTAACCCAGCAGCCAACTTAATCTGCCCTACAGATAATAGCTCAAAGAACATGCTTGCGCCAATAAGGAGATCTATTCGCCGAGATCTATAGAAACCAGGATCGGCCAACTGAATATTCGAGGGAATTTTCCAACCATCGGGTTTAACGGTCAAACTGGGTTGATTGTCGGTAATCGCTGGAGCAACAAGAGCAGATAGGCATGCGAAGTAATCAGAGGTATGCGACTTTAACTTAATGCAAACGGAAACTCCTTCAGAGTCAAATCGAGCATCTCCAAGACCTGCAACTGATAAGGTAGACTTCGTTTTATGCAACTGCAACTGGTGAGCGAGTCGAGAAGTCACAATGTGGACTTGAGATCCCGAGTCTAGCAGCGCACGGCATGGGATCCAAGCACCTGATCGACTTTGAACGCTTATGACTGCAGTCGCAAGAAAGACAACGTCAGAATCCACATTCTGAGCCAGCAAAGAGGTAGAAGGGCTTGAAGTAATTGCAATTGGCGTACTTTGTTCTGCAGCTGGAGCTCGCAGAACCTGGGTCGAAGACTGAGTGCCAAGGTGCAAAAGGGTGTGATGCTTGGACCTGCAAGTTCGACAGCAGCCTGACTTACAATTGCGCATTTGATGGCCCTTCTTTAAGCAATTAAGACAGAGCGCTAATTCCTTTACCTTTCGAATACGCTCTTGTACTGACAAATTGGCGAATTGACCACAGCTATAAATTGAATGGCCACTGTTGTCGCACACAACACATCCATTTCCAAAAGTGTTAGTGGCAATTAAAATGCTTTTGTTGCGGCTTCTTCCTGATTGTGAACTGTATGAGTACGATGCTGCAGTATGCTCTACATTTTCCAATTTTCGACAACGCTTGGACAAAAATGTAGTAAATTGATCAATCGAAGGAATTTCATCAATAGCCGCAGATTCTTCCCAATTGGCCTGAGTTTTGCTATCTAATTTTTGGAGTAAAACATGAACCAGAATACAATTTGAAATTTGCTCAACCGAGCCCATTGACTGAAGAGCACGTAGATTAGCATTTATTTTATCAGAGATATCTCTCAGCTTCGCTGCGGACCGCATGTCCACTTTAGGGAGACCCAAAATTGCAGTTATATGGGATTGGAAAATTAGACGCTTATTATTGAAACGGACATTCAATAAATCCAAAGCTACAGCATAGTTGCTATCACAAATTTCTAATGAGCGCACTGTATCCAAGGCGGAACCCTTCAGGCAAGACTTTAAATGCTGCAGCTTCTCAATGTTAGTGAGCTCTACGTCATTGTCGATGATAGCCTTAAACATGGATTGAAAATCGGCAAATTCAGTATAGCCACCAGAAAATTCAGGCAATCTTAATTCAGGCAAATGAGATCTTTTAGCCGGCACGGAATGGAAATCCAGAGATGGCTCTGGCCTGAGCGTAGAACTTCGAAGTGCTGGACGTTGACGCTTACCCAATTCTCGATTTAGCATGATTTGTATTGATATGATGAGCTCTTCAAAATCATCGCGAACCTGGCTGCCGATTTCATTAAAATCCAGCTCCTCAAGACTGTCATGGACCTGGGCAAATGCAGCCTTATTCTCCTCTGAGAGCTTAACACGAAGCTCCAATTCTTCCTCACTCATCGCCTGGAGCTTCTCAACAGACAGGGCCTTCTCAGAGGATTTCGCCTTAGAAAGCATTGATTCAGCCTTCAATTTAAGATGCTTCACTCCCTGAACTGGAGCAGCTAAAGTTGTTTCGGTTGACATTTTAATATATTTATTTTATTATTTTCAGTTTTTATCACCCGCAAAATAATTAAATTCCACTGTGCAGTGCGTGCTGTACCAAAACTCTTGACCACCGAAAAACTAACGGAATGTACATATGTATGTAGGTGCGTCTATTTGCACATAAATGGCAATATAGCGGTGGAAGGGGGTGCAACGAACTCGCGAACAAAACGTTTGGTCGCCTCTGTAAAAACGTTTCAAAGCGGGAACGAAGGCACAAAGAGGAAACCAAAATATTCTCTACGATGCGCGGGGGCGGGTGCGATGTGAGTTTCTAGCGGAGTTTATGTATGACCGCTTGCGCTTATGTACATAGAACTTGCAGGTTATGTATATGCGCGATCAATCAAACGAACGAAAATTACACTTTAGTTTTTATTGTTTTATATATCACATCGGGGTCACCAAAATGTTGGGTCAGTGAGCTTTTCACTAACGCTATCCTTTGATGGTGCCCAATTAAAATAAACCGCACAAGATTTCAATTGAATATGTACTAAATTTATTCTAAATGACACCAAGGTCTTAATTACAAAGTTAAATGTTTCTGTTTAAGATTAATTGGTTGGGCAGGCAGACCGATTTGTCTGTGCCTTTTAATCAGCGAAAGTATAAGACGAAGAGAATAGGCAGGCGATCTGCGACCGTGCCTTCAGCGAGCGAGTACAAAATCGAACTGAACTTAAGTAGATGCTTGCCGTGGACAAAGGGCCAGGCAGCGATCGGCGAAGGAATTCAAAAGGAGTAGCAATTACCGTAATTGATAGAGTTGCCACGCAGGGCGAATAGAAAAGGCAAAAGCAAACATCGAGAGTTTAATTTACGTTAAGATTTGAAACTTTAAGAATTTATTTAGGCTGCGGCATGACCGAACAGTAATCATACATTAACCATTTGGACAGTTCTAAAACACTGGATCCAATATATATGGGCTTATCATAAAATATACATTGTTAAAGCCAAATCTAGTTATGAAAGTTGGACTGGCGATTGCCGCAAAAATGGGTCCAAAACTTTTTAAAATAAAAAAAATTGTATTGGGGATTGGTTGTCTAAAACCAGAAGTGAGTTTTGTTTTGATTGGTAATGACATACCAGTGCCACGATTCTCCTTTTCTGGACATTTTCCATTAAATGTCCCTTCCATAAACAGCTTTTTTTTTTAAAAAAAAATTTTTTTCAAATTCATTTTTAGCTAATTTTCTTTTTTTTTTTTTTTTAATTTTAGTGTGGTTTTTATAATAAAATTTTTAAAAATTTTTATATATAATTATTTTTTTTACTATAATCCCGTGTTGAATGCATAATTGTAGGTATTTTAAATGTATAATATAATTTTCTTTATCATTTAAATCAGCTATTAGCTTGGGTATTTTTGAACCTGGAGGCAATTTACTTTCAGGACAGAAGGGCAATGAATTATGCGCGTGTAGTTCAGCAGAATATTTAAGGTCTACTTCGAGCATGTACCCATAATCCCCGTTTGCTGGCATATTTTTTATATCTAACTGCATAATTTCCTGATAATCTAAAAATGTTAATTCTGATAAGGGAAGGGGTTAACACATGGCCCAACCATATAAATTATTAGCATCAATGTATGCTAAGAAATTAGTGGGTTTGCTATTATCGAAATCTTCCATGTATTTATTATTAGCACTTGAAATTCGTTGAGTGCATTGAGTCAATCCTGCTCGTATAGATCTTTTAAGAAAATTGTACATATCAGGATCACTTATTAGAGTTAATTCTGTTCGCGTGAATTTTAACATTGCATCCCAGGAAATTGAGGGAGCCGTTACATAATTGACGGGATCAAGTTTATATATGTGTAGACAAATCTTTCTAGAATTTTCAAATACGTCGGCTAAAATCATTACATCGCCTTCTAAATATAATTTTAAATAGTCCCTTAGAGTTTTACAATTAAAGGTTGACCAAACCTTTTGAGCGAATTCATATTCTTCGGCAGAACAGGCTTGGTCTGTGAGGGAATTGAAAAAATATTCAATTGGAGGAAGTTCTGGTTCATTAAATTTTTTAAAGCTATCTAAAAAGTCATAAGGTAATACCCCCTTTCCCCTCATTTGGGTGAATTTCTCGCCCTGAAATTTAGTTTTCAATAGACTGAACTTTGTATCGTCCAAATAACTACCTAGTTTTTCTAAGCTTGTGACGATCCCGCCTGACGGCTAGGCCGCCACAATATATATATATAAGCAATAGTTATCTAAGTTTCACATTATTACCATTAGTATGTAAGCGATTTAAAATGAAGTATTATAATTTAGTAATGGTTAAGCTGTCTTATGGATTTTAGGGTATAAAACCAAAATAGGTCAAGTTTGGTTCCACACCACCTGCCCGAGGTGGCAACCATAGAGAAAATACTGGAATATAGGGAAAATACCAAACCTTCCTTGGTGAGAAAAGGTCCAAAAGGATGGGAGGGTCACACGGCGGTTTCCGGCAGTGGCTCGGCTCTTGAACTTCGAAGCGATCGGTCGCGCACGCGGACAAAGTAAAAAATAAAGGAAACACGTGTGAAAGAGAACGCGGTCGGTAGGAAATAAGGTTAGTGCATCAGTGTAATCGGCGCAGTGAAACACAGGGACGTTTTTAAAAACCAAAGAAATAAATGGAGTGAACTGGTACGAAAAGAAACGTCAAGCCGGATTGTTGTGCATTTTATTTTTACCCCGTACCCCTTTGTTCCCCGAGTGATTCAGGCCGCCAGCGACTGATGAACCAATTGGAAGCGGTAAATTATTTGCACCATATATATACGCGTCATCCCGATCTACTGAATTTCACCCACTAACCTGTCTGCGTAGTGAGGCGGAAGATCCCCTCATTCTCCTACTTAATCCCCCTTCCCCGCGAAGTGGCAGATCCCTTCGTGTCCTACTGATCCCCGCGGCGAGACGGAAGATCCTCTCACGCATCCCCCTTCTAATAACCTACCGCGAAGTGGTAGATCCCTTCGTGTCCTACTGATCCCCGCGGCGAGACGGAAGATCCTCTCACGCATCCCCCCTCTAATATCCTACCGCGAAGTGGCAGATCCCTTCGTATCCTATTAACTCCGACGGTGAGATGGAAGATCCTCTCACCGGCCCCTATTAATCCCACATCTTAACGGAAAGGCAGATCCTTCCGACTAATCAAACTTGTTTCCAGCCGGTCAACCACGATAGAATCCGGCTGCGGCCTCGCCCGAAGGTCCAGCCCGTGGGATTCTTGGCCCCTCGGACTACGTATTTCGGCCAACCACGACAGAATCCGGCTGCGGCCTCGCCCGAAGGTCCAGCCCGTGGGATTCTTGGCCCCTCGGACTACGTATTTCGGCCAACCACGACAGAATCCGGCTGCGGCCTCGCCCGAAGGTCCAGCCCGTGGGATTCTTGGCCCTTCGGACCACGTATTTCGGCCAACTACGACAGAATCCGGCTGCGGCCTCGCCCGAAGGTCCAGCCCGTGGGATTCTTGGCCCTTCGGACCACGTATCTCGGCCAACCACGATAGAATCCGGCTGCGGCCTCGCCCGAAGGTCCAGCCCGTGGAATTTTTCGTCCCGGAAGGACTTGGTGGTCTGACGTTATCGTACCCTCGAAGGCCCTGGAGCACTTCGGGATAATTGATCAAAAATCGTCGTTCGCCGCGCGAACATTACTCTCTAGCCCTATGTCTCAGTGACTTTACAAATTTCTTGTAAAAGGACCTCTGGATCCGACTGAGAGTTGTATCCTGGCCAGAGAGCATCCTTACAAGTGGCGCCCGAACAGGGACATTGAGGCTAACTAGAGCAACACCAAAGTGGCCTAAAGACCCACTAAGATAAAGATCTTTATCCCGAAGGATCGCGCCCCTGCCGAGTGTTACAACTGTGAGAGCAAAAGAAAAGGCAAAGGAAAAGGAAAAGCAAAGGAAAAGGAAGAAGGTTCACGTATCACAATAAACCATGGCTAATACGAAGGAGTCCGACGGCGAGTACGAGGAAGCCGATTCGATAGAAAATCCAGGCGTAGGAGTACGATGGATTTATGCCCGGCGTAAAGATGAGTTAGCCGCTCTAGCACTCGAGTTCGGGTTTAGCGCCGACGGCACCGTAGCAGAAACGCAGAAGGCGTTCGCTACACTCGTAAGCACAGGATCGTTTCCAGAATCGGTGTGGAGACGCCTCGCTCAACTACAGGAGCAGTACAGTTCGAGAGCCGTCACTCCGAACCGCCTAGGAGGCGACATAGGGTTCATGCCGGGAGCCAAGATAACCCAAGTTGACCAGAATCAGGCTCCATATTTCGCCAGTCATAGTTTTCCCGGAAGACTGACAAGCTATCGAGGTGTCCATCCCGGCACGTCACGAGATTTTACCGCCTCATCACTCGGAAATCATGGCGTGTCGAAGCCGCCAGAGTCAGAAGTTCCACTCATTATCACTCTTCCTCGTCATTTACTAGCCGAGCGGATGCACAAATGGAGTCTACGATTCGACGGGACGTCGGACCCGCTGACCTTGATCGCTGAACTTGAAGAGAAGATAGCAACCTACGGAATCAACCAGGAGGAAGTACCCCGCGCCATGTCAGAGATTTTGGAAGGTAGGGCAGCGCGATGGTTCCGCACGAGCCGCTTACAGACAGCTACGTGGGCAGAGTTTCGCGCCGAGTTCTTAAGTTTCTTCCTGCCCCCACGTTACTTCGAGCGACTAGAGGACGAAATCCGAGCTCACACCCAGGGAGCGGATGAGACGTTTAAGGAATATTTGGTCGAGTTGAGGACCAAGATGCAGCAAGCCGGATACCAAAAGGAAGAAGAACTCTATCGGATCTATGAAAATATGGCACCGGAATATCGTCTGTATATAAGACGCCACGAGTTCGCGACGCTGGAACAATTAACCCAAATGGCAACGGAATACGAAAGTGTGAGGCAGCTGACGTCGAGTCGCGCAGGTATTCCTAGGACGACGACTATAGACCGGGATAGGGCCAACGCCCGTCTGACGCCGAACCCCTTTCGAGGCCACGGGGTACCCGTTCAAGGAGGGAATGCAACTCACCGAATGATCAGACAGCCCCTCTCGAACGTCGACGTACAGCGAGCTTGTAGTAGATGTGGAGAAGTCGGTCACTTTAGGCGGGGTTGTACTAACCCACGCCTGAACTTTTGTTGGGACTGCGGTCGAAGGAACACATTGACCGTCGGTTGTTGTCGCCGGGATACCCCGGGAAACGAACAACGTCTTCGCCGAGATGCGGGCGCAGCGGAGACGAATGCAGTAACAGCCCGGCACCTCCATTAAGGATAAGCAACGGCCTGATCACTGCTTCCGTGCAGATCGGAGGCCGATGGGTGGATGCCACGGTAGATACAGGAGCGTCGAGGAGCTTTGCGAGTGAAGGGTACGCTCGTATGGTAGCAAGACCTGAGGAGATGCAGGAGATCATCACTACGATAGCGTTAGCTGATCGGTCAAGCCTGGCAGTGAAGAAGTTATGGCGTACTCGCGTGGAGTTAGCTGGCACGCGAGTGTGGATGCCATTCTTGGTGATGCCAACCATGTTGGATCGCGTGATATTAGGTATGGATTTCTTGGCGGCAATGGGAACACGGATACAGTGCGGAGAAGCTACCTTAAAGGTAAAATTGCGCCCGTCGGTGGAAGACCCCCGACTGCGGCCGAGCAAAGTCGATCGGATGTCATCAGAGGATACGAACTCGGAAATACTCGAAGGAAGGAGTATGACGGTTCTAGGGCGTCAAGAACCCGACGATAAGGACACCAGGTATGCAGAGCAGAGTGAGGTCCCCGCACACAACCGGATCATGCGTCAGATGGCCCCATCAGGAGAATTAAAGAACGACGGAGGAGACGGGACCGGGAGGCACGACGAACCGGGAAGGGCCTTGCAGGACTTTCCAGATGAAATCGACGAAGCAGAGGGCGAAGAACCAACGGCGGAAGAGGATGATCTGAGACCCGACCAGCGGGAATTCATCACTCGCGAGTTGGCACTTTTCAAGGAGCTTCAAGGCGTATCACACGTGGCGGAGCATCGGATTGTAATGCGAGACGATAAACCCTTGAAACAAAGGTACTACCCAAGGAATCCGGCAATGCAGAGCGTGATCGACACCCAAGTGGACGAACTGCTCCGCGAAGACGCCATCGAACCGTCACGGAGTCCACATAGCGCACCCATAGTGTTGGTCAAAAAGAAGACGGGTGAATGGCGCATGTGTGTTGATTATAGGCAATTGAACGCTCACTCAGTACCTGACGCGTACCCCGTCCCCAGGATCAACCATATTCTGGAGAAACTACGACAAGCCCGATACATTTCGACGCTGGACTTAAAGCACGGTTATTGGCAAATACCCATGGCCAAGGACAGTCGTCAATTCACAGCCTTCACCGTTCCGGGCAGAGGCCTATACCAGTGGAAGGTCATGCCCTTCGGCCTTCACTCGGCCAGCGCAACCTTCCAACGCGCTTTGGATGGCGTGATCGGTGTGGACATGGAGCCGTTCGCCTTCGCCTATTTGGACGATATCATCGTTATAGGCGCCACGGAGGAACAACATTTGTCCAACCTGGCCGAAGTCTTCCGTAGGCTGCGGAGGGCGAACCTGAAGGTGAATCCAAAGAAGTGCGCGTTCTTTAGGAGGAGATTAGTTTACCTAGGCCACGTGATTAGCGCCGAAGGGGTACAAACCGACCCGGAGAAAGTGACGGCCGTTACCAACCTTAAGTCCCCTACCTGTCTCAAGGAGCTCCGACAGTGGTTAGGCATGGCATCTTGGTATAGCCGGTTCGTCCCTAACTTCGCAACCGTGGTCCAACCGATGACGGCCCTGTTAAAGAAAGGTCGGAAGTGGTCGTGGGATCCCGAACAACAGAGTGCGCTGGAGGAGGTGAAAAGGAGGTTAACCACCGCCCCCGTGTTAGGATGTCCCGACTTCGACAAGACGTTTGTGTTGCAAACTGACGCTAGCGACGTGGGACTAGGAGCAGTCTTGTCGCAAGATATCGAAGGCCAGGAGAGGGTCATCGCGTACGCCAGCCGTCGACTCACGGCCGCGGAGGGCAATTATACGACGACGGAAAAAGAGTGTCTGGCCATTATATGGGCCATCAGGAAAATGAGGTGCTACTTGGAAGGGTATCGGTTCGAAGTGGTTACCGACCACCTAGCCCTCAAATGGTTGAACTCCATCGAAAGCCCCTCCGGTCGGGTAGCCAGATGGGCGCTGGAGTTGCAACAATTCCAGTTCGACGTACGGTACCGCCGAGGCAGATTGAACGTGGTGGCGGACGCGTTATCCCGGCAACCCTGTGAAGTCTTGCAACAGATGACCGAGATGGAGACACCCTGTAAATGGATCCAAGGTATGCAAGTTAAGATAAAAGAGTGCCCCGAGAAATTCTCAGACTACATGACGGAAAATGGACAACTATACCGGAATTTGGGACATAGAGCGGATGACGAGGACTACTTCCCATGGAAACTGTGCGTCCCTAGTTCAAACAGGGCCCGAGTCCTCCGAGAATGCCACGACGCGCCCACGGCTGGACATTTGGGCGTCCGAAAAACCGTTTCCCGACTATCGCAGAGGTATTTCTGGCCCGGCATGTTTAGAGACGCGAAGCGTTACGTCCAGCGCTGCGAGTCGTGCCAGAAGTTTAAAACCGCCCAGACGAAGGCGGCAGGCAAAATGCTAACCCGCGTAACAAGCGAACCGTTTGACGTTCTATGCGCAGACTTTGTCGGCCCGCTACCTCGGTCAAAGCACGGAAACACCATGCTCCTCGTGTTTCATGACATCTTTTCCAAATGGGTGGAGTTGATCCCGTTACGGAAAGCTACCACCGCCCAGGTTCAGAAGGCATTCCGGGAACGGATACTGGGTCGGGTCGGCATCCCTCGGAAGTTCGTCTGCGATAATGGTACTCAATTCACCAGTCGCACTTTGAAAGAGTATTTCAGCACGATAGGGGTAGAGGTCCAATATACTGCCCCATACTGTCCACAAGAGAACCCTACCGAGAGGACGAATCGGACTGTCAAGACGATGATAGCCCAACTCACCGAGGGAGACCAAAGTTCCTGGGACGAGCTGTTACCGGAAATAGCGCTCGCCATCAACGCAAGTGTATCGGACTCGACGGGATACAGTCCCGCCTTTCTGACGCAAGGACGCGAACCCAGACTCCCGACTATGTTATACGACGAGGTCACCCCTGGATAGGCGGTGATATCTAAGGACCCCGCAGGAAAAGCGTTCCAACTCAGAGGAATCTTCGACATCGTCAGATCCAACCTCCAACGTGCTTCCCAAGAGCAAGCACGCCATTACAACCTTCGACGCCGTGAGTGGAGACCGAAGCTCGGTGACAAAGTGTGGGTACGCCAACATCCGCTCTCGAAGGCAGCCGAGGGTTTCGCCGCCAAATTGGCCCCCAAATATGGCGGTCCCTACACCGTAACGAGGTACACATCCCCTAATCTTGTTCTGTTGCGAAGTCCCGGAGAAAGACGTTCACGCTCCGCCAACATCAGCCAACTGAAACCCTATTACTCAGAGGACTTCGAGAATGCCGCCGCAGAAGAAGATGACGAGGCTACCCAGGGGGCCGACACGAGAGGTTAAGTAGGATACAAGGTCATACGGTAATTTCTAAGCTGAATTGTACTAACACACCCTATGTTATTATCTAAGTATTCTAAGTAGAGGTTTCACTGCACCGATAGGTAGGGAGCTTAATCAATAAGGGTCTCGTATTTATAAGTTTAGTCTCCGCTTTCAGATGGAAGAAGTCATCGAGTTGTCGGATGGTTCCGATGATACCGAGTCTTTTCATCACGACCTTTCCGATCGTGACGTGTGGGTCGCGGAAGGATACAGCGGAGGAGATTCGGACACATCGGGGGACGAAGAGGGAGAGATCGCAGAGGACCAGGTTACCGACGATGGCCAAGGTGAAGAAGACCCACACGGCGGCGCTGAGTCTCCCGACGACCAGGAGCCTGGGGGTACAGGTGGGTCGCGGTTTGCGGGCATGTGGAGCCCTAAACCCGGCGAAACACGACGACCCGATCGACCATCGGCAGCGTTCAACGTCGAGGACGACTCCAGCAACGCGAGCGACAGCGACGAACGCGACGAGCCTCAGGATTACACGAGAGGTCGTCGCTCACAGGGGCCAGGGTATTATGCACCGCGAGGAGACGACGAACAGCCGTGGACCAGGCGAGATCCTCGAGGCGGTCACCCGCGATACACCGAGTCCCACCAACGTCCCTCCATTGAACACTCGTGTCATCGTACGGTCGAAGACCAGGTCAGCCGCTGGGAAGGGCATGTCGCGATGATGCGCATCGAGGTCAAGTCGGTCGTGTTTAAGACACCCTGGGTACACGCCGAAGGTCCTTACGTGGACGAACCTCCATCACCACCGCTACCCCCCGCTCTGGATTGGGACGCGACGTTCCGTCCCCAGGCAGAGGTCCCGACGTCCCCCCGTCGGCCGCCGTGTTCGCCGAAGAAGACCCGCGCGCAGGAGACGCAGACATCCCCGACTTGCTGGCATCGTTCGCCGAAGCAGACCCGTGCCCGGTCTGTCCAGACGTCGCCGACGTGCCGACGACGCTCGCCGAGGGAGACTCACGTCCAGGCGGTCCAGACATCCCCAGTCGGACCACGGCGCTCACCACGGGAGACCGGAGGGCAGGAAACGAAGCGTTGCCGCGTGAGTTCGCACCACGGGACTCACCATGTGAAATATTTTATGGAGTGCGAATTGGCAACCGACAGCGAAGACGGGGTAGAAGATCGCCCCCTGTTCCGTCGGGTATTCCAGAACTCGGAGGCAGCGGAGGCCAGTACGGCAGACCCGGACCCGACGGACGAGGCCAAGGAGGACGACGTTGCAGTCCAATCGACGTCACACCAATCCCCGATCTGCGCACCGCCAGGAGCACCACTGACCGAATGGGAGGACGGAGTTCTCGATCAGGTCTTGACCGAGATCCAGGGGACCGGTTGGGACGGGTCGTTCATGGAGGAGTTGACCTCACCCATAGCAACTCCGGAGGTACCTCGAGACGAGTTAGCCCCGTTACCTGAAGGTTGGATTGGGACGGGCGAACTGCGGCGATTGCCGACATCGGCCATTCGTCTGATCGCCGAGAGGGCGGCCGAACAAGCCGGACGAGGACATCGCGTTCGCTTCGCCGTTAAGGGACTGGATTGGCACTACGTCGTCACCGTGAAGAGCGACGGGCGGTTCATCATCAGCCCCCGGTAGGAAAGGGGGGGGTGTGACGATCCCGCCTGACGGCTAGGCCGCCACAATATATATATATAAGCAATAGTTATCTAAGTTTCACATTATTACCATTAGTATGTAAGCGATTTAAAATGAAGTATTATAATTTAGTAATGGTTAAGCTGTCTTATGGATTTTAGGGTATAAAACCAAAATAGGTCAAGTTTGGTTCCACACCACCTGCCCGAGGTGGCAACCATAGAGAAAAATACTGGAATATAGGGAAAATACCAAACCTTCCTTGGTGAGAAAAGGTCCAAAAGGATGGGAGGGTCACACGGCGGTTTCCGGCAGTGGCTCGGCTCTTGAACTTCGAAGCGATCGGTCGCGCACGCGGACAAAGTAAAAAATAAAGGAAACACGTGTGAAAGAGAACGCGGTCGGTAGGAAATAAAGTTAGTGCATCAGTGTAATCGGCGCAGTGAAACACAGGGACGTTTTTAAAAACCAAAGAAATAAATGGAGTGAACTGGTACGAAAAGAAACGTCAAGCCGGATTGTTGTGCATTTTATTTTTACCCCGTACCCCTTTGTTCCCCGAGTGATTCAGGCCGCCAGCGACTGATGAACCAATTGGAAGCGGTAAATTATTTGCACCATATATATACGCGTCATCCCGATCTACTGAATTTCACCCACTAACCTGTCTGCGTAGTGAGGCGGAAGATCCCCTCATTCTCCTACTTAATCCCCCTTCCCCGCGAAGTGGCAGATCCCTTCGTGACCCACTAACCCCCGCGGCGAGACGGAAGATCCTCTCACGCATCCCCCTTCTAATAACCTACCGCGAAGTGGTAGATCCCTTCGTGTCCTACTGATCCCCGCGGCGAGACGGAAGATCCTCTCACGCATCCCCCTTCTAATAACCTACCGCGAAGTGGTAGATCCCTTCGTGTCCTACTGATCCCCGCGGCGAGACGGAAGATCCTCTCACGCATCCCCCCTCTAATATCCTACCGCGAAGTGGCAGATCCCTTCGTATCCTATTAACTCCGACGGTGAGATGGAAGATCCTCTCACCGGCCCCTATTAATCCCACATCTTAACGGAAAGGCAGATCCTTCCGACTAATCAAACTTGTTTCCAGCCGGTCAACCACGATAGAATCCGGCTGCGGCCTCGCCCGAAGGTCCAGCCCGTGGGATTCTTGGCCCCTCGGACTACGTATTTCGGCCAACCACGACAGAATCCGGCTGCGGCCTCGCCCGAAGGTCCAGCCCGTGGGATTCTTGGCCCCTCGGACTACGTATTTCGGCCAACCACGACAGAATCCGGCTGCGGCCTCGCCCGAAGGTCCAGCCCGTGGGATTCTTGGCCCCTCGGACTACGTATTTCGGCCAACCACGACAGAATCCGGCTGCGGCCTCGCCCGAAGGTCCAGCCCGTGGGATTCTTGGCCCTTCGGACCACGTATTTCGGCCAACTACGACAGAATCCGGCGGCGGCCTCGCCCGAAGGTCCAGCCCGTGGGATTCTTGGCCCTTCGGACCACGTATCTCGGCCAACCACGATAGAATCCGGCTGCGGCCTCGCCCGAAGGTCCAGCCCGTGGAATTTTTCGTCCCGGAAGGACTTGGTGGTCTGACGTTATCGTACCCTCGAAGGCCCTGGAGCACTTCGGGATAATTGATCAAAAATCGTCGTTCGCCGCGCGAACATTACTCTCTAGCCCTATGTCTCAGTGACTTTACAAATTTCTTGTAAAAGGACCTCTGGATCCGACTGAGAGTTGTATCCTGGCCAGAGAGCATCCTTACAAGCTTGAATTTAAAAACCTATTTGAATCTATAAACTTAATTTTATATCGACAACTAGCATTTATTCGAATGGTTTGGGTGAGGGCAATATATATTTCCTTATTGCAAGGTATTGGCTTTAAATTATCACCTAATTCCTTAATAAATAAATGGATATCGTACCTTGAAAGATTATGAAAAATTACTGGGAAAAACGCCTCTTTTAGCTTAAACTCTACTTTACAGTTCCTATGAATAGGACCTATATAGCTACCAGTAAATTGATTGAAGTATGGGTCGGCGGTCCCCCGAATTGGTCGCTCACAGGCGCAGCAATCTTTATTTTCGTTCTGGTACTCCTCGCAAGGATCCAATGGTCTGGATGGATCTTTATGATGAGCCCAGTATTTATTGTAAAGAGCCAAAGTGGTATCTTCGAGGGCCTTACAGAATTGTTTGTTACAATCAGGACCTTAAATAAATAAAAATATTATTATTAGTATCAATTTACTATTAGAATATAATATTGATAATTACCTTCATATGTCCATTGTTCATTTAAAGTTGAATCGTATTTGCGCACCACACAAAATGAAACCGCGCAAATGAAATAGTCGCCGTATTTATTGCGGTATGAATATTTTTTAATACCGCTTCGATGTCCGCATATATAACTATTGACAGAGATAGTTTTCTATAAAAGTTTTTAAGCTTCGTAACCGAATTCGGAGTTGGATATGTTGCGGCAACTTTACCACACTCCTTTGTATCGTGTGTCGAATTTGTTGTTGTTATGAACTGCAAGCAATTTTCACAAAAATTTGCAGGAGTTCTAGATTTGGAACATTGCGAATAGCAAAGTGTTCTCATACAGGTAATGTATGCGTAATGTAAAGAATTTTCCTTTTCAATTAGTAACAAATTTATATGTGAGGGCCTAGACTTAAAATCAGTCCTTACTACATGGCTTTTAAAAGCAATAGAGGCCAGTAAACTCCACTTAAAACAATATTCATCATTGTTTTTCACATTAATTAAAGTATTTTTAGCTTTAATGGTTGAAGGAGCAGGAATAGAAACTCCAACGGGAATATGTTCCAGTTTAATTACTGTAATATCGAAATATTTAAATGCTTTTATAGCCCATCCTGAGTCTCTCTCCTGAAACTCGCTACTAGCATTAGCCAAATAATCGATACCTTCCTCAATTCGAGGAAGTAAGTAATCAACATAATAAACCGAAAGATAAGCAGTACCAAAATGTTTAAATGTTTCAACACAATCTCCATCATCGGTGTATTTTGCATATAATCCATAAATTTACATACTGAATTTTATAGATTTAAATTCATCTATTCCATGAGTAAGAATTTGTACCATGTTGGCTTGACATTGTTTATAAAATTCTTTAAGGTCAATAAAATCTTTTGTATCGGAGGATTGAATCCGATATGACCTAATTGGGAATTCTGTTTCCGACGACAGGTGAATAACGTCAACATTTTTGTTCGTTCCCGCAATTGCATTCTAGTGCTTTTCTGACCTAATATGCTGATATTTGCATTCTTGTGCTTTCTTGTGCTTTTATGACCTAATATGCTGATATTTTTCCTGATTGTGGGTAAGTTTCTCCACACAATTCACAATTAGTATCAACCGAAGTCCTTATCTTTTTTGCATTGGTATTTTGGGTGGAATTACCTTCGGTTCTAGTCCGTTTAATTGCAGCTCCTGAAGTGGAGGGTTTGTTCATCATAATTTTGGCGCTCAGAAATAGGCTTATTTTTAATCTGAGCGCCCATCAGCACTTTAAAAGCATTTTTAGGTCCGAGACTCCTATTGTAATGCTCACTAAATTTTCCGCTATCTACGGACATATAACACAAATCACAAATAATTTTGTTGTTAGATGCACTTGTGTTACGAGGAAGATTAATATCTTTGTTGCACACATCGCACTGAATTAAAGCCATATTTAATTTTTTTTTTTATTTTGTTAGTAACAAATATAAACAAAAATAAAGTTCTCAAAATTGAGCGTAGAAAACCGACGATGTCTATTCCTTCCTTAGGACAGAATAACTAACTTTACACCTTATTCATACATTCGAATGAAACCTTTTTAACCTGAGTGTAGTAAGGGGATGGGAGGAGGGACATTGCATGCATACAATATACATCGAATATTGTGTTTGAGGGAGGAAAATATCTAGAAAGGCAAGGTCGTCAAACAATTTTGATGGCGACTGAACAGTTGTGCGTATGTATATGTTTACTTGGGTGGGATCAAACCCAATTTCCTAGAGATCAGATGGATGGGGGGGGGGTATATTGTAGAGATTTCATACCATTAATTAAATTACTTTATAACCTGAAGTCTAGGGTATGAATACAACTGCAGCTTAAAGTAGCTACAACTAATGCATTCGACCCATCAAGACAGTTTCTATTTTTAAATCACAGAGGTTAACGAAATTCCGTTACCCTATCTGTGCGTATACAGGTCCGGTTTTTTAGGTATAGAAAAAGGACAGGTCTTTTTTGTTGGCCGAAATTTGGGATACAGAACAAATAAACTGTACACCTTGGCGAAACCCATTGCTTGCGCAAATCCCTTTTTAAAAACCATAAAATAGGTCGAATGCATTAGTTGTAGCTATTTGCGATAAAAGGTAATTCTTCCCCATCGCCCACTTGGTTAAGCTAGTCATTGTCAAAAGTAATATTGTGATTTCTGTACAGTTCAGTGTAAACTAAGTACCGTACAGCTTTAAGGACCCGGGTCCAAAAGTTTCTGTCATAAAATGGGAGTATTCCAGTTTCATTTTAAGGTAAACTTGGATTACATGTGTGGAATAAAAAGAGCGGGGAAGCGCACTCACAGTGTTTGGGACAGAAATAGGAAAATTTACAACTGCTCCTCTTATTCCGCATTGCCTTTCATATCCTAGATAATGCGCATAATCGGAATTCGAGGAGAAATAAGGAGCTCTTCCAGACACGTTGAGTTTTTAGGGCACTCCGGAATTTCTGGGAAGTCTAAGACATTGGAAAGACAAAGAGATGGTAGTCTACCTTTGGAACAGCTTGACGGCATGTACTGCAAAATAGATATACACCGGACGGACTCGGAAATTTCCTACTTAAATAAAATGCGTTGCCTACGATCATGTTGGGAAACTAAGAAAATATACGAAATCGGTTCAAACCACTTACCTGGGATGAAAACCATGTTCCTCCACAACATGTACATATTTTTGTTGGTCCGTCCTTAATGTTTCGTAGATATTGTTCCCGCGCAATGTTTCGGCTCTCCCGGCGCTGTAGTTTCCGTTGATCCTGCCTTTTATCTGCGGAAAGTTCAGCTCTAGCAGCAATATTGAGCTGCGACTGCCATAAAGATTCCGCCTGACGATTTTCGGTACTGCTCATATATGTCAATAGTCTTTCCTCAGCTTGAATTTCCTGAATTTGTTGCTCTCAAAGTCTCCGCTGTAGTCGTGTCTCCCGACCACGCAATGTGTTATAATGCTGCTGATGCGTACGAGTTATGGGGTTATTCCTAACGATCCTATGAGCACCAGCGTCCCTTACGTGCTCTGGTTTGCGATTTTATTCATCCGCCGCGACTGCTGTTGTCGGCGTTCCTCGGAATTTGCCCTGGCAAGAGCGGGTCTCGGCAATATGCAGGGCACTCCGGGTCCTTATCTGCGGTGCATTTTGACGATGTTGGGCTCGACTGCGCCTTAGTGCGGCTTGGCGGCGTTGTTCCTGAGATAAAGAAAATCGTTTAAATAAAAATATAAAGGGAAAAAAACTATCAGGGAATTTTGAAATTGTGATAAATGTATGTACGATGGAAAAATATGTGTATTTAAACAGCAAACTGAAACAGAAAATTCAGACAACTTTGACAAATTAACGGACACTTGCCAAATCAATTGTAGAAGACATCCCTTTTAATCACTTTACGCACTTGGGCGATAATTTTTCACTTTTTTAGTTAAAATAAACAATAGAAGTAATACTGGCTTACACAGATACAGGTTGTTTAATTTAAGGTGACTTTCTGTAGGGGCGTTACTTAATATTCAGTAACCTAATATATACCTTTGCATAAACCTTATTATCTGTATTATTCATAACATGCATTGTGTTATTAATATATATTTGTAAATGTTTTGGTATGCAGGGTTACATATAAAATCAAACTATCAGAGAAATCCTTAACCAGTCGTGCGGGTATACCTGTAATAAGGCACACGTATCAAACAGATATTAGAAAAAACGGAATCTGCGAATCCGTTGAAAAAAACGATTATGTCAATGTATGCCAATCTTATCTGCGAGATCTATCTGATTTGTATACAATCATAAAACAAATGATTTCTCCAAAAATGTCAAGAAATGTTTCAAAACGCTGAAGTTGTGTTGATTTGCCTGTTATTTTATGATCTTCCCTAGGGCAACTATATGATTTAGTTTTATAAAAATAAAACTGCTATTCTGAGATTGTTAAAATGTACTATATCTTGAAGTATATGGAAAAATTTTAGGAAACAACAAAGTTATAGTTACGAACGGACGGAAGTGGCTAAATCGAATCGCCTAGTGATGCTGATCAAGAATATATACTTTATATATATATATTTGATAAAATGCGTTGAAAAAATTGACTGAAAGTACCCTCTGCAAGTGTATAACAATGAAGCTAGGTCGATATTACTCTCAAGTTTTCGGTCGTTTCTATGAAAGCTATATGATATTGATGTCCGATTTCAATAAAAATTAAATCTGAAATATTCAAGAATTAGTATATCTTAAAGTATACTTAAATAAATTTATAAACATCCAAATTAATACTTTTTTTGTCATTTATTTAATATATTATTCCGATTGTTCCTATGGGAGCTATATGATATAGTCGTCCGTTTTTAATATAAGTAAAACCGTAATTCCACAGTATTTAAATATTGCCAAATCCCAAAGAACAAAAAAAAATTAAAACAACAAAGTTATATTAAAAAAAATTTTTTTCCGATTGTTCCTATGGGAGCTATATCATATAGTCGCCAGATCCGCCTCGTTCCGACTTATATACTACCTACAACAGAAAGACTGCAACTTTCGGGAAAGTTTCAAACAAATAGGCTTAAAACTGAGAGACTAGATCGCGTAGAAACGGACGGACAGATGGACATGGCTAGATCGACTTTTGTGGTGAAGCTGATGAATAATATATAAAATTAGTATTATAAGTGAGTTGTAATTTGCGTGGTACGCCTGCTGATGCCGGAGGGTCCCACGCAGCGGTCACACTCCTTAGGAATAGGTTGGTGGTAAGGGAAGGTCGGTTGGCCGGTGATCCTCTAATCCAGAATTTAGGGAGATTACGTTGGAAGAGTGACTGCCCTTCATACCTGCTGGCCTAGAGACTCAGACAGTATTTTAAGTGATAAGAATTTAACGGCTGATAGCCGGAGTTTTATTTGTATGAGCTTGTGCTCTTTATTCAATGAATGCCAAATTTGAACTGAACTTAAAGCTAACAAAAAAGAGACTCATAGCGGCCACTCCAATGGGTAGTGTTTGCCGGCCAGACGCTGTGTCAGCAATTTGGAGCGAGCCCTAGGACGATCGGTCATTGCCGCCGCCCGGTTAACTTAGTTAACTACTCCCCCCTCAGAATTAAGGCCGCCCTCGGCCGACCCTATTTGGGCAATCACCTCCCTTAGTTGGGCCGTAGATCTCCTGGCCTGGGTGACTCGCCGATAGTGAGGCCGATGCAGATCAACGCTATCTGGTGTGAACAATAGCCATTGATATCTTCCCCGAATTTCTTAATATCTTCCAGGTTACGTTCACTCAAGCGGTGAAGGTATGGAAGGATGAGTATGTTGTGCTCCAGGGTGATGTACAGGAAAGGCGAGCTAGCCACTCCTGGTACCCTTTTCCGGGCCACGTCGTGATTGACGTAACGGGTTTCGTTAACCGTGGCACTCTCAATGAAGGTGATGAGGTGAGTTCCTCGTATGTGAACATAGGTGCCGTTGTCCACACTCACGCGAGCCGGTCGATCGTTTACGATGATAATCCCTTCGTCGACGTCGGTAATGGGCTGCAAGTCGCTTTGCTGGATCTCGCAATGCGCGACGCCTCCAGCATTGAGTTCTTGAGCGCACGAACTTCTTAGTGCTGGCAAAACGTAGCCCCTGGTGTTGTGGAGCAATTCTTCACTGTGTGGAACTCTCCATTGCATTCTGCCACTACGTTGTCTACTAGCCGGAGCACCGTGTCGTGATGCGAAACGGGAAAAATAGTAACTTTATTACAGGCTGCCTTAATTTTTGGAAATTTGATAATAAAATGCAAAATGTATTCGGACTGTAAGATTTTAACGGAGGCAACGGACAATACATCTTTAATAGGAGTATCGGTGGGCTCCTCCATCCACACATTTTCCAGGTCTGCATGATCTAATATGCTTGGACTCACAACATTGACCTTTGCAAGAGCTATCGCCATTATTAAATTTTGCAGCTCCATTGCAATCATCCTATTTCGAGATAATAACATCTCGTACAGGTGTCCCGTGTCAATTTGGGATTTTTTGGCTGACCTCAGAAGTTGATTGACGGTTGTGGAAATTTTGTTAATTTGGTCTTGTATATTACTTATTGATATTTATTTCCCTATTGCTTGTATTTATTAATTGGAATTCCGTGAATTTAATTTTTTCAAAATTATCCGCATCTGGTGTCCCTGCAACTTTTTTCAACGCTGTTCCCAGGAAATCTAAGCTCCTTGCTACTCTATGGTGGATGCTCAACGAGTCGAGCAGGTCGCGCAGATGAGCGACGTCGACGACCAAGAGTTTCTACATATGTGATTGGGGGAACATGTTGGTCATGCCATCAGTTTCCTCTTCCACGCGCCTATATTCCGAGAGATTCGCAGTGTGTCTTACGAATGCGTATTCCTCCCGCACTAAAATCTGACCATCTACGATGGGAATGTATTTAGCCTGTGAGTAGTCCGTGACGTGTGCCGATGTCATGGTCAAAAGAGATAGTTTTTTAAAAGTTTTTAAGCTTCGTAACCGAATTCGGAGTTGGATATGTTGCGGCAGCTTTACCAAACTCCTTTGTATCGTGTGTCGAATTTGTTGTTGTTATGAACTGCAAGCAATTTTCACAAAAATTTGCAGGAGTTCTAGATTTGGAACATTGCGAATAGCAAAGTGTTCTCATACAGGTAATGTATGCGTAATGTAAAAAATTTTCCTTTTCAATTAGTAACAAATTTATATGTGAGGGCCTAGACTTAAAATCAGTCCCTACTACATGGCTTTTAAAAGCAATAGAGGCCAGTAAACTCCACTTAAAACAATATTCATCATTGTTTTTCACATTAATTAAAGCATTTTTAGCTTTAATGGTTGAAGGAGCAGGAATTGAAACTCTAACGGGAATGTGTTCCAGTTTAATTACTGTAATATCGAAATATTTAAATGCTTTTATAGCCCATCCTGAGTCTCTCTCCTGAAACTCGCTACTAGCATTAGCCAAATAATCGATACCTTCCTCAATTCGAGGAAGTAAGTAATCAACATAATAAACCGAAAGATATGCAGTACCAAAATGTTTAAGTGTTTCAACACAATCTCCATCAACGGTGTATTTCACATATAATCCATAAATTTGGATACTGAATTTTATAGATTTAAATTCATCCAATTTAATAAGCCGGAGAGTGCAGACGTGTTTTGCGCGAGCTCCGGAAAAAAAAACCGCTCAAAAGTGAAAAACAATAACTAAAAATACTGGAGTGGTGTAAGAAAGGCAATCTAATTGCTAAAAACAGTAAATAATAATTAGTGCTATGATAAAACTAGTGCAAAGTTATTATAAAAACTAAGAAGTGCCACGAGTGATAGCTCAATGAGCGGCGATTCAAAAAATGAGCGTAGAAGCTCCGTAGACCAGAGAAACAGTTATATCTCTTATTTCTCAACCCGTGATACAGAAGTAGAAAGAACTTCTTCAAAGAGCAACTCAGCCCTACTGAACATTGACAGTGCGAGAGCACGGTCTTGTTCCCCCGCCCTGCTCACACCAACTCCTACTTCATGGAGCTTGCAGTGTAGAACCACACCCCCAGCTTCGACTCACAGCTCACCAGCCACGAGCACTGCGACCTCTTTAATTTCTGCAACCGCAGCCACTGCAACAACAACATCAACGGTCGCCGTTAACAACAACGCGATTTCGAATGCGTTTGCAACTTCTGCAGCGCCGAATAAAACTACAAAGCCAATTGTAAGTACGAATGCCAATATCGGCAATATCAAACAACAACAAGTGGGTCCGGCTATACAGACTGGCATGGATCGTTACATCCAAATCAAACGGAAGCTAAGCCCGCAAAATAAAATGGTTGGAAATAAACCAAAACAAAATTGCCCAAATAAAGGCAGCGAACAACCAGGGGCATCTAGTAACAACAGATTCGCCCTATTGTCGGAAATTGATAATAATCAATCCGAATCTGGACAGGCTGTTCAAAAGAACAGAACTCAAATGCCCTAGTAAAGAAAATTGTTGTGCTGGTCGGGAATGACAACTTTTATGTTACTCCTCTTGTTAAAGGGAATATTCACGAAACAAAGCTTCAAGCTAAAACTGAAGATCAATTCAGAGCTGTAACTAATTACCTAGACGAGGCTAGGAAACCCTACTACACGTACCAGCTCAAGAGTAGCAAGGGCTTGCAAGTAGTGCTAAAGGGCATAGAGCCCGACGTATCCACCAATGAGATAAAATAGGCACTGAAAGAAAAAGGATTCTTCCCCAAAAATATTATTAATATTATCAACAAAAATAAAAAGCCGCAACCACTCTTTAAGGTCGAACTGGAGCCAGAAAGCAGAGCCTTGAAGAAAAATGAAGTGCACCCGATCTACAAACTGCAATTCCTGTTGCATAGAAGGATTACTGTTGAAGAACCGCACAAGCGGAATGGCCCGCTGCAATGCACAAACTGCCAAGAGTATGGACACACCAGAAACAACTGCGGGCTTCGTTCAGTCTGCGTAGCTTGTGGTGGCTTCCACAACTCCGAACCCTGCAAGCAAAGAAGATCCGCTAACTGTGGAGATAACCATACCGCAAACTACAGAGGCTGCCCGGTCTATAAAGAGCTGAAGAGTCAGTTTCAACAAGCAAAACAAGCACGCTCCCAGAATGCACGAAATGCGTACGTGCAATCCCAAACCACACCTAATGTTTTCTTTGCGAAAGCAGCCAGATCTTCATTTGGGCCCCTCAACACAAATGGTGGAGTTTCATACGCCAGTGCCCTAAAATCAGGACTTGCCAATCAGACGGGACTCCCACAAGCTCAATGCTCTGAGCAAAATACAATTACACCTCAGCAAGCAATAGGACAAATACCAAACAGCATGGAAACCATGATGCTGACTTTACATGATGATGGAATTAATGTCCTTCATGAAAACAACAATGACAAACCTTATGCAAAATCAAAACATTTTAATAAATTTGCTCACATCCCAACAATCTAAATAATCGATGTCTTGTCTTCGAATATCCATGTGGAATGCCAATGGCGTTTCACGGCACAAACTTGAAATAACTCAATTCCTAAATGAAAACCAAATAGATGTAATGCTGCTGGCAGAAACGCATCTCACAAGTAAATACAACTTCCAAATAAGAGGTTATACTTCATACTGCACAGATCACCCGGACGGTAAGGCTCACGGAGGAACTGGAATCCTAATCAGGGAACGCATTAAGCACCACTTTCACCAGAGGTTTGCAACAAATTATTTGCAGGCTACATCTATAAAACTACAAGCAGGCAACGGCAGTATCACTATAGCCGCTGTCTATTGCCCACCGCGTTTTACAATTACTGAAGAGCAATTCTTGGACTTTTACAATTCACTCGGAGATCGCTTTATAGCAGGAGGAGACTACAACGCCAAGCACACGCACTGGGGACCAAGACTCGTGACGCCCAAAGGAAGACAACTGTATAAAGCAATCATAAATTTGAGCAACAAACTCGACTATGTCTCCCCTGGCAGCCCCACATATTGGCCAGCTGACCACAGAAAACTCCCGGACTTAATTGACTTCGCTGTGACCAAGAACATCCCAAGAAATCTAGTAAGCGCCAAATCGCTATCGGACTTATCATCGGACCACTCGCCTGTTTTAATAACTCTCCTTCAAAGACCGAAAGTTATCGAGCACCCCTTCAGGCTGACCTCGACTAGAACTAACTGGCTAAAGTACAAAAAGTACGTAAGTTCCCACATTGAACTAACACCACAGTTAAACATAGAGAACGACATCGACTTCTGTGCTGATGCCCTGGAGTCAGTACTCGTGGCAGCAGCCAAAATCTCAACACCAGAAGAGACAATCGTGCGTAGCAACCAATACAAAACTAATCTGCAAATCGAACAACTGGTTCGGGAAAAACGACGTCTACCACGCGCTTGGCAATCCTGCAGATCGCCCCAGAAACTATATAATGATGCCACCCGCAGACTCACCAAAACACTCAAGCAAGAAGAGGAGCTTGCGCAGCGCCGGTACATCGAGAAACTGTCGCCGACCAGTACAAAGCATCCTTTGTGGAGAGCTCACCCAAATTTAAGCTCTCCGATAGAATCAGTCACTCCGATTAGAAACTCCTCGGGTACTTGGGCCCGCAGTGACGAAGACAGAGCCGAAACATTTGCTTTACACCTACGAAATGTATTTCAGCCGAACGCCGCCACAAACTCTTTTCAACTACCGGCGCTTAGCTCTGAAATTGCAATCAACCCGATTTTGTTTCAAGCACCTGAAATTGCTAACGTCATTAGGAAGCAAATAAAACCGAAAAAGGCTCCAGGGGGCGACCTAATAACCCCAAAAATGATAATTGAACTTCCAAACTGCGCAGTGGATGTTATATGCAAGCTATTTAACGGGATCACAAAACTTGGCTACTACCCCAAAAAAATGGAAAAAGTCCGTGGTTATAATGATACCGAAGCCTGGGAAAGACCACACAATTCCCTCATCGTACAGGCCAATAAGCTTACTATCGTGCCTGTCCAAATTACTGGAAAAATGCCTGCTCACGCGCATTACACCATATTTAAGAGAACAAAACTTAATCCCGGCACATCAATTCGGGTTTTGTGAAAGCCACGGAACCATCGAGCAAGTCAACCGGATAACTTCAGAAATTCGTACAGCCTTCGAACATCGGGAATATTGTAGTGCGATATTCCTAGACGTCTCTCAGGCATTCGACCGAGTGTGGCTTGAAGGCCTTATGCATAAAATCATAACATTACTGCCAGAAAACACTCATAAGTTACTTAATTCGTACCTCTACCACAGAGTCTTTGAGGTTAGATGCAATACAACGACATCCAAAGAGTATAACATTGAAGCCGGAGTCCCACAAGGTAGCGCACTGGGCCCTACCCTGTTTGTCCTATACACAGCAGACATCCCTACGAACGAGAGGCTGACTACGTCCACATTTGCTGACACACCGCAATCCTGAGCCGCTCGAGATGCCCAACTAGAGCAACAGCTCAACTGGCTGATCATTTGGTGGTAGTTGAGAAGTGGCTATCAGACTGGCGAATCAAAATTAATGAACAAAAGTGTAAACATATAACGTTTACCCTTAACAGACAATCGTGCCCCCCGCTAACTCTAAATAGTACGCAGATTCCCCAAGCCAGCGATGTAACATATCTCGGCGTCCACCTTGACAGACGCCTAACCTGGCGGAAGCACATTGAATGCAAGAAAGTACATCTCAGACTTAAAGCTAGCAGCCTACACTGGATTATAAATTCTCGATCACCCCTGTGTCTGGACTTTAAAGTTCTTCTCTACAACTCCACACTTAAGCCCATTTGGACATACGGCTCCCAGCTCTGGGGGAACGCGAGCAACAGCAACATTGACATCATACAGCGCTCACAATCAAAAATCCTGCGAACAATCACTGGGGCACCATGGTATGTTCGGAACGAAAACATCCACAGGGATCTGGGCATACCACCGGTCAAAGATGAAATAGCAAAGCAGAAAGCGGCCTACCATAACAAGCTTACACTGCACCCAAATAATCTCGCAAGGAACCTAAGACGGGTTTCGAACAGAACTCGTCTGCATCGTAACGATCTACCAGCCCAGCAATAAATATTAGGGCCCGTTAGTCTAAATTCAGTCTACATGACTGTAAGTTAAGTCATATTTTTAAGATTTGATATACTTATTGTTAGTCTCATATAGAGAAGATTCAATAAATAAAATCATATATTACATAAAAAAAAACTCTACCACCGTAGAGGTGTACGGACAAATATCTATCTATATATATCGTAAGGTATTTGCCGGAATTTGACCATTAGCAGGAACAGTATATTTCGTGGCGATAATCCGCCACAGTAGCATATGAGGTTTTCAAACCATTTGAAGGTAGTTCGAAACACTACCAGGGCGAAGATATTATAAGACACAAAATTACATGATCGGCAGACGTTGTTTTGGACTCCTTTACTACTGTTTTGAATTTTTAGGCTATCAGAGCTAGCTTTGACTTCACCTACGCGTATAAGACCCCCATACAGGTATTTCATCAAAAACTGAATCTTATGCGGCAATGCGACTTGGCCTTGACAAAATATTATGATGAAGTCCAAAAATATTTACGTTTTCAACAAACAAAACGCCCATGCCACATGATTCCTCACGTACAACAGTCCTGAATGAAAATGGGAGTTTTTCAAGCAAAAGCGAAAGATCTACCACTGCCTCGCATTGCGCAATAGGTACAATCTAGCCATGAACGGTGTGTATATACAGCAACCTTTGCGAGGCACGTCAACGATAAACCGGAAAACTTCCAAATAAGAACACTAATTGGCGGCATAGCCAACATTTTTTTTGTTTTTTTTTTTTATTATAAACTTTGCTTTTATTCATTGAATCTTCTCTTAATTTTGAGACTAACAATAAGTTTGCGAATCCTAACATTAAAATTTAACTAAAAGTATAATAAGACTGCATTCTGGTTGCGCGTCTCTCAAGTCGGTCGCTGGGTGGGTAAGTCATGCATCGATAGCTTGGTAAAGTAATTTTCCTGCTGTTCTGCGATCACTTATTTGATTGGTAGAATTGTTGAAGTTTACAAGTTATATCGTTCTACTTGCACATCTCTAAGCGATAGTATTTTCCTATTCCTATTATTTTTTCTTGTTCCTCTTGCTTTATGATGCTTTGTATGTCTCACTCAATAAAATACGTTTGTCGTGTACGCACGTAAATTTCGCGTTGTTACTTATATATGGTATCGGCTCGATTTCAGCATTAACATTGGTTATGGGCCCAGTCTCGCGAAACTAAGATGAGTGCGTATTAAATAGAAAAGTTAAGTGATCAGAATTACGATGTGTGGAGTGTTCAGATGCGAAGTGTTCTGGTACACCAAGAACTTTGGAGCATCGTTAGTCGCAAGATAAATTTGACTAACGAGTCAACATCCGAGGAAGCTGCCAAATGGAACTGAATAGAGCGACCCGAAATAAGGACGTCTTCATCTGTTATTGCTTATGTGCCTAGGATATTCGACCCTTCTCTGGGCATCCCATATTCGGGTTACAATTTATGACCTCATTGTAAGATACGGTCTACACAAATACATCTGTAAAAACGTGTTCATGTTTGAACATTCTGCCAAGGGCCAGCAAGATTAGGTGTGTCGTTTTAAACTTTGACTTATAACCTATACAATTTGATAATATGCTAACATTTTTTAATTAAACATTAATATTTTAAACATCTTGCAAGCGGCCTCCGAACGTTATGGCTTGCAGTTTCCTGCTTAAGTTACATTTTTGTATGGCATATATTATTAGAATTACAATAATTACGATACTTAAAATCAAAGAGGTATGACCAGATGTGTGATGTACATTTAACCCCTTTAATTCTATATGAATTCCTTTCAAATGTGCTAATTCCTTTGTAAGTCTATCAATTAGTGCCGACACTATGGTTTTTTGTGTGATTTTCAAATGGACTCCAAACGATTTTCGGAACATCCGTGATATCACCTACATACGCTGATGATAATGTGTCTTGCCTCTCTGAGTTTATATTATATTGCGCTACTAATATCTTATCGTCAGTGCGAGCTGTGCAATCCGACCTTAGTGTTAAAATTCCTTCTTCTGGCAAATTAACTATATCCATCTTGGTGTTTTGACATTGAATTCTTACTTTGGCGTTAAAACGCACTTTAAATAGCCAAGTGCTTTTTGCCTCTAATTCAACCCAGTATGAACTTGAATCTAAAATGCGCTTGTATACGCAATTAGCTGGTCTACCTGGTTTTAGCGGTCTCAATTCACATGCCAAATCGTTGGCATTACTCCATGGCCAATTTCCTTCACAAACTCTTCTTTGGGCCTGCCACTTTTGACATTTGTTCAAAGTGGTCTCCGTCATTAAATGATATGAATCAACCTCAAAATTGTACACTAAGTACTCTGAATTTAAGCTGGCTATCAGCAAACTCTCTTCTGACCAAACTGGCACTGGTATTACTTTATATAATTTCGATAGGTGTCTGCTAAACAATGGTATCTTAGCATTGATTATCAATTTTTTGTCTACAAACAGTCCCCTAGCTGTTAAAAGCGTATATACCTCTTTTAACTCTGTTCCAGTTCTTTTTCCTGGTAATACTAGTGTCTCAGATAGACTTTCCTTGATTTTCGATATCTCGCCTTTCAGTTGGCTTGGCTTGAGAATATTAGTGTTCAGCCGTCCATGATTTATATCAATTAACAAACTAATTATACCTGCTTGCGTCCTTTCACAATCTTCAATTAGACTAGTCAACTGCTTTGTGACCATAAAGAAATTTATAGACTCCTTATAAACGTAATAACTTTCTTGTAGTACCGCCGTCATATTCTCTATACGTTCATTCATGTAATTGAAATTATTATTAACTTCCTCATTTGTCTTTTTAAGGATATTAGCCGTCGAATCCACGATAGACAGTTGCTTTTTTCCTAGATCGTTTAGGCTGTGTTGGTTATCTAACAAGTTTTTCATATTTTGCTCCATTTGTACCCTATCATCCTCATCCATAATCCCAAACAATATGTGATACAAGGACCCCATGAACTCAAATGGAGCACGTTTCGTTCTTTGCTTACTATGCGCCATGAATAATTTATTATTATCTTCTAACTCAGTTAGTTGTTTAAAAGTATTGTCTAGAACAAGGTTACATTGAGCCTCGAAACTATGAAGTTTCTCACATACCCGTCTCATCTTGTTCACTAGAGCGCTTCCTTTGCTTATCATTTCAAAATAAGCATCCATATTATAGAAAACAACCAAATTCCAAGAGGATGAGACAATTTCTACTTCGCCCATTGGATCCAAATATATGGCTGCCGTTTTATTTATTTTTTCAATTTGATACTTAGGCGTATTTTCGACGGTGAGTGATGTATTTGATAGTTGACAAAAAACATCAACATTAGCATACTCATTATTAACCCAAGCTTGGATATCCTAGATCCACCCCTAGTTATCCTTTTGGGTTGAGATTCTTCTTCATTAACTTCGACAGCCTTGATTCCTAGAAGAGGGCAAACTTTGGTAATCGGTCGGGAAATGCATGCGTCCTGCATCTTGACTTTTACTACCCGAACTTTCTCATCTTTACCCTTATGCACTTCTTAGACTTTTCCTAACGGCCATCTTGACGGGTGACAATTTTCATCCTTTATTAGAACTACCTGTCCCTTTTCTATATTGGGGCTGTTCCTTTTCCATTTATACCTCTGTTGTAGGGTATGCAAGTAGTCATTTTTCCATTTTATCCAAAAATCTCTTTTAATTTTTTGAATTAATTTCCACCTATCCAAATTCCCTATTTTTTCATCTTCATTTATAGGCTCAATCACATCCAACGGTGGCCGTCCTATCAGAAAGTGTCCAGGTGTAAGTACTTCATTTTCCTCTATATCATTATCGGATAAATATAGGGGTCGTGAATTCAACACTCCTTCTATTTGGCATAATAGTGTTGACATCTCTTCGTATGTCAAGTTTCCGTCACCAATAACTCGTTTTAGATGGTATTTCATGGATTTTACGCCGGCCTCCCAGATACCTCCAAAGTGAGGTCCTGCCGGGGGATAAAATGCCACTCAATCCCTTCTTTTCCGAGTTGTTTTGCCACCGCAGAATTTTCTTCAATTGCTTTCACCAACTCTGCGTCTAATTTTCTTGCTGCGCCTACAAAATTTGTTCCATTATCGGAATAAATAGCCTCACACTTCCCTCTTCTTGCGATAAACCTTCTAAGCGCAGCTAGAAACGCGTCAGAAGTTAAATCGCTTACTACTTCTAAGTGTATTGCCTTTGTTACCATACACACAAAGACAGCGATATACCCTTTGTATGTTTTTTGACCTCTATTCTTAGAACATCTTATATAATAGGGTCCTGCGTAATCAATACCTGTATTTAGAAATGGGTAAGACATTGTTACCCTATATTTGGGTAGATTTCCCATTACCTGTTGTGCCGTGACCTGTCGATATCTTGCACATTTCGTATACTCATTTAATTTCTTCTTTAATGAATTTCTCAATCCAAATGTCCAATATTTTCTTTGAATGTATGTTCTCATCAAATTTATTCCACCATGTAAGGTTTGGTTATGAGCATCCTCTATAATTAATGAAGAAATATGCCCTTTGTCGAGAATAATTGGATGTTTTATCTCGAATCTAGCATTGTAGTTTTGTAATCTACCGCCTACTCTGATAATTTTATCCTGATCAATAAATGGATGTAAACTTAGAATTGTTGAAGAAATTTTAACTTCTTTATTATTATTTAAACTGTTTAGCTCTGGACCAAATTGATATGATTGCTCCTTTTTTATTATTATTTGTTCTGCATATCTCATTTCCTTAACCGATAAATAACACGGATAAGATATTTTCTTTGTTTTCATATTAATAAATCGAACTATGTAGCATATCACTCTTTTTAATTTTTGTATGCTTGAATATTTTTCTAAGAAATCATGAATAATATCCCTATCAGCAGTCAGCACGGTATGGACACCTGTTTCTTCCTCAGCTTTTAACTGAGACGGCCAATTCTCTTTTGATTCTTTTAACCAATTTGGTCCATTCCACCAAAGATCAACATTTATCAGTTCACTCGAAGAAATTCCCCTTGACGCCGCGTCCGCTGGATTATCTTCTGATTTGACGTGATTCCATTCTACTTCTGTATATCTACGAATATAATCTGTCCTATGTTTAATAAATTAGACTTTGCTTTGACCACTTTTAATCCAAGCCAACGTTATAGTCGAATCACTCCATGCTTATATTTTAGATGCGTTATTAATAGATTCTTTGACCATTTGTATTAATTTACTCAACAGATGAGCTGCGCACAGTTCTAATTTTGGAATTGTTTTCCTATTTTTGATTGGATTTACCCTGCTTTTGCTAGCTATTATTGTAATCAATCTTCCTACTTTAGCATATACTACTGCCGCGTATGCTTTTTCAGACGCGTCTGCAAACCCATGCAGTTCAACAATCGAATTTAAATTACTTTGGATCCATCTAGGTTTTCTGATTTTTTCCAATAGTAAAAGTTTTTCTTTATAGGCCGTCCATTCTTGGGCATTATCTTTTGATAACTCTTGATCCCAGCTATTTTCAGACAGCCAAAGTTTCTGCACAAACAGCTTTCCAGTGATAGTTACTGGAGCTAACCATCCTAACGGATCATAAATTTTAGATAAAGTGGAAAGTACTGTTCGTTTATTTTCTTTTTTTGCATTCCCTAAATTAACATTGAATTTAAACTCATCCTTTTGGGGTTCCCATTGAAGTCCCAATGTTTTCAGGAACCCATTTTCTTTGATACTTATTATCTTGTTGTCGCCAGTATCTTCTACTACCTTTAATATTTCTTTCTTATTCGAAATCCATTTCCGTAAATTCAGATTAACTTTCATAAATTCGCTAGAAATCTGCTCTATAATGTTTATGGCACTTTCCACTGAATTGGATCCTGTCATGAGATCATCCATGTAGAAATCATTTCTAATTATTCTTCCAATTTCATCATGCTTACAATTATCTGCTATATCTACTAGAACTCTAGTAGCTAAATATGGAGCTGAGGCGGTCCCATAAGTTATTGTTTTTAATTTGTAAGATTTTATTTTGTCTTCAGGAGAGTCTCTCCATAATATATATTGGTATTCTTGATCTTTTTCATCAATGAATATTTGTCGGTACATTTTTTCTATGTCCGCTGATATGACGTATTCCCATTTACGCCAACTCAAAATTATATCAAAAATTTCTTTCTGAACTCTAGTTTCGAATAAGAAAGAACCCACATGATATCATTTACGCTTTTGTTGTTAGTCGTTTTTGCCGAGGCATCAAACACTACTCTTAGCTTTGTAGTTAGACTGGAATCTCTAAGTACGGCTTGATGGGGTAGGTAGTATTTTCCTTCCCTTTTTGACTCAACCATATGTCCAAGATCAATATATTCTTTCATAAACGTTTTATAGGCATTTCTAAGTTTTTCATTTCGCTGAAACTTCTTCTCCATGTTTATCAATCGAGCCATTGCTTGTGGCTTTGATTCCCCTAAGGATGTATCGTCCTTAAATGGAATTCGAACAATATACCTACCATTTGAAATAGAGGTGGTTTTCATAAAATTGTCTTCACAAACTTCGGTTTCTACATCATTTTTATCTTCATTTTCTAACTCCCAAAAACGTTCTAAATCTTGCACTTCGATAGTAGTTGCCACTATCGAATGAGTACCCTTTGATTTAGTGCACCCAGAAATGATCCAACCGAAATTTGTATTCTGGCCTAATAGACCATTAATTTTTGCTATACCCTTTTTTAAAATTTGTGTATATAGATCGGCTCCAATAATTACATCAACTCGGCCTGGCTTATTAAAGTCCGGGTCAGCTAATGAATAATTTTGCCATTTTGTCTTATCTACATTTACTTCTTTAATCGGTAAAGCTTTCATTAATTTTGGCAATATTATTGCCTCAGTAACTAACGCTTTCTTCGAGTTAGGGGGTTTAATTGTCATTTTAATTTTATATTTGGATACACAAGTATCTGTAGAAGATATCCCACTAATTTCCGTCTTAGTTTTAATTTTTGGCAGTTTTAGTATTTGTGCTGCCTCCTCTGATATGATAGTGCTTTTCGATCCACTATCAATGAGAGCTCTTAAACTTTCGAAATCGCCGTTGGCAGATTTCACTTGAATTCTTGCTGTTGCAAGTAATGCCTGAGTGGCAGTCACACAAGTTTTGACTTTTTCCCGTTTTTGAATGTTTATATGAAGCATCGTATGATGCGATTTATTGCACAAGGAACATAAATATTCGCTTAAGCATTTTTGATTAGAAGAATGTTTTAGGCATCTTGTACATAGTTGCACTTTTTAGCGATTTCCATTCGCTCTGCGGGATTCATTCCTCTAAATCTGTGGCATTGAGTTGTGAAATGCCCCATCATTTTGCAGATCGGACATTTTTCTCCCCAATTTGAATAACTAACTTGTTTAAAGTTGAAACTATTTGCCACATTTGAAATTTTTTTAACATTTTTTTCTTCCTGAAAAGAGCAAGTCGCACATAATCTCTGCTCCAAAAAATCCATAACATCAGATAGTTTCTGTATGTCTTTGGTTTTTTTAATATGACTTTCATATAATTGAAGAGTCTGCGTATTGAATTTTCTGAGCACCATATGAGCAAATAACACATCAACTGCGTTGGTCAGATTGCTGTATCAATAAAATGCTTTATTTGCTTGACAGAATAAATATTTAAGCCCGTCAAGTCCATCAAGCAATTCAATTGCTCCGAGAACATTGTCAGAAGCTCCCAAGCGGCATCATAATTTTCCGCGGAACCTAATAATAGGTGAGCGACCTTTTAGGGCGGACTTTAAATAATTAAATCTCAGGGAGGTAGTCAGACCTTCCCTTGTATGTATCAATTCCACATACAATTCCTGAAAAAGGTCCCAGTCTTTAGCATCTCCGCTAAATGTGGGTACCTCAATTTTAGGTAGACTTGGAAAGTATTCAATTTTACCCTTAGCCTCCATTTTAATCGAATCTCGTTCTATTATCTTCTCATTTATTTGAACAGAAATATTTTGAACGTCAAATTCTAATTCGCTAAGAGTTAATTCTTGGTCGAAACTACAACTACCAATATCTAGTTTTATGTTCGAGATAGTTTGCCACTGAAAATGTATCCTGTTCTTTCTAACATGTACCATATTCAGCTTACCGTCCCGCATTTCTATATAAGGCTCATTCAAATATTCTCTAAGTTCAATAATTTTTTTATTTAATGAAGCCCCTTTATCTTCTTTTTTCTCACTAGGTTGTTTTTTTAACTCTTCATATTCAAATTTTAGTTGACTTATTGTACTTAAAACCTGATCATACCTCTTTCTTGTAAAGTATTCATGATCTATAACACCTGCCTTAATTAAACTTGCATGGTTGGACCTAAATTCACTTTCCAATTCGTTTATACAACGTAATTCTTCGGTAGTGAAATTTCGTCCACCTTTCTCGCTAATTTCCCTGCAGTTCCTATTTATCTCGGCCTGCCTTTTAAGCACGCTTAAATATTGCTCGGACACCATTTTTTTTTTATATATATATTAAATATAGAAAAACAAATTATCTTAAATATCTTATCTGTTGTCCGTAGCTGCTGCTGTTTTTAGGCGATGCTGTAGTTGTAGTTGCCGACGCTGTAGTTGTAGTTGCCGATGTTGTAGTTGCAGTTGCCGAAGCTGTAGTTGTAGTTGCTGATGTTGTAGTTGCAGTTGCCGAAGCTGTAGTCGCCGTTGCTGATATACTCTCTGCTACCGTAGTTGTTGCTCCAGTATTTGCTGCTGCTGTAGATGCTGCTGCCACTGTAGACGTATACTTCAAAATATATATCTATATATATTTTTTTTTTTTTACCGCACCAAAATGTTATAATTTTGCTTCGAAAATACCGGATTTTGTCGATTTAGCACTTTTTTTTAACGCACATATACCGATAACCGTATCGCTGATGTTTAGGCCTCAAGCACGCCTTACCGCACTTTTTTTTTTTTAAATGGGTATACATATTTTTTGAAACAACCTTTGGCTATATTTTAAGCCTAACAAAGGTGTTTTTAAATTAAAACAATAAAAATTCTTTTGAATATTTATGTTTATTTGTATTATTTATTTTTCTCTGTTCCTTACCACGAGTGGGGGGTAACAAGAGATTTTATTTCGCAACCTTAGATTTTTAAGGTGCTGGCTTATAACTCTAAGTCTCTTACCACTGGTGGGGGATGACTTTTAGAGCTCCTCGAAGGACCAAAATGAATAGAGCGACCCGAAATAAGGACGTCTTCATTTGTTGAGTTACTATTTCAAACTGATTTCTTTATTAATATTTAACTCTTACGTAGCTAACATGAGAATCTTATTTTACTCTTATCTTATGACCCACGCAGACATACCTGCTTATCGTTGGGTTTTTATAGTGCACATCTGTTATCGCTTATGTGCCTAGGATATTCGACCCTTCTCTGGGCATCCCATATTCGGGTTACAATTTATGACCTCATTGTAAGATACGGTCTACACAAATACATCTGTAAAAACGTGTTCATGTTTGAACAGGAACTTAATGGACGAAAAGGGATTTGCATGCATTCTTAATGTGAATGTTTCGCAGTTAAGTTATGTGAAAAATGCAACCTTAGCGCTAGCAGCATGGGCCAAGTTGCGCGAGGTGTATGTGTCAAGAGGACCACTTCGAGAAGTGCTGTTGTTTAAAAAACTGTTAAATTCGAAATACTCGGCAGATCAAAGCATGGTCCAATACTTGAACAATTTCGTGGAAATAATTGACAAATTGGACCGAAGTGAACGTCGAAATACCCGAGGAGTTAGAAGTGATAATTCTAATGTCAAGTTTAAGTGCAGAGTATGAACATTTTGTTGTTGCTACGGAAAACAAAAAATTCGCTTCCCCTTTTTTAATTCCTAAAAGATAAACTTTTGGCAGAGGCCGAAAGAATGAACGCACATTATGCTGGATCAGGGGGGGGGGAAAAAAAAAAACCAATTAAGAAAGGGATTTTTTTTTTTGGCAAACGTGGTCACAAAGCGACGCAGTGTAAAAAAAGAGGAAACGGTAAAGCCAAATTTCAAAGCGAAGAGAGAAACAATGAGAGATTATCGTTTTCGGTTTTTGCTGCTGTGAACCAGGAGAACATAACAAAACAGACTTGGTGCCTGGAAAGTGGAGCAACTTCTTATATGTGCTGTGTGAAAAGTGCGTTTGTTTCGTTTGTCGAAGAAAAAGACAAAGTTATGTTAGCAGCAGACAAAATAATTGAATCGCCTGGCAAAGGAAACATCAAAACAAAAACCAGAGATTGTGAAATAACATTGCAAGACGTGTTGTATGTGCCAGATTTACAAATGAATTTCTTTTCCGTGAGCAAAGCAATGCAATATGGGCATTCCGCGTATTTTAAAGAAAATCGCGCGACAGTAACGGCAAAAGATGGATTATTCTCAATGCAACAAAAGGCAGTCGTGTGGCATAATCGATATGGTCACCTAAATTTTCGAAGCCTTAAGCAACTGATAGTCAATCAACGTGTAAAAGGCATTGACGTAAATAACATTCCGGTTGAAATAAATTGCAAATCCTGCAACAAATCCAAGATTTGTGTTTTGCCATTTCCTAAAGAGTGATGCGCGAGCAAATAACATTTTGGAACTAGTTCATACGGACGTGTGCGGACCGATAAATGTGAAGTCGATAGGTGGCGCAAAGTACTTTATAACATTTATAGATGATTTTTCAAAGCGAGTGTTTGTTTACTTTATGCAAACCAAGGATCAGGCATTTGAAAAGTTCCAAATGTTCAATCAGCTAGTGGAAAATCAAACGCAAAAGCGAATTAAAGCGATTCGCAGTGACAATGACAGGGAGTATATAAATCACAAGTTCGACGAATATCTGCGTTAGTGTGGAATTAAAAGACAATTAACCGTGCCATACACCCCGCAACAAAACGGTGTGGCCGAAAGAGCGAATAGAACGCTTGTTGAAATGGCGCGCAGTATGACGCTGCACAAAAACATTGAGGAGCCATTGTGGGCAGAAGCTGTTGCAACTGCAAGCTACTTACGAAATAGATCTCCATCGCAGGCGCTCGACGGGATCACCCCTATGGAAAAGTGGAGCGGCAAAAAGCCTTCGGTCGAGCATCTACGGATTTTTGGTTCACCCGTATATGTTCTGGATAAGATGCATCACCACAAGTTTCGTGCTAAGGGCAAGGAGTACACGTTCGTCGGCTACTCGCTCACCGCCAAGGCATATCGACTATTCGACAAAGAGGCTAGACAAATCGTGGAAAAGCGAGACGTCAAATTTGTTGAAGGCGAAGTAGTATCGGTTAATCATCAGGCAAGCACTAACGATTTTACTTAATTTATCTTAGAGCTTCCACAAAAAGCTGATTGGGTTAGCGCAGAAAGCTATCAAGCCGCAACCGATTCAGAAGAAGTCGGTGCAGCAGAGGGCGAAGTTGGAGAAGAAGCAGCTTCAGAAGAATTCGGTGCAGCAGAGGGCGAAATAGCACAAGCAGCTCCAGAAGAAGTCAACGCGGAGAAAACAGTTCCAGAGGGCGTGTATTCAGACTCTGATAACGACGAGTTCGAGAGTTTTGAAGAAGATAATGCCAGTCCGCCGAGCAGCCCCGTTGATGGTGTACATGCTCACCGTGGCCCAGGTAGGCCCAAGATTGTACGCACTGGCCAGCGAGGTAGGCCAAGAAAAGAGTACAATATGGTCAACAATATTGTAAGCTATCAGGACATCGAGACGCCCGAGACAGTAAAACAGGCACTGACGGGCAAGCATTCGTCTAAGTGGCAAAATTCTATGAAACGTGAATATGAGGCCCTTATCGAAAACAAGACTTGGTCTTTGGTAGACCTTCCTTCAGGGGCAAAAGCTATAGCATCCATGTGGGTGTTCCGAGTTAAGCGAGATGTTGAAGGAAATATCATAAGGTTTAAGAGCAGACTTGTAGCCAAGGGGTGCAGCCAGCAATACGGAATAAATTACCACGAAACCTTTTCACCCGTCATTCGATATGAGAATATAAGGCTTTTGTTGGCAGTAGCAGCAGAAAAGGAGCTGTACCTTCATCAAATGGATGTTTCAAATGCATATTTGAACAGTAAATTGAACGAAATAGTATATATGAAGCAGCCAGAGAATTTCGTCAGCGATCAACATCCAAACCGCGTGTTAAAGCTTAACAAAGCTATATATGGCCTCAAACAGTCTGGAAGGGCCTGGAATAGCACACTGGATGACACATTAAAAGGATTGGGTTTTGAGGCTACTAAAAGCGAGCCGTGTCTGTATAAGAAAATAAGTCAGAATTCGTACAATTTGATAGCCATATACGTCGATGACATTATAATAGCTTGTTCGAAAAAGAGTGGTCTGGATAATATCAAAAAGAAGTTGCACGAAAGTTTTGATATTCATGACAATGGTCCATTGCATCACTTTATTGGAATGGAAATACAGCGACAGGGTGAGCGTGGTACAATTTCTGTGTGTCAGAAGCAGTACATTAAATGTCTACTTGAGAAGTTCAACATGAATCAGTGCCGATCTGTTTCAACGCCGTTAAACCCTAGATTTCAAATTCGCTGCGATAGTGACAACTGTGCCGAAGTAGACACAACTGACTATCAGTCACTGATCGGATCTTTAATGTACTTGGCTATTTCAACGCGTCCTGACATCATGCACTCTATAAGCAAGTTTGCACAGCGAAACTCCAACCCACATGTCGAGTATGAGTCTGGCGCAAAACACATTTTGCGATATCTGTTGAAGACGATCGACTTAAAGCTACACTATCGCAAGACTGGTCAACGATTGCATGCGTTTGTCGATGCAGACTGGGCAAACGATGGTCTGGATAGAAAATCATACTCTGGGTACTGTTTTTACCTGGGTGGATCAGCTTTCTCCTGGGAATCCAGAAAGTAAGGATTAGTCGCGCTCAGCAGCACTGAGGCTGAATACATTGCTTTCTCCATTGCATCCAGAGAAGCAATCTACCTGCGTCGTCTACTAGAAGAAATAGAATTTCATCCGAACGCAGAGCCCATCGAGATAAACGGCGACTACTTAAGCGCACAGCAGATTGCATCGAATCCTGTGCATCAAAAAAGGACCAAGCATGTTGACATCAAGTATCATCATGTTCGCGAGGTTATTGCTAGAGGAGAAGTTTTTATAAAATATGTTCCCACCAACGAAAATGTAGCAGACATCTTTACTAAAAACTTACAGAAAAAAAAGCATAATAATTTTGTAAAGTCGCTTGGTTTAAATGAAAAATTGTAAGGAACAATCTAACTTGAGAAGAAGTGTTGAAGTTTACATGTTATGTTGTTCTACTTGCACATCTCTAAGCGATAGTATTTTCCTATTCCTATTCCTTCTTCTTGTTCCTCTTGCTTTATAATGCTTTGTATGTCTCACTGAATAAAATACGTTTGTCGTGTGCGCACGTAAATTTGGCGTTCTTACTTATATTTGGTATCGGCTCGATTTCAGCATTAACAAGAATGTTTAAGTCGCGATGTATGTTTTCGTTGCGAACGTACCACGGTGCCCCGGTGATTGTTCTCAAGATCTTCGACTGAGCCCGCTGGACTATATCAATATTTCTATTGCTGGCATTCCCCCATAACTGAGAGCCGTACATCCATATAGGTTTTAGTACCGAGTTATACAGCAGGACTTTATATTCAAGGCTAAGGGGAGACCGAACGTTGATAAGCAATGAAGGCTACTGGCTTTTAGCTTTAGGTGTGTTCTTTTGGCTTCAATGTGCCGGCGCCATGTGAGCCTTCTGTCGAGGTGTACTTTTAGAAATGTCACTTCGTTTGCTTGCAGGAGTAGAGTATGGGTTAACATGAGCGGCGGGCTGTTTTGACTGTTCAGAGTGAACTTAACGTGCTTTCCTTTTTTGTTCGTTCACTTTAATTCGCCAATTAACAACGACCAGATGAAGAGCTAGCTGCGCAGTTGCTTGCTTCGGGCATTTTGAGCGGCTGAGAATAGCTGTATCATCAGCAAACGTAGATGTTGTTAATCGTGTGCTGGTTGGGATGTCTGCTGTGTAGAGGACATATACATATACATAATGTTGGCCCAAGCCACTACCTTGTGGAACTCAAGCTCCAATAGTGAAATCGTCAACTATAGACTTTCCCTGTCGCTCTTCACAGTGAACGGTCGTGTTTTTGTTTTGCGCTCCGAATTTTCATTTTTCTGGTCGAAACCACCGGGGTTTACTTAAATCTTTTTTAACGTTTCTACACCTTTAAGTAACTTTTAACAACTTTCCGTTCGCTTCGCGAGTGCATCGTGATTAACTTGTGTTTAGAAAATAAATAGTTTTTACACTAATTCGGTGCTGGTTTGTTGTTATTGTTTTCTATTGCCTCCCTTTTGAGTCTTTCTCTTCGTCGTTAGGCGCTATTGGAACGGCACGCGCTCTAACGGTTATATCTCTCTGAGGTTCTTATACCGGAGTTAATCGGTTAATAATCACGCGCTCTTTCTCTTTTCGTTTCTATCTCATTTCGTGATGCCTAACATCAAAGTTAATCGGTGTTTCGCTCCCGCTTTGTCGCTCTCCTTGCTCTGTGAGGGTACGCATATGATACGATTTAAATAACAAAATAAATTTCAGTGTCTTTAAATAAAATTAAATTGATAAGATAAATCGATTAAATAAGTCAATAAGTCAATTCGCGCTCAACAGCCCTTTTAGTGCTGTTAAGGCGCAAACGATCTGGCACCTCGATCGCCTGTCATATAAAGTACGGCAACCCTGTACTCTGACAACCGCGTTTCCGCTCATTCCAATTGATCTATTTTCTCACGAAATCAACAAAGGCCCACCACGTGGAAAATACTCAAAAGTACAAAAGGGTATTAAGGTGAAGGCAGTGATGTAGCAGCTCGGGTATAGCAGCAGTGCTTGCGCACCAAATTTTGAAGCTGGGTGTCCGAGTAAAAACTCCAGGTGAGCCGGCCGAAATATCACCGCGGAGGCAGCGCATAGCAGTTTCTTATTGGTCGGGCGTATAGGAAATACCCACCGAGATCAATCCCTAAACGTGCGTGGAACCGGACCAGGCTCGGACCAACGGTCGGCGAGGAGTCTTGGTGACAACCGGCAACGTGTGCGTTGGCCGCAGAAGAGGAGCCAAAGAGGAGCCTAAATGAGAACATAGCCTCATTTTCCTGCGGCGAACCAAAACGCGCCTAATCTCATGGCGACTAACCTCGTGACAAAATAACCTCAACTCGGCCGTGAAAAAACAAGCACCCTCGACTCTCTCGGCAGCAGTCATCTCGTTTTGTGAGGTCAGTCGAAATCAACTACAACAACAATGGAAAACGCGAATCGGAGCAGTGCCCGTATCAGCACATTTAATTAAGTAAAATTCAATTCATAAATTTAGTTTTAATATTTCTTTGAATCGAAGCAATACTCATACTCCTTTTATTATAGAGCATTAATCATTTATTGGCCTCATGTACATCGAGATCACCTAATATAATTTGAATTTATCCACGCTCATCAAATCATACAGCACTTCACTTATATTATTATTATTAATATTATTATTAGTATCAATTTACTATTAGAATATAATATTGATAATTACCTTCATATGTCCATTGTTCATTTAAAGATGAATTGTATTTGTGAACCACACAACGATGTCTGCATATATAACTATTGGCGGAGATAGTTTTTTATAAAAGTTTTTAAGCTTCGTAACAGAATTCGGAGTTGGATATGTTGCGGCAACTTTACCACACTCCTTTGTATCGTGTGTCGAATTTGTTGTTGTTATGAACTGCAAGCAATTTTCACAAAAATTTGCAGGAGTTCTAGATTTGGAACATTGCGAATAGCAAAGTGTTCTCATACAGGTAATGTATGCGTAATGTAAAGAATTTTCATTTTCAATTAACAACAAATTTATATGTGAGGGCCTAGACTTAAAATCAGTCCTTACTACATGGCTTTTAAAAGCAATAGAGGCCAGTAAACTCCACTTAAAACAATATTCATCATTGTTTTTCACATTAATTAAAGTATTTTTAGCTTTAATGGTTGAAGGAGCAGGAATAGAAACTCCAACGGGAATGTGTTCCAGTTTAATTACTGTAATATCGAAATATTTAAATGCTTTTATAGCCCATCCTGAGTCTCTCTCCTGAAACTCGCTACTAGCATTAGCCAAATAATCGATACCTTCCTCAATTCGAGGAAGTAAGTAATCAACATAATAAACCGAAAGATAAGCAGTACCAAAATGTTTGAATGTTTCAACACAATCTCCATCATCGGTGTATTTTGCATATAATCCATAAATTTACATACTGAATTTTATAGATTTAAATTCATCTATTCCATGAGTAAGAATTTGTACCATGTTGGCTTGACATTGTTTATAAAATTCTTTAAGGTCAATAAAATCTTTTGTATCGGAGGATTGAATCGATATGACCTAATTGGGAATTCTGTTTCCGACGACAGGTGAATAACGTCAACATTTTTGTTCGTTCCCGCAATTGCATTCTTGTGCTTTTCTGACCTAATATGCTGATATTTGCATTCTTGTGCTTTCTTGTGCTTTTATGACCTAATATGCTGATATTTTTCCTGATTGTGGGTAAGTTTCTCCACACAATTCACAATTAGTATCAACCGAAGTCCTTATCTTTTTTGCATTGGTATTTTGGGTGGAATTACCTTCGGTTCTAGTCCGTTTAATTGCAGCTCCTGAAGTGGAGGGTTTGTTCATCATAATTTTGGCGCTCAGAAATAGGCTTATTTTTAATCTGAGCGCCCATCAACACTTTAAAAGCATTTTTAGGTCCGAGACACCTATTGTAATGCTCACTAAATTTTCCGCTATCTACGGACATATAACACAAATCACAAATAATTTTGTTGTTAGATGCACTTGTGTTACGAGGAAGATTAATATCTTTGTTGCACACATCGCACTGAATTAAAGCCATATTTAATTTTTTTTTTTTATTTTGTTAGTAACAAATATAAACAAAAATAAAGTTCTCAAAACTGAGCGTAGAAAACCGACGATGTCTATTCCTTCCTTAGGACAGAATAACTAACTTTACACCTTATTCATACATTCGAATGAAACCTTTTTAACCTGAGTGTAGTAAGGGGATGGGAGGAGGGACATTGCATGCATACAATATACATCGAATATTGTGTTTGAGGGAGGAAAATATCTAGAAAGGCAAGGTCGTCAAACAATTGTGATGGCGACTGAACAGTTGTGCGTATGTATATGTTTACTTGGGTGGGATCAAACCCAATTTCCTAGAGATCAGATGGATGGGGGGGGGGTATATTGTAGAGATTTCATACCATTAATTAAATTACTTTATAACCTGAAGTCTAGGGTATGAATACAACTGCAGCTTAAAGTAGCTACAACTAATGCATTCGACCCATCAAGACAGTTTCTATTTTTAAATCACAGAGGTTAACGAAATTCCGTTACCCTATCTGTGCGTATACAGGTCCGGTTTTTTAGGTATAGAAAAAGGACAGGTCTTTTTGTTGGCCGAAATTTGGGATACAGAACAAATAAACTGTACACCTTGGCGAAACCCATTGCTTGCGCAAATCCCTTTTTAAAAACCATAAAATTGGTCGAATGCATTAGTTGTAGCTACTTGCGATAAAAGATAATTCTTCCGGCATGTACTGCAAAATTGATATACACCGGACGGACTCGGAAATTTCCTACTTAAATAAAATGCGTTGCCTACGATCATGTTGGGGAACTAAGAAAATATACGAAATCGGTTCAAACCACTTACCTGGGATGAAAACCATGTTCCTCCACAACATGTACATATTTTTGTTGGTCCGTCCTTAATGTTTCGTAGTTATTGTTCCCGCGCAATGTTTCGGCTCTCCCGGCGCTGTAGTTTCCGTTGATCCTGCCTTTTATCTGCGGAAAGTTCAGCTCTAGCAGCAATATTGAGCTGCGACTGCCTTAAAGATTCCGCCTGACGATTTTCGGTACTGCTCATATATGTCAATAGTCTTTCCTCAGCTTGAATTTCCTGAATTTGTTGCTCTCAAAGTCTCCGCTGTAGTCGTGTCTCCCGACTACGCAACGTGTTATAATGCTGCTGATGCGCACGAGTTATGGGGTTATTCCTAACGATCCTATGAGCACCAGCGTCCCTTACGTGCTCTGGTCTGCGATTTTATTCATCCGCCGCGACTGCTGTCGTAGGCGTTCCTCGGAATTTGCCCTGGCAAGAGCGGGTCTCGGCAATATGCAGGGCACTCCGGGTCCTTATCTGCGGTGCATTTTGACGATGTTGGGCTCGACTGCGCCTTAGTGCGGCTTGGCGGCGTTGTTCCTGAGATAAAGAAAATCGTTTAAATAAAAATATAAAGGGAAAAAAACTATCGGGGAATTTTGAAATTGTGATAAATGTATGTACGATTTAATCTTAAGCCCTGTATTTGGTTGATCCATCATTTAAGATAAATCATTAATTCCAGAATAAATTGTGGAAAAATATGTGTATTTAAACAGCAAACTGAGACAGAAAATTCAGACAACTTTGACAAATTAACGGAAACTTGCCAAATCAATTGTAGAAGACATCACTTTTAATCACTTTACGCACTTGGGCGATAATTTTTCACTTTTTTAGTTAAAATAAACAATAGAAGTAATACTGGCTTACACAGATACACGTTGTTATACGGCGACTGTTATTTACAGACTAATCCATGGATAAGGCATACGCATAATCCCATAGTGCAGAAAGGTGCAGGTAAATATTTTAGTGAATCAGTTACCTGACATATACTTTTGACCTGTATTAGTTTAGGTAGACTGGGTTGCAATATGAAATCAAACCATCGGGTTGTATATACCGGCTTATGATTCCTAAATGTGAATTTTTACGATAGGTTGATTTCATATACCTGTACTAATGCAGGTTGTTTAATTTAAGGTGACTTTCTGTAGGGGCGTTACTTAATATTCAGTAACCTAATATATACCTTTGCATAAACCTTATTATCTGTATTATTCATAACATACACAGTGTTATTAATATATATTTGTAAATGTTTTGGTATGCAGGGTTACATAAAATCAATCAATTATATAAAATCAAACTATCAGAGAAATCCTTAACCAGTCGTGCGGGTATACCTGTAATAAGGCACACGTATCAAACTTTAGTATAAAAAAGACCTTAGTAAAATAGATGACAGATGTTTTTTATATTAAAAAAAAACTCAATCTGCGAATCCGTTGAAAAAAACGATTATGTCAATGTATGTCCGTTGAAAAAAACGATTATGTCAATGTATGTCAATCTTATCTGCGAGATCTATCTGATTTGTATACAATCATAAAACAAATGATTTCTCCAAAAATGTCAGTAAATGTTTCAAAACGCTGAAGTTGTGTTGATTTGCCTGTTATTTTATGATCTTCCCTAGGGCAACTATATGATTTAGTTTTATAAAAATAAAACTGCTATTCTGAGATTGTTAAAATGTACTATATCTTGAAGTATATGGAAAAATTTTCGGAAACAACAAAGTTATAGTTACGAGCGGACGTAAGTGGCTAATTCGAATCGCCTAGTGATGCTGATCAAGAATTTATACTTTATATACATATATTTGATATAATGCGTTGAAAAAATTGAGTGAAAGTACCCTCTGCAAGTGTATAACAATGAAGGTCGATATTACCCTCAAGTTTTCGGTCGTTTCTATGAAAGCTAAATAATATTGATGTCCGATTTCAATAAAAATTAAAAATTAAATCTGAAATATTCAAGAATTGCTATATCTTAAAGTATTTTTAAATATTTTAAAAACATCGAAATAATAATTTTTTTGTCATTTATTTAATATAATATTCCGATTGTTCTTATGGGAGCTATATGATATAGTCGTCCGTTTTTAATATAAGTAAAACCGTAATTCCACAGTATTTAAATATTGCCAAGTCCCAAAGAACAAAAAAAAATTAAAACAACAAAGTTATATTAAAAACAAAATTTTTTTCCGATTGTTCCTATGGGAGCTATATCATATAGTCGCCCGATCCGCCTCGTTCCGACTTATATACTACCTGCAACAGAAAGACTGCAACTTTCGGAAAAGTTTCAAACAAATAGGTTTAAAACTGAGAGACTAGATCGCGTAGAAACGGACGGACAGATGGACATAGCTAGATCGACTTTTGTGGTGAAGCGGATGAATAATATATAAAACAAGAGAGATCGCTATAGTCGAGTGCCTCGACTATTAGATACCCGTTACTCAGCTAAACAACTTTAGATTTTGCATTATCATAATGTGAATTAGAGTGACCACAGGAAAAAAGGACAAAAAGTTAAAATTATCAATTTGAATTAGGCGATCTCTTAGAGCTGGCAGCTTAACAGCACGAGCATCAGCACCAGCGCTGCTTTAGCGCAGGCAGCTTTTGTCCTGCACCAGCATACACACATACGCCATTGTTTGACTCAGACCTCCAATTTGGCTAACTTGATTTGATTTGCATAGTTCTTGGGATATAGTTCGGTATTGACAAATGAAAACCATCGCAATTTCCTTTAATAGAAATCCTTATCGAGAATTAACGTTGACTCTGTTTAGCACCTTGGCAAGCTGTTCCAAAGTTATCCGTTAGGTGGCGCTATTGTATTGCGCCATCTACCCCAATACATTGGTACCACGGGCCATGAAAGGCGGAAATGTAGGCGCTAGCCAGGCTTAAGCATTTAATGAGTTTTTGGGCGTTAGAGCGGGCGTGGCAAACTTTTATTAAGCCAATCGATAGGTATTGACGAAACAAATACATATCAATTAAAATTTTCATAATAGCATCAAAACTGTGGCCACAGCTTATGGCTTGTGGGCGTCAGAAGGGGCGTGGCACCATTTTGAAACAAACTTGCGCTGCGTAGGAACTCCTAAAATCTACATGCAAAATGCCAATCTTCTAGCCTTTATAGTTTCCGAGATCTCAGCGTTCATACGGACAGACAGACGGACAGACAGACGGACAGACGGACATGGCAAGATCGACTCGGCTAGTGATCCTGAACAAGAATATATATACTTTATAGGGTCGGAAACGCTTCCTTCTACCTGTTACATACTTTTGCACGAATACAATATACCCTTTTACTCTACGAGTAACGGGTATAATTAGTATTATAAGTGAGTTGTAATTTGCGTGGTACGCCTGCTGATGCCGGAGGGTCCCACGCAGCGGTCACACTCCTTAGAAACGGACGGACAGATGGACATGGCTAGATCGACTTTTGTGGTGAAGCGGATGAATAATATATAAAATTAGTATTATAAGTGAAGGTCGGTTGGCCGGTGATCCTCTATTCCAGAATTTAGGGAAATTACGTTGGAAGAGTGACTGCCCTTCTTACCTGCTGGCCTAGAGACTCAGACAGTATTTTAAGTGATAAGAATTTAACGGCTGATAGCCGGAGTTTTATTTGTATGAGCTTGTGCTCCTTATTCAATGAATGCCAAATTTGAACTGAACTTAAAGCTAACAAAAAAGAGACTCATAGCGGCCACTCCAATGGGTAGTGTTTGCCGGCCAGACGCTGTGTCAACAATTTGGAGCGAGCCTTCGGACGATCGGTCATTGCCGGCGCCCGGTTAACTTAGTTAACTACTCCCCCCTCAGAATTAAGGCCGCCCTCGTCCGACCCTATTTGGGCAATCACCTCCCTTAGTTGGGCCGTAGATCTCCTGGCCTGGGTGACTCGCCGATAAGTGAGGCCGATGCAGATCAACGCTATCTGGTGTGAACGATAGCCGTTGATATCTTCCCCGAATTTCTTAATATCTTCCAGGTTACGTTCACTCAAGCGGTGAAGGTATGGAAGGCTGAGTATGTTGTTCTCCAGGGTGATGTACAGGGAAGGCGAGTTAGCCACTCCTGGTACCCTTTTCCGGGCCACGTCGTGATTGACGTAACGGGTTTCGTTAACCGTGGCACTCTCAATGAAGGTGATGAGGTGAGTTCCTCGTATGTGAACATAGGTGCCGTTGTCCACACTCACGCGAGCCGGTCGATCGTTTACGATGATAATCCCTTCGTCGACGTCGGTAATAGGCTGCAAGTCGCTTTGCTGGATCTCGCAATGCGCGACGCCTCCAGCATGGAGTTCTTGAGCGCACGAACTTCTTAGTGCTGGCAAAACGTAGCCCCTGGTGTTGTGAAGCAATTCTTCACTGTGTGGAACTCTCCATTGCATTCTGCCACTACGTTGTCTACTAGCCGGAGCATCGTGTCGTGATGCGAAACGGGAAAAATAGTAACTTTATTACAGGCTGCCTTAATTTTTGGAAATTTGATATTATTATGCAAAATGTTAACGGACTGTAAGATTTTAACGGACGCAACGGACAATACATCTTTAATAGGAGTATCGGTGGGCTCCTCCATCCACACATTTTCCAGGTCTGCATGATCTAATATGCTTGGACTCACAACATTGACCTTTGCAAGAGCTATCGCCATTATTAAATTTTGCAGCTCCATTGCAATCATCCTATTTCGAGATAATAACATCTCGTGCAGGTGTCCCGTGTCAATTTGGGATTTTTTGGCTGACCTCAGAAGTTGATTGACGGTTGTGGAAATTTTGTTAATTTGGTCTTGTATATTACTTATTGATATTTATTTGCCTATTGCTTGTATTTATTAATTGGAATTCCGTGAATTTAATTTTTTCATAATTATCCGCATATGGTGTCCCTGCAACTACTTTCAACGCTGTTCCCAGGAAATCTAAGCTCCTAGCTACTCTATGGTGGATGCTCAACGAGTCGAGCAGGTCGCGCAGAGTTTCTGCATATGTGATTGGGGGAACATGTTGGTCATGCCATCAGTTTCCTCTACCACGCGCCTATATTCCGAGAGATTCGCAGTGTGTCTTGTGAATGCGTATTCCTCCCACACTAAAATCTGACCATCTACGATGGGAATGTATTTAGCCTGTGAGTAGTCCGTGACGTGTGCCGATGTCATGGTCAAAAGGAAGCGCAGGGGTATGGATGTAAGCCTGTAATTTGGATAAATTGATATGTCTTTTCTAAATGGGGTAGCCCACCACCAAAGTATAAAGAAAAATCTTTACTAAGAATAAAAGCGGTCAAAAAACTATTGCCAAGTGGCTAGTGGTGAGAGTAATAAGAAATATTAAAATATAAATATATAAATATATAAAAATATAAAAATATAAAAATATAAAAATATAAAAATATAAAAATATAAAAATATAAAAATATAAAAATATAAAAATATAAAAATTAAAAAATATAAAAATATAAAAATATAAAAATATAAAAATATAAAAATATACAAATATAAAAATATAAAAATATAAAAATATAAAAATATAAAAATATAAAAATATAAAAATATAAAAATATAAAAATATAAAAATATAAAAATATAAAAATATAAAAAAATATAAAAATATAAAAATATAAAAATATAAAAATATAAAAATATAAAAATATAAAAATATAAAAATATAAAAATATAAAAATATAAAAATATAAAAATATAAAAATATAAAAATATAAAAATATAAAAATATAAAAATATAAAAATATAAAAATATAAAAATATAAAAATATAAAAATATAAAAATATAAAAATATAAAAATATAAAAATATAAAAATATAAAAATATAAAAATATAAAAATATAAAAATATAAAAATATAAAAATATAAAAATATAAAAATATAAAAATATAAAAATATAAAAATATAAAAATATAAAAATATAAAAATATAAAAATATAAAAATATAAAAATATAAAAATATAAAAATATAAAAATATAAAAATATAAAAATATAAAAATATAAAAATATAAAAATATAAAAATATAAAAATATAAAAATATAAAAATATAAAAATATAAAAATATAAAAATATAAAAAATATAAAAATATAAAAATATAAAAATATAAAAATATAAAAATATAAAAATATAAAAATATAAAAATATAAAAATATAAAAATATAAAAATATAAAAATATAAAAATATAAAAATATAAAAATATAAAAATATAAAAATATAAAAATATAAAAATATAAAAATATAAAAATATAAAAATATAAAAATATAAAAATATAAAAATATAAAAATATAAAAATATAAAAATATAACAAGAGAGAACGCTATAGTCGGGTGCCCCGACTATCAGATACCCGTTACTCAGGTAAAGGGAGTGCGAGGGAGATGGAGATAGAAACTTTGATCACGCATAACTTTTTAACGAATGGTCCGATTTGGAAAATTTCTTCTACATTTCGATAGGTATTGATAAACACAATAAAACTGCATTTTTACTTTTCCGAAATATTTAAATTTTTAAAATCGTATATGAGCGATTGTGGGCGTTAAAGGGGGCGTGGCACCCTTTTTGAAATAAACTTGCGCTGCGTAGGAACTCCTAGAATCTACATGCAAAATTCCAATCTTCTAGCTTTTATAGTTTCCGAGATCTCAGCGTTCATACGGACAGACAGACAGACGGACAGACGGACATGGCTAGATCGACTCGGCTAGTGATCCTGAACAAGAATATATATACTTTATAGGGTCGGAAACGCTTCCTTCTACCTGTTACATACTTTTGCACGAATACAATATACCCTTTTACTCTACGAGTAACGGGTATAAAAATATAAAAAATATAAAAATATAAAAATATAAAAATATAAAAATATAAAAATATAAAAATATAAAAATATAAAAATATAAAAATTTAAAAATATAAAAATATAAAAATATAAAAATATAAAAATATAAAAATATAAAAATATAAAAATATAAAAATATAAAAATATAAAAATATAAAAATATAAAAATATAAAAATATAAAAATATAAAAATATAAAAATATAAAAATATAAAAATATAAAAATATAAAAATATAAAAATATAAAAATATAAAAATATAAAAATATAAAAATATAAAAATATAAAAATATAAAAAATATAAAAATATAAAAATATAAAAATATAAAAATATAAAAATATAAAAATATAAAAATATAAAAATATAAAAATATAAAAATATAAAAATATAAAAATATAAAAATATAAAAATATAAAAATATAAAAATATAAAAAAAATATAAAAATATAAAAATATAAAAATATAAAAATATAAAAATATAAAAATATAAAAATATAAAAATATAAAAATATAAAAATATAAAAATATAAAAATATAAAAATATAAAAATATAAAAATATAAAAATATAAAAATATAAAAATATAAAAATATAAAAATATAAAAATATAAAAATATAAAAATATAAAAATATAAAAATATAAAAATATAAAAATATAAAAATATAAAAATATAAAATATAAAAAAATATAAAAATATAAAAATATAAAAATATAAAAATATAAAAATATAAAAATATAAAAATATAAAAATATAAAAATATAAAAATATAAAAATATAAAAATATAAAAATATAAAAATATAAAAATATAAAAATATAAAAATATAAAAATATAAAAATATAAAAATATAAAAATATAAAAATATAAAAATATAAAAATATAAAAATATAAAAATATAAAAATATAAAAATATAAAAATATAAAAATATAAAAATATAAAAATATAAAAATATATAAACGCTGTTCTGACGCGAAACGTTTTCCCTGGCTCTAAGCGCGTTCTGGGCACTTTTAATTTTGTCTTGTCTCGTTGCATGTCCTCATTCTCATTTTGTATAACGTCGGCTGGCCTCCTATTGATGACCGAGTGGATCGACTTGTTATACTTGGTGGTGGCTAGCAAGATCACCTCCACGGTGTCACTTATGCCTTTATCAATCTTTAGGCATCTTGTTAGCTCGAGAAGAGTGCTGTGAAAGCTCTCCACCTGACCATTTGAGACACTGTGCAGGGGTGACGCATTTGAAATGGCCACACCGAAATGGTCACTCAGCATAGACGAAATCGTATGCGAATTCAGTGACGGTTCATTGTCACAGTAAATTGTCTTCGCGTTCGGGAAGAAATTCATGAGCTGTAATAAGGCCGTTTTCAAATCCTCAATTGTTCTGGAGGCAACCGTTGGTACCACAGCAAACTTTGAGAACTTGTCTATACAGGTGAGGAAGTATTTTTTATCTGTGCAAAAAAATGTCTACATGTAACATTTCTCCCGTATGAGAAGGGATCGGTGTTTCGCCTAACTCTTGCTTCTTCGGGTGCCTGTCATATTTAGCCCTGGCGCACGTTTTGCAGTTAGTAACAATTTCGTTAGCTAACTTAGTCATTTTTGGGAAGTAGTACTCGGTGAGCGCCTGCTTTACGTTCTCTTGGGCAGCTTTATGTTCAGCCGTGAGAATTTCTCTTCTTTCGCCGACCGCAAAAATGTCTGTTACACGATTCTTGCAATGACAGAATTTTGTGGCCGGAAATTGACGAACTAGTACGACCTGTACCATTGCGAGCGTGTGTAAGTCGCAATAGATGGCGTTTACGCCTTAAGGAACAACTACGTCTGCGAGCTCATCAAGTAATGACTCCTTGCAGGAAAAGTTGATCGGATGTCGTCTCTTGTTTCCGAAGAGGACGAAGCTGCGTTTTAACGGGAAGCGTGCCTCCTCAAAAGTTATTTGGTTTTGGAAGCAGTTCAAGGGCTTATCCGTTGTTTCTATTGCATGGGTCAGGGAGAGTTCGCTGTGTATAGTGGCTGCACACGATTCAGCCTCCCGTTCCCCTATGACATTTAGTTGTTGCCGAGAAAGTGCATCGGGAACAAGATTCTCCTTTCCAGAGAGTCGAGAGAGCAACAGTGAAAAGTTTCAACGTGAAAGTGAAAATGTGTGAAACTCCGGATAGGTTGCAAGGCCTGCTGAAAGAGTTTCAACTTGAAAAAGTGCACGACTATCTAATCGGTAAGTACTTACTATATATAATATATATATATATATATATATATATATATATATATATATATATATATATGTATATGTATATACTATATATTAAGCTGAGTTGTGTATGTGAATATGTATATGTACATCCATATGTGCAAGTGTGGGCGGCAGACAGAGAGCAAATGCATAAAATAAATTAATTGAAATATTTGCGTGTTATCTACATACATATATGAATGTACATTTGTATATATTTAACATAAAGTGAAGTTCAAAAGTGCTGTGTAAAAATATGTTTATGGTTGTAGTTTTTCCTTGTATGTACATTCATAAATACATACGAAGAACAGTACAGTTCTGTATTTGCGACATATGTACATACATATGTATGTACATACAAATTTTTGTGGAAAAACTCTACAACCTTCTGCAGCTTTGCAGCTTTATGCGATCGTGCACGGATATGCACGCTCTGGAAAATGTTGCGTACGAAAAATGTCTATACGCGACTGAGTTGCCGAACGCGTGCATGTCAGAGCACGATCGCATAAGGTTCTTTATTTCGCGAGCGCTGAGTCGAATGTGAAGGGAAAGCTACAGGCGAAAGAAAGTACAGTACTGTATTTCTATACGCAAGTGCGTTGCCATATGCCACATAAAAATAAAAAAAAATAGAGAAAAATATAAAATAAATCATTTCCAGTCCCGCTCGCATACATACATATGTATACATATATTTATAGATGCGCAAGTGACTTTTGAAAGTTTAAAATATGTATATGCGCGCAGAGGACATCACAGAGGCGATTCCTCCTTTAGGGGTTAGAATGGAGTTCCGGGAAAAGCTTTTTATGTGGAAGAAATCTCAGGTAATATGCAAATACTTACAGTGGCTCACAGCTTATTTGACCCACACCTATTTTTCAACATTAAACAAGTATAACTCCTGAACCATAAGAGATACCCATAAAAATAAAACGCAAAAAGGTTAACTGTTGTTTTAACTTAAAAAATATGTTTTCATTTATTTATTATAGCAAGGAACTTCTTAATTAAACAATAAAAACTAAAAATACTGCCTTTTTCAACGTCACAGCTTATTTGACCCAGTTCATCAAATTAATTATACAAAATTGCAAACAAAATATTTTTTTAACTTTTAGTATTTGGTATGTACGCCCTTTTGGTCCACAACCGACTTCAGTCGATTGGGAATAGATTCGACCAATTTTTTTGTGGTTTCTGGGGTGTTTTAGCCCATTCTTCGAGCAAAGCCGTCTTCAAGTCATTTTTATTGGAAATATTGCGCTCCCGAATTTTTGAGTCCAGCAAAGCCCACAAATTCTCAATAACATTAAGATCGGGTGACTGAGCTGGCGATTTCATTATATGGGGACTATTGTAACCCAGCCAATATTGAACTATTCTCGACTTTTGCTTTGGGTCATTGTCTTGGTAGAACGTCATTTTCGCTGATGAGTCAAAATTTAATATTTTTGGGTCCAAATGACGTTCTTACGTATGTACATAACTTTTATTATCCATTCAGGCCGATTTTTAATAAGAGTTTTTAATTGTTGTCGCGCTTTGTGTACCTATTAATATGAACATGTGTGTACATATGTATGTAAATAACCTTTAACTTTTTCTTTACAAAATCCTTGTTTAATACATGTACATGTACATAGTACGGTATTGATAATGACACAATCTCTGCGGCGGATTTGGCTACCACATATTCGTAGAGCAAAGTCAGAGATTGGCTCAATGATCACAACTTTCGCGGAAAACACGTATTGAACCAAGTAATATATAATCTTTTTTCTTCGAATTTTGTTTAGTTATTAATTTATTATTTTCTAAGACCTTGTGTAGCATTTTTTCAGAAACTGCAACTGGGAGGGTGCTGTTAAAATCAGCTCGGAAGAAAACTTGTTTGACTTCACAGGAAAGAAATTGGGTGATAAAGACAATAGTAGAGGAAGCTATTTCAACTGATGTACAACTTAAAATGCAAGATTATCCTCTTTTGTTAAATGAAATAATGTATTTATTCCCATCATATTTTTTACTTATTTGTAATATTAGATAAAACTTATTATATTATATGACCTGACGAAGCTGGCCAGCGCTGGGTTTTTTGCATCCTGGACAAAACTATCTCATAGCAAAGCAGCTGATTTGGTAAGATTACTACATATGTACGTACTTAGTACAACAAAATGATATTATCTAAAAAGTCCTTATTTTGTAAATTTGTCTATACAGTTATTACTTCAATTTATTTAGGTTTCAATAAGTTTCTCAAATTGGTTTGGCAGTAGCAAAGTCGTCTACAAATAAAGGTAATTATTATTATTACATTACAGATCTCCAAGACTTCCTTGTATCGATATTATTAAATGGTGTTTTGCCTTGTGGTTCGCGCTTTAAAAATAGCGAAAACTGCAAAACTTCAAAAAAACTGACGATTGCGGATTCCCAGGAGTCTTTCGTACTTCAAATAGAGACCCTGAACAATATACGCCCTAAGATAGACGAACTAGTGAATAAGTTCTATTTAAAAAAAGAATCCTTGCAGCCATTTCTTATAATAGAAGGCAATACTTATGATGTAAAGGCATTTTTTGTTTTTTATGACCAAAATTTGCTTAAGTTTGATTCGTTCATACAAAGCCTTGATGTGTGCTTTAAAATTTTTCAGGTACTTAACTTAGAATACCCAAAAGCTTGTGAACAAATATGGTTGTTTATTCAAAAACATTTTTTTAATATTGACACTAAATTTGATCGTAAAGATGCAAATGTTACTGCTCTTCTTAATCACTTAAATCCAATTTGATCAATATGTATGTATATTTGTTTTCGATGCAAGAAAAGCAGTAAGACGGCAAGTCTTCTAATATTACACTTTAAAAATTTTCATTTGCTAAACGGGAAGTTTTTAAAAGTAACTTGTGAGCAAAATAATTGCAAACAAACTTTTTCTAATTTTGCTCTATTAAAGAAACATTTAGAAAAAGTTCACACATTTGTTAATGATATTTATGATAATCCATCTGTTTTTGAAAAATCACCTGTTCTTGAAAGAGAGTTTTTGTAGTCGCGAAAAGTCATCTAATCGAATTGCAATTTTTGAAACTTCCGTTACGAAAACTGTTCCATTTAATTTAATGCAATTGCAATTTTAAGCACTTAAGATTTCTCTAAATTTGTATGACAATTGCAAAATAATGTATCATCTTTATTTTCATCAGTTGCCACCATCATTGAAAGCTGCTGGAGCAAAAAATTCGTTAAATAATAACTTAAGAGCAATTTTGAAATTTTGTAAAGATCCGTTTATTGATATAGCCACAGAACATATGCTTATTAAAAAATTAAAAAGCTTAAATTTGTATGACGACCCTAAGTCTATTTTAATTGATGAAAAAATTACCGAAATAACATCTCATGGTAATCCCACATTAGGCAGTACAAAATTTAGTATCATTCTTATGCCATTAAGCTTTATATTTAAATCCATTTTTGAAATTCCTAAACTCTTGGATTATACTTTAGAAAATATAAAAAACAGTTTACATAATGAAAGTTTTATAAATTTTGCTAACGGACATATATTCAAGAAATTAATTTCACAATTTGATACAGATCTAGTGTAATTCCATACTCATTGTACCTTGATGATTTTCAAATTAACAACGCTCTTGGCAGTCATACCTATTCAATATGTGGCTGCTATATAAATTTTCCTTTGATGCCTGCTCATCTTCTGTCTCAATTAGACTTTATTTATCCTGCTGCTCATATAGCTTCATCAAATGTACATGACTACGGAAATGAAAGGTTGTAAGGATGTTTCTACGGCTGGGATGGAGCTCAGTCTCCCCAGGATCCTTTACAATCGAATTTGTAAATAAGCGGGGACGAGTTGAGGCGGGCAATCTGGACGCAGTCGCCGATGCGCGCGGTGAGCCTTATTGGTGGGTCAGATCAGGCATTTGGGACTCGGATTTGGGCCAGACGCGAACGAGTGAAAGCCGTCACGTGCGTGTCGGAGGAGGTACAGTGGGGGAATTGGTCCGTACCACTGTGTAAACTCCTGCCGCCTGGGGCGCTGTTTCACGCCCACGCAGAGGAATCGTCTCTAAACATGGACAGAAGTCAGCGTTCCCAGTTCTGGGACAGGCTCCCACTGTTCGGAATGGGTGTGCGTCGGTCGAAACCGAGACGGAAAGCTATGCAAGCGGAGAGAAAACCCGTACTTGCACGCCTTCACGTCTGTGCACGTGGTTGCCACCAAAGTCCAGTTGCGCAGAGGAATCTTCTCGAAAACGCAACCGGCTTGGCCTGGGCCACTGTTTGGCACACGCGGGTCGGGTTCGGGTTACTTGAGGCTTGGGTGTGTCGACCGGAATCGCGACGGAAAGCTATGCAAGCGGAGAGAAAACCCGTACTTGCACGCCTTCACGTCTGTGCACGTGGCTGCCACCAAGGTCTAGTTGCGCAGAGGAATCTTCTCGAAAACGCAACCAGCTCGGTTTAGGCCACTGTTTTAGCACACGCGGATCAGGGCTCTGAGGGTCCGGGAAGAAATAAATCCAACTCGGGGTATGTTCGCTGTTCTTATTGTCCGTGTTTTCGTTTTATTTTTCTTTTCTATCTGTATATTTTCCCTAGCCGCACTATTTTCTTTCCCTGTCTCTCCCTATCTCTCTCGCACTCTACTCACTAGGGTCCTTCGTCCTGATCCTTGATGTCCTGCGGGTCCTTGGTGTCCTGCGTGTCCTTTTGCGTGGTTTCCTCTGGCTTCGATGCTTGTTCCTTGACTGGTGGCGAATGAAAGAGAGCTGGGCTAGCAGCCGCCGGGTTTATATAGCCAGCCGGGTCCTCGCTTCTCAACACTGAAACCGTGCGCAGGTCGCCTAATCCGATCGTGTGTAGGTCGCCTAACTCGCTGAGTAGAGTGCCTGATCAGCTGAGATCCTACATTAAATAACGCCTGTTTGAACTACCGGCTAACGGCCGAAGTTCTTTTGAACTTAACGGCTCTTTTGGCTTCTTGCCTGCCTCCGTGGCCTATACTATCTTAGTACTAGTTCTTTTCTTATTGTCTACCAATATGTACATCTTAAATTCCTATCTTATCATTATTAACTTATTATCTACCAATATTTGTGGGAATGTGGGGCAGCTTTTTACGGTGCCTCACACCCCCCCCTTACGTCGGGGTGGCGAAGCGAGATGGCGATGCCGCGTCGGGCCGTGATCGTGACGCGGAATCGGTGTTCCCGGTGGTGCCGCAGGAAACGGACGTTCGTGCGGTCGTGGGTCTCCACGTACTCCACGATGGCGCGGGGGAGACGGCGCCCGTTCGTGTCCACCCTCCACGCTGCCGGTGCGATGACCCAATCATCCTCGTCGAGGATTTGCTCTACCCCCGGGTGCTCCCGTAACGCCTGCAGGAGTGCGTCTTCCTCTGGTCCGGCCGGGAAGAGACCCAGGTCAATGATGTCGGCGTCCTCCGTGTCGTCGGGCCTCGCTATGGGGTCGCAGGCACCTCTGTCTCTACCCAGTTCCGGTCCCGTCGGGTGGAGATCGAGCCAGCTGATCATCTCTACCCTCGGGATGCTGCTCCCTGGAGTGAGTGGGATTAGTCCGTCCACGGTGGCTTCTCTAGGACTCGGTGTCCGAGGGCTCTCAGGGGAGGCGGGCAGTGGCGTTGCTTGCCTGCCCTCCCGCTCGGGGTGCCGGTCTTGAGCACCCGAGCTTCCAACCTCGGGGATTCCCCTTCCCGGGGTAGCTGGAAGTGGCTCGCTTTGTGCTGCGGTCGTCTGGGGGCTCGGGGTCCTGGCTTCGGCTTCTGTTTGCTGCGTGTCCCGCGTCGTCGGGCAGCCCGGTGTGGGATCCGTCCCTTCCTCGCCTTCGTCCATCTGGGGCGACTCGGCAGCCACGGCCTCCGCGTCGGCGTCGTCGCTCAGGGATCCACTCACCGAGGTACCCATAAACGAGTCCCCGGTGGCATCGGCTTCCCGTGAGGCGGTCGAGGCGGTGGGGGTGCGTGGCCGTGCTGCGTAATCGGCCCAAGCGTCGTTGGCCTCCGCTAGTGAGCACTGGCGAGGCACGGGTGGGCCTCCAGTCGCGAAGCGGCCATCCCCTCCGACTGACGAGTCGTCTGTTGACGGTGCCGGGTGTGGTACCCAGGTCTGACTCTCCTGGACGCATCTCTCCTCAAACCCCTCAGCGAACGCCGGCGTCACTACGCTCTCCAGCCAAGCGGTCATTAAGTAGTAGGACGTGCTGTACCCGACTGCTGGGGATCCTGCGACGTTTAACCGCGCCAGCCTCGCTGTAGTCAGTCCCCTGGTGTCGGGCTCAACATCTCGAGCTGGTGGCTCCTCCTCCTGCCTTGGTGGTCCGTTTGATCCACTGCTCACCTCGCATTCGTACGACGGGTCGACTGGGATTGTGGACTGGGAGTCGGCATCTCCGTCGCGGACAAGAGGTGGGGGCGGCGGTGTCCCGGCCGGGTCGCACGGCGGCGACGCGATGCGCTCCGCGTACTCCGATAGCCCGGAGTCGGTGCTGTTGGTGGCAGCTGGTGGTGAGGGAGAGCGGGTGGAGTCGCTCCCTGGGCGGTATTCATACTCCTCGTTTTCGGACATGGCGAAGGCGTGCTAGTAAATGTAACGTATTAGCTTAGGTTTTGTGTGTGAATCCTACCTATAGTGCGGCTGAGATACTTATGGTTCTAGATTACAAGTTCAGAGTTCTTAGCTTACTTGGCGGCTTAACCTAACTATGGCAGCGCGGGTGCCCCTCTTGACTCACGTGACCCCGCTCGATGTTGGTTTATTCGAAGTGTACTCGTCGATGGGTGGCTTTCTTGGGCTGGGTACGCTGCTCAGTGACTTGGACATCCTGGTTGTTCTCCTGGTCGAGTGTCTCCTGCTGGTCGCCCAGAGCTTGGGAGTCTTCTGGATCCACGTTCGGGGGTTCGGAGGCGAACGCTTCTGTGTAAGGCTCTATCTGGTTGTCCGTTGTATCTTCTTCGTCGTCGGCTTCTCCGGTCCTGTACTCTTTGAGATCTGGGAGACTGGCAGTCCGCCGTTTCCTAGAGCCCCGCAGTTGTAGGCGCACTACGTTCTGTGACAGGAACTTCACCACTTTGTATGGTCCGGTGTACTTCGGAGCCAACTTGGCGTTGAATCCCTCGCTGGCCTTGGACAGGTGGTGGGTACGGACCAGCACCCATGATCCCACCAACGGTCGCCAAGCGCGCCGCCGTAAATTGTAGTACCGTTGCTGTTCCTGGGATGCCCGCTCGTTGTTCTCTCGTGCGATGGCATATGCCTCCTGTAATCCTTTAGCCCGGTCTTCGGGTGGCTGTGGGGTGGTACTTGAGCTCGGCGTCACCTTGTCGTACCAGGCCCCCGGCAGGCGTGGCTCGCGGCCCTGGACTAAATAGGCGGGGCTGAATCCCGTGCTGTCCGAGATGCTGGAATTCACTGCGAGCGAGATCTCTGGCAGTAGTTGGTCCCAGGATCGCTGGTCGGCCGCGGTGTATTGGGCGATCATCGTTTTGATCGTCCGGTTCGCACGCTCGGTCGGGTTCTGTTGCGGCGAGTACGGAGCCGTGTACTGAATCTGGACGCCGGCCCGTTTGCAGAGTGCCTTGAACCCTCGACTCGTGAATTGCGCGCCGTTGTCGCATATCAGCGTGCGTGGGGTTCCGAATCGGGAGAGGATGCGCTCTCGGAACGCCAGTTCCAGCTGGGCCGTCGTCGCCTTCCGCAGCGGTATGATCTCGACCCATTTCGAGAAGACGTCCAGGAAGACCAGCAGCATTGTATTCCCGCGACGAGACCGGGGTAGGGGTCCGATGAAGTCTGCGCTGACCATTGTGAAGGGTTCCTCTGGGCGACGGGTGAGCATCTTCCCCGCGGGCTTGAGCTGACTCACCTTGAACCGCTGGCAGGTCTCGCAGCACCTTACGTGTCGTCGAACGTCTCGATGCATTCCGGGCCAGAAATAGCGCTGTCCAACTCGTCGGATCGTCTTGCGGATCCCTAGATGCCCTGCCGAAGGGTGGTCGTGGCACTCTTCCAGCACGTGTCGTCGGTGCTCCGTGGGAACGCACAGCTTCCATGGGCTGATGCCTTCGTCGGGTGCTGGATCGCCGAGGTGGCGGTACAGCTGTCCGTTCTCTCTGGCGTAGTCCGGAAACTTTTCCGGTTGGGCGTCGATTTGTTCCAGTTTGGCTCGGATCCACTTGCATGGTGATAATGCTTCCTGTAGCTGGTGGAGCGTGTCCAGTGGTTGGCGCGACAGTGCATCAGCGACCACGTTCTGGTTACCCTTCCTGTAGTGCACGTCGAATTGGAACTGCTGGAGTTCCAGCGCCCAGCGAGCGATACGCCCGGTCGGGTTTTCAATGGTATTCAGCCATTTCAGGGCTAAATGGTCCGTGATAACATCGAACCGATACCCTTCCAGGTAGCACCGGAGTTTCCGAATGGCCCAGACGATGGCGAGGCATTCTTTCTCGGTGGCCGAGTAGTTTTCCTCGGATTTCACCAGTCGCCGGCTAGCGTACGCCACCACTCGTTCGCCTTCTTCGGCTTGCTGCGTCAGGACTGCTCCGAGCCCGTAGTCGCTGGCGTCAGTTTGCAACTGGAACTTCCGGGTGAAATCCGGGCATGCCAACACCGGCGCTTCGGTGAGTTTGTTCTTCAGATCTTCGAACGCGAGTTGCTGTGGTTCCTCCCAGAGCCATCGTTTCCCCTTCCGTAGCAACGTGGACATCGGCTGCACTATGGCGGCGAAGTTGGGTACGAATCGCCTATACCATGAAGCGACTCCCAGACATCGCCGCAGCTCCTTGCAATTTGTGGGGGGTTGTAGCCCCTTTATGGCCGCGATCTTGTCCGGATCGGTCTGGATACCAGCCTCACTGATCACATGCCCCAAGTATACTAGGCTTCGGCAGAAGAACTTGCACTTGGCCCGGTTCAGCCGTAGGTTGGCATTCCGAAGCCGCTTGAAGACCTCCTTGAGGTTTTGCATATGTTCCTCCCGCGTAGCTCCTGTGACGATGATATCGTCTAGGTAGGCAAAAGCGTGAGGCTCTAGGTCCGGCCCGATGACGCTATCCAGGGCCCTTTGAAACGTCGCTGGAGCCGAATGTAATCCAAACGGCATTACTCGCCACTGGAACAATCCTCGTCCCGGCACGGTGAATGCGGTACAAGCGCGACTTTCCTGCGCCACTGGGATCTGCCAGTAGCCGTTTTTCAGGTCCAGCGTCGAGATATAGCGCGCGTTCCGCAGGCGCTCCAGGATGTGGTTGATGCGCGGAAGCGGGTACGCATCCGGCACGCTGTGTGCGTTTAACTGCCGGAAATCGACACACATTCGCATTTCCCCAGTCTTCTTCCTCACCAGGACAATGGGAGCACTATGCGGGCTCCGTGATGGTTCTATCCTCCCATCCCGGAGTAGTTCATCGACTTGATCACTGATGATCTGCTGCATGGCCGGGTTCTTTGGGAAATACCGCTGCTTCAGTGGCTTTTCGTCCCGCATGACTATTTGGTGCTCCGCGATGTGGGTCACCCCGGCCAATCCGTCGAATTGCTTCAGCTCTTCCTCGAGGAACGCTAGGGTTCGGGGTTCCATAGGCTCGCCGGTGAGTGTCTGTGGCTGCTGTTCTTCCAGACATTCGGCGATGGCGGCGAGATTTGCCGTAAGCTTATCGTGACTGGTCTGGTTTCGGAACGGGTTCCTCTCACGGGCCACTTCTGCATCCGCTAGTGGAGTCAACCCGTACTTGCTGGCCCCTCCGGTAACCGCAGGCGGCGGGAGCTCGGATGACATAGTTGGGCCCGGTCGTCCTGGAGGCCGGGAGGGTGGGGCAGGTACCGCTCGAGAGTTCGGGGACGGTGGCGACGACGATGTGGCCGTGGTGGCCCTTGGCGACGATGACGATGACGATGAGGCGACCGGTCTGGTCCTTGGAGACGACGGTGACGATGATGTGGCCGTGGTGGCCCTTGGCGATGATGACGATGACGATGATGTGGCCGTGGTGGCCCTTGGACGACGATGACATGGCTTCTAGACGATGACGATGGCGATGAGGTGACTGGTCTGGTCCTAGGAGGCGGCGATGACGATGATGTGGCCGTGGTGGCCCTTGGCGATGATAACGGTGACGATGATGTGGCCGTGGTGGCCCTTGGCGATGATGACGATGACGATGATGTGGCCGTGGTGGCCCTTGGCGATGATGACGATGGCGATGAGGTGGCCGTGGAGGCCCTGGACGACGATGACATGGCTCGAGAGCCCGCTGCTGAGGTGACTGGTCTGGTCCTAGGAGGCGGCGATGACGATGATGTGGCCGTGGTGGCCCTTGGCGATGATGACGATGACGATGATGTGGCCGTGGTGGCCCTTGGCGGTGATGACGGTGACGACGATGTGGCCGTGGTGGCCCTTGGCGACGATGACGATGGCGATGAGGTGGCCGTGGAGGCCCTGGACGACGATGACATGGCTCGAGAGGTGGCCGTGGAGGCCCTGGACGACGATGACATGGCTCGAGAGCCCGCTGCTGAGGTGACTGGTCTGGTCCTAGGAGGCGGCGATGACGATGATGTGGCCGTGGTGGCCCTTGGCGGTGATGACGGTGACGACGATGTGGCCGTGGTGGCCCTTGGCGACGATGACGATGGCGATGAGGTGGCCGTGGAGGCCCTGGACGACGATGACATGGCTCGAGAGCCCGCTGACGCTGTGGCGTCACTTGACTGCTGGAGTGGATCCCGTGGGTGTCCACCGATTACGACACCCGCTCGGGGTGGGTTCGTGGCTGTCGGGTCTGCAGGCAGTGTCTCGGGCTCGGTTGCCGTCGTTGCATCTCGAGGGGGCGCCGGAAAGAGTCGCAAGCAAATGCGACCACAGATCAGGGACGCCTGGATGACGCACAAGAAATCGATCCCTAGGATAACGTCGTCCAGGATCGTGGGTAACACCAGGAGGGGTAGCTCGGCCTCTTGCTGGTCCAGTTTGACGCGTGCCCACACGGCTTTGGTGACTTCTTGAGAGGAGCCGTCAGCCAAGGAGATCCGTGTTCGCACTGCCTTCCTGTTAGTGGTGGTAGCCAGAGTTTGGGTCACTCGCTCGCTTACGAAGCTGCGCGACGCTCCCGTGTCCAGCGTGGCCAGGAATGGTCGTCCGTTGATGCTAATCGTCGCTACTATCCGCCCGTCCTTCAGTCGAAGTGGTGGCTTTACGGGTTGGGAAGTGTGCTGGCTGTCCCCGGTCGCTCCCAATTCGAGCGGGGATGCTGTCCGTTTCCCGACTGCCGACAACAGTTTACTGTCCGCACGCCTCTGCGTCCGCAATCCCAAAAGAATAGGCGGGGCGGCCGAGTGCACTCTTTGGCGAAGTGGCCTACCTCTGCGCAGCGGCGGCAGGCACGCTGAATGTCCACCGGCCGGCTGTCCTCGTCGGAGATCATGTGATTCGTAACCCCGATGGGCAGGGGGACGGCGTTGGGTTCTCTTGCAGTCGTAGTCCTATGGTATGATGGTGAACTATGTGCTTGGTCCGACCCCATGGTGGCGAAGTGGGCGAGGGCGGCGTGCCGGATCGAGTCCCGATCCCGTGCGATCTCGTATGCGGTGGCGAGCTGTGTCAGCGTTTCGAGGGTGGAGAACTCGTGGCGACGGATAAAGAGCTGATATTCTGGCAACAAGTTCTCATATATCCTTTCGAGCTCGTCTGCCAGAGTGTACTTCGCGCGTTGCATCATGAGTCTCAGGTCCACAAGAAAGTTCTTGAATGGCTCCTGCGGCTGTTGATACCGGGTGCGGATCGTGTCCTCCAACCTTTGAAAGTACCTCGGAGGCAGGAAGAACTCCAAAAACTCGGTCTTAAATAGAAGCCATGGCACGGAGTGCATGCGATAGGCTCGGTACCAGCCTTCCGCTCTTCCAGATAGTAATCCGGAGATGGCTCTGGGTACGTCGCTGATCCGGACGTTGTAGGCGGCTGCTCCTTCCTCGACTCGTTCCACGAAATGGACCGGGTCCGTTTGTCCGTCGAAGAGGATTCCCCAGCTCCGTAGCTTCTCGGTCAGTACTGCTGCGGATATGGCATCGCGCGGTGCTCGGTCAGTGGAGGCCGTGGTTGCGTTCTGGGCTTCCGCGCTGGTGGTCATGCGTCCTGGTGAGGATGACCGCCCGGGTACGATCAGCTTCATGCCCCCTGCTTCCGGCATTGGGGACGTGGACCGTGATTGCACTTCCTTCGCGGATGGTGCCTCGGGATAGAGGGCTTCTAGCTGGGCGAGTCGAGACAGCGTAGCCTGGCCATGCTCTGTCTTCCCGATAAAGTCGGCTAGTCGTGTTCGCAGCTCGGCTACCGTTCCTGCCGTTTCTAATCCGAACTCCTTGAGGAGTCCCTCCAGTTCCTCTTTTCGGCGATATGAGATCCAGCGAACGCCCATGGTGGCCGGCTTTTCCTCACATCCGGTTGCTACGACTAATTCCTCCAGGTTGTCGTCCGGCGTGGGTTTCTGGGTGGTCTTTGATGTCCAGTTCCTTTATCCTTGGCGTCGGTGTCCAACGACCACGTTGGCGGCGACGTAGAGTGGCCGAAACGAGGCTTAGTGGCGATGTTGAACGGCGTTGATGGCCAGCGACCACGTTGGCGGTGGCATGAAGCGGCCGGAACGAGGCCTAGCAAAGCTGCACTGCGTCGGTGGTGGTCCACGACCACCTTGGAGCGACGTTGAGCGGCCTGGCTGAAATCCGGTGCGGCTCAGTGACGTTGATGGCCAGCGACCGCGTTGGCGGCGACGCTGGGCGGCTTGGCCGGAATCCGGTGGGGATCAGCGGCGTCGTTGGCCGAAACGAGGGCTGACAAAACTGCGCTGCGTAGGTGATGGCTATGCGTCGGGGGCGGCGCTGCGTCGGTGGCGATGCTTGACCACGTGGGTGGCGCTGAGTCGCCTCGCCCACAAATCCGGCAGGGATCAGTGGCTTCGATGGCCGGAACGGGGCTGGCGGCGCTGCGCTGCGTCGATGAGGCTTCTCGACCACCTTGGAGCGACGTTGAGCGGTCTGGACCCCAATCCGGCGAGGATCCGCGGAGTCGATGGCCGGGACAAGGGCTGGCGACGGTGCTGTGCGGCCGAACCGAGGTTTGGCGAGGATCGGTGGTGTCGTTGGTGACGGCCACGTTTAAACGGAACGATAAAAGTCCCCCGTTGCAAATAGAGGAGAGAGAGCCCCAACCAAAACTATGGCGGCAGTCGTGTGCGTATCAAAAATTGTTTTCCTATTGTCGTGTGTGTTTGCTTGGTTTTTGCGACCCTGGTTTTTCTGGTGCTTGGCGCGTGTAACGACCCTGTCTGTTTTGCTGAGCTGGCGTGCGTCTGACGTGTGCGACGACCCTGTCTGTGGCGAAAAAATAGCTCCTAGCGTCGCTGCTGGTGTGCGCGGTGCCCCTTGGTGGCTTAAGCGGTGTCTGGCCAGGATTTATATATGCTGCCGTGATCGGCACGCGTGCCGGGGTGGTTTTGTGGCGATGCCGGGCGCTCTGGGTGGCCGGGCGGCTCGGCGACGGCCAGCGGCGTCTTATGGGTCTTTAGGCCATAAATTTGGTGGACTCCGGCTCGTCTTCCGCTCGTCCCTGTTCGGGCGCCAGACTGTAAGGATGTTTCTACGGCTGGGATGGAGCTCAGTCTCCCCAGGATCCTTTACAATCGAATTTGTAAATAAGCGGGGACGAGTTGAGGCGGGCAATCTGGACGCAGTCGCCGATGCGCGCGGTGAGCCTTATTGGTGGGTCAGATCAGGCATTTGGGACTCGGATTTGGGCCAGACGCGAACGAGTGAAAGCCGTCACGTGCGTGTCGGAGGAGGTACAGTGGGGGAATTGGTCCGTACCACTGTGTAAACTCCCGCCGCCTGGGGCGCTGTTTCACGCCCACGCAGAGGAATCGTCTCTAAACATGGACAGAAGTCAGCGTTCCCAGTTCTGGGACAGGCTCCCACTGTTCGGGATGGGTGTGCGTCGGTCGAAACCGAGACGGAAAGCTATGCAAGCGGAGAGAAAACCCGTACTTGCACGCCTTCACGTCTGTGCACGTGGTTGCCACCAAAGTCCAGTTGCGCAGAGGAATCTTCTCGAAAACGCAACCGGCTTGGCCTGGGCCACTGTTTGGCACACGCGGGTCGGGTTCGGGTTACTTGAGGCTTGGGTGTGTCGACCGGAATCGCGACGGAAAGCTATGCAAGCGGAGAGAAAACCCGTACTTGCACGCCTTCACGTCTGTGCACGTGGCTGCCACCAAGGTCTAGTTGCGCAGAGGAATCTTCTCGAAAACGCAACCAGCTCGGTTTAGGCCACTGTTTTAGCACACGCGGATCAGGGCTCTGAGGGTCCGGGAAGAAATAAATCCAACTCGGGGTATGTTCGCTGTTCTTATTGTCCGTGTTTTCGTTTTATTTTTCTTTTCTATCTGTATATTTTCCCTAGCCGCACTATTTTCTTTCCCTGTCTCTCCCTATCTCTCTCGCACTCTACTCACTAGGGTCCTTCGTCCTGATCCTTGATGTCCTGCGGGTCCTTGGTGTCCTGCGTGTCCTTTTGCGTGGTTTCCTCTGGCTTCGATGCTTGTTCCTTGACTGGTGGCGAATGAAAGAGAGCTGGGCTAGCAGCCGCCGGGTTTATATAGCCAGCCGGGTCCTCGCTTCTCAACACTGAAACCGTGCGCAGGTCGCCTAATCCGATCGTGTGTAGGTCGCCTAACTCGCTGAGTAGAGTGCCTGATCAGCTGAGATCCTACATTAAATAACGCCTGTTTGAACTACCGGCTAACGGCCGAAGTTCTTTTGAACTTAACGGCTCTTTTGGCTTCTTGCCTGCCTCCGTGGCCTATCCTATCTTAGTATAGTCTTCTTATCGTCTATCTTAGTACTAAGTTCTTACTTATCATTAAATTTTTATAAAAATTTTTTTGTTGTGTGTTTTTTTTTTTTTTCCTAAAAAATTTTTTTCTCCCCCTCGTAAACGAGAAAAAATTATTAGAAGCGGCATGAAATAGAAACAGCTGGTGTAGTGCGTAAAGTTCATTTCATTTTAGCGTTAATAGTTGGCGATAATTTGGCTGTCAACAGTATTTTAGGGTTTGTTCAATCGTTTAATGCAAAGCGATATTGTCGCGCATGTAAAAGAGTTAAGTCCGAAATGCAGTTTGATGTTGCCGAAATCACCGATAGCCTCAGAAATGAAACTACTTACAATAATGATCTTTTAGAAAACGATTATTTAGAAACTGGTGTAAAGAATGCTTGTATATTTAATAGGTTAAAATATTTCAATTCGACCCACGTTTTTTCTTTTGATTTAATGCACGATTTATTTGAGGGTGTATGCTTTTATGACGTGTGTAATGTTTTAGTTTCTCTAATTGACAACAAGATAATTACGTTAGACATAATAAATAATAGAAAAAAACTATTTGCTTTTGGTGAAACGGAAATGGCCAATTTATATGTACCTTTAACTATTAAGCGTTTAAAATGTAATAATTTAAAAATGACTGCAAGTGAATCATCTTGTTTTATTCATTTCTTGCCACTTATAATAGGAGATTTAATACCGGTCGGTAATGAGAGTTGGGAAATTATACTTGCATTACTCGACATAATAAGCTTGTTGTTTAATGCCCTCTTCCCACAGAGTCCATCCGTTCGAAACGGTTGGGATTTTTGACAAATGTGAAACTCCGATACCCACAGAGCACATCCACCATCCACTATCCAATAGCAGCTGATCTGAACAGCTGTAGCTCATCATTTTAGCCCGTTGCACTCTGCACAACATTTAAAAAGAGGACAACAGCGTTATAAATGATACTTGGTAACAGACTGCAAGTGATCTACGCGAACAACCAAATCGAACTAATCTGTCTGCAGATTTTTGCCAGCCTGCAGAAAAAATATGAACCGCTTTTGCTTAATATTGTCTAACTGGTAACAAATCAAGTTCATTATATATAAATGTTTGTTTTTTGGCTTATAATAATTATATATTTTATTTCATTTTTAATGTTCTGATCCATGTTGTGAGTACGGTATGCGCCTAGGAAAGAGTGGAGCAACACCTAATGCTGCCCCACGAATGGATCAGTAATTAATTAATTATTACAAGTAAAAACAGCATTTTTTGAATTGGCGCCTTCCTTTTCCCAAAGTTACCCGCCAATTTTTTTTTTAAATTTTCGTAGTGAATGTTTCAATTTTCACTGTCTAGAAGAAGAACTCAGAGTTGTACCGAAAAAACATCGCCTAACTATCGCATAAAAAAGTCCGTCAAATTTGGATGGGGAACTAACTGGGAATTTTCGGAACGGCAAAACCTTATGGACCATCCGTTCAACGGATGGTGGATGGTGGATGGATCTCTGTGGGAAGAGGGCATAAGTCCGAATATTGATATTGTGAATTAGATCACTTGCAGTCATTAGTCGTTCAGCACCATTCTATGTATATCAAATTATTTGGTGCATTAAAAACACCATTTTCTTATTCATTATGCTACGGCAATTAAAAAATGTGGCTCTTTAAAATATTTATGGAGTATGCGATTTGAAGCAAAGCATAAAGAGGCCAAAATGTATTTTAATAGCATAACCTGTAGAAAAAACCCACCAATTTCAATAGCTATTAAGAGCACTTTAGAATTTTCTAATTTTTTACTTAAGAATAAAAGTGGCTTAAGCCCAATATTAGTCTGTAAATAACTCGTTAACAGAAGATGAATTTAATGAAATTGTCAATAGAAATATAAGTGAAATGGATTTTAAAGTCTGCCAAATTTGTAACGATGTATCTTTTAAGGGTACAAGGTATAAATCAAATTATTACCTTGGCATTAACTCACAGTCGTTCACATTATATAAAATAATATATGTAGTTATTTGGAAAAGTGTAAAAGTTTTCATAATTTGTAAACAAATTAATATAAAAACCTTTGACAGTCATTTTATGGCGTATGAAGTTGGATCCTTAGTTAACGAAATGCTCATTAAAGATATTGAGGTTTTCAATACACCCCCTTTGCATTTATATCCACTAAACAATGAAAAAACATATGTAAGAGTTAAAAGTCTTTAAATATTTTAAATATTCTTATTCACATTGTACTTTAAGTAATAAATAATTATATATAAGCCTATAACTAAACTAAAAAAAAAAACCATTTCAAAATAAAATGTATATACCAAAAATTAACAATTTTAAGACTTTTTGGGATAAAATCAAGAATTTGGGTATTAAACATTTTAAGAATAGTTGGGATCAAATCAAGAATTTTCGAGATTAAACATTTTAAGAGTAGTCGGGATTAAATCAAGAATTTTCGGAATTAAATATTTTAAGAGTTGTTGGGATTAAAACAAGAATTTTTTGGATTAAACATTTTAAGAGTAGTCGGGACTAAATCAAGAATTTTTGGGATTAAATATTTTAAGAGTAGTCGGGATTAAAAGAAGAATTTTCGGGATTAAATATTTTAAGAGTAGTCGTGATTGTATCAAGAATTTTCGGGATTACAAATTTTGAGATAGTTGGGATTGAAACAAGAATTTTCAGGATTGAAAAATTTAAGTATGTTCGTACCATTAATAAGAAAATCCGTGATTAACCTGAGCATGATACCGTTTCAGATTGTTTTTGCCAACTTTATCCCGTTTTTTTTTATCTGTGTACTAACACTTCCGTTTTTCCCTTTTAGGATGTCTGAAATGGGTTTTGCTATTGCTGCAAAATCCTTTATAAAACATCTATAGTAGCTCGCCAGGCCGGTGACTATGAATCCGAGAAAACTTACGCTCTTTTTAAAGAAACGCGATTTTTCTACTGACACTCTCATATTGGCTTCGTAAAGACTCTTTAACACCCAATCTACGTGCGTGATGTGGGATTCCTCGTCTTCCGAAAAGATAATCAGATCGTCCACATATACGTAAGAAAACTTGCCGATTTGTTCGCGTAAAATGTCGTCGATTGTCCTATGAAATATGCTGGCTGCATTTTTCAGGCCAAAAGGGAGTCTTCGGAATTCATACATTCCTCCATTTACCGAAAAGGAAGTTTTTTACGGTCGCGTTCTTATACATCCTGAGTTAAGGTCCAATGTCGTGAAATATTTGGCTTTGCCCAAGTTTCCCAATATCATAGAGATATTCGGCATGGGGTACTTGTCAGACACCGTTTTCTTTTTGAGTTTGCGAAAGTCAAACACTAGTCGCATGTTCTTGTTGCCCATCTCATCAGTGCCCTTCTTGTCCACTATCCATATCGGATTGTTATACGGAGAGACTGATTTTTGAATTATACCATTATTTAATAGACTTTGAATTTATTTATTGATAAAATCGGCAGCCCCCATGGGGTACGGGTACAGTTTTTCATAAATGGGTTCTTCATTTTCTGTCCTAATAGTGGCTACTACAGAGGTATTGTACGGCAGAGCCTCATTTGGGTCTGCAAAGGCTTTTTTCCTGCTTTTAAGCATTTTCAGGAATGCGTCTTTTATAAAAGAGGGTGCACCAGAACAATCTACGTTAGTAAAATTGACATTGGTGCAGGGTGGAAGGAAATTTGTTCGACTTCCGTGCCCCATTTAAGACTTCCCGATTCTAAGCAGAGCGACGCCACGGTCTGTTTTAACAGGTCGAAGCCGATTATCCCATCGAACGTTGATAAGTCCGGTAGAACAAAAAATGTGGCCGTGATATCAAAAATTGAGACAAGGCATTTCTCTATTATCTGGGTCGTGCCGTGAATCGAGTGAATGGTGAAAGGGGCTTCTACTGGACGGACGCCTTTTAGCCCCTTATAAGGCCTAATAAAGTTCTTAGAGGCGCCCGTGTCTATAAGAAATTTTAGAACAGTCCCCGCTTCTCTTCGTCTGAGAAAGGGTAGCAGGGATTTTACCCTAAAAAATTGACGGCGTCGGAGTCATATTCCTCAATGTCGTCCTCGATTTTCGTCGCCGCATTGGAGGCTACTTTGGCGTAGTTTTTTCCTGCCTGTTCGTCACTCTGAGTGAGTATCCCGGAATTTATCACACAAAACCTTCGCTGCAGATGCCTCGTAGGCCATGGTCGCTTTGTTGGTGAGCAAGGTGAGCTTTTCTCAACCTCGTCATAATATTGTAGTAACGTAAGACTACCCTGCCTGAGGGTGCCCATCTCCTGCTCTATAACGTGAATTGGCCGTTTGTCACTATATGTGAAGTCGAGTCGATTTATGATCGCGTCGAAATTTAACACAGTGCCAAACGAGGACAGCACGGCATCGGCAGGGCCTCTTATTTTGCTTCTTATAATGATACACCGCCTGATAATGGCGTGAGCTGTTAACATACCCTGGCCTGTCGCCAGGACACGTATGTTTCCTGTGTGCCCGCAAACTCGGACAGGCACTTAACGGCGTCCAATGGCTCATTGCACTGGACGTCGCCGCTTATTGCTATTGGCTCATATATTTTGATCTGAGGAGCGTCCGCTCGGGTTGGTGCAATCTGCACCGCCGCTACTTGGCTGGCCAGATTGTGTATAGTCTGGCGCAATTCGTTTTCTGTACGGTTTTCTTCGGCGGCCTTTTCTGCTAAATCATGGTTAAAGGCCGCCTGAATGACAGCTTTAAGCTGTTCTGGATCTAAAGCCATTTTGCTTACTTTTGGGGAATTCTCGGATATCTGTTTTGGAGTGGACGTAATTGGAGTCCCTTCACTATCGAACTCTGAGTGGGTGGCAAACTGTTTATTATTCCTATAATGGGGAGCTCATATGGAGCTACATAAATTCAATTCGACACCTGTCTAAGTCGGGTGTAGTCCATGTTTCTGCCCTGTGGTTATTCATTACTTTTTAATATCAAAGGCGCTGAACTTAACGCGCAGCGATTTGCGTACGTAAACAAAAGCGTTGCATAAACAAAGACGTACAGCTGAACAAAGTTGCAATGCAAACGTCGCTGTAACGGGTTAATAAAGTGGTGTGAGGAGCCGGGAGAAAAAAAAATACGAGACTGCTCAAAGCTAACACAAAGAATTCATATACCGAATAAAGTGCACCCGATTTTATTAAGACGTTTATTTGCGCATTAATTAATTATTTTTCAACAGTGCTTTCGCGCATCTGCTGAGACATTTAATGTTTATAATTTTTGCACCTTTTATGTTGGCTATTAGTTTTAATGCCAGTATTTTATTCCAAACACAAAAATAAAATGCAAACAACACACAAAATTCGATATTTCGTTATTAAATATTGAATTCAAATCGTCAATCAATTAGTGAGTGTATTGGGAATACATATGTTAGTTATGATGTAAAAAATGGAGCTGCAGAAAATTTTCTGGCAGTGTATTTAATTGTTTAGTGACATGCAGGTGTTCGGAAAGTATGCGAAAGGAATAGCTCACTTACATGATTTCCAAACTTTAACCTGATGGGTTTTTGTTTTACACTGGGCGCCAATTAGTATTATAAGTTAGTTGTAATTTGCGTGGTACGCCTGCTGATGCCGGAGGGTCCCACGCAGCGGTCACACTCCTTAGGAATAGGTTGGTGGTAAGGGAAGGCCTGTTGGCAGGTGATCCTCTAATCCAGAATTTAGGGAGATTACGTTGGAAGAGTGACTGCCCTTCTTACCTGCTGGCCTAGAGACTCAGACAGTATTTTAAGTGATAAGAATTTAACGGCTAATAGCCGGAGTTTTATTTGTATGAGCTTGTGCTCTTTATTCAATGAATGCCAAATTTGAACTGAACTTAAAGCTAACAAAAAAGAGACTCATAGCGGCCACTCCAATGGGTAGTGTTTGCCGGCTATGCACGAGCTTCCGGCCAGACGCTGTGTCAGCAATTTGGCCGGGGCGAGCCTTCGGACGATCGGTCATTGCCGTCGCCCGGTTAACTTAGTTAACTTATACTTTATAGAGTCGGAAATGTCTCCTTCTCTGCATTGCAAACCTTTGACTGAAATAACTGCAAACTCCCTGCAAGGGTATTATAACCGAAAGACCAATTAATTCTTTTTCTCGACAAATTGGATTTATAAAGGGAAACGAACAAATCAGGGAATCGAACTTTCATAAATTAAAAATCAAATGAACTTACAAAGAAATGACAAATACTTTCGCAAAGAATATCTATGCATAAAAAAGAGCGCAATATACTTTCACGGTGACCCAGATTTTCTTATATTCCAACAAGCTTATGTAGAAATAATCAATACAAATCATTTAACAAAAGTAGTAAGATGCACCAAGAAGTTAGAAGATATCCTTACGTACGCAGAGTTTAAAGAAAACATTTTTAAAACGGCGTAAAGATCTACAGAAAATATATTTGACAAATATTACCTTCACGGAAAAAAAATCCATATAATAAAGAAACAGGAAATTAGTATTTGACGAATGTATAAATGGAATAATAAAACAAGAATCCACAAGCTGCAAATATATTAAAACCCATAAAAAATTTTTAATTTATCAAATTGAATCAAATATTTTATTGACATGGAATATCCCTAAAACATTTTTAAATCAAACTTGTATTAATAAAGAAATTTCTACACTCATACCAAAATTAACCCTAAAAACAAGAAATTCGCCTTATTTTTGACTTCAAAGGCATCGCACCTTAAATTGTAGGGTACATTTTTCTAAAATTAAGGCCGTTCCTTTCTAAAATCTAAGGCAAAGAGCCCTAAAAACAAGAAAAACTTTTCTAAAAAATGGAAAAATATTTCTTAAAAGTAGGGCATCTTACCATAAATTTTAAGGTATTTTTTCTAAAAATTAGAAAAAATGTGCCTACATTCATCATGTTGTAATTTTTCATTCAGGATTTATGGACCTATGTATATTTTCATTCAGAAAAGTCACAAAGTTTGTATTAGTATTGCATTAATGAATTGCGAATATCGATTTCAATTGTAATTCTGTGGGGGAAAGAGAGAAAATTGTGTACAATTATGATTTATTTCAGTTCTAAAGCCTAGTATCTAGATCGACAAACGATTACGCTAGCGTAAAAACTTTAATCTTTCCAGTGTGACCAAAGTTTCGAGAGTTCAACAGATTTAAGCGTGCTACGGTCGTACTGTCAATCAGCTGGGTTTGTTGACAAGCAGTTAAAATTCAAATATCGTATTTGCGGGAAAGAGCCTTTAAATGATAATACCAAATACCTTGGCAAGACAAGTCTGCCGCTGTACAAAGATATTAAAAAACAATACAATTTAAATTTAACAGTTGTATTTTTTTAATTTAATGATAATTATTTGCTAATTCATAGCTGCACTTTTATTGTGTTTTTTCGTACATTCTGGACCTAAAAAACATTTTGCTCTGACAAGAGGCACCCCAGATAGTATTAATGTTATTTTGTCCTCACATGTAAACACCTGCAATCGACTTTTGTGAGTTTTTTGAGTTTTTCCCTCCATTTCTTATAATGTTCAGTGAGAAGCGCACGCCAAAAGATTACATTTTGTAATCTTTTCGCTAGAGTTCACCCAAAGTTAATTTCCGCAGACTGGCAACGCTATGGAATTTTCTGGTATTTTTTTCGTCGATCAGGAGACCGACGTGAAAAAAAGGCCCGACGAAAAGTGAACGCCAGCTGTTTGCCTCTCGCTCTCTCTCATGACTGGCGTACGGTTTTCGTCGATCTGGATACTAGGCTTTACAATCAAATTCCGATAAGTATCTTATCCGAAAAAACTTATTTTATTCGTTCGACGGTGGGATTCGAAACCAGGTCTGCCGCGCGTGAGTTCAAAGACATTGAATGGAGCCACGGTGGCGCGCGAAAAGCGCATGGCAAAGCAAAGACCATATGATGGGGCGTTTGCGAAGAATATTAGTTTAAAAAAGTTTTGAGAACTCGTGTTAAGTCGCAACTGTGAAAGTCGAAATATTTAAAATAAATTTTCTAAGATGATATTTTATATGACAAAAATATTTTAATTACTTTTCCATAAAGGGTACAACCTTTAGTCGTTCTAAGCATTACTTCTCATCTGTGTTTATAACACAAGTAAAAAAAAGAAAAAAGAAAGATGTCGGCAGCTGAAATTGAACTTGCGGTGCTTAGATTTCTGGTCAGACGTTCTAACCCCTAGGCTACTCGGACAGGGTTAGAACAATTTTATGGTCATTTTAAAATAAAGGTTTCCTATGTTATAGAAAATATTTCTATATTTTGGGATTAATTTCTATTTTTTAGAAAATATTTCTATATTTAAGAAAATATTTCTATATTTAAGAAAGCGTTTGTATTTTTAGGGTTATCGAATTTTTAAAGTTAATTTGAGAACAGTTTTCTATTTTTTAGGGTAAATAATTTTTTAGGGCAGAATTTCTAATTTGAAGAAAAAAATGTCTAAAAACAAGTACATTTTTACTAAAATATAGAAATTCTTTCTTGGATTTAAGGTGAGTTTAGTTTATGGCGACAATTTCTACATTTGAGAAACACTTTCTTGATTAAAGAAAAGTTTTCTTGTTTTGAGAAAAAAATTCCTTGAAAATAGAAATCTTTTCTTGGATTTAGAAAAAATAAAGTTTTAAGGCGAATTTCTAAAATTTAGGGTTGATTTTGCTATGAGTGTATAATTGGTAAAAATGTTATTAAAATACTAATTGTTCAGTGCAGCTATATGAATTCTTACTCTCAAATACCATAATGTAACAAAATGGGAACCTTTGTCATATATTTAGACAAAATAAATTATAGAAGCACACACAGAATACTATAATCTATTCCAGATAATAACTACAACTACATTTGTAATTACAATCATAAGCATATTATTATATCATTCTATAAGTTTAAAAATATACCAAGAAAGTTAATTGTAAAATATGTAAAATTAAAGGAAGAAACACCAAAAAGCCAAGAAAATGTAAACGACCTACTATAAACATAGAAGATAATATTTTGTTACATATATCCAAATTTATCGTCCTGAGGGCAGGCCAAATTCAAAGGTTGAGGGAGTGACATATCCATAGTACTATCCATGTACATGTCTACACAACCACACACACATACGCACGTACACATTACTTTAAGACACCCCCAGAGAAATTGGAACCTAATTGTCAACAAGCCAATGGAAAATTTACATGTTATTAAAACCTTCAGACTATTGACTAAACAATTGGAATGAGCCGCTGTTCTGACTATCGGCCCGTTCTCACGATTCAGAATACTCAGATTTCGGGACCGAAATCATAAACAAGATGAGAACAAAGAACGGTCCAAAGTTCAATTACGAAAGTCACTCAATAAACATTAAAGCCACTCATCAAAAAGCTCCAAAGCTCAGAACCGAAGTTTGATCGTAAATAAAGTAGGAGTTAGGGAGGGTGTTCTTCCAAATATAAAATAAAATTGTATCGGTTTAATTAAAATAAAATAAAGTTTTTTTTTTAAACAACCTTACGGTACGAATATTTAATTATATATATTGTATTAATAAGAACTATGTAAGCAATCCCTCCTAGTCAACTTGGCCAAAGTAGTTTTAAGTTAGTTATATTATATTTTGTGTGTAACCCTGGATTTATTTATTATGTGTGCGATCCCTGGTTAAAAGTATCGATATGCTTATCTGTCTTCTTGACGAAGGCATAAAACGAAGGAAAAGGAGAACATTCTAGAAAGCGTGGCCGTTGTGATCGGAAGGAAAAAGAGAATAAAGATAAAGAACACTATACTATAATTCAGAAGTGGTAACTGAACCTAAGCAAGTACATACATATATTGAAATAGGCAAATGTCTATTAACATGGCTTCACGCATTAATCTCGGCGAACTCAAATTGATCGAAATCAAAAGTTTCTGTGAAAAACTTGGCTTATCCACAAAGGGAAACAAAGTTGCACTAATTGCGCAGTTAAGTGCGGTACTACCGTTTGAAATTGCACCGAAATTGTACTACGAAAAAGTGGAGTCTACTGGTGAAATTGGTGCTGAGATGGCTGACGCCAAGGCAGTCAACAACAACAACAACGAAGACCAAGGCGGTGAGATGGCTGACGCCAAGGCAGTCAACAACAACAACAACGAAGACCAAGGCGGTGAGATGGCTGACGCCAAGGCAGTCAACAACAACAACAACAACGAAGAACAGGGCGTAGAAGAAGATTAAGACGTTTACGGCGACGAACTTAAGCTTGTCGAGACGGTTGATCGTGATGGCGTTCAACTCGAAGGAAACGGCGTTCAACCAAACCCTTCAACTTTTAGCGTGCAACGAAGTGAATTGGGTGGCAACGCTGCGGGCATGGAACAGGCGATGTAAAATTTACGTTTCGAAAATGTTGACCGTCTTTTCAAGCCAGAAATGAATTTAAACACCGTCAAAGAGCTGCTCCCAGAATACAACGGCAATGGCAACATAAACGAATGGTTGTTGATGGTTAAAAATGTTCGAGATGTGTTCAAAGTCCGTGATGACATCATGCGTCCATTAATTTGCTCGCGTTTAAAGGGCAAGGCTAATTTTTGGCTGTTATCTCGCCCATCACTGTTGTCTGGAAGGATTGACCTGATTTTGGGACAATTAAAAATTGTTTTTGGAACCAAGGATAACTTCTTGGAAATGCGACGCAAGTTTGAAAACCGCAAGTGGCAATTCGGTGAGAAATTTGCCGTTTACTTTTTTGACAAGCTTACTCTGGCACAAGACGTCGCTACGACTGTTTACGAACTAGTTCAGTATTTAATAGATGGCATACAAAATGTACAACTTAAAAACCAAGCGAAGTTACTACGTTTAGCAGTGCCTGCTGATGTATTGAAAGCCTTTCAAGATGTAGAGAAACCCAAAGCTCCAGTACAACAAGGTAGGATGCAAGGTACGTCTTTACCAAACGATGTGACCCCGGAACAGAGAGTCATCAAATGTTTTAACTGTCACAGTTTTGGTCATCTGGCTAAGGAATGTCGCAAGCCAGTACGGGCTAATGGAGCTTGCTATGCCTGTGGAGAAGTAGGACACTTGGCTAGAGAGTGTTCATTGTACAAGAAAAAAGAAAATAACAACGAATATGTAAGAAATTCGAAAGTTCAATTTAAAAATTACGATAAATAATTCTAATAAATTGTATTCCATAGAGTGCCTCATAGATTCGGGAAGTCCCGTTTCGTTTCTAAAGAAATCCGCAGTTCCCAGTAACGTAATCATAATAATAATAATAAAGACAAGTTGAATAGTACAAGAATAAACGAAAGTAAACTAAATATAATTGGAAAAACAGTTTGTTTAATTATAAGTTCAAATAAAAACGTATTAATTGAATTGTTGGTTGTAACTGATGAATCTGTAAGGTACTCAATGGTAGTAGGACGCGATTTTTTAAGTCTAAGTAATTTTAAACTTGTACAAGTAGTTAACGATGTTAACCATTTATCTGTTAAGCCAGTGGGTATACATTTAGTGGAAAAATGCGAAAGTGATTTATTAAACAAAGTAGAAGTCAATGTAGAGAAACAGGTAGATGTAGAGCCGAAAGTAGAGAGCGATCTTGGAAACAATAACAAAGTAGTAGTCAATGTAGAGAAGCAGATAGAAGTAGAGAAAAGAGTAGAGAAGTCGAGCAAGCCCGAGGTAGCAAAATGTTTAGAAGTTGTAGCGGATTCTAATGTTGAGGTCTATGAAGCTCTAGAGGACGATGTTGATACCAGGTTAGACAAAATCGTTGCGAAGGAAGACAGTCACAAAGTGGATTCATTTGATAGAGATATGCTTAAAATAAATGTTATTTGCGATGGTAAAGCGACGTATACGATAGGAAAAGAGGTGAGTCAAGAAAGTATAAGTAAGCTGAAGTGTTTGTTCAAGACATTTTACGAAGAAGCTGATCGTCCAATGGCACCTAAAATAAAATGTATAATGAAGATCACAATTGAAAGTGATAAACCGTTTCGGTGTCCCCCTCGAAGGTTGTCTTATGCAGAAAAGTCCGAAGTTCAAAAAATATTAGACGAGAATTTAGCCAATGGGTATATACGACCAAGTGAATCCGAATATGTGTCGCCAATTGTTCTTGTAAAGAAAAAGACAGGAGAACTTAGAATGTGTGTCGATTATCGTCGTCTTAATAAGGTCACTCTTAAAGATAAATACCCGATTCCGTTAATTGACGACTTGTTGGAAAGGTTAGCGAATAAAAAATTCTTTTCGAAGCTTGATTTAAAAAACGGATTTCACCACGTGTTCATGGATGATAATTCTATTAAATATACATCTTTTACCACGCCACTAGGGCAGTTCGAATTTCTAAGAATGCCGTTTGGCTTGACGAATGCACCACCAACATTTCAAAGATTTATTAACAAGATATTTGTTGATATGGCGACATCTTGACGACATCCTGATAGCGACGGAAAGTTTGTATGAGCATTTCGAAGTTTTAAAGGAAGTTTTGAAACGTATAGTTGAAAACAAATTAGAGTTGAGACTTGATAAATGTGAATTCTTGCAATCATCCATTGATTACTTGGGATATACAGTCAATGGAGATGGGATAAAAGCGAACGAAACGGGTTTACAAACAATTAGGTCTTTTCCAGTGCCTTTAAAAGTCAGTGAGGTCTCAAGCTTTATAGGATTGTGCTTGAGACCTATTATTGCAAAGCCACTTTACGATTTAACCAGAAAAGACAAGAAGTTTGTTTTTAGCAAAGAAGAACTAAATGCATTCACTATACTTAAGAAAAAATTAATAGAAGCTCCAATTTTAGCAATATATGATCCAAGAGATGAGACGGAGTTGCACAGTGATGCAAGCTCGTTAGGTTATGGCGCAATATTATTACAAAGAAAAAGGGATAACAAATTTCACCCTGTCTTTTATTTTTCGAAACGTACAACCGATGTGGAGTCAAGATACCACAGTTTCGAATTGGAAACTTTAGCAATAGTAAACGCATTAAAAAGATTTCGAGTTTATGTGCAAGGAATTAGATTCAAAATCGTAACTGATTGCAAATCGTTAACTTTAACTTTAAATAAAAAAGAAATAAACCCCCGTATAGCAAGATGGGCTTTAGAGCTTCAAAACAATGACTACGAGCTTGAACACAGGTCGGGAAAAAGAATGCAACATGTGGACGCACTTAGTCGAAGTAATAGCATTCTCGTAGTTGAAACAAATACTTTTGAAGAAAATCTAATTATATGTCAGGGAAGAGATGAAAATATAAATAGAGTTAAAGAAATGTTATTAAATCAAGAGGATGAGCACTATGAATTACGAAATGGTGTCGTGTACAAGAAAAGTAACGATAGGCTACTGTTTTGTGTTCCACAATCAATGGAAGAAAATGTTCTGTGCAAATACCATGACGAAATGGGGCATGTAGGAATTGACAAAGTAGCGGACCTTATCAGTAAGAGTTATTGGTTTCCATGTATAAGAAAGAAAGTTGAGATTCACATAAAGAACTGCTTAAAGTGTATAGCATTTTCTAATAAAACAGGTAAAACCGAGGGTTTTTTACATCCCATTCCGAAAGGAACAAGTCCGTTTGAAGTCATTCATATTGACCACTATGGTCCGATAAATAGCAAGGAAACGAGTAAGAAGCACATACTAGTAATAATTGACGCATGTACAAAATTCACCAGATTATATCCAACAAAAACAACTAGTTCCAAGGAAGCAATCGAAGCGTTACAAAACTATTTCAGATCGTACAGTAGACCTAAAAACATAATATCTGATCGAGGCAGTTGTTTCACATCAAAGAAATTTGAGGAATTTGTTGTACAAAACAATGTAAGGCATGTTAAAGTAGCAACAGCGATTCAGGATACTTCGATTTCGGGAACGAAATCATAAACAAGATGAGAACAAAGAACGGTCCAAAGTTCAATTACGAAAGTCACTCAATAAACATTAAAGCCACTCATCAAAAAGCTCCAAAGCTCAGAACCGAAGTTTGATCGTAAATAAAGTAGGAGTTAGGGAGCGAGTTCAGTTTGAGACTTGTAACTATCAGGTCGGTGTTCTTCCAAATATAAAATAAAATTGTATCGGTTTAATTAAAATAAAATAAAGTTTTTTTTTTAAACAACCTTACGGTACGAATATTTAATTATATATATTGTAGTAATAAGAACTATGTAAGCAATCCCTCCTAGTCAACTTGGCCAAAGTAGTTTTAAGTTAGTTATATTATATTTTGTGTGTAACCCTGGATTTATATATTATGTGTGCGATCCCTGGTTAAAAGTATCGATATGTTTATCTGTCTTCTTGACGAAGGCATAAAACGAAGGAAAAGGAGAACATTCTAGAAAGCGTGGCCGTTGTGATCGGAAGGAAAAAGAGAATAAAGATAAAGAACACTATACTATAATTCAGAAGTGGTAACTGAACCTAAGCAAGTACATACATATATTGAAATAGGCAAATGTCTATTAACATGGCTTCACGCATTAATCTCGGCGAACTCAAATTGATTGAAATCAAAAGTTTCTGTGAAAAACTTGGCTTATCCACAAAGGGAAACAAAGTTGCACTAATTGCGCAGTTAAGTGCGGTACTACCTTTTGAAATTGCACCGGAGTTGTACTACGAAAAAGTGGAGTCTACTGGTAAAATTGGTGCTGAGATGGCTGACGCCAAGGCAGTCAACAACAACAACAACGAAGACCAAGGCGGTGAGATGGCTGACGCCAAACAAAAAACAACGAAGACCAAGGCGGTGAGATGGCTGACGCCAAGGCAGTCAACAACAACAACGAAGAACAGGGCGTAGAAGAAGATGAAGACGTTTACGGCGACGAACTTAAGCTTGTCGAGACGGTTGATCGTGATGGCGTTCAACTCGAAGGAAACGGCGTTCAACCAAACCCTTCAACTTTTAGCGTGCAACGAAGTGAATTGGGTGGCAACGCTGCGGGCATGGAACAGGCGATGCAAAATTTACGTTTCGAAAATGTTGACCGTCTTTTCAAGCCAGAAATGAATTTAAACACCGTCAAAGAGCTGCTCCCAGAATACAACGGCAATGGCAACATAAACGAATGGTTGTTGATGGTTAAAAATGTTCGAGATGTGTTCAAAGTCCGTGATGACATCATGCGTCCATTAATTTGCTCGCGTTTAAAGGGCAAGGCTAATTTTTGGCTGTTATCTCGCCCATCACTGTTGTCTGGAAGGATTGACCTGATTTTGGGACAATTAAAAATTGTTTTTGGAACCAAGGATAACTTCTTGGAAATGCGACGCAAGTTTGAAAACCGCAAGTGGCAATTCGGTGAGAAATTTGCCGTTTACTTTTTTGACAAGCTTACTCTGGCACAAGACGTCGCTACGACTGTTTACGAACTAGTTCAATATTTGATAGATGGCATACAAAATGTACAACTTAAAAACCAAGCGAAGTTACTACGTTTAGCAGTGCCTGCTGATGTATTGGAAGCCTTTCAAGATGTAGAGAAACCCAAAGCTCCAGTACAACAAGGTAGGATGCAAGGTACGTCTTTACCAAACGATGTGACCCTGGAACAGAGAGTCATCAAATGCTTTAACTGTCACAGTTTTGGTCATCTGGCTAAGGAATGTCGCAAGCCAGTACGGGCTAATGGAGCTTGCTATGCCTGTGGAGAAGTAGGACACTTGGCTATTGGTTCATTGTACAAGAAGAAAGAAAATAACAACGAATATGTAAGAAATTTGAAAGTTCAATTTAAAAATACGATAAATAATTCTAATAAATTGTATTCCATAGAGTGCCTCATAGATTCGGGAAGTCCCGTTTCGTTTCTAAAGAAATCCGCAGTTCCCAGTAACGTAATCATAATAATAATAATAAAGACAAGTTGAATAGTACATTCTTCGGAATAAACGAAAGTAAACTAAATATAATTGGAAAAACAGTTTGTTTAATTATAAGTTCAAATAAAAACGTATTAATTGAATTGTTGGTTGTAACTGATGAATCTGTAAGGTACTCAATGGTAGTAGGACGCGATTTTTTAAGTCTAAGTAATTTTAAACTTGTACAAGTAGTTAACGATGTTAACCATTTATCTGTTAAGCCAGTGGGTATACATTTAGTGGAAAAATGCGAAAGTGATTTATTAAACAAAGTAGAAGTCAATGTAGAGAAACAGGTAGATGTAGAGACGAAAGTAGAGAGCGATCTTGGAAACAATAACAAAGTAGTAGTCAATGTAGAGAAGCAGATAGAAGTAGAGAAAAGAGTAGAGAAGTCGAGCAAAATGTTTAGAGGTAGCAAAATGTTTAGAAGTTGTAGCGGATTCTAATGTTGAGGTCTATGAAGCTCTAGAGGACGATGTTGATACCAGGTTAGACAAAATCGTTGCGAATGAAGACAGTCACAAAGTGGATTCATTTGATAGAGATATGCTTAAAATAAATGTTATTTGCGATGGTAAAGCGACGTATACGATAGGAAAAGAGGTGAGTCAAGAAAATATAAGTAAGCTGAAGTGTTTGTTCAAGACATTTTACGAAGAAGCTGATCGTCCAATGGCACCTAAAATAAAATGTATAATGAAGATCACAATTGAAAGTGATAAACCGTTTCGGTGTCCCCCTCGAAGGTTGTCTTATGCAGAAAAGTCCGAAGTTCAAAAAAATATTAGACGAGAATTTAGCCAATGGGTATATACGACCAAGTGAATCCGAATATGTGTCGCCAATTGTTCTTGTAAAGAAAAAGACAGGAGAACTTAGAATGTGTGTCGATTATCGTCGTCTTAATAAGGTCACTCTTAAAGATAAATACCCGATTCCGTTAATTGACGACTTGTTGGAAAGGTTAGCGAATAAAAAATTCTTTTCGAAGCTTGATTTAAAAAAACGGATTTCACCACGTGTTCATGGATGATAATTCTATTAAATATACATCTTTTACCACGCCACTAGGGCAGTTCGAATTTCTAAGAATGCCGTTTGGCTTGACGAATGCACCACCAACATTTCAAAGATTTATTAACAAGATATTTGTTGATATGGCGACATCTTGACGACATCATGATAGCGACGGAAAGTTTGTATGAGCATTTCGAAGTTTTAAAGGAAGTTTTGAAACGTATAGTTGAAAACAAATTAGAGTTGAGACTTGATAAATGTGAATTCTTGCAATCATCCATTGATTACTTGGGATATACAGTCAATGGAGATGGGATAAAAGCGAACGAAACGGGTTTACAAGCAATTAGGTCTTTTCCAGTGCCTTTAAAAGTCAGTGAGGTCTCAAGCTTTATAGGATTGTGCTCTTATTTTAGAAGATTTATTAAAGATTTTTCTATTATTGCAAAGCCACTTTACGATTTAACCAGAAAAGACAAGAAGTTTGTTTTTAGCAAAGAAGAACTAAATGCATTCACTATACTTAAGAAAAAATTAATAGAAGCTCCAATTTTAGCAATATATGATCCAAGAGATGAGACGGAGTTGCACTGTGATGCAAGCTCGTTAGGTTATGGCGCAATATTATTACAAAGAAAAAGGGATAACAAATTTCACCCTGTCTTTTATTTTTCGAAACGTACAACCGATGTGGAGTCAAGATACCACAGTTTCGAATTGGAAACTTTAGCAATAGTAAACTCATTAAAAAGATTTCGAGTTTATGTGCAAGGAATTAGATTCAAAATCGTAACTGATTGCAATTCGTTAACTTTAACTTTAAATAAAAAAGAAATAAACCCCCGTATAGCAAGATGGGCTTTAGAGCTTCAAAACTATGACTACGAGCTTGAACACAGGTCGGGAAAAAGAATGCAACATGTGGACGCACTTAGTCGAAGTAATAGCATTCTCGTAGTTGAAACAAATACTTTTGAAGAAAATCTAATTATATGTCAGGGAAGAGATGAAAATATAAATAGAGTTAAAGAAATGTTATTAAATCAAGAGGATGAGCACTATGAATTACGAAATGGTGTCGTGTACAAGAAAAGTAACGATAGGCTACTGTTTTGTGTTCCACAATCAATGGAAGAAAATGTTCTGTACAAATACCATGACGAAATGGGGCATGTAGGAATTGACAAAGTAGCGGACTTTATCAGTAAGAGTTATTGGTTCCCATGTATAAGAAAGAAAGTTGAGATTCACATAAAGAACTGCTTAAAGTGTATAGCATTTTCTAATAAAACAGGTAAAACCAAGGGTTTTTTACATCCCATTCCGAAAGGAACAAGTCCGTTTGAAGTCATTCATATTGACCACTATGGTCCGATAAATAGCAAGGAAACGAGTAAGAAGCTCATACTAGTAATAATTGACGCATGTACAAAATTCACCAGTATATATCCAACAAAAACAACTAGTTCCAAGGAAGCAATCGAAGCGTTACAAAACTATTTCAGATCGTACAGTAGACCTAAAAACATAATATCTGATATGCAGTTGTTTCACATCAAAGGAATTTGAGGAATTTGTTGTACAAAACAATGTAAGGCATGTTAAAGTAGCAACAGCGATTCAGGATACTTCGATTTCGGGAACGAAATCATAAACAAGATGAGAACAAAGAACGGTCCAAAGTTCAATTACGAAAGTCACTCAATAAACATTAAAGCCACTCATCAAAAAGCTCCAAAGCTCAGAACCGAAGTTTGATCGTAAATAAAGTAGGAGTTAGGGAGCGAGTTCAGTTTGAGACTTGTAACTATCAGGACGGTGTTCTTCCAAATATAAAATAAAATTGTATCGGTTTAATTAAAATAAAATAAAGTTTTTTTTTTAAACAACCTTACGGTACGAATATTTAATTAATTATATTGTAGTAATAAGAACTATGTAAGCAATCCCTCCTAGTCAACTTGGCCAAAGTAGTTTTAAGTTAGTTATATTATATTTTGTGTGTAACCCTGGATTTATTTATTATGTGTGCGATCCCTGGTTAAAAGTATCGATATGTTTATCTGTCTTCTTGACGAAGGCATAAAACGAAGGAAAAGGAGAACATTCTAGAAAGCGAGGCCGTTGTGATCGGAAGGAAAAAGAGAATAAAGATAAAGAACACTATACTATAATTCAGAAGTGGTAACTGAACCTAAGCAAGTACATACATATATTGAAATAGGCAAATGTCTATTAACATGGCTTCACGCATTAATATCGGCGAACTCAAATTGATCGAAATCAAAAGTTTCTGTGAAAAACTTGGCTTATCCACAAAGGGAAACAAAGTTGCACTAATTGCGCAGTTAAGTGCGGTACTACCGTCTGAAATTGCACCGGAGTTGTACTACGAAAAAGTGGAGTCTACTGGTGAAATTGGTGCTGAGATGGCTGACGCCAAGGCAGTCAACAACAACAACAACGAAGACCAAGGCGGTGAGATGGCTGACGCCAAGGCAGTCAACAACAACAACAACGAAGACCAAGGCGGTGAGATGGCTGACGCCAAGGCAGTCAACAACAACAACGAAGAACAGGGCGTAGAAGAAGATGAAGACGTTTACGGCGACGAACTTAAGCTTGTCGAGACGGTTGATCGTGATGGCGTTCAACTCGAAGGAAACGGCGTTCAACCAAACCCTTCAACTTTTAGCGTGCTACGAAGTGAATTGGGTGGCAACGCTGCGGGCATGGAACAGGCGATGCAAAATTTACGTTTCGAAAATGTTGACCGTCTTTTCAAGCCAGAAATGAATTTAAACACCGTCAAAGAGCTGCTCCCAGAATACAACGGCAATGGCAACATAAACGAATGGTTGTTGATGGTTAAAAATGTTCGAGATGTGTTCAAAGTCCGTGATGACATCATGCGTCCATTAATTTGCTCGCGTTTAAAGGGCAAGGCTAATTTTTGGCTGTTATCTCGCCCATCACTTTTGTCTGGAAGGATTGACCTGATTTTGGGACAATTAAAAATTGTTTTTGGAACCAAGGATAACTTCTTGGAAATGCGACGCAAGTTTGAAAACCGCAAGTGGCAATTCGGTGAGAAATTTGCCGTTTACTTTTTTGACAAGCTTACTCTGGCACAAGACGTCGCTACGACTGTTTACGAACTAGTTCAGTATTTGATAGATGGCATACAAAATGTACAACTTAAAAACCAAGCGAAGTTACTACGTTTAGCAGTGCCTGCTGATGTATTGGAAGCCTTTCAAGATGTAGAGAAACCCAAAGCTCCAGTACAACAAGGTAGGATGCAAGGTACGTCTTTACCAAACGATGTGACCCCGGAACAGAGGGTCATCAAATGCTTTAACTGTCACAGTTTTGGTCATCTGGCTAAGGAATGTCGCAAGCCAGTACGGGCTAATGGAGCTTGCTATGCCGGTGGAGAAGTAGGACACTTGGCTAGAGAGTGTTCATTGTACAAGAAGAAAGAAAATAACAACGAATATGTAAGAAATTTGAAAGTTCAATTTAAAAATACGATAAATAATTCTAATAAATTGTATTCCACAGAGTGCCTCATAGATTCGGGAAGTTCCGTTTCGTTTCTAAAGAAATCCGCAGTTCCCAGTAACGTAATCATTAATAAAGACAAGTTGAATAGTACATTCTTCGGAATAAACGAAAGTAAACTAAATATAATTGGAAAAACAGTTTGTTTAATTATAAGTTCAACTAAAAACGTATTAATTGAATTGTTGGTTGTAACTGATGAATCTGTAAGGTACTCAATGGTAGTAGGACGCGATTTTTTAAGTCTAAGTAATTTTAAACTTGTACAAGTAGTTAACGATGTTAACCATTTATCTGTTAAGCCAGTGGGTATACATTTAGTGGAAAAATGCGAAAGTGATTTATTAAACAAAGTAGAAGTCAATGTAGAGAAACAGGTAGATGTAGAGACGAAAGTAGAGAGCGATCTTGGAAACAATAACAAAGTAGTAGTCAATGTAGAGAAGCAGATAGAAGTAGAGAAAAGAGTAGAGAAGTCGAGCAAGCCCGAGGTAGCAAAATGTTTAGAAGTTGTAGCGGATACTAATGTTGAGGTCTATGAAGCTCTAGAGGACGATGTTGATACCAGGTTAGACAAAATCGTTGCGAATGAAGACAGTCACAAAGTGGATTCATTTGATAGAGATATGCTTAATATAAATGTTATTTGCGATGGTAAAGCGACGTATACGATAGGAAAAGAGGTGAGTCAAGAAAGTATAAGTAAGCTGAAGTGTTTGTTCAAGACATTTTACGAAGAAGCTGATCGTCCAATGGCACCTAAAATAAAATGTATAATGAAGATCACAATTGAAAGTGATAAACCGTTTCGGTGTCCCCCTCGAAGGTTGTCTTATGCAGAAAAGTCCGAAGTTCAAAAAATATTAGACGAGAATTTAGCCAATGGGTATATACGCCCAAGTGAATCCGAATATGTGTCGCCAATTGTTCTTGTAAAGAAAAAGACAGGAGAACTTAGAATGTGTGTCGATTATCGTCGTCTTAATAAGGTCACTCTTAAAGATAATTACCCGATTCCGTTAATTGACGACTTGTTGGAAAGGTTAGCGAATAAAAAATTCTTTTCGAAGCTTGATTTAAAAAACGGATTTCACCACGTGTTCATGGATGATAATTCTATTAAATATACATCTTTTACCACGCCACTAGGGCAGTTCGAATTTCTAAGAATGCCGTTTGGCTTGGCGAATGCACCACCAACATTTCAAAGATTTATTAACAAGATATTTGTTGATATGGTACGATCAGGAAAAGTTGTGATTTATCTTGACGACATCATGATAGCGACGGAAAGTTTGTATGAGCATTTCGAAGTTTTAAAGGAAGTTTTGAAACGTATAGTTGAAAACAAATTAGAGTTGAGACTTGATAAATGTGAATTCTTGCAATCATCCATTGATTACTTGGGATATACAGTCAATGGAGATGGGATAAAAGCGAACGAAACGGGTTTACAAGCAATTAGGTCTTTTCCAGTGCCTTTAAAAGTCAGTGAGGTCTCAAGCTTTATAGGATTGTGCTCTTATTTTAGAAGATTTATTAAAGATTTTTCTATTATTGCAAAGCCACTTTACGATTTAACCAGAAAAGACAAGAAGTTTGTTTTTAGCAAAGAAGAACTAAATGCATTCACTATACTTAAGAAAAAATTAATAGAAGCTCCATTTTTAGCAATATATGATCCAAGAGATGAGACGGAGTTGCACTGTGATACAAGCTCGTTAGGTTATGGCGCAATATTATTACAAAGAAAAAGGGATAACAAATTTCACCCTGTCTTTTATTTTTCGAAACGTACAACCGATGTGGAGTCAAGATACCACAGTTTCGAATTGGAAACTTTAGCAATAGTAAACGCATTAAAAAGATTTCGAGTTTATGTGCAAGGAATTAGATTCAAAATCGTAACTGATTGCAATTCGTTAACTTTAACTTTAAATAAAAAAGAAATAAACTCCCGTATAGCAAGATGGGCTTTAGAGCTTCAAAACTATGACTACGAGCTTGAACACAGGTCGGGAAAAAGAATGCAACATGTGGACGCACTTAGTCGAAGTAATAGCATTCTCGTAGTTGAAACAAATACTTTTGAAGAAAATCTAATTATATGTCAAAGAAGAGATGAAAATATAAATAGAGTTAAAGAAATGTTATTAAATCAAGAGGATGAGCACTATGAATTACGAAATGGTGTCGTGTACAAGAAAAGTAACGATAGGCTACTGTTTTGTGTTCCACAATCAATGGAAGAAAATGTTCTGTACAAATACCATGACGAAATGGGGCATGTAGGAATTGACAAAGTAGCGGACCATATCAGTAAGAGTTATAGGTTTCCATGTATAAGAAAGAAAGTTGAGATTCACATAAAGAACTGCTTAAAGTGTATAGCATTTTCTAATAAAACAGGTAAAACCAAGGGTTTTTTACATCCCATTCCGAAAGGAACAAGTCCGTTTGAAGTCATTCATATTGACCACTATGGTCCGATAAATAGCTAGGAAACGAGTAAGAAGCACATACTAGTAATAATTGACGCATGTACAAAATTCACCAGATTATATCCAACAAAAACAACTAGTTCCAAGGAAGCAATCGAAGCGTTACAAAACTATTTCAGATCGTACAGTAGACCTAAAAACATAATATCTGATCGAGGCAGTTGTTTCACATCAAAGGAATTTGAGGAATTTGTTGTACAAAACAATGTAAGGCATGTTAAAGTAGCAACAGCTTCGCCACAAGCTAACGGACAAGTAGAAGGAGTCAATAGAGATTTAGGCTCAATGATAGCAAAGTTAACAGATGTAGAGAATAATCAAGCATGGCACAAAGTTTTAGACAAAGTAGAGTTTACAATGAATAATACAAAAAACCGAAGTTTAAATCAATACCCAAGTGTAATGTTGTTTGGGGTTAGGCAGAAGGGTTGTTATATTGATAGTTTAAAAGAAAATTTTATTGATGAGAGTCAAGAAATTTTGCACAAAGACCTAAACGAAATAAGACTACAAGCTGATATATGCCAGAAAAAAACGTAAAGATATAACAAAAACTATGTTGATTCAAAACGACAAAAGCCGCAAATATTTTTTGAAGGAGATTATGTTGTTGTAAGAAATTTTAACTCGCAGCAGGGTGTGTCCAGTAAGTTAATTCCCAAATTTAAAGGGCCCTATGTTGTGTCCAAGGTTTTAGATAATGATAGGTACTTTATTGAAGATGTAGAGAACTTTCAGCAGTCCCAAGTGGAATATTCTGGTATATGGGCGGTGCATAATATGAAACCCTGGCTTAATGGAAAAGAAAAAATTGATGTTAATGAAAGTTCAGATATAAAAGATAAGGAAATAGATCCTACGGAGGAAGTTGGCAATACAAATAATACTATTGTAAATAGAAACAAAAATAGCAATACTGAAAATGATAGTAAAAACATAGATATAAACGACAATTGTATGATAAATAAATATGGCCAAAGTAGCATTGTTACTAGAAGTAAGTCAACGAGTATCAGGAGATCCTCATAGTCAGGACGGCCGAATTGTAGTAATAAGAACTATGTAAGCAATCCCTCCTAGTCAACTTGGCCATATTATATTTTGTGTGTAACCCTGGATTTATATACTATGTGTGCGATCCCTGGTTAAAAGTATCGATATGTTTATCTGTCTTCTTGACGAAGGCATAAAACGAAGGAAAAGGAGAACATTCTAGAAAGCTTGGCCGTTGTGATCGGAAGGAAAAAGAGAATAAAGATAAAGAACACTATACCATAATATTTTTTTTTAATTTTAAACAATCCACATCCGGAGCAGGCAATACCGCTCTTTTGCTTTACGGCGCCCAAACTGGGATGCAAATCTTATCTTACCTTCTTATTCTTGTAGACTTCTTTTGATTAATTTACCATCCCTAGCCAACCGTAGAACGATGCTTGGTACTATCTTTATTTATAACCTTATACATGGTGATATTGACTGCCCCGATTTGTTAAGTCGGCTAAACTTTTCTGTGCCAAGTAGATTAACTAGAAATTATATTCCCCTAATTTTAAATCATTGCAGATCTAACTATGCCTTGCATGAGCCTTTCAGAGTATTATGTTCTGACTATAATAGACTTTTTCCTGTAATATCAAATCTTGACTCTCTGCCGCTCCTAAAACGATTAATACTTGCTTCATTGGCACAAGATTGATCTAACTATTACTTTTTTCCCCGGACCTTTACCTTTATTTTCCTATCTCGCGTCTATCTTATCGCGAATCGTGCCGTACGATACACGGCTGCGCCCCTCGGTCGGTTGGGCGGGTAAGTGGGCCGTGGGACTCCGCGCGAAAAAAAAAAATAACAAACAATTCTTGCAACTGTCACTCTAAAATTATTGATTTCAATCAATATACCAAGCGTGCGATCTCTCTTCCAAATTTATGTAAACAAAGGGCAACACAAGTAAGATTTTTATCATAAGACTTTGGTCTTAAGCCAATCTTCAAATAATAAAGACACAGCACCGCATTTAATTGTGTTTTAATTCAAAGTTCGGCTTTGATCCACCCAACGGGTGGATCATTTATTCGACTCAAACTCAATAATTTCACTGGTGCAGTCGGTAGGATACAAAAACAATTCGGTTGTCAAACAAAAAGTGGAAGACAAAAAAAAAAAAACAATAAGTCCAAAGGCAACTAAAGTTAAGCAGCATATACAATTTTAAGAAAATTAAATTAAACAAACACTACAACTTTAATACGTGAAATCAAAATAAAACAAAATTTGTATTTTTACTGTAACAACAAAATTACAACTTTACAACTATACAATAACAATAGCACAACCAATTATCGCCGCACCCCAAATCGTGGCGCTAAGCGTCAATAGCCTTGCTGAAGCTCATCGGCAGCTAAAAGACATCATGCCATTTAAGGGTGATCCAGAAAATCTTTACACCTATGTAATTTCACTCTACCAAACTAATGAGGTGCGACAATGTTGTGCGATCATTGGGCCCTCCGAACATCGAAGATATCGAGACTAGTTGCAGAATTTAAACCCCAAACACCGAACTAAAAACTACTTTAGAACTTCAGATAGACACCTTACAAAGGAAATCTGAGAGCATTCTGCGAAGAAGCTGACAGACGACGTCAACTGCTAATTTCAAAATGGAATCTGTATGGTAACCAATCAGATTTTCTTATTTATGTTCAGGCGATTAAAGATTCCATTCAAATACTGATCAGAAAATTACCAATACAATTATTCACTTTTTTGGTTCATCATGATATTTTTATACCCTTGCAGAGGGTATTATAATTTTGGTCAAAAGTGTGAAACGCAGTTAAGGAGACATCTCCGACCATATAAAAAATATAGATTCTTGATCAGGATCGCGTCCTGAGTTGATATAAGCATGTCCGTCTGTCCATCTGTCTGTTTCTACGCAAACTAGTCTCTCAGTTTTAAAGATATCGAATTGAAACTTTGCATACACCCTTCTTTCCTTTGCACGCAGGTAATAAGTCGGAACGGCCGGGATCGGCCGACTTTATCCTATAGCTGCCATATAACTGTTTGATCAGAAATGCCATAACTTTGGTGTTTTTAAAGTTAGGAAATTGGGTTTTTTATTTAAGTACTAAGAATGCATCATATGAATAATTTTGGAGAATATAATTTACATAATATTCTGCAAGGGTATATAAACTTATGAGGAATATGAGGGAATGAGGAATGAATGGGAGAATATATCATATGAAGAACATATTAATTTTGAATTTAATAAAAATCCAGGAAACCGTAATAAAAACGCAAACCCTAATCAGAATTTTAAATCACACAAATTCAATACAAATACCCAAACCCAATATCGACCAAGTTACCCACAATATTCTCAACCATTCCAACCTAATTTTAATCAATACTCGCAATCATTTAGATTCAACTATTCACAGCAGGTACCTAACAACCAAGCTATGTGGCACGTACCAAATCATTTCCGCACAAATACCCTTTCCCACAATATTCCAATAAAATTCAATATCCGCAAACAGCATATTTTAAAGGAACTACATACCTTCCACTAAATCAACTCTCCACATCTAAAAATACTATCTTCTCGATTACCAAACGACTAAGAACATCCGACAGTGAGCAAACCAAAATGTTTATCGACGAATTGAGATATCAAGACGCACACGAATACGAAGAATTACAACCTAATTATTATGAACAACAGTATTATAACCACAATCAATACCATGGGTTGATTAGGCACAATCCATCCAAAATATAGATGAACAAAATGAAAATAGCTCAGAACAAAACAATATTTTCGGTTAACAGCCCGGACAACACCAATACATAGAAATACATAGCATACAATGGTTGCACATACAAATTCCTCACAGACACAGGATCCACAATAAATATGATCAATAAAAATATATTTTGCTTTCCTATTCCAAATACCAAATGTAAATAATAACTACGATATACTAATTGGCAGCAAAATGTTGAGACAAACACAATCAATTATAAATTACAAAAATAGCACTGCTACCCGGTATAACCCCCATCGTTAGAAAGTCTAGGAGAAATCTGAGACCAGCGAGGGAACCCCTGTCGCGGACGGTGAAAGACCAATGGCAAACCCCTTTGCAAAAAGCACAGCGATGGCCTGATCGCCAACGGTGCAGGCGCAGCATAAGGTTGAACAGCAGCCAAAACAAGCGGAGGCAATCACGTCCCTGGAGGACATTATTGCGAAAATAGGCCTCGCCGTGAATGGCCTCTCCCTTCTGTTTAAGGACCACAGGGTCGTCAAACAGCCGATGCGCGATCTCCTAACAGAGCTGGTAGAGCTGCATAAAACGGGAGTGGCCTCCATCAAGCAGGAGGAAGCCACAGGAAAGGAGTGCAGGGAAAGTGCCACGCAAACCACACCGAGAGCCGAACAGCGTGACAAGCTCTGTGGAAAAGAAAGGATAGTAGCGACACCAAAAAGGGCAAGAGAGCCAGCAGCAGGCCAAAAATGTACGCCATCAATGAAGAGGGTACATCGGGAACGGATACATGAGAAGCGACACGAAGATTTCCAGCAAGTAGCCGACAGAAACCCTAAGGGAAATTCCAAAAGGCAGCTCAGGGCCAGACCAGACGCCATCGTGGTTGCAAGAGTCGGGGAGATTACCTACGCGGAACTTCTCAAGGCCGTTAAAGGAGACTCCACGTTAAAACACGTCAGTGGGGACGTACAGACCATCCGTAAGACGGCCAAGGGAGATCTTTTGCTGCAGCTGAAGAAGTCTCCAGACCACAGCGCGGAGGAGGTTAAAAAGGCAGTCGGAAACGCTCTCGGGGTTAAAGCAGTTGTAAGGGCCCTGACCGAGCAAACCAGACTTGAGGTCATGGACTTAGACGAAGTCACAACCAAGGAGGAGATAGTGGAGGCTCTAAACAGTAAGCTAGGCGATACCCCTCTTTCGGAGGAGGCCGTAAAGTCGCTGAGAGCCAACAGAAACGGCCTGCAGATAGCCACACTAATGTTGCCAACACCCACAGCGAACAAGCTGGTAAACTTGGGGAAAATAAGGATTGGATGGGTGATCTGCCGGATTAAACCCATTTTTTCGCCAAAACGCTGCTATAAGTGTCTCGCGTTCGGCCATATCTCGTCGAACTGCACGGAAAAAACGGATTTGCGCGGAGCATGTTTCAAGTGTGGTGGAAAAGACCACGAGGTCTTTTGGTGGTAATGAAAAAAACCAACGCCGTTAAAAACGTGACCCCAACAGGCTCCGAGAAACTGGGAGAGATTATAAGGCACCTTTTCCCAGCGCAGGAAACGAGGCAAGCGGAAGCGTTTGGTGTCCCGGACCACCAGATACCGCCGGTTACCCTACAGGAGCTGGTCAACATAGCCCAGAAGGTACCAAACAACAAGGCACCAGGGCCAGATGGGATCCCAAATCGGGCACTCAAACTTGCCATCAGCATGTACCCGAGCACCTTTGCCAGTGCATACACTAAGTGCCTGGCCCAAGCCTGCTTCCCAGAACGGTGGAAACAGCAAAAGCTGGTGCTTATTCCAAAGCCAGGAAAAGACAAGGATGAACCGTCGGCTTATAGGCCCATTTGCCTTCTAGACACGGCCGGCAAAATATTGGAAAGTATTGTCAGTGCAAGACTCGGAGAGGCAATAGAGGTTGCCGGAGGGCTCTCAGAAAGTCAGTATGGCTTTAGAAAGGCTCGCTCAACCCTAGATGCACTAGAAGCCGTGGACCGCATAGCCAGGCAGGCCATAGAAGGCAAAAGGTGGCTGGGAGGAAACAAACAATACTGTTTGGTGGCAACTCTGGACATCAAAAACGCCTTCAACTCGGCATCCTGGAGCAGAATAATGGCCTCACTCGGGATGCTGAACATCCCAAAGTACTTGCAGGCGATCGTTAGCGACTACCTGAGCGACAGGTGGCTCCACTATGACACGGACGAAGGACCTCAACGCTACAAAATCACAGGAGGAGTGCCACAAGGGTCCGTCTTAGGCCCATTATTGTGGAACACCATGTACGATGGTATCCTGCGACTAAACTTCCAGCAGGGCGTAAACGTTGTTGGCTTCGCGGACGACGTCGCGGTCATAGTGGTCAAAAAGTCCATAGCTGAGGTAGAAAGCTCTACAAACGCAGCAATCAGTATGATAAGTGAGTGGCTACAAATCGTAGGACTTGAAGTGGCTGAGCAGAAAACCGAAGCGGTACTCATCAGCAGCAGGAAAAAAGTGGAAACGGCACGAATCACTGTGGGCGGAGCCCAAGTGGAGACGAAAAGGGCTATAAAATACCTAGGTGTCATGCTGGACACCAGGCTGTCCTACAGGGAGCACCTGCAGGCGACTCATAAGAGGGCTCACGGAGTCACGATGGCAGTGTCCCGAATGATGCTTAACCATAGAGGCCCAAAATCCACGAGCAGGAAGCTACTGTTTAACGTAGCAAAGTCGTCCATCATGAATGCAGCACCAATATGGGCCGAGGCGACAACAAAAAAGAGCTACATAAAGGGTATAGAGTCGGACTACAGAATAGGAGCTCTTAGGGTAGCCTCCGCCTTCCGCACGGTCGCTACAGAGGCCATTCTGGTCATCAGTGGTATAACACCAGTCGAGCTCGCAGTTGTTGAGGCCAAGGAGAACTTTGAAGCGAGAAAATTAGGTGACACACAGGCGGACCACCGCTTGGCAAAACTAAGGTCAAGAACAAAGTCCCTTGAAAACTGGCAGCAAAGATGGGATAGGGCAGAAACCGGCCGGTGGACGCACCGACTCATCCCCAATATAGCGGCTTGGGTAAACAGACCACACGGCGAACTAACGTTCCATCTGACACAGGTGCTGAGCGGACATGGATGCTTTAAGGAGTATTTACATCGCTTCGGACACGAGACAAGCCAAATCTGCGATACCTGCGGAACAGTGGAAAATGCCGAACACGCACTAACCACATGTGTCAGGTTCGGAGAAGAGCGCCGAAGAGCTGAACAAATCCTGGGGACCCCGATCACAGTGGAGGGACTTGTTCCTAGTATGCTGGAGAGTCAGGATAACTGGACAGCTGTATGCAGTCTGGCTGCGGAAGTCACGACGGAACTGAGGCGGCTGGAACGCATAAGGAACGAGAGGTCCTAAACAGGCCAGCCAGCCTTGCGAAGCAATGCTTCACGGCAGTCCCGCAAGCCTGGATATCATATGTATATTTATTTATTTTGTCTATATATGTAATTTATGAATACAAAAAAAAAAAAAAAACCCTTTTTGATAAAACATACAAATTAATTACTTCAAAATCAGAAAAAAAACAAAATGTTTATATCCAAAAGACACCAGAACCAATTAAAAATCGATCAAAACAAGAAAGGAAGCAAACTTCGGCAAGCCGAAGTTTATATACCCTTGCAGTTTTACAAATCGATTACATTTCGGTTTCTATGCCTATTTTACTAAAAACAATGAAGCAATGTCGTTTTGCGCTGCATTTTGCCATCGTTTCTATGCCAGCTATATGATATTGTTGTCCGATTTTAATTTAATTAAAACCGTAATTCCATAATATTAAAAAATTACCAAATCCTAAGGAACAACAAAGTTATAATTTTTGAATTTGTTTTTTCCCATTGTTCATATGGGAGCTATATGATATAGTCGCCTTATCCGTGTCGTTCTGACTTAATTACTACATGGAATAGAAAAACAAGTTTTGGGAAAGTTTCAAGCAGATAGCTTTAAAACTGAGGGACTAGCTTGCGTAGAAACGGACAGACAGACGGACAGACGGACGGACAGACGTACATGGCTAGATCGACTCTCCTCGTGATGCTGATCAATAATATATATACTTTATAGGGTCGGAAATGTCTCCTTCACTGCGTTGCAAACTTGGGCTGAAATTATAAACCCTTTGCAAGGGTATAAATATTGATTTTGAATTGTTTCGATTAGATCACCTGAATCAGGAGGAAGCTTTAAGGTTGAAAGTTTTATTAGACAAATTCAAAAATCTTCAATTTGAAGAAGGGGACAATCTAACATTTACAAATTCACCATACAATAGTCCTACCTGGGTAGTTCCCAAAAAACGGATAATTAAGTATAGAGTAGTAATTGATTATAGGAAGCTCAATGAAATAACTATACCCGACAGATATCCATTACCAAACATGGACTTAATCCTTTGAATACGAGGAAAATGACCATATTTTACAACTTTCGATTTGGCAAAGGGATTTCACCAAATAGAAATGGACCAAGAATCAATATCTAAAACAGCATTTTTGACCAAAAGCTTTTTTTTTTTTTTTTTTTTTTCGCGCGGAGTCCCACGGCCCACTTACCCGCCCAACCGACCGAGGGGCGCAGCCGTGTATCGTACGGCACGATTCGCGATAGGATAGACGCGAGATAGGAAAATAAAGGTAAAGGTCCGGGGAAAAAAGTAATAGTTAGATCAATCTTGTGCCAATGAAGCAAGTATTAATCGTTTTAGGAGCGGCAGAGAGTCAAGATTTGATATTACAGGAAAAAGTCTATTATAGTCAGAACATAATACTCTGAAAGGCTCATGCATGGCATAGTTAGATCTAAAATGATTTAAAATTAGGGGAATATAATTTCTAGTTAATCTACTTGGCACAGAAAAGTTTAGCCGACTTAACAAGTCGGGGCAGTCAATATCACCATGTATAAGGTTATAAATAATGATAGTACGAAGCATCGTTCTACGGTTGGCTAGGGATGGTAAATTAATCAAAAGAAGTCTACTAGAATAAGAAGGTAAGATAAGATTTGCATCCCAGTTTAGGCGCCGTAAAGCAAAAAGAAGGAAGTTTTTTTGTACAGATTCAATACGACCAATATGTATTCCGTATTGTGGACTCCAGACGGGAGACCCATACTCCAGAATCGGACGGACTAGCGAAATAAATAAAGTTTTAGTCAAATAAGGATCATCGAATTCTTTTGACCACCTTTTAATAAATCCAAGCACTCCTCTGGCTTTATTAACCATGGACGAAATGTGATTAGAAAATTTTAGTTTAGGGTCCAAGAGAACGCCAAGATCGTTTACAAGAGTTATTCTATCCAAAGAGCTGCCACTTAACATGTAAGTCGCGTATATCGGATTGGCCCGATAAAAAGTCATCAGCTTGCACTTGGAGCCGTTTAAATTTAGTAAATTATCTCGGCACCAGTTTTGAAAATTATCTAGATCGGATTGCAAGTCTAAATGGCAGGAAATGTCCTTATACTGCAGGCACAACTTAACATCATCTGCGTACATAAGTACGCGAGAATGACTTATAATTGAGGGAAGATCGTTAATAAATAATGTAAAAAGTAACGGACCCAGATGGCTCCCTTGTGGGACACCGGAGGTAACACGGAGAATTTCAGAAATTGAATTTTTAAAAAGGACCCTTTGTGACCTGCCATTTAGATAACTTGAAATCCATTTAAGCAGATCAACTGGAAAACCTAAAAGGTCAAGTTTATGAATAAGAAGTAAGTGATTTACAGAGTCAAATGCTTTACTAAAGTCAGTGTAAATGACATCTGTTTGAAAACTACTATTGAAGCCTTTTATCACAAATGTAGTGAGCTCTAGAAGGTTTGTAATTGTGGATCTACGTTTAATAAATCCGTGTTGACACGGAGAAATAATTGATCTGCAAAAGTGCTGCAAATGAGGAGTAATAATTTTTTCAAAAAGCTTAGGAATAGCTGACAACTTAGAAATACCTCTGTAGTTACTGGCTTCTAACTTGTTACCTTTTTTGAAAAGAGGAATAACAAATGATTCCTTCCAAATATTTGGGAATTGGGACGTTTCTAGAGATAAGGTAAACAACTTGTGAAGAGGTTTGCACAGGGCCTTAGCGCAATACCTAAGCACGCACCCAGGAATACCATCGGGCCCTGGCGAATAAACAGGCTTAATACGAAGAAGATCCAAAAGAAGAAAGCTTTCTGTTAAAGTGGGACAGAATATGAGGTTTGACTTGGGCATGGTGTAAGAATAAGGCTGAGATGAATAATCTAAAGTAGAGTAAGTCGTTTGAAAAAATTGGGCAAATATATCGGCTATTGCCTGATCTGTGGTTCCCGTCATGTTTTCGAACGACAGCGAGGAAGGAAAAGAATTAGATTTACGCTTGGTGTTAACAAAATTATAAAACTGTTTCGGGTCCTGAGAGAACTGGACCTTACAACGGTTTAAGTAACTATTATAACACTGAGCATTAAGCACGGTAAATCTTGACCGAGCACTTAGATATCTAGTAAAAACAGATTGAGAACCGGTATTTTTATATTTCCTAAAAAGTCTGGACTTTACATTTCTTAAGTGTGTCAACTCTTTGCTAAACCAAGGTGATTTATTGGAAGTTGACGGATAGTACCACGGAACACAGGAATTAAAAAATGAGTTTATTGCAGTATAAAAAACATTAACTGCATCGGACATATTATTGCATAAGTAAAGATCAGACCAATTAAAGCCAGAAATAAAATTATTAAGCCTCAGAAAGTCTGCCTTGCGAAAACAATGTATTCGTTTGGAATTTTCTGATTTTTCTTCTATAACTCTACCCGTATCAAATGAAAGTTCGATTGTTGGGTGATATGGATCTTCAGGTTGCGTGAGTGGTGCTACTCTGGACAGAAACACACCTTCAGGATTCGATACAAAACACAAATCAAGTAGGCGACCTAATGAATTTCGAACATGGTTTACTTGAGATAGAGATATGTCAAGCAGGCCATCAATAAAATCATGTTGTGCTATAGGTAGTAAGACATTCGATCCATCCTCAGTGGACCAAGTAACTTCAGGTATATTAAAATCACCTAGAACTATCAACTGATCCCTATCGGAAAGCTTTTTTGCAACGGACTTAATAACGGATAGGTGATTTAAATAATCAGGAAGTTCAGACAACGGCGGAATATAAGAGCATGTTATGTATATAAAGTTACCACGAAGCGATAACTTTACACAAATAAATTCAATGGTATTGAATTCATCAAAAAATAACTCCTCAGACGGGAAGTTTGAATCAACTCCAATTAAGACTCCACCTCCCCGTCTAGAGGGACGGTCATACCTATATATTGTGTACTTACCAGGAAAAACTTCGGAGCTAAAGATCTCCGGCTTTAACCAGGTTTCTGTGAACACAATAATATGAGATGCAAAGGAAAGGCTATCAGAATACAATTTAGTGAGTTTGCTACGCAAACCTCTTGCATTCTGATAGGAAAGAAGGAGGTTAGAAGTTAGTTTTTTGAAATTGGTACACTGGTTTGGCCTCGACTAGGAAGTTTTACTCCTACGGGCCCCTTCTTCTTTATCTTAGCCTCGAACTCTTTTACAACCATATTATCCGGCCAAAAGTCGCCCGAGCATATGGCTTCAAAAAGCTCGTTAGGGACAGTTATCTTGAAAGATGAAATGTCTCTAGCATAAGAAAACTTAAACTTTTCCACCTTTACACTATTACAATCGGCTTTAGTTTTGTCTTGTATATAAGACAATACATCAGAAGATGTTTGATCAGGGGAAAGCCGAGAAACGAAAATTTGTTTCTTGAGTGGAACCACTGAAAGGGATTTTGGTGGAGCAGACATTGCCTCTGCCAAACCAACTTGAGCCGGTTGTCCGGACTCAGTGGTCCCTTGTGGTGGTGATGCTACATTCTGAGAGATAGGTGGATCCACTAATTGTGAAACCACTACGGACAAATCGGAATTCTTAGAAGTCCCTGGTTGCATGCATTCAGTAACGGATTGTTCGGATACCGAATCTTTTTTAGCTGCCGATCTTAGCAACATTTGAGGGTTTGCTGAAATCGGCTGCTGATCCGCCGGAATGCTCTGTTGTTCTTTTGATTTCGGTTGCGGGGTGTTCCCCTTTTGCTCCTTACCACCAGCGGCCTTTTTGCGCTTAGGGGACTCTTCTAATAGCTTACGACTATTAAACTGCGAGTCCAGCGCAGATAGGAGATCATCAGCTCGGCGAAAACTATCTCTAGCCACTCCGAAACAGCTAATCAGTCCCATCAGGCCGCCTTTAGTTTGGCGCATGAACGATTTCATCTCGTTCGCAACCTCGACACAAGCGTCACAACAAAACTGCAAATTGGGCCCCTTTGAAAGGTCATCACTTGTCCGGCCAGTAAAACCGGCGCACTTGGTGTGCACCATATTTTCACACAGCCAGCAAGTCATATTACTCTGGTCAGTCCTGATTACGAGGCTGCATTTTTTTGCAGAAGCAGACTAAATTTTTATTATTCATTATATTTATTTACCACTGTACCAAGAAAGCGAAATTGAAATTTATAAGCGAGCAGTTATAAGTACCGCAAGAGCGCAGAAACTGCACGCTTAGAACTTTCAAAAGCAAAGAGAGCAAGAGAGCGGGAGCGTAAATAAGCTAAAGTGCATGCACAAAAGAGAAACAGCGTGGATATAAATAGGATAGAAAACACAGATAAGAATTACGAAAAACTAAAACAATTTATCAGTATCAATACAAAGTGCACTCGCGAAGCGAACGGAGTTTAAATTTATGTTTAAATAACCGAAAGAAAATTAAATGTTGTTTTTATAAAACCCACCGATGGGAATAAACGAAAACAAAATACGAAATTCGAAGCGCAGAAAAAAAACACGAACCGTAAACCGGAGCGCCGAAGTTTTTTATAATTGAACCGGAACCGAACCGGAAATTTTTTTTTTGATATTCGGTTAGGTTCAAAAAAAATTGATTTTGTGTGTTCATGTTTTTTTATTCAACATTGTGGGGGATTTTCTGATCATATTAACATAGAGTTTATTTACTAAGGGAAATAAAAACGCGCAAATATATTGTCTATGCAATGCCTGCATCTAACTCAATCAGTCTAATAATATATAATTATCATCTTCCAAAACTTTTCGCAGGATGCCCACATTAAAATTACATGATTAAATTCATGGTAGTATACTAATAATAGAGTATTTCCAGTAATGCTATAGACGATTTTCTATGCGGAATGTTAAAAAAACATATTTAATTATGTGAATGTAACAAAAAAACAAGAAAGGAAAGCTAACTTCGGGCGGAGCCGAAGTTGAAATACCCTTGCAGAATATTCAGTAAATTATATTCTCCAAAATTATTCATATAATGCATTCTTAACACTCATAAAAATCCCAACTTCCTAACTTTAAAAACACCAAAGATATGGCATTTCCAATCGTTCAGTTAAGTGGCGGCTATAGTATATAGTCGGCCGATCCTTATGAAATTTGGTAGGCCAGATTGATTGGCCAAATATAAAACCCATAGAAAATCCCAACTTCCTAACTTTACAAATCCCAAAGTTATGGCATTACCGATCAATCAGTTATATAGCAGCTATAGGATATAGTCGGCCGATCCTTATGAAATTTGGTAGGTCGCATTGACTGGCCAAATAAAATACCCATAGGAAATCCCAACTTCCTAACTTAAGCCTAGTACTCAGATCGCCAAACGAGTACGCTAGCGTAAAAACTTTAATCTTTCCAGTGTGACCAAAATTTTGAGAGTTCATCAGAATTAAGCGTGATGCGGTCGTACTGTCAATCAGCTGGGTTTGTTGACAAGCAGTTAAAATTCAAATGTCGTATTTGCGGAAAAGAGCCTTTAAAAGATATTATCAACTACCTTGGCAAGACAAGTCTACCGCTGTACAAAGAAATTAATAAACAATACAATTTAAATTTAACAGTTGTTTTTTTTTAATTTACTGATAATTATTTGCTAATTTAAAGTTCATAGCTGCACTTTTATTGTGTTTTTTTGTACATTCTGCACCTAAAAACATTTTGCTCTGACAAGAGGCACCCCAGATAGTATTAATGTTATTTTGTACTCACATGTAAACACGTGCAATCGACTTTTGTGAGTTTTTTGAGTTTTTCCCTCCATTTCTTATAATGTTCAGTGAGAAGCGCACGCCAAAAGATTAAATTTTTTAATCTTTTCGCTAGGGTTCACCCAAAGACAGACTGGCAACGCTATGGAATTTTTTGGTATTTTTTTCGTCGATCAGGAGACCGACGTGAAAAAAAGGCCCGACGAAAAGTGAACGCCAGCTGTTTGCCTCTCGCTCTCTCTCATGACTGGCGTTCGGTTTTCGTCGATCTGGATACTAGGCTTAAATTCAAATCAGTGGTAGCAGAAAAATGTTTTGCATATATGTATGTATTCCAATTAATATAAATCAATCTAATGAGATAGGAACAGGGCACATCGCAGTCGGTGTCTGCGCTTAGTGTTTGAGAAAACTTCAAACCAAATCAGCTTTGGTTGTTGTTCTGCGAGAGGATGGTGCCCTAAAATTCAATCGTCGGTAGGGTATGCAGGCACCATCCGCTCCATTCCATAGCGAAAAGATTAAAAAATTTAATCTTTTGGCGTGCGCTTCTCACTGAACATTATAAGAAATGGAGGGAAAAACTCAAAAAACTCACAAAAGTCGATTGCAGGTGTTTACATGTGAGTACAAAATAACATTAATACCATCCGGGGTGCCTCTTGTCAGAGCAAAATGTTTTTTAGGTCCAGAATGTACGAAAAAACACAATAAAAGTGCAGCTATGAACTTTAAATTGGCAAATAATTATCAGTAAATTAAAAAAAACAACTGTTAAATTTAAATTGTATTGATTTTTAATATCTTTGTACAGCGGCAGACTTGTCTTGCCAAGGTATTTGGTAATATCATTTAAAGGCTCTTTCCCGCAAATACGATATTTGAATTTTAACTGCTTGTCAACAAACCCAGCTGATTGACAGTACGACCGTAGCACGCTTAAATCTGATGAACTCTCGAAACTTTGGTCACACGGGAAAGATTAAAGTTTTTACGCTAGCATAATCGTTTGTCGATCTCGATACTAGGCTTTATAAACCAAAATGAAATATATGCGGAAATATTAAAAATTATACTATAACATATAATATTCTTATTTTTATCATTAACCCAATAGTGAATACGCCCATATTGCTAGGGTACCAAGTCTGAAAAGTAGCAAAAGACAAAATATTCTTGCCGCATCGAATTGAAATAAACGCACACATGCATCCCTGTATGAGAATGCATGAACACGCATACATACAAAGCCCAATTCAAGCGCAGGCGCAACCTCCTTTAAAATGCGCGTCTCTGCGACTGAACGACCGAACTCGAGTAATGAGCGCGCGAGCGTCAAAATGAGAATAAGAATGAGAGCTAAAAAAACCCGAAGGCACACGAAGTGTCCGGGGCCTGCCGCAAACAGCTGTGGGGCCTCCCGCAAAGTTTTTTTTAGTGTCCATATTGCTTGTATGAAATGACTAGTCTATATGTTGTATGGTTAGTGATTATACCCATGCAGAGGGTATTATAATTTTGGTCAAAAGTGTGCAACGCAGTGAAGGAGACATCTCCGACCCTATAAAGTATATATATTCTTGATCAGGATCATCTCCTGAGTTGATATAAGCATATCCGTCTGTCTGTCCGTCTGTCTATTTCTACGCGAACTAGTCTCTCACTTTTAAAGATATCGAATTGAAACTTTGCACACACCCTTCTTTCCTTTGCACGCAGTATATAAGTCGGAACGGCCGGGATCGGCCGACTATATCCTATAGCTGCCATGTAACTGATTGATCGGAAATGCCATAACTTTGGTGTTTGTTAAGTTAGGAAGTTGGGATTTCCTATGTGTTTTATATTTGGCCGATCAATCCGACCTACCAAATTTCATAAGGATCGGCCGACTATATCCTATAGTCATCATATAACTGATTGATCGGAAATGACATAACTTTGGTGTTTGTTAAGTTAGGGAGTTGGGATTTTTTATGAGTAATTTACCAGGTACTCTGCAAGGGTATATCAACTTCGGCTCCGCCCGAAGTTAGTTTTCCTTTCTTGTTTTATGGTTATGTTTGACAGAAGAAAAGATTATGTCGGTTGGCAGTAGAGCTGGAAAATTATCGATGTTTACCTACATCTATGTTTCGATGGGTTTCAGAAAAAAACATTGATATATCGATACATCGAATTCTATACTAATTTTAACGTATATTTTAGTTTTTTATATTTAACTAATCAAAAATGTGCTTAGATTACCAAGATTCTTTCCTGCCAATCACTGATGGGTAAAGAGGAAACATCGATGTTTGTAAACCTCGATGTTTCCCAAGTTTTGGAAAAGATCGATGTATCGTTATATCGCCGATGTTATTTCCAGTTCTAGTTGGCAGTTCCAATTCTTCGAAATGGCTCTTTTACCAGCAGCAATGGAAAACCAAAAAGTTCACGACTTCTTCATTCATAATGAAAACAATAATAAAAATAAGTGTAAACTTTGCGATTTCGAAATGACAGGCAAACATGCCTCAAATTTAAAACGGCATATTGAAGGGAAGCACAAGGAGTTGGTACAGAAAATTGAAACAAATAAGAAGCAAGTAGCAGCCGACCAGCCACCTATAAAGCAATTCTTGGAAACAGCGTATGTCAAAGTGAAAATCACCAAAGCTGACATTTTAGATGCTTGCCTGGAACTAGTCACTAAAAATGGGCGTCCATTAAAAATAGTTGAAGATTCTGGTTTTTTAAAAATTCTAAAGCCCATGTGTGACGCTTTTAGCCCTCCATTGAAAATCAATCGCTTTAACATACGAAACCTAATTCAGGAAAAAGCTAGTAGCATTCGCTTACACATTAAAAATGTTCTACAAAATCGGTTAGTCCAACAGAACCCCTGTTACTTGGTGATATTACATTTTGTTTTATATATTTTTTCAGACTTATATCTATAAAAGTGGATTGTGTCAGCCGTTTGGATCGTGCTATCATCGGAATAAACGCTCAGCTTCATAATGGTTCGGAAGTAAGGTGCTACACATTAGCTATGAATGAAATACACGTGCAGCATACAAGCGTAAACTTAACCACGATTATCCAAAAAGTGATGGAGTCTTACGAAGTTTCGCTCCGACAAATATATACGCTGACGGTGGACAATGGTGCCAATATGGTTTTGGCGGGAAATAAACTAAACCAATTATGTAGGGTTGACCTCGATGCAGAGCACTCCGAATGCGAATGCATTTTTACAGAAATTGAAATAGATGAAATTCAAGTGGATTTACCTCAGGACTCAATCACCACAGTGCGTTGCGCAGCGCACACTTTAAATGTAGTTGTTTCTGATTTTTTAAAAGAAATCAAGATTGATTTATCTAAAATACGCACTTTATGTAAAAAACTAAGAACTCCAAACATTCTAAATCTGCTTCATTTAGAAAATTTAAACAAGCCGATATTAGACTGCGCCACGCGGTGGAATTCCACGTATTTAATGTGCGACCAAATTCTTACATTAAAAGAATTTTGTCTAAAAAGCTCAAATGACATAAAAGAACTTGACATAAAATTTGTGTGATTTGCTTAAACCTCTTTATGAGTTATCTTTAAAGCTTCAGAAACTGGATTTGTTGCCAAGTGACTTCTATTTCCAGTGGTTTTCTCTTCGCTCTAAGACATTAAAATCGTCCTCTAAATATAGTGTAGCATTGCCAAAATGCTTAGAAAAGCGATCACACATATTGAATTCAGTTCCTATAATATCATCCGTTTTTCTTGACCCTAGATATCAAGTAGTATTATTAAGAGAGCAAAAAATGAGGCTACGCGAAATATATCAAAGGCAACTTGCCTTGGGTGATGATGCCGTTTTCAATGCCTCTGCTGCCTCTGCATGTTCAATAGATGATGAAAATGAAAATTTATTATCTCAATATGATACTAACTATAATATTAAAGGCAGGAAAACCAGCTTGTGATTTTATTAATTCTTTCGATGGCATAGAAAGAATTAGAATGAAAGACGATGGTATTTTGAAGTTTTGGGACGTCTATCAATGTGAAAACTTAAGAAAACTAGCCTATGTTGTTCATGCCGTACCTGCTACACAGGTATCAGTAGAAAGGGCGTTTTCCACTTTGAAATTTGTTTTATCTGATCTCAGGGGTAGCATTGATGAAGATATTTTGGAAGATATTATGTTAGTTAACCTCAACTGATGAACACTTTATAAATCATAAATCTTGTAACTTTACTTATAAGTCTTAATGTTATGGTACATATTTGAAGGAAAATACATGGAAATAAATCTCGACTATATAGAAGGATACAAAAACTTAAAGCTTTAATAATTAGAGAAACAATTCTCCAATTACCCGATTTAAAAAAAATCACTTTAACCACAGATGCCAGTAATTTAGCCCTTGGGGCCGTGCTTTCTCATAATTGGCATCCTATATTCTTAATTAGCAGAACACTTAATGAACACGAATTAAATTACGGTGATATCGAAAAGTAATTACTCGCAATAGTTTTGGGCACTAAAACTTTTCGACATTATTTACTAGGACGACATTTTCTCATTGCTAGTGACCATCAACCTCTTAAATGGCTGCATACCTTAAAAGAACCGAATGCCAAGTTACAAGGATGGAGAGCCAAATTGAACTAATACCAATTTAAAATCAACTATATTGAAGGGAAGGAAAATTCCGATGCATTATCAAGAATTAAAATTAAAGAAAATCATCATAGTGAACTTACTCAACAAAGTGCAGAAGAAGACAATAGCAACCTTATTTATTTAACAGCAAAAACCAATAAACTATATCAAAAACAAATAATTTTTATTAAATTCGATAAAAATAAAGTCAGTTGAATGGTACAACAATATTCGGTAGCTCCATTACCACAATTCAATATAATGTAATAACACTTGCAAAAGCCAAACAAATTTTACTTGATTATTTTATTCATAGAAACATTGAGAGCGATGAAGATTTTGAAATTATTCAAAGAGCATACAGAGAAATTATTAATACCAATACACTAAAGTAATTCAGAGCCTCTACCTTTTAAATGTTCAATACTTCAATCACATGAAAAACTTTTACATCCAGGTATACAGAAAACGACTAAATTATTCAAAGAAAATCACTTCTTTCCAAATAGCAAACTATTAATTCAGAATATAATAAATGAATGCAACATTTGCAATTTAGCTAAAACAGAACACACAAACACCAAATTGCCTTTTAAAATCACACCCAACCCTGATCATTGTCGAGACAAATTTGTGGTACATATTTATTCATCTCAGGGAAAACATTACATCAGTTGCATTGACATTTATTATAAATTCGCTACAATTGAGCAAGTTAAAACAAAGAACTGGAATGACGGAACGCGCTAACGGGCATTTTTAATCAGTTAGGGAAACATAAATTACTTAAGGGGGTCTTCTAGTCTAGAGGCTGAAATTCAAGCCTTAAGCCTAGTATCGAGATCGACAAACGATTATGCTAGCGTAAAAACTTTAATCTTTCCAGTGTGACCAAAATTTTGAGAGTTCATCAGAATTAAGCGTGATGCGGTCGTACTGTCAATCAGCTGGGTTTGTTGACAAGCAGTTAAAATTCAAATATCGTATTTGCGGGAAAGAGCCTTTAAATGATATTACCAAATACCTTGGCAAGACAAGTCTGCCGCTGTACAAAGATATTAAAAATCAATACAATTTAAATTTAACAGTTGTTTTTTTTAATTTACTGATAATTATTTGCTAATTTTAAGTTCATAGCTGCACTTTTATTGTGTTTTTTCGTAAATTTTTGACCTAAAAAACATTTTGCTCTGACAAGAGGCACCCCAGATAGTATTAATGTTAATTTGTCCTCACATGTAAGCACCTGCAATCGATTTTTGTGAGTTTTTTGAGTTTTTCCCTCCATTTCTTATAATGTTCAGTATGTTCAGTGAGAAGCGCACGCCAAAAGATTAAATTTTTTAATCTTTTCGCTAGGGTTCACCCAAAGACAGACTGGCAACGCTATGGAATTTTTTGGTATTTTTTTCGTCGATCGGGAGACCGACGTGAAAAAAAGGCCCGACGAAAAGTGAACGCCAGCTGTTTGCCTCTCGCTCTCTCTCATGACTGGCGTTCGGTTTTCGTCGATCTGGATACTAGGCTTTAAGCTTTAACAATTAATAAAAAAAAAACAATAGATATTTTTAATATCCGTTTTTTTATCATTTGTTTATTAAACTTAAAGGAGTACATAAAATAAATTAAAAAAAAAAAATTTGTTTTCATTAAGTTATTCTTTCTTGGAGAAGAGGGGGAAAAAGGAGGCCATGTCCTCGTCGCCATGATTTCTATGCTTGTCGTTATTTGAAATATAAAACAATGAAAGAATCTATCGAAAAAATATTAACATAAATATTCTTTTGAAATGTCTGTTGCTAAAACTTAGTATTTTTTGGATCAATATATAAACGGGTGCATTTACAAATTGTATTGTTTTTAAACTCGCCCACAATGGGTATACAAACATTTTATGCGGGAATTTTTTTTTTCGATATGAAGTACCCTTTATAAATAATCAAAAAAGGCGCAAATGTTCGTCTTATATTAAACGATTTTCATCCCGTCCAAATCCGTCTTATTCAAATGCCATAGCCAAGTCAAACTTAATTTTTTGTCTGAGGTTAAGCGAAAGCTCTCTTCTCTTGGATCTCCATAAAGTTAAACCAGTCTACTCACCTGGTCCGGACGGTGTTTCTGGCTGCGTGCTTAAATACTGTGCTGAAACTCTGTGTAGACCTTTGCACAAATTGTTTACCTTGTCTTTGAAAACTTCTCATTTCCCACTTATCTGGAAGTAGTCATTTGTTAATTCCCTTCATAAGAAAGGAAATAAATCGAATACAAATAATTACAGAGGTATATTCAAACTATCCGGCATCCCAAAGCTTTTCGAAAACGTTATTACACCCCACTTGCAACATGTTTGTAGATCAATTATACCTCCATATCAACATGGATTTATAAGGCGAGTTTCTACGACGACAAACCTCTTGGAGCTAACGTCTTTTGTAATAAATGGCTTTAAAAAGAACATGCAGACTGACACAGTTTACACTGATTTTAGTAAAGCGTTTGATTCAGTAAATCACTCGCTTCTTGTATTAAGGCTAGACTTATAAGGGTTTCCATGTGATCTTCTAACATGGATCATAAATTATCTAAGTGGTAGGACTCAACGAGTCCTCTTTAAAAACTCGGTCTCTAATTTGGTCCGAGTTACTTCAGGCGTCCCACATTTATAAACGATCTCCCTCTAATCTTGACAAGGTCGCGTGTCCTTATGTACGCAGATGACGTTAAGTTATGCCTGCAATATAACGAAATTTCCAGCAGTTCAGACTTACAATCGGACCTAAATGCTTTTCAAACATGGTGTTGTGAAAATATTTTGAATTTAAATGACGCTAAGTGTAAAGTAATGACATTTTGTAGGGTGAACCCACAATATGCCACGTATACGCTGCGTGGCTGTGCGTTGTCTAGAATTACGCATGTTGATGACCTTGGCGTCCTTCTTGACCCAAAACTTAAGTTTTGTGACCATATTACTTCTATGGTGAATAAAGCCAGGGGAGTACTTGGATTTATTAAAAGGTGGTCAAAGGAATTCGATGATCCCTATGTTACAAAGACTCTGTTCGTTTCACTAGTCCGTCCAATCCTGGAGTACTGTTCAGCAGTTTGGAGTCCTCAGTATGGTGTACATATAGACCGGATAGAGTCTGTGCAAAAGAACTTTTTATTATTTGCTTTACGGGGCCTTAACTGGAATGCAAGTCTTATTTTACCATCCTATTCGAGTAGACTTCTCCTAATTAATCTACCATCTTTATTAAACCGTAGAACGAAGCTTGGCACAACTTTTATTTATAAACTTATTCACGGGGATGTAGAGAGTCCCGAGTTACTGGGTCGCATAAACTTCTCCGTGCCTAATAGAATAACCAGAAACTATGTTCCTCTTATTTAAATATTTGCAGATCTAACTATGATATGCATGAACCGTTTAGAGTACTGTGTAACGACTATAATAGACTATACCATATTATACATGTACTGCACGAAAATTCGAAATACAAGTTGAACAATTTTTTAACAATTGTAAATATAATATTAATATTTTTAATAATTTATATGATTTCCTTTCTTTATACAAATTTGATTAATCCGATTGGGCATTACCAAGTTTTGCAGAGTTGTCGGATTAATTGGATCCCTTTCCTTGATAAAAGCCTTTTTGAGGTCATTAACTGTGTCGAACTGGCTGCCATTCTTGTAAACTATATTAGAAAGTATTCCCCAAAGATCTTCTATTGGGTTTAGGTCCGGGCTGATCGCTGGCCATTACAATAGCGGTATTTTTCTAGCTGCCAGAAAGTCTTTAATTTTACGAGCTGTGTGGATTGGCGCGTTGTCTTGCTGGAATATCCACTCATCCCCATAAATGTCTCCAGAAAATTTGATTAGCAATGTTTCTGGTAATTCTATATAAATTTCTGCCATTGTTCTAGTCGGTATAAAACAAAGTGGAGACTTCCCAGCATACCCAAATCAGGCCCAAACCATTATGCTCCTCCACCGTGGTTTCGTTTATGGCAGACCTGACGTGGTTGCCTTTTGTCGCGCCAGAACTTTTTTAAATTAAATTTTTTTTGTCCGAAAATATACCTCCGCTTACCAAACTTTGTATTGCTCAGGAAATTGTAGACGAGCGGTTATGTGACGCTTTAATAGACCTGGTACAGCGTCGCGTGAACCATATGAAACCATTTTGTTCTAGTTCAAGAATTGGTTTATACGTCTTTTGGATACGTCAAGATTCAGTTGACCTTTTATCTCCAGCTAGACGCCGAATTTGTCTCTTGCACCGCTCGTCGATTTCAGTTGGCCTGCCGCTTCGCTTTATTTTTCCTTAACTTTCCGGATTTTTAAGGAAGTTTCTAATTGTATTCCTGTGTCTATTTAATCTGGCAGCAATTCAGCCAGTCCTTTGATCATGCCGCGATCTTCCTCTGACAAATGTAATTATTAATATTAATTATTTTATTCTACAAGGATAAACAATCTATTTTTAAGGAAGTTTCTAATTGTATTCCTGTGTCTATTTAATCTGGCAGCAATTCAGCCAGTCCTTTGATCATGCCGCGATCTTCCTCTGACAAATGTAATTATTAATATTAATTATTTTATTCTACAAGGATAAACAATCTATTTTACTTACGTTCCACTGATTACAAAATATTTGTAGATCACACTTCTTATCTTACTCGCTATCAATAACACAATAATCTCAATTTGCACATATACTGATTTCCTATTAAAAACACAAGTTTCAGCACATGTTATAAAAAACGGAACAACGAATGAATCCCAAAGAGGACCATTGAATGAGGAGATGTTAATACAAAACTGCGTACTTACAAAAACTGTACCGTTAACTTTAGAGAAAATAAAAGCAAATTAAAAAGTGCACATCTACTTCTTTCCCTGAGGTATTATAAAGTTTTTATACCCTTGCAGAGGGTATTATAATTTTGGTCAAAAGTGTGCAACGCAGTGAAGGAGACATCTCCGACCCTATAAAGTATATATATTCTTGATCAGGATCACCTCCTGAGTTGATATAAGCATGTCCGTCTGTCCGTCTGACCTTCTGTCTGTTTCTACGCAAACTAGTCTCTCAATTTTAAAGATATCGAATTGAAACTTTGCACACACCCTTCTTTCCTTTGCACGCAGTATATAAGTCGGAACGGCCGGGATCGGCCCACAATATCCTATAGATGCCATATAACTGATTGATCGGAAATGCCATAACTAATTCAATCCGACCAACCAAATTGTATAAGGATCGGCCGGCTATATCCTATAGCTGCCATATAACTGAACGATCGGAAATGCCATAACTTTGGTGTTTCAGAGGGTATTATAATTTTGGTCAAAAGTGTGCAACGCAGTGAAGGAGACATCTCCGACCCTATAAAGTATATATATTCTTGATCAGGATCACCTCCTGAGTTGATATAAGCATGTCCGTCTGTCCGTCTCTCAGTTTTAAATATATCGAATTTAAACTTTGCACACACCCTTCTTTCCTTTGCACGCAGTATATAAGTCGGAACGGCCGGGATCGGACAACTATATCCTATAGCTGCCATATAACTGATTGATCGGAAATGACATAACTTTGGTGTTTGTTAAGTTAGGAAGTTGGGATTTCCCATGGGTATTTTATTTGGCCAGTCACGACGAAGAGAGTAGGCCCAAGTGCGCTTCTTTGCGGGACTCCAGGTTCGATAATGTAGTCGTCAGATGTTTTTGTGTTGCACCATACTGCGAAGACTCTGTTGTAGATTCTTAAAGGCAGTGCGGATTTCTGATGCTATTCTGTTAACTTGTTCGATTGTACCATGTCTTTGACGGAAGCCAAATTGATGTGCCGGGATAACATTGTGTGTTTCCAGATATGGTATTATGCGTGTAAGAAGGCATTTTGTATTGTGTGGTCTTTTCCGGGCTTCGGTATCATTATGTTAGTAGATTTTTCTATTTCTTTTGGCTGAAGCAATGTTTGTAAGGTTATAGTTTCCGATTCAATTTGTGGTAGGAGAAATGGACCAGTGGCAGGGTTCGGCTGGTAAACGTTTCGGAGATGTGAAGAAAAAGTTTCGGCTCTATCTTCGTCGCTGTGGGCCCAGCTACCTGATGGGTTTCTTATCGGAGTGACTGTTTCGATTGGAGAGCTCAGATTTGGGTGAGCCCTCCACAGAGGATGTTTTGTACTGTTTGGCGAAAGTTTTCCGATCTACCGCATTTGTGCATTTTCAGCGCCTTTCTTCAGGGCTTGGTTTAGTGTGCGAGTTGCTTCCTTAAGGCGTTGATTTGAAGATGGCGATCTATTGGTTTGCCAAGCACGTCGCAGACGCCTCTTACAAGCTTTTCCAATTGCAGATTAGTTTTGAAATGCTTGATTTGCACGCCCTTCGATTGTGGTGTTGAAATAGTGGCTAGTATATCTTCAAGAGCATCGGTGGATCTTTCGATGTCCGCTTCGATGTTGAGCTGCGGGGTTAGTTCGATGTGAGAATTTACATACATTTTATATTTTAACCATTTTGTTCTGTGCGATGTCAGTCTCTGAGGGTGATCTGTGCTTTCTGGGCTTTGAAGAAGAGTTGATAGCACTGTGAGTGGTCAGATGAAAGGTCCGAAAGCGCATTGGCGCTTATTATATTGCGTGGAATGTTTTTTGTCACCGCAAAATCTATTAAGTCTGGGACCTTTCTGGGGTCTGCTGGCCAGTATGTGGGGCTACCTGAGGAAACATAGTCCAATTTGTTGCTTAGTTTTATAATTGCATTATATAATTGCGATCCTTCTGAGTCACGAGTCGTGATCCCCAGTGGGTATGTTTGGCATTATAATCGCCTGCTGCTATGAAGCGATCTCCACGTAAGTTGTAAAAATCCATGAATTGTCCTTCAGTAATTGTAAAGCGAGGGGTCCGCTATCTGACTGCACTTTGATAGACGTGGCCTGCAAGTAATTAGTTGCAAACCTTTCGTGAAAGTGGTGTTTGATGCGTTCCCTGATTAGGATGCCGGTTCCGGGCTATACCATCTGGATGATCTGTGCGGTAGAAGGTGTAGCCTCTTATTTGGAAATTGTATTTGTTTGTGAGTAGCACAATGTTGATATGATTTTCATTCAGGAACTGTGTTATTTCATGTTTGTGTCGGGAAACGCCATAGGCGTTCCACATGGTTATTCGTAGATTTGCCATCAATTATTTGGACTACTTTGCTGCAAGCAACTGTAACACCAAGGTCCGGGTTTTGAACCAGTGTTTGCATGGTCGTTTTCACAAATTCCATCATACTTTGTTGCATAGTAACCATCATAGCTTCCAGTGGGCTTTGTGACTGTCCTGGGACCTGCTAAACGTTTCCTAGATAAGACTGGAGTGGGTTTTCTGTTCCTGTTCGAAGGGCATCGGCGTATGAGAATCCCTTCTGTGTATTTAGCTGACCAAATGATGATCTTGCAGCCGTCCCGAAAAATACTTCCGGCGTCGTTTTTGAGTAGGTATACACGTTTTGGTGGCGCATTGTTGTCACTCGTCGCATGCGGTCTTTTAACTCCTTGCAGACCACACAGCCCCTGTAGTTTGCCTTGTGATTTCCCGCGCAGATTCCACATTTCTTTTGGGGGTCTTCCTTGCTGGCAGGGTAATTGGCGGAATTGTGAAAGTCTCCACATACTACACATACTGATCGAAGTGTGCAGTAAGTTCTGGTGTTTGTACATTGAACTGGGCCGTTCCTTTTATGTGGTTCTTCCACCTTAATTCTTCGGTGCAATGGGGTGCACTTTTTTTTTCTTCAAGACTCTGCTGGCTCCAGCTCTACTTTGAAAAGTGGTTGCGGCTTTTTGTTCCTGTTAATGATGTTACTAACGTTTTTTGCAGAAAAACCATTTTCTTTGAGGGCATCGATAACTTTATTGGGGGTTACGTCGGGCTCGATCCCTTTTAGTACAACTTGCAAGCCCTTGCTGCTTTTTAGTTGGTACGTATTGTAGTTTTTTTTAGCTTCCTACAGGTATTTAGACACAGCTCGGAAATGTTCTTCGGATTTGGTCTGAAGTTTGGTTTCGTTAATATTCCCTTTAGTGATCGGAACAACATAAAAATGTCCGTCCCCGACCAGCGCAACAATTTTGTTGACCAGGGCGTTCGAGCTTTTCTCCCTAATGTAAATTGGTGGGGGCTTTAGTTTCGGTTGGGTCTCTTTACCCAGCTCTGGCTGAGTTTCAGCTAGGAGGGCATATCTGTTGTTATTGGATCTCCCGGGTAATTCGTTGTCTATTTGGACTCGGTTTTTTTTGGCCTTTTACCCAGCGCGGTGTTCTGCGGGCTAAGCTTACGCTTAATTTATATGTACCGATCCATGCCGGTCTGTATGGCCGGGCCCGATTGTTGAATATTTACTTGATTTTGTTTTGTCATAATTTTAATTGACGTTATATTTGGCGCTGCAGTCGACGACATCGCAGTCGATTCCGCGGTAAGAGCCGTTGCTGTAGAAGTTGTTGGTTTTGCTGCCGTTGCTGTAGTTGTAGCTGTTACTTTTGGTGCGATTGCAGAAGTTTTACCACTGTATGTTGCTGATGTGCCAAAGCTCGATTCTGATGGTGGGGGGTTTTACATTGAGAACTCCACGCCGTTGGAGTGGGAGTAACAGTAAATAAAGAGGGTGACAACGATCGTGCTCTTTGAGTATCGACAGAGAGTAGAGCCGGATGGGTCTTTGTAGACGTTTTTTGCACTTCGCTATCGCGCGTAGAGATATACGAGAAGTACCCGTCTCTTCGGCACACCGAGCTTATGCGCTCTTTATTTGGTTCGTCGGTCATTAAACTTTTAGCGTGACACTATTATAAAATAATTTACACTTGATTTAATCATATCACTGATTTTTTGTTTTTATTTTGTTTTAGCGTCATTTCGCCTATTTTGTAGTACACCAATTTAGTTTTTTTTAATTTGACGGAACAACTGTGTACTGGTAGCAAAGTAATTCTGGAATAATTCTAGTCACTTTTGATTTATCCACCTTCCCAGTAAAATTGCATGGCATCCGCTAAAGGTAAACCCAACTGTCCATTCACCTGACAACTGGACACACCCGAAAGCTGCTCAGAAGATCACCCATATTCAATTCGCCTGAACCCCCGACTATGATTAAGATGCACGGTCTCTCGCCTAACACTACTGAATTTTTAAAACAACTCAAATCTAACAAAACTAAAAATATTTTAAGGCCAAACTTTTCAATACATGCTTTTCAAGCATGCTATACTTATACGTGAAAACATTCCAAATTCCTTATCTCATCCAATAACTCCATGGGCATTGAGATTTTATCCCATCCGAAATTAATAATTTTTAACTCTTACATACTCCCAACCAAAGACTATTAGCCGCCTAATAATACAAATTGTAGTTTATGTCGCGGACCTTAACACTTGGAGTCCGATTTGGGGGTTAAAAACATCATAGTCAGAACAAACTATTTAAAGTGGCGGCTCTGCCACCAACCATTCTTCTCACAACTCCCTTACCAACATTGACCTAAGTATGTCTTCCGCAGCCCTGATACCAGATAGCAAAGTACTATTTCCTCCCTATTGCAAGTCCATCATTACGCGTCCGATGCCCTTTCAAACATCCTGGCAAATGATTTCGAAAGGGCATTTCACCGCGTTGGAGCTGTTCTGGAGCAAATTTTCCGGTGGGAGAATGTTTCAAAGGCCAGCAACCTCATGGAGGCTTTTATGACCAAGCGATCGATCCGTGTTAGAGTTAATAACACCTAAACAAGTTTTTATAAATTACTAAACGGCATTTTACGAGTATCTCCGCTCTCTGTGGTTTGGTTCATGACTGCCTTCCAATCCTTCAATAACATATTACTAGAGCACAAAAAAGTGCAACTCTCAGTTCACGCTGATTTCCACTTTCTTCAGCAACCGCAAAAATACAGATTCGCTATAAATTACCTTTAAACAAATGCTTAAGGCTAAGGCTATCGTAGAATGCTGGCCAAATCTACGGATGATGCGTGCCGTTCAACATTAAATTTTTCTTGGTTTTAGTTACATAGATTTAGTTTTGTCGTTCAAGCTTCTATAGTTTGTGAAAGTTCAGTGTGTATTGTCTGTTAAAAACGATCCGCTTTCCGATGCAGACTAGTTTAAAAAAAACAACAACAGTGAAGATTGTTAAATTGCTGAATTTTGTTCACGTGCTATCCCCTTTTGGTTTCTCTTTTTTTTTATAACACAACGTTTTTCACTTAGCTTGCACTCACTGGGAAGTGAACCCATTAATGATTGGACTAGCTAGTTACGTCTGCACGTTACCTACATAAATACGTTTGATTAAAAACAATTTTTTTTTCTGTTTAACATTATTGGTAAAGACTTGAACCTCAATAATTAACAATTTTGAAAATATATTATTAAATATGAATATGACTCTACGCCTTGCTCAACAATAGCATCATAAAAAAATAATGATGTGCTCCACTAACCCTTTAATTTGAGCCAACACCGGCCCCGTTGAACACCCATCGTGCTTCAACATACTGAAAGCGGCACCAACTTGAAAATGGCCCGCCGAAAAATGCCTCCTCCGCTAGTCCTGACGTCGAAGACCTGATCATGCACGCAGGGGAGCGTGCCTGGCGACTATTCTCCCGAATAGTCATTGTTGGGGCGGCAGGTTGTCCTCGGCCACGATGACGAGATCTCCCTCGAGGACGTTCGACTGCTGCTGGTGCCACTTGCCCCGAATTTGCAGACCCAGGACATATTCCCGGGACCATCGCCGCCAGAACGTTTGCCTGACTGACGAGACAAGCCGCCATCGCCGCAAGCAACTGAGACCCTCCTGGTCCGTGTGTCAGCTCCTCTCCGTCGCTTGGGTGTATGCTGATCGCTCCGAGCGGACGGGAGTTCATTACTGCCTCGATTCCCATGAGGACTGTCCCCAGCTCTTCTGTGCTAAGAAGCGCGCTGCCCACCGCCCGTAGAAGTAGGTTCTTGGCAGTTTTGACACCTGCCTCCTATAGTCCGCCCATGTGCGGACCCCGCGGTGGTGTGAACACAAACTCGCATCCGCTTTTTGATGCGAATTCGCGTATTGCGTCGGCTTCGTCCTTTATGGCAATGGACGACTTAGGGTCATCCTCGGCGACCAACGAACCTTTGAAAAGCCAATTAAAAGGAATCTGTGGTTAAATCTGAAACAACTTCTAGATAAACCGCTTTGGACGCAAAGCAAACGAAGAGCGCAATGTAGGACTTATATGGAGGCCTACCACGAATTTTCAATGTCGTATAGACAGGGCCACAAAAATCAAATGGGGGGAGAGCACGGAGACGATCTGCTGGTAAATTTCCAATAATTTGTGTCATAAGTCGAGGCTTACACTTAAAGCACCGTATGCGCGATCGAACTATCTGACTGCACACCTCCTGAGCGTTTAAATCTTGTTAGTGTAATTTACGCTCTCTATACTTGCTTGAACTCTTTTACTCCCTCTCAATCTATCCCGCTTTATTTTATAACTGTAATTTACTCTCTATGAACTTCTGGTAGACTTTTTCGTTTATTTATCTAACTCTCTCTCTTGCATGCTTTACATTGCATTTGTTTATTGATTAAAGTTGTTTGTGTTGCACAAGCCACGCTCAGTCGATATAAGATTTATTCTCTCGTGCTCTCTTTATTCGATTTAATTCGTGATCTCGCGCTCTTACTTTTTTCTTGTGTTTTGTCCCCTTGTGGTTTTTGAATTTGATCCCAGTGCCAAATTTACTTTCAGGTATTTTTCATATTCCTATTTTTTTTATTTTTTGCTTTAAACTTACAATGGCTCTTGTCTGTTCTAAAAAAATTGTACTCTTGCGTCTTCAACTAAAGACCCTTTTATTTTTTGCTGGCTCTGCGATTCGATGATGCACGTTGCAGGATTTACTGGCAGAGTCAAAGATTTCATTGATCTTAATTCTGGTCTCATGTGGTCATGTGGGTCCTGCAAGGAAATGGTAGTTGAGATGAGCGGCTTTATGAAGCAGACTCGAGACAGCCTATTGAATATCTCAGGAGTTTTTAAACAGCTCAATGAGGGGTTCAATTCCGTCTGTGCCCAGTTTAATAATAAAAAATTATTAACCGAGTCGCCTAAACGTAAAAAAGCCAGTTTAACCGCCGTTAATATGATTGTGGAATCCACCCCAAATCCGAACTTGGTAGCAGCAGTTTCTGTTGAGACAGGGGTAAATGAACCAACTGTGCCTATGGATACAGCTAGTTCGGGTGGAACCTCTGTTGCCAGAATAAAATCTACAGTACTGCCTAAGTCAAAGAATTCGTTGCCGACCGTACCTACAGGTACAGTAGGCACCGTTCCTGGTTCTCAGCCCAATGTGGTTCAGACTGCTGCTGGGGGGCGTTAGAAACTTTCAGTTGTTCCACAAAGGAAGCAATTATTTGTTTCTAGATTCACCCCAGATACTACATCTGAGGATGTTTTGGAATTTATACGTGAAAAATTCCCATCCGAGGATATTGCAGTTGAACAATTTCGATTTTCTTACGCTCGTAGGATATCGTCTTTTAAAATATCTGCTCCGCCAGATGTGTTTAATGTGTTACTTTCTGAAAGTTTTTGGCTTAATGATGATTTAGTAATTAAAGAATTTGTGCCAAATAAACCGAGAACAAATAACAGGCCTTCCACTGTGCCAAAAAACTAAAAAGTTTATTCTTGGCGTATCAAAATGTTAGGGGACTAAATATGAAGCTACACAAGCTTTTTGCCGACTCCTCTGCATTCACCGAAGATATTTTAGCTTTTACGGAAACTTGGCTAAAACCAGAGATATCTGACTCTGAAGTTCTGTCAAATAACTTTATTACTTATAGGACCGATCGCTCCTCACGTAGGGGGGGCGGTGTACTGATTGCCGTTACCTCTAGCCTAACATCCGAAAGAATTCTCACTCATATCCCAAACGAAATTGAATTTGTAAGTGTGAAAGTTTCCTTGCCATCTTTATGTATTTTTGTTACATGTTCCTATATTCCACCTGGCTCTGATCTAGTAATTTATGAGCACCATCTGTCCGCAATAAAATCCGTACTATCCCTTCTTTCTAATAGAGACCTTTTGATTGTTTTGGGTGACTTTAATCTACCTGATATTTCTTGGTCTCCTCCCACTGACTCACTTGTCGCTATACCTTTATCCGCCAATGATTTTGTAGATGGCCTTTTAGAATTATCGTTACAGCAAGTAAGCTTTATACGAAATTCTTTAAATAGACAATTAGATCTTGTGTTTGTTTCAGACCCGTCCGAGGTCACGGTATGTATAATTGAGGCTCTTGTTGTACCTGAAGACCGATATCATCCAACAATGGAATTGACAATTTGCCTCCCCTGCTCTGATACCCTCTCTCCTTTAGTGCCCCCAACTAAAATGAGATGTTTTCGTAAATGTGACTATAATTAACTTAACGATATGATTTCTCATTATAATTGGACAAACTTGTACAATTGTACAGACATTGAAAGTGCCACTGAACTATTCTATATAGCGTTAAATACTTTTTTTAATGAATGCGTTCCTGATAGGTTTCCTTTAAACCTAAACAGGCCTCCTTGGTTTACCAATGCGCTTCAAAGACTTAAAAACCTTAAATCAAATACTTATAAAAAGTATAAAAAATCGGGTAAGCCATCAGATTTTTCGAAATATGTAGTGGCTCGATCGGATTTTAATGTTCTCAACAGTCATTGCTATTCTATGTATCTAAATCGATGTAAATTAGAATTTTCAAATGATCCGAAACAGTTTTTCAACTTTGTTAATGCCAAGCGTAAGTCATCGGCATTGCCTTCATCGGTACGTCTAAACTCAACGGAGGCATCGACGGATTCTGAAATTGCTGATTTATTTGCTGAGTTTTTCCAAACCACTTATAGTTCGACAGCTTGGTCAAATTCTAACTACCCTAATCCCTTAAATAGGGCAAATTGTATTTTTACCCCTTTAATTACCGAAAACTCTCTCTTAATAGATTTAGAAACAACAACGCCGACTTATTCTCCCGGTCCAGATGGACTTCCTGGATGTGTGCTCAAGTTTTGTGCGTCAACCATTTGTAAACCGATTCTTAAACTTTTTAATTTGTCTATTTCATCATCAGTTTTTCCAACTATCTGGAAGGACTCTTTAATTATTCCACTTCATAAAAAGGGTGCGAGGGCTGATGCCAAGAATTATAGAGGTATTTCCAAATTGTCGGCAATTCCTAAAGCATTTGAACGTATTATCACTTCTCATTTGCAACATTTATGTTCCTCGCTTATATCACCGTGTCAGCATGGTTTTGTTAAGCGAAGATCGACCACCACCAACCTTCTTGAATTGTCATCTATTGTAATAAATGGATTTCAGAAAAAAATGCAGACTGACGTTATATATACAGATTTTAGTAAGGCCTTTGACTCTGTCAACCACTCTCTTCTCTTATTCAAATTAGATCTGCTTGGGTTTCCTGGTAATCTATTAACTTGGATTTCAAGTTACTTGAATGGTAGGACTCAGAGGGTTATATTCAAGAATTCTGTTTCAAAATTGATCTACGTGACATCAGGAGTCCCTCAGGGAAGTCATCTAGGCCCTTTGCTATTTACTTTGTTTATCAACGATCTTCCCTCTATCATAACACATTCTCGTGTACTAATGTCTGCTGATGATGTTAAGCTTTGTTTATCATATAATGATATTCGTCGGGACTTAACTTACAGTCAGATATTGATTGTTTTCATGAATGGTGTGAGTACAACCTTTTAAAGTTGAACTATCTTAAATGCAACGTTATGACTTTTTATAGGGGTACTCCTACGTTTATTAGTTATTCTCTTGAAAATAGTTCACTCGACCGTATATATTCAGTTAACGATTTAGGTGTTCTTCTGGACCCTAAACTTAAATTTGACTGCCACATAATGTCCACTGTTAATAAAGCCATGAGTGTTCTTGGCTTTATAAAGCGTTGGTCAAAAGAATTTGATGACCCTTATACGACCAAATTATTATTTACCTTGTCCGTCCTATTTTGGAATATTGTTCGTCGGTTTGGAGTCCACAATATCAAGTGCACATTGACCGTATTGAGTCGGTACAAAAGAAGTTTCTTCTATTTGCCCTTCGTAGTTTGAACTGGGATCAAAACGTAAGGCTACCTTCCTACCAGAGTAGATTACTGTTGCTTAATTTACCTACACTTGTAAATCGTAGAAAAATGCTTGGTACGGCATCATTAAGAAATATTTTTTGACCTATGAGAAGCAGAATGTAACCAAGGAGGTAAAGGAAAAAAATTATTTGAATTCCAAGTCCGAAAGTATCGCAGACTTGGATTGCGAGTGTGTAGATGTGTTACCCTACTATTCGGGTCCTCAACCGGACGACGAGGATTACTACAACAAGGACCAAATCACCTACGAAGATGCGTTGCCCAATCTTATTTACGTCTCGCGTTATTACGACAATCGCAGAAAGGAGTTCGACAAAGTAGTAGACTATGAGCATCTATTGACTATGAAGAAAAAGGAAGTGCCCACTACTCCGGCGCCGACCAATCCAGTGCTCACAAATGAAACGATGGTAAAAAAGGCCGCTGAGACCTACGAAATGTTCCGCATGAAAAGCGAGATGAGGCATAAGGACATGCAGGACTTCGATCGAGAGAAGTGCAAGATCCGCCATGCCATGCCAAAGTGCCAGAACTCACATGCATCGGTGGTCCAGCAGGTGGAGGAAAAGTGCGTCGTTGAGGAGACCTTGAATGGCATCGAGCTGCCGGGCAATCAGCACTTCTACTACCTTTTCCATCTGGAACCTGAGACCTATTACCGGGTCACAGTACGGGCCTGTGTCGGTGGCGTGGTCAACGGGTGCTCCACTCCGGCGGATGCCTTGGTCAAGACCACCAGCTTTCGGATAGAACGGATAATGAAAGAAGTTTAGTGTAGAAACTATCGATCGAAACCCATTTGTATTAGCTGGCAGGTGATAAATGCTAGCTTATATGACACTAGATTTGACGATGCAGGTGGAAACTTTTCATTCACAAGCTATTAAATTTCAAAACTTAAATCTTTCTTAAATTTATGACACAATCTATCTATCTATCTATTTTTTGACAAAAAACAATCGTTAGTTCTTCACTTTTTTCGTTTTCGACGTATTATTATGGATTTGATAAAGAGTATTGTTTTCTAGTTATGATTTGGAAATTACATTTTTCCATGACTTAACTTTTATTTTTATAACGAGATCTGAAATTAATTTATTAATTTTTACTTCTGGTTATGACCTTATTTTACAACCGAGAACGAATGAATTCCCAAAATCTCTAATGACTTGTCTATCTGTCTTATTATATGTAGAACTCAGGATCTGTAAACGTGTTTCAATCTTCTATTTTAGGGACGTGTCATATGGGCTCAACTATGTATTGTAAGTCCAATGACTGTAGTTGTGTTAATGTTCCTCGCAATGTATAGTAAAAGTGTAAATGCCAAACAAATGCCAAACTATTTTTATGCATAATCTTATAAGAGGTGATATTGATTCTGCAGAACTTGTAAACCGCCTAACTTTCAATGTTCCTGTTAGACTAACACGAAATTATATCCCTCTAAATTTGCCACGATGTTCATCAAATTTTTGTCTGCACGAGCCCTTTCGCGTTCTATGTAATATGTATAACAACCTTTATCAACTAATTTGCATTTCCACTTCTATCCCGTTATTAAATACTAATATTTTAACTCATTTGCTTTTCTCTTAATTGTGCCTTTTATTTTCACTTGTGTCTTGTCTCTATTTAATTTATGTATTTTCCTCGCGAACTCGCATTTTTTGCCCTCTTGATAATAGGGCCCGCGCGTAAAAAGCACGTGCTTGGTGTCGTTGGGCCACTTGTTTGTACTGCTCGTAGTGCATCAACGTCCATCAGAATAAAAAACTCTGGATCCTTTACGAACTTTGTCCCTTTCTTCATGATATTCGTGCTTCTGTAATATTTTTAGAAAAGCTTCATTATATTCAGTCGGCGACAAAGTTTTTTCAAAGACTATACTTTTGTCTTTGCATTTTCTTATGAAGCGGAACATATAAACGAATACTCGAAGCAGTTTAAGGTAGTATTCCAGTATCTACCAAATCCAAATTTCTTACAGCAGCGGTCAGTTCGACCGCAATCTTCTTCGATTCTTGTAGTAGGACTTTTTCATCTAGGTCAAAGTGAGCATTTTGGGGCCAGTTTGCATCTTCCTCTTTCAAAAACGTTGGTCCAGTAAACCATATCGACTGTATGATTTCGTCGACGTCACAACCTGCAGTAACGTTGAGTACAACTCAACCATCAAAATATCATTTAGAGTTGACGATTTTTAAGACGCATCGAAAACGACACGTAACTTGGTTAACGTACTTTGGGGTCTCAGAACACATTGATGTAAGATAACAAAATGTGAAGCAGAAGGAAGTTTATCTGTAGGAAACATATGACCTAAGGAAAGGTACTCCTCCATAAATTCTAAATACACGAGCCCTTTCGCGTTCTATGTAATATTTATAACAACCTTTATCAACTAATTTTCATTTCCACTTCTATCCCGTTATTAAAAACTAATATTTTAACTCATTTGCTTTTCTCTTAATTGTGCCTTTTATTTTCACTTGTGTCTTGTCTCTATTTAATTTATGTATTTTCCTCGCGAACTCGCATTTTTTGCCCTCTTGATAATAGGGCCCGCGCGTAAAAAAGCACGTGCTTGGTGTCGTTGGGCCACTTGTTTGTACTGCTCGTAGTGCATCAACGTCCATCAGAATAAAAAACTCTGGATCCTTTACGAACTTTGTCCCTTTTTTCATGATATTCGTGCTTCTGTAATATTTTTAGAAAAGCTTCATTATATTCAGTCGGCGACAAAGTTTTTTCAAAGACTATACTTTTGTCTTTGCATTTTCTTATGAAGCGGAACATATAAACGAATACTCGAAGCAGTTTAAGGTAGTATTCCAGTATCTACCAAATCCAAATTTCTTACAGCAGCGGTCAGTTCGACCGCAATCTTCTTCGATTCTTGTAGTAGGACTTTTTCATCTAGGTCAAAGTGAGCATTTTGGGGCCAGTTTGCATCTTCCTCTTTCAAAAACGTTGGTCCAGTAAACCATATCGACTGTATGATTTCGTCGACGTCACAACCTGCAGTAACGTTGAGTACAACTCAACCATCAAAATATCATTTAGAGTTGACGATTTTTAAGACGCATCGAAAACGACACGTAACTTGGTTAACGTACTTTGGGGTCTCAGAACACATTGATGTAAGATAACAAAATGTGAAGCAGAAGGAAGTTTATCTGTAGGAAACATATGACCTAAGGAAAGGTACTCCTCCATAAATTCTAAATACATTTTCTTCATCTCAGGGTCTCGAGACAACCTTTTTCCAAGCGACAAAAACCGCCGTTTTGCAACTTCAAAAGAGTTGCCTAACTCATTTGGATCAGATTTAAACGGCAATCTTACTTCAAACCGACCTGATGGCAAAACCTGAGTAGCCAGTTAACAATATTTTCTTTAAAGTGACTGTTGAGCGCAGCGGCAAACCACTCCAACTAAATAGAGAGTCAGAATCACTCATTACTAAGCGGCTCCTCTTATCTCTCTATTAATTGGACTAGTCAGTCTGAGCACGCCTCTCAACGCCTACGGTCCGTCGCCAGCGCATACATTTGTTGTTGATAGCAAGCTGCGGTGTTCGCAAAGCCCGTAGCCCTTGCATACATACATATAGAAACGTTAATAAACTGAAATATTGAATTTATCTCGCCTTGTGATTTGTTTTTAAAATAGCTGACAAAAAGGCTTGTTAGCTCAACATTTGGAGGCCCCGGCGAGATTCGTAAATTCAAGTCTGTGGAAATTCGTTTGTGCAAAAGAAACAGTGCACAAAGAAGACAAAAAACAACTGTTACATTAGGCTGGTTCCGCTTTAAGCTGGTCCTAATAAATTTTCTGCCTCGCCAACTGGTGACTGTACTTTCTTGCCGTTACAAAAACAAAGACTTCTGACAATTGTAACTGTAAACTCCCGAGTTGTGCAGTGCGTTTCGGTTTGCTTTATACAAATACATACGCACAGATGAGTTCAGACGAAGGCAGCACAGTGGCGGACCATAATATTATGACGGCTGAAACTAAAGTGCGGTTCTTGAAGTGCAAGGCCGAATCGGTGTACAAAAGCTTAAAGCGCATGGATATTTCGCTAGCTAAAGACGCGATTTTCCTGTTTGGGTCCGCGGAGTTGACAGTTCGGCTAGAACTTCTTGAGCATACTCAAGCCTCCTTCAGGATTGCCCACAATGCGCTGGAGGAGCTAGACTATTCGGAAATCGGCAGTGAGCTTAGCGACAATTTTGAAATGCTCATGGTATCGGTCAAGTCACGGCTAAGACGGCAACTTGACAACTGTCAGCTTCGAATGCCAACATCTTCCACTATGCACCTTGATCCCAACCTGGATCAGTCAACTGTCATGGTTGATCGAGGGCATAGGACTCGCCTGCCCAAAGTAAAGCTGCCTACATTCTCTAGTGGATACACCGAATACTCTGATTTCCTCTCCATGTTCACCTCGGTGATAGATAAGGACCCCTACTTGGCTGACATAGAAAAGCTTCATTTGCGGTCATGCTTAGCTGGAGCTGCGCTGGAGTCGGTTCGATCATTAGAAATATCTGGTGCCAATTATCGTGTGGCACTAGAAATCCTAAATAAACGTTTTAATAATAAACGTCTTGTTTTCCAGGCACACATCAATGAAATTCTTGGGCTCAAGAGGCTCGAGTCTGCGTCTGCTGTGGCATTGCGGGATTTTTCGGACAAAATTATTGGGCATATGCGAGCGCTTCAGGCCTTTGGAGATTTAAAACCAATCTCAGGCTGAATGGTTGTATACATGATAGTGCAAAAATTGGATGCAGCAACCCAAGCCAACTGGGAGGAAAGTTTGTCAACGGATATGATTCCAAGCGAGGAGGATTTGCTCTCGTACCTTGAAGGGCGATGCCAGAAACTGGAGAGCGTTCAGCATGCCTTGGCTTCCAACATGGCCCATGACCATTCAGCTCCAAGGCCTGCCAGAAGGACGTTACTTGGTGCCCAGGTCAGCCAGAGTAGCTGCGTTTTTTGTGATACTCCTGGTCATGGAATATACTCCTGTAGCTCTTTCGCCGGTCTGTCTCCTAGCCTACGGCAAAGGGAAATAAAAAGACTTTCCTTGTGCTTCAATTGCCTAAAGAAGGGGCACCACACTCGAACGTGCAACTCCGGCCATTGCCGCACATGCGGTGGAAAACACCACACGCTGCTCCATCTACGCCCTGATGATTCACCACCCTCGCAGCCATCTGCCTCGCTTCCGGCCCAAGGATTTCATTCTGATGTTGTGCTCTTGGCCACCGCTATAGTTCTTGTAAGGAACAGAGCTGGTTCCCCGGTACCTTGCCGAGTCCTATTGGATTCTGGATCTCAACTACACCTAATTACATCTCGCTTCGCCCAGGAGTTGCAGTTAAGGAAATCCCGGTCAGCAGCAACGGTAACTGGTCTTGGTGATACAGCTGTTTCTTCAGAAGGATCTACAGTCAGCATCTCCCTGCAGTCGCGTTCTTCTGAATACTCTGTGGCTCTAACGGCGCTGGTCGTGCCAACGATTACGGACAGTCAGCCTAGTTACATCATTGATATCGCTGATTGGAATATGCCATCTAACATACAGTTGGCTGACCCTACATTCAACTGTCCCAAGCGCGTTGACCTGCTCCTTGGTGCCGGCCTATTTTGTGACCCGTTATGCGTGGGCCAAATTAAGCTGGTTCATGGATTGCCTCTACTGCAGAAGACTCGCCTTGGCTGGATCGTGACTGGTGGTGGAGATAGACTTCACGGCAATACATCTCTTTTACCATCTCAAGGCTTGGAAAATGGAGCTACACTACATAATGTTCGCTTGGAGGATCTGGTTTGGCGATTTTGGGAAGTCGAAAATTTGGACAGCGGAGTCATAATGGCCAGCAAGGAAGAGCTGGAGTGTGAGGATAATTTTATCAAAAACTTCTATCGTCTTCCCTCTGGCGCTTACTCTGTTCGCCTGCCGTTGAAGCACCATGCTAAAGCCCTTGGCGATTCCTACACACAGGCACACCGAAGATTTCTTAATCTTGAACGCAAACTGCAAAGGAACCCCCATTTAAAGCGTCAATATGTGGCTTTTATTAAGGAATACTTGGAGCTAAACCACATGTCCAGAGTCAGCCCCGAGGCTGTGGGTCTTTGCAAGTATTTCCTGCCGCACCATTGTGTTCTAAAGGATGATAGCACAACAACCAAGCTTCGCGTTGTTTTCGATGGATCGGCGTTAGCCTCATCCGGGTCGGCTCTTAATGATGTCCTTATGGCTGGGCCCGTTATACAGCCAAGGCTGTTTAACATTTTGATAAGATTTCGTACTTATCAGGTGGCCCTGACTGGAGACATTTGCAAGATGTATCGGTGCGTAAGGGTGAGTGAACCCGATAACTACTTGCAATGCATTTTATGGCGAGACGAACCGGACAAAGAGCTCGAAGTTTACAAACTCATTCCTTTCTGTTCGTGCAATGCACCAGCTGGCCATTGATGAGAGGGATTCCTTCCCTGCTGGCTCAGTTGCTCTGCAACAAGATTTCTATGTCGATGATTTCATCTCCGGTGGAAGCTCTGTTGCTGAGGCTATTGAGAAAATGCGACAGACCACTGAGATACTTGCTCGAGGTGACTTCAAGTTACGAAAGTGGTGCACCAGCCACCACGAGGTTTTAAAGGATGTGTCAGATGATGACAAGGAGAAGTATTTGAAGTTCGACGATGGCAGCGATATAACCAAAACTCTTGGTCTTGCATGGGATCCGGCAACAGACGAGCTGCTGTTCTCTTTATCGTCTCTAGATCCCGGCTCCAAGGCCTGCCGACGATCTGTTCTGGCCACCGTTGCTCGTTTCTATGACCCGCTAGGCCTTCTTGGTCCAGTAATCACAAAGGCCAAGGTGTTTCTTCAACAACTCTGCAAGGATAAATTGGATTGGGATGAAAGTTTGCCCTTAGACCGGAACACCTGCTGGATTGAAATGTGCATCAGTTTTCAGAGCGTCCAACGCATATCATTCCCAAGATTTTTGCTTCTTTCAGAAACTGATGTTGAAATTCATGGTTTCTGCGATGCCAGCGAGGAAGCTTACGGAGCTTGCATATATGTGCTGTCTAGGGGCACTTCTCCAGCCAGCAGCCATCTCTTACGTTCCAAATCCCGAGTAGCGCCTCTCAAAACGATATCTGTACCTAAGCTGGAGTTATGTGGCGCCCTGCTACTAGCCAAGCTGATGAATGAAGTTATGAAAATGGGTATGTTCAATGGTCCTTTTCACTGCTGGTGTGATTCCTCAGTGGCGCTATCCTGGATCGGTAATGAGCCTTTCAAATTCAACGTCTTCGTGGCAAACCGAGTGACTTCCATACAGGAATTGACTACTAATATGAAATGGCATCATATTCCGACTACGCTGAATCCTGCCGACATTTTGTCCAGGGGGTCTACTCCGGATTTACTGGCGCTTTCTGAGATCTTGTTTCATGGCCCACCATTTTTACTTGGTGGTCGCAAGGATTGGCCTACGCGTCTGCATTATGGCGATCCGAGCCTTGAGTTACGTAAACAGGTGCTGATGGTCAAGTCGCCTCACGTTGATGTTACCCTTAGATCCAAGTATGGCAACTCGTTCCCTTCCATGCAGCGCGTGTTCGCGTACATTTACAAATTTTCTCACCGCTTGTGGCATCGTGGTCTCGAAATATCTGATGTGCAACGTGGGACATATATGCTCTGGCGAGGCGTCCAATTGGCTCATTTATGGGAGGATATAAAGGAGCTTCGGTCAAACAGCATTGTTAAGAAATCAAGTTCTATTGCTTCGCTCTTGCCCTTCATAGATGCATGTGGCCTCCTTCGAGTTGGTGGACGCCTCGAAAATTCAACACTTGCGTATGAGGCTCGCCATCCTATAATAGTGCCACGTCGTCACCCACTCACCTTAGCGCTCATCATGCACTTCCATAAGATGAACCTGCATGCAGGACCGCGCGCTCTGTTGGCAAGTATCCGACTACAATACTGTCCTATTGGAGGACTGCGAACGGTCTCAAATGTACTGAAAGGCTGTGTGGAGTGCTTCCGGGCCAGGCCCAAATTTCCAACCAATCATGGCTAATCTTCCGAAGGAACGTTTGGAGTGCGTACGGGCCGTTGCTGTTTCTGGCGTCGACTATTGTGGACCTTTCCTTTACAAATCAGAAGTTCGCACCAGGTCTCCCATCAAGTGCTACGTATGCGTGTTCATCTGCTTTACAAGCAAGGCTGTGCACTTAGAGCTTGTCAAGGATCTAACAACTGCGTCGTTTTTAAGTGCTTTGAAAAGATTCATTTCTACACGTGGAAAGCCTAGTCAAATTTGGTCGGACAATGCTACCAACTTTGTAGGAGCAAAAAATGAGTTGGCGGATTTGAAGCGGCTACTGCTTAGCGATTCTCATATGCAGTCTGTTCATCAAGCTTGCTTGGCTGAGGGAATCGACTGGCAATTTATTCCGCCTCGCTCACCACACTTTGGCGGATTGTGGGAGGCAGCAGTCAAGACGGCCAAACACCATTTCTACCGCTCTGTTGGCCGCCAAACGCTTAGTTTTGATGAGCTTCGCACTTTGGTTTGTCAGATTGCGTCAATCATTAATTCTCGCCCATTGCTATCCATTTCAGAGAATCCAGATGATCTTGATGTTTTGACTCCTGCCCACCTACTTTTTGGTGGCCCTTCTACCACTATCATTGAGCCCGATCTAACCAAGCTTAACTATAACCGCTTGGATGGCTGGCAGCGTGTAACATATCTGCAGCAACTATTCTGGTCCCGATGGCAGAAGGAGTATCTTACCCTTCTGCAACAACGCACCAAATGGCGGTCTCCTGAACGAATGCTGAAGGTCAACGACGTAGTTTTGATAAAGGATGAAAATCTACCTCCCATGCGGTGGCCCTTAGCTAGGGTGACCGCACTTATTCCTGGACGAGATGGTGTTTGCCGAGTTGCTGATCTGAAAACGTCCACGTGTGACATCAGGAGAGCTGTCAATAAGCTGTGCCTGCTGCCCACCAATGACGAAGTTGAAAGACAGGCTTCCAACGGGGGGAGTATGTTGAGCGCAGCGGCAAACCACTCCAACTAAATAGAGAGTCAGAATCACTCATTTCTAAGCGGCTCCTCTTATCTCTCTATTAATTGGACTAGTCAGTCTGAGCACGCCTCTCAACGCCTACGGTCCGTCGCCAGCGCATACATTTGTTGTTGATAGCAAGCTGCGGTGTTCGCAAAGCCCGTAGCCCTTGCATACATACATATAGAAACGTTAATAAACTGAAATATTGAATTTATCTCGCCTTGTGATTTGTTTTTAAAATAGCTGACAAAAAGGCTTGTTAGCTCAACAGTGACCAAAACTTCTGTAGTGCGCTGTCAATAGATACTAAAACCTCTTCACTACAACTGAAACTTTTCACAACTTCTGTAGGGGAAGATGCCTTATATATACCCGATACCACCCAGCCGAAGAGGGTTTTTTTAAAGAGTTCAAAAATCAGGACCTTGTCTCATTTGTCCAACAGCTAATTGTTCGAAAAATGATTCTGCTCCTATTAACATATATATTCTTTGTGGCTTGTAGAAATAGGGGGCCAGTGGTAGGCTCTTTGGAATTTTCCAGTCACTGATATTAACAGACTGGTCAGGATGATATTATGATATTGATTTTAAAATCCAAAAATCGAAAGAAAACTCACTATTTATACGGGACTTCACCACTGTGTGTACCTTATTACCTTTCTTATCTTGAGAATTGGACTCCCCAATACCAAGTAAGTTGATACACGACTCCTCTTCACGGATCTGTAAGCTGTGAGCAAGGTCCTCTGTTTAAAAATTAGTTTGGGACCCAGAGTCAAGAAGTGCTCGGGCCCAAATATATTCACCGTTTTTAGTTCTTCACTCTGTCCAATGATGTCACATGCATAACATGTGACGTGGAAGGCTGATTTTGATTTAAAGAGGGAGAAAAAATCTCTTGGGGTGGTGGCAACGCTAAACTATTTTCGGACACTGTATGTCTATGCAGTAAAACGTGATGCGAGCGGCCACAAAATCGACATTTATTAAATTTGCATTTCGAAACAGGGTTACCCTTTCGCATACAATTGATGCATAGGAAGCAGATTTTACAAAGTCGAACCTTTGCATTACCGAAAGACGACCAAACGGACCACAGTTCGTCGATTCTTCAGCGGATAAATGCTGGTATCTGCGGTTTAACATTTTTTCAAAATCGGACCAAAGCGATAACCTTTCATAATCTAATTGTTGTTCCCATTTTTGTTTGGTCACTGGGTCTACTCTGTTCAAAACAAGATAGATCAACATTGCATTCGAAATCTTGGTATCGTCTCCTATCGATAACAATGAACCGTATACAGAACCATATAGATGATACGGTGTCGATAATATTTCTTAAGGACGAAGCTGACTGTTGCGTTATTTTCGGAAGACTAAACAGTGTTGAAATATTGTTCATAAAAATTAAACATTCGTTATCATACACTTTTTTCAGGCAGACCATAGCTTTTTCTTAATTGCTCTCGGTGACTTGGTAGGCCTTAATAGTTCCCAAAGCTTCACCAGAAAGACAAGAAATTATGTGATTGAATTTTTCAATAACGGGAATGCTGTCGTCTTGATGAACGAGAGTTTCGAAAAGGCTAATGAAATTCTTAAACTCTGAATATTTGCCGCTGAATTTCGACAATGCCAAATTCGGAAGTCGAGTTCGAGTTGGGGCTAGAGAAGGTGATCCAATTATTTTGGTTAAAAGCTCTTCCAATTCTTCTTCGAACTCATCGCAATCATATAAATCTTAGATCTGTTCTTGTAATTGATTTGACTTAATAATTGAAGCATTTAAAATCTCTAAACGACAATTTAATTATACGTTTTGAATCGGAATCTGGCCGGCTTTTAATCGATCATTTAATCGGCGGATGCTTATCACTGGTTTTTTATCCAAAGAATAATAAAATAACAAAATAAATAAATTTTAAAAACAGGATAATTGTTCAAATAAGAACGACGACAAAAATGTTATGTAGTATGCTCACATATCGGGTACACACTGTACCACTTATATCACTGCAACATTGTGGCATTTGTTTATGTCCTAATATTCCCAGCACTTCAAGTGCGGAGTAATTCGACCCACACAACAATGTTAGGAGCATCGTAGCCGGAAGGAAAGCTAACTTCGGGCGGAGCCGAAGTTGATATACCTTTGCAGAATATTCTGTAAATTATATTCTCAAAAACTATTCATTGATGCTTTCTAAATACTCATAAAAAATCCCAACTTCCTAACACCGAACACCAAAGTTATGGCATTTATATAGTCGGCCGATCCTTATGAAATTTGGTAGGTCAGATTGATTGGCCAAATATAAAACCCATATATAATCCCAACTTCCTAACTTAACAAACACCAAAGTTATGACATTTCCGATCAATCAGTTATATGGCAGCTATAAGATATAGTCGGCCGATTCTTATGAAATTTTGTAGGTTGGATTGATTGGCCAAATATAAAACCCATAGGAAATCCAACTTCCTTACTTAACAAACACCAAAGTTATGGCATTTCCGATCAATCAGTTATATGGCAGCTATAGGATATAGTCGGCCGATCCCGGCTGTTCTGACTTATATACTGCGTGCAAAGGAAAGAAGGGTGTGTGCAAAGTTTCAACTCGATATCTTTAAAACTGAGAGACTAGTTTGCGTAGAAACAGACAGACGGACATGCTTATATCAACTCAGGAGGTGATCCTGATCAAGAATATATATACTTTATAGGGTCGGAGATGTCTCCTTCACTGCGTTGCACACTTTTGACCATAATTATAATACCCTCTGCAAGGGTATAAAAACACACAAAACAAAATACAAAAATAAAATCATCAGCCTGTGGGATGACCAGCACCGGCACCGCCTGAATCAAAAAGGCCAAAAAAAAAACAAACAAAAACAAAAACCAGCAGCAGAACCAGAAAAAGTATGGAAGGAATGGCAAATCCTTCTACGCCAACGCAGGAAAATAAAGTGTGGTAGGCAAACTGCCGACTTCACCAACGCAGGAGGCAAATGATTGCGGAAGGTAATCCGCCCTCTGCACCATCGTGGGAGGCACCTGCTCCTGTCGAGCAAAGGGACGCACCAAGCCTACAAGAGGCCCTAGAGTTGTGTCCCAACGATGGACCTCGCCCCCTCACAATAGCTGAGTACAGGGCACGACAGGAGTCCAGCAAACCCATCCACAAACGGAAAAGATGTGAAAAAAGAGGAAAAACTCTTGCAACAAAGAAGACTACTAAAGGACTACAGGAATATTGCAACGACCTCGCAGGAGAAGGAAGTACATGAACGGAATATTAAAGAATTGGACAAAATACTTTGCAAACGAGCAAAGTAACGCAAAAAGGGCTGCATTTATGCCAATGCCTAAGTTGCCTTTAATTTTAAACTTCTAAGCGCTGCTCGAAAAATACTAACCACTGTTAGGCTATATACTAACAACATATAACTGATATTGGTTTATATAGAGCAAAATATTGTAAATCAGTTATATGAAAACTAACACAAAAAAAATTTGTTTCATTTATTACATTTATTTAATTAATCAAATTTAAATTCCTAAATTCCTGTTAAAAATGCAAAATTTTTTTTTTTGTTGACTTTATTCTGCTGAGTGTTTCTCAGTGGCCTTAAAATCAAAGAGAAAGCTAGGCAGGGAAATATGCAAAAACAGGAATATTTACATAAATGAATGAATAACAATAAAATAAATAAATTCTCTACAGAAAATCATAGTAATTATTATAATACTTATAATAATAATCGTTGTAATAATGAGCGCAAATCTTTTTTACAAAATATACAATGTGACGGCGATTCCGATGCCGTCACAATTATTCCCGATCCCCACGGAGGGGAGGAGGAAATATACGTATTTTTATTATTAATATTATTGTTATCCCTTTGATTTTTAGCTTTAAGAGAAAAACAATGAATTAATAATTAGCATAATAAGCCTAGGCAAAAACAAACAAAGGTACATTATTTAATAAGTGGAAAAGAGAGGGGAGAGCGGGGAAGAGAGGAGAGCGGGGAAGAGAGGCGAAACCGGGAACAACTCCTACGCAGTTGCCTAAGGAATTCACCCCAAAAAGAGCATGAGAGAGGAGTAAATTGAACGACCTGAACGGAGTGCAAAGCCCACCTCAGCGACTGCGCGGTCGACGACAACGGAGAGCGAGAGGGAATATCGAAAAGCGAGCTGGGCAGAGCAGAGTAGTTGCTGTTGCCAAAAGGAGAAAGAGAGTCGCGAAATCGAACTTCACCACTGCGACTGCGTGGTAAGAAGATGGTGAGATCGGAGAGGCCAAGGGCACGAGAACAAAATTAAAAAGAACGCAAGGGACTGACACGCGAACATCGGAGCCGGATAGTCGTACTTAAAAAAAACGAGATAAGTCGCAACTAGGAGACCACGTGGTTTTTAGTCGGTAAGCAAAATGATACAGTCGTGCAGAAATTTACTGGTGCAGCGAGAAACGCGATTAGAACGTAAAATTGGAGAACGAAGATCGGTGAACTCATGTGAACAAGACGAATAGGCGAAAGAAGCCAACAGTGAATAAAGACTAAATTAATAAATTATAATTTCGACAACGTGTGTATATTCTTTTTTCTGACCTTCGACCCGCTTCAGTTAAGCCCGTTGAACAAATAATTTAATTATAACAAGTGATAATAACCCTAACCCGAGAATCGATCAAACGTAACGGAACCGTAACCCCGACGCGTAATTAACTAACATATCGGCCGTTAATAGGGTAGTATCGTAGTTATTATTAAAGCCCTGGGTCCGCCCGAGTTTTACCGTAGTTATTATTAAAGCCCTGGGTCCGCCCGAGTTTTACCGTAATTAGTAATAAAACCCTGGGTCCGCCCGAGTTTTATCGTAGTTATTATTAAAGCCCTGGGTCCGCCCGAGTTTTATCGTAGTTAGTAATAAAACCCTGGGTCTGCCCGAGTTTTACCGTAGTTATTATTAAAGCCCTGGGTCCGCCCGAGTTTTACCGTAGTTATTATTAAAGCCCTGGGTCTGCCCGAGTTTTACCGTAGTTATTATTAAAGCCCTGGGTCTGCCCGAGTTTTACCGTAGTTATTATTAAAGCCCTGGGTCTGCCCGAGTTTTACCGTAATTATTATTAAAGCCCTGGGTCCACCCGAGTTTTATCGTAGTACTTATTAAAAACCTGAGTCTGCCCGAAGTACATCGTAGTAATTATTAAAAATCCAAGGGGGCTACCCAAGTTTTACCGTAACTAAACCCTGCCTCGACCAAATTTATGGTAGCCAGCGATAAAGTCTATCACTGACATAGGTTCCTACGATAACTGTTTACTAAGTCCAGGGTCTGCCCGGGCCTGTCACGTACCTTTTGTCGCGGTTTCTTCTCCTAATTATAAAGACCACGCCTAAAAACTCACCCGATTAACCCACATCGTCCACTGTAAATTTATAAATAGTTTGTGGAGGCCCTAGCCAACCCCTGAGCATATCCTGGCTGGGAAAACATCCTTACAAATGGCGCCCGAACAGGGACTCATGTGGGGCTGATCACGATCGATCAGCAACAAAAACACCAAGCGGATTAAAGACCCGTACAGTGTGAGGCTGGCTAAAATAGTTAAGGAGTAAGAACGTCGATCAGGATTGGATTGCTGACAGGAAGCGCAAAGGGAGCACACCAGATATAATACAATGTCAGAAAACGAACAAGGAAGGAAAACTAATATGGGTTCGCCAGGCAGTCGTATAGGGACTCGTTGGATCTATACGCTAAGAAAGGACGAATTACTCATCTTCGCACAGGAATTCGGATTCGACGACACAGGCAAGGTGGACGAGATGAGAAAGCGTTTCGCAGAAATCGTCAAAGCAGGTGAGCTCTCTCCATCTCAAAGGGCCCGATTGGTCCGATTAGAAGCCGGGTTCGCGAATGGGGGAGTGAACGACGACGTGAAAAGGGTAGAGGAAGTCGACCTAGACCCCAGGTCAATCCAATTACAGGTGCCAGGATTTTTCACCCCTAGAGGTGGGAGCCCTGTCGACCACGAACGAGCAATTTCTACGGAGGGAACCAACGGCCGTAATAATACCAAATGTAATGTTACACGGGAGAACGAAATGGCTTGGGGAGGAAATTTTGGCCGGGCCACAGCACACGGTGAAATAGCAGAGCAAGTCCGAAAATGGGGACTCAAATTCAATGGCCATACCGATCCGTTGGGGTTCCTAGAGGAGCTGGAGGAGAGGGCTACATCGTACGCCCTTCCCTTAACCCAACTGCCAAGAGTTATGACGGAAACTCTTACAGACAGAGCCTCACGGTGGTTTAGGACCAGCCAACTGCAGGGAGCCACTTGGCCGGTATTCCGGCGGGAGTTCTTGGACTTTTTCTTACCACCACATTATTTTCGACGATTAGAAGACGACATCAGAGCTCGTTACCAACGTGAGGGAGAGGGCTTCAAGGATTATGTAATCGAGATCCGAACGCTGATGCGACACGCAGGGTACGATCAGACGAAGGAGTTAGATAGGATTTACGAGAACTGCCTCCCCACATACCAGATGTACGTAAAACGTGGCGACTTTGAGACCTTAGGCCAGCTTTTACAGTTCGCAGTCGAGTTCGAGAGTATACAACATTGCGACCGTATGCGATTACAGTCCCAAGATCGCTCGTACAGGAGTCTCGGCCAAACTCACGGGAACGCCCGAGAGTCTCCGAAGTCACAGGTGCCGGCGAACCCCATCCAGGTTCGCAACCCTTTCCGAGGAAACTCGCAAACCCCCTTACAACTTGGTCCCAATCCCATGCCACGGGAAGAAATCTCGAATAGGATGATGAACCAGGAGTCGCTACAAACACCTCCCGAAAGTCGGGGTTGTTTCAACTGTGGGGCAGAGGGCCACTTTGCGAGGGAGTGCCGGAACCCCCGACGGTTAGTGTGTTGGGATTGCAGAAGGGAAGGGATCAGGACTATTGATTGTTGTAGGCGTCCCGAGTCGGGAAACGAACAGCGTCCTCGACCAACCCGGGAGCAGTTGGGGACGAGAGTACCCGAGAACCGGGAATAGGCGCACCCCTGCGAGTAGAAGACGGAAAGATCGTAGCGCAAGTATTAATCGCTGACATCTCTGTGTTAGCCACTGTCGATAGCGGGGCCACGAGGAGTTTCATCAACGAAACACTCCTCAGACAGCTGAAGGCATCAGTGACAGTGAGAGAGGTGTGCACCGGCATACGCTTGGCAGACGGGACCAGCGTCAGTATCACAGGAATGGTAGTCACCAACATCGACCTCGGAGGACAAGTAGTAGAATTAGCGCTACTGGTAATGGACTCTATGCTAGATAAAGTAATATTAGGACTTGACTTTCTCTGCGCGATCGGCACGACAATACGATGTGGACGGGCTCGACTACATCTTCGTGAGGCGGGACCGAGAACCACCTGCACCAACGAGGACCACCACGCAGGGAACCGGCCGGTCATGGCTAATTTGCAGGGGCTCGGGACAGAAGCGACCCGAGAGGGATCTACCGTCGACATGGAAGACGTGCGCAAGGCGAACTGGGAGATAACGGAAATCGGAAAGAGGACCAAGAAACCCACTGGAAATGAACTGGAGAAAGGAGAGAAAATACAGGAGAACCAGGGGACACAGGAGAACCAAGGAGTACAGGAAAACCAGGGAACACAGGAAAACCCGGAAGAAGAAGTCACGCCCCCTCGGCGAGAAGGGGAATGGTCAGTAGAGGACCAAGAACATATAGATCGATTCCTCCAACGAGAGCTGAGAGAATTCGAAGGGATGTCGGGGGTATCACACATCGCACAACATACGATCACAATGCGAGACGATCGACCGGTGAAACAACGATACTACCCCAAGAATCCTGCGATGCAACGAATTATCGACGATCAGGTGAACGAATTGTTAACCGCAGGACAGATAGAACCGTCCAAAAGCCCATATAGTGCACCCATCGTCTTAGTGCGTAAAAAGAACGACGAGTGGCGGATGTGTGTCGACTTTCGACAATTAAACGCGAGGTCAATACCAGACGCGTACCCGACACCTCGTATTAACTATATCCTAGAGAGACTAAGCCAGGCCCGAGTCTTGTCGACATTAGATCTGAAAAGCGGCTACTGGCAAATACCTATGGCATCAGACAGAAAACAGTACACTGCATTCACAGTCCCGGGTCGGGGTCTCTTCCAGTGGCGGGTCATGCCGTTCGGGTTACACTCCGCAGCTGCCACTTTCCAACGCGCCCTAGATAGTGTCATCGGGCCCGAACTAGATCCGTTCGCGTTTGCGTATTTGGATGACATCGTTGTGATTGGGAGAGCCTTAGCAGAACATACACGAAACCTACGAGAGGTATTTCGGAGACTCAGGGCTGCTAATCTACGCATTAACAGGGAGAAATGCTAATTTTTTAAAAGAAAGCTCAAGTACCTGGGCCACATGGTAAGCGAAGATGGTATTCATACGGACCCCGATAAAGTAGCAGCAGTCAGGGAGTTACGACCACCTACCTCTCTGAAGGAACTGAGAAGATGCCTAGGCATGGCATCGTGGTACCGTAGATTCGTACCGAACTTTGCGACGATCGTTCAGCCGATGACCAAACTCCTAAGGAAGAGCGTTAAGTGGCGCTGGGATACTGAAGAACAGGCCGCCTTCGACACACTTAAAGGACGTCTCACGAGTGCCCCCACCCTTGCCTGCCCAAACTTTGACCAACGATTCACGGTCCAGACAGATGCGAGTGACGTCGGATTGGGAGCAATATTGACTCAGGAGATGGATGGAACGGAAAGGGTAATCGCCTACATAAGCCGTCGGCTAGAGAAGGCTGAGGAAAATTATACCACGACCGAAAAGGAGTGTTTGGCGATCGTATGGGCCATCCGGAAGTGGCGCTGCTATCTCGAAGGATACGAGTTCACCATCATCACGGATCATCTAGCATTAAAATGGCTGAATTCAATTGAAAGTCCATCCGGACGGGTAGCTCGATGGGCCCTTGAATTACAACAGTTTCGATACTCGGTCAAGTACCGGAGGGGCTGTCAAAACGTCGTGGCGGACGTCCTGTCTCGCCAACCCCTAGCGGTATTACAGTGTACAGAAACAGACAAGGAAGAATGTGAATGGTGGACACGGAAAAGGGAGCAGATCTTGGGAAGCCCGGAGAATTTCCCTGACTTTACCTATGAGAACGGAGAACTATATCGTCGTCTAGGGACCCGACCAGACGACGCCGATTTCGTGCCATGGAAGCTGTGCGTACCTCAACACCACCGGAGACGAGTACTGGCAGAGTGTCACGATGCACCAACAGCAGGACACCTTGGCATACGGAAGACGATCCTACGAGTCGCGTCGAAGTACTACTGGCCAGGGATGTATCGAGATGTGAAAAGGTATGTGCAAAACTGTCAAACCTGTCAAAGGTTCAAGTCTGACCAACAGAAGCCGGCGGGACGGAAGCTGTCTCGTAGAACAGAGGAACCCTGTTCGACATGGTGTGCCGACTTTGTGGGACCTTTGCCGAAATCGAAGTCAGGAAACACAATGTTGTTGGTTTTTTTCGATGCGTTTGCCAAATGGGTTAAACTCATCCCACTCAAGAGGGCCACCACCGCGACCCTAATCAAAGCATTCCGCGAACGTATTCTTGGACACTTCGGGGCCCCACGCACGTTCGTGTGTGACAACGGCACGCAGTTTACAAGCCGCGCCTTCAAAGAATATATGCGGGAACTAGGATGTGAGTTACAATATACGGCGCCCTACTCGCCACACGAGAATCCTACGGAGCGTGCAAACCGCACTGTCAAAACCATGATCGCGCAATTCATCGAAGGGGAACAATCAAGCTGGGACAACCTTCTGCCGGAGATGACACTGGCAGTCAACTCTAGTATCTCCGATACTACGAACTTCAGCCCCATTTTTCTGATGCAAGGTCGAGAACCAAGGATGCCCAAGGCGCTATACGAGGAGAAGACACGAGGGAACGGGAACACCGCAGAAGATTTCACGATCAAAGCAACCAAGATGAAGGAAATATTCGAGGTTGTAAAAATTAATGCGGAGCGGGCGAGTGCCGACCAGATGCGCCACTATAACCTGAGAAGACGTGAATGGCGCCCCGCCTTGGGCTCGCTCGTGTTAGTAAAACAGCACCAACTGTCCAGAGGAGTCGACGGTTTCGCGGCGAAATTGTCGCCGAAATATGACGGCCCATTCCGGGTACTTAAGTTTATATCGCCGAACATCGTACGGATCCAGAGGCCCGGGGAACGTAAAAGGAAAGTGGCCAACATTGCAGAGCTGAGAGAATTCCGGGACGATGAGACAGGGGAGGGCGAAGAAGTAACGAGGAGGCGGTGACGGGAGCAGAAAGGGACAACCTATCGTACTCGAGCGAGCTACCAGACGAGTCAACCCGGGACACCTCCATCGGTAGTACATCCCCCCGGGGCGCGTCCCCACGGTACGCGTCTCCACGGCACGTATCTCCCGGGTACGCGTATCCCGGGTACGCGTCTCCACGGTACGCATCTCCCCGGTATGCGTCCCCACGCTACGCGTCTTCCCAGCATGCGTCACCCCACTACGTGCCCTGGTACGAATATAACCCACACTGGGCAACGGAAGAACCACCTCCCTCGACGTACAGGCCTTTCCCTCGCGGACGGTGTCAGTCCCCTCATCCAGCATCCTTTGCCAACCTGGGGGGGCATACGTATGAGCCCCGACACGACCACTATTCGCCTACCAGAGGTCGCTCACGTGACCCAAGACGTGGACAAGGTGTATACCTGCGGACAACCGAGGCAACTGTGGACCGATATAGCGAAGTTCAAGAGTCCGAAGAGGAGGAGGATGAAGACAGCGAGTGGACTGCCAGCTTCGTTAGGGAACGGGAGGATTACCACTGGGCGACAATCCCTGGGGGATATCGGGTCACCCAAGTCCGGCAGGTGACGATGGACATAATTCCACCTCTAGGACAAGGCCCCGCGTTCCGGTTTGAAGCAAACTGCGGCAGAACTCGTGCACCCCCACTGGCCGCACGAGCGGCATGGAGCGAAGGATGCCGCAATGAGAACACCCAGGTGGCCCGGGAGCCCACGCCCCCACCCCAGGAGGTAGACGACGATACCAGGCAGAGTCGCGAAGACAGGCGAAGCACAGGACCGTCGATAAATGATAGGCAAGATGTCGCTGAGGGAACTGGAACCGCACGACGCCGCCGGATACGCCCGCGGAAGTAGATACGCTGAGTCGTCCGGGGACGAGTGGGAAGTTTCCCAAGATACCAGCTTCCCGACTCTGAGTCTCCGGCGACGTAACTCTAGGGCCACGACGCTTGAGCCCGAAGAACTCCAAGCTATACCGGAGGCAGAACCCGGAACAGAGGACCTAGACGTGATCGATTTCGGCCTGGGACTAGAGGGCGACGAAGAGGGTTATGGGGTAGAGGAGTTACTGCAGGACATCGAGGCGCTAGAGCGAGCCGCAACCGAGACCTCTCGACAGACGCTGTTGGAAGCACCAGAGACCTGGAGAGTCTACACGCCCGGCCGTATGCTCCCAGAGGAGCTAGTGAACGAATTGACCAGATTCGTGCCACAAGGACCAAAGAGGGATCGCTTCACCCGAGAAATCGACGGAGGCGTATATCGAGTGACACGGAATGTCGATGCTGAAGGGAAAACGGCTCTGACCGTAGTCCTTCGTCCTCCCAAGTAAGGGGGGGTGTGACGGCGATTCCGATGCCGTCACAATTATTCCCGATCCCCACGGAGGGGAGGAGGAAATATACGTATTTTTATTATTAATATTATTGTTATCCCTTTGATTTTTTAGCTTTAAGAGAAAAACAATGAATTAATAATTAGCATAATAAGCCTAGGCAAAAACAAACAAAGGTACATTATTTAATAAGTGGAAAAGAGAGGGGAGAGCGGGGAAGAGAGGAGAGCGGGGAAGAGAGGCGAAACCGGGAACAACTCCTACGCAGTTGCCTAAGGAATTCACCCCAAAAAGAGCATGAGAGAGGAGTAAATTGAACGACCTGAACGGAGTGCAAAGCCCACCTCAGCGACTGCGCGGTCGACGACAACGGAGAGCGAGAGGGAATATCGAAAAGCGAGCTGGGCAGAGCAGAGTAGTTGCTGTTGCCAAAAGGAGAAAGAGAGTCGCGAAATCGAACTTCACCACTGCGACTGCGTGGTAAGAAGATGGTGAGATCGGAGAGGCCAAGGGCACGAGAACAAAATTAAAAAGAACGCAAGGGACTGACACGCGAACATCGGAGCCGGATAGTCGTACTTAAAAAAAACGAGATAAGTCGCAACTAGGAGACCACGTGGTTTTTAGTCGGTAAGCAAAATGATACAGTCGTGCAGAATTTTACTGGTGCAGCGAGAAACGTGATTAGAACGTAAAATTGGAGAACGAAGATCGGTGAACTCATGTGAACAAGACGAATAGGCGAAAGAAGCCAACAGTGAATAAAGACTAAATTAATAAATTATAATTTCGACAACGTGTGTATATTCTTTTTTCTGACCTTCGACCCGCTTCAGTTAAGCCCGTTGAACAAATAATTTAATTATAACAAGTGATAATAACCCTAACCCGAGAATCGATCAAACGTAACGGAACCGTAACCCCGACGCGTAATTAACTAACATATCGGCCGTTAATAGGGTAGTATCGTAGTTATTATTAAAGCCCTGGGTCCGCCCGAGTTTTACCGTAGTTATTATTAAAGCCCTGGGTCCGCCCGAGTTTTACCGTAATTAGTAATAAAACCCTGGGTCCGCCCGAGTTTTATCGTAGTTATTATTAAAGCCCTGGGTCCGCCCGAGTTTTATCGTAGTTAGTAATAAAACCCTGGGTCTGCCCGAGTTTTACCGTAGTTATTATTAAAGCCCTGGGTCCGCCCGAGTTCTACCGTAGTTATTATTAAAGCCCTGGGTCTGCCCGACTTTTACCGTAGTTATTATTAAAGCCCTGGGTCTGCCCGAGTTTTACCGTAGTTATTATTAAAGCCCTGGGTCTGCCCGAGTTTTACCGTAATTATTATTAAAGCCCTGGGTCCACCCGAGTTTTATCGTAGTACTTATTAAAAACCTGAGTCTGCCCGAAGTACATCGTAGTAATTATTAAAAATCCAAGGGGGCTACCCAAGTTTTACCGTAACTAAACCCTGCCTCGACCAAATTTATGGTAGCCAGCGATAAAGTCTATTACTGACATAGGTTCCTACGATAACTGTTTACTAAGTCCAGGGTCTGCCCGGGCCTGTCACGTACCTTTTGTCGCGGTTTCTTCTCCTAATTATAAAGACCACGCCTAAAAACTCACCCGATTAACCCACATCGTCCACTGTAAATTTATAAATAGTTTGTGGAGGCCCTAGCCAACCCCTGAGCATATCCTGGCTGGGAAAACATCCTTACAACAAGTTGCACAATAAATGTTTAAAGAAGAAGTATTTAAGCAGAGCAAACGATCTAGATAAGATCTAAGAATAAAAAAAAAGAAAGGATAGAGTGTTAAATTTCATACCCATTTATTGAATGATTGTCTATTCTTAAAATATGAATATCCAAGAGATTATTCAGAAATTTTACTTTTCGGAGGTTCTGTTTATCTAACTGAGTTAAGAGTTAAACGATTTGGAAGATAGATATGAAGAAAGATATCTCTCAGAACCATTGAAATACCTAACACTTTAAAAAAAAATAACTATTAAGAATCATTCTAGGCATTCGGATAGAATCAATTGAAACGGACTTCGGTATTTTTAGTACAGACACCAAATACCTAGTTTCTAAGAACGATTAATATGGCCCTACAATGTCGTCTAACATAATTAAGGCAAATGATTTTAGCAAGATTTAAATCAGAATAATCGTTAAACAAAATATAAAAAAACAAGAAAGGAAAGCTAACTTCGGGCGGAGCCGAAGTTGATATACCGTTGCAGAATAGTCTGTAAATTTTATTCTCCAAAATTATTCATATGATGCATTCTTAATACTCATAAAAATCCCAACTTCCTAACTTTAAAAACACCAAAGTTATGGCATTTCCAATCGTTCAGTTATATGGCAGCTGTAAGATATAGTAGGCCAATCCTTATGAAATTTGGTAGGTCGGATTGATTGGCCAAATATAAAACCCATAGAAAATCCCAACTTTCTAACTTTACAAACACCAAAGTTATGGCATTTCCGATCAATCAGTTATATGGCAGCTATAGGATATAGTCGGCCGATCCCGGCCGTTCCGACTTATATACTGCGTGCAAAGGATCGAAGGCTGTGTGCAAAGTTTCAATTCGATATCATTAAAACTGAGAGACTAGTTCGCGTAGAAACAGACAGACGGACATGGCTATATCAACTCAGGAGGTGATCCTGATCAAGAATATATATACTTTATAGGGTCGGAGATGTCTCCTTCACTGCGTTGCACACTTTTGACCAAAATTATAATACCCTCTGCAAGGGTTAAATCCTAAATACTTTGCCATACGTCTCAGTAAAGGAGGTCGTGGATTACCATCTTATACTCGGTGAAACCACGATCCTTATGGTAAAATTACATAGATACGATTACAATGGAATGGAACGATTTGTATGCAAAATTGAATAAAATAAAAACAGAATTCGATAAATCCTACAAATCTCTTAATCAAAATAGACCAATTCAAGGAAGCACAATAAAGAAACAAGCAGAAATAATAGTAAACTGCTTTAACGAGGCGCGTATATTAATACATGGGCAACGAGAAAAATTAAATGATGATCATTGGTCAAAGGTATCAAAACTTTTGAAAAGGCTCAGAGAAAATATAATATCGATAAAAGAAAAATTCAACTTAGATATCTCTGTACCGACCACTCTTAATACCGCAATAAAAGTTGAAACCGATGGAGAATTAACATTGGAAGAGCCAACTGGCGTCGATCAGACAGAGTCAGAAGAGTTCAACGCGAAAATAAAGGAAGAAGATTTAAATAATCTTACTATCCCAGCCGTTTTATTATCAAACAACAGACTCAGACTCAGACTCAAGCGCAAGCATAACTGAGAACAACAACTTCAAAATGGCACAAACAAATATTGACTTCATTAACACTGCATCAAAGCTTATACCAGTTTTTGATGGTAAAGCAGAAAACTTAACCAGTTTCATTGATGCATTACACATAATAGAGTCAATAAAAGGCGAACACGAAAACCTAGCTGTCTCTATAATAAAGACAAAGCTAAAGGGTGTAGCCAGATTTCTGATTGGAAACGAAATAACGGTAGTTGAAGTAATTGCCAAATTAAAAAGTAACGTCAAAGGCGAGACTGTAGAAGTATTGTCAGCAAAGCTGATGAATCTACAGCAACGCAATAAAACTGCAAATCAATACAGACGGTTTAACACTAGAACTAGCAAGAAGTTATTCCACACAGCATGCAGTAAAAGCAATGACTAAAAACTGCACGATTGATAAGGTAAAACTTATCATGCAAGCCGGCAATTTCAACACAATGAATGAAGCCGTTTCAAAATTCTTAAACAGTTAACTATACACAGCGCTGCAGAAACCGCGGACGCGAAAGTTATAGAGGTGATTATAGTGGTCGTAGTAACAATTATAGTTACTACAACAATACCAACCATAACAATGGTTGCGGCAACTACAGAGGAAAGTCAAGGGGCCGTGGCAATTCGAACAGAGGCTACAATAACAATAATACAAATAATGTAAGAGTAGCCAATGACACTTTGGGAAACTCCCAAACCCCTTTAAATACTCAACAGTAGAGAACGAAACTGTTCATACTTATAATCTCAGCCAGAATATATTCGTCTCATTCACCCATGTGGTTACCGGAAAAGAACTTGTATTTTTGGTAGACACAGGTGCCGAAATCTCTTTAGTAAAAGAAAATTCCGATATATTTCAAAACATACAAGATAATAACATAATAGATATACGGGGAATAAGCCAAGAAATTACTAAATCCAAAGGCTTAACATCAATTGAAATACAGACTACCAAGTACATAATTCCACACGATTTTCATATCGTAGACTTACACTTAGCTGTCCCTTGTGATGGCATTTTAGGAATTGATTTCATTAAAAAATACAACTGTCAACTAGACTTTAAGCCATCTGAAGATTGGCTTATAGTAAGACCAAACAATTAAAAATTTCCAATTTATGTCCCAATAGCATACAGTTCTGGCACTAACTCAATTCTTTTGCCAGCAAGATCACAAGTCTTTAGAAAAATAAAATTAAATTCAAAAGAGGACAGTGTATTAATTCCAACTCAAGAAATTGAGCATGGAATTTATATAGCAAGTACCATAGCTACAACACAAAATGCTTTCATAAGACTACTGAATACAACAGACGAAAATAAAGTGGTCAGTGCGAATAATTTAGCATATGAATCACTTTTGAACTACGAAGTAGTCGAAGGTAACAAAGAAACTAGAGAAAAGTCAGTATTATCCCAATTGTCAAAAAATATCCCCCCACAACTCAAATCACAACTTTCAAACTTATGTAAAAAATAAAATGACATATTCGGATTAGAAACAGAACCAATTAGCACGAATAATTTCTACAAACAAAAACTGAGATTAAAAGATGATGAACCCGTATACATAAAAAACTATAGAAGCCCACATAGTCTGGCGAACGAATTTCAAAAGCAAGTCGGAAAATTAATCACCGACAGGATTGTCGAACCCTCTGTATCTGAATACAATAGCCCATTATTACTTCCGAAGAAAAGAAGTGGCGATTAGTCCGATAAATTTCCACTCCCTAGAATTGATGATATTTTAAATCAACTAGGTCGAGCAAAATACTTTTCATGTCTTGATTTAATGTCAGGATTTCACCAAATAGAACTTGAAAAAGCTCAAGAGATATAACTTCCTTTTCAACGAGCAATGGCTCGTATCGCTTCACGCGATTACCTTTTGGTTTAAAAATAGCGCCAAAATAATTTCAGAGAATGATGACTATTGCATTCTCCGGACGTGAACCTTTACAAGCATTCCTTTATATGGATGACTTAATAGTTATAGGTTGCTCCGAAAAACATATGCTTAAAAACTTATCAGAAGTTTTTGAGAAATGTAGGAAATACAACCTGAAGTTACATCTACAAAAATGTTCATTCTTTATGCATGAGTTGACTTTTCTAGGTCATAAGTGCACAGATAAAGGAATACTACCAGACGACAAGAAATATGACGTCATACTGAATTATCCAGCCCCACACGATGCAGACAGCGCAAGACGTTTTGTAGCATTCTGCAATTACTACAGACGATTCATAAAAAATTTCGCCGACTATTTACGGCACATAACACGATTATGTAAAAAGAATGTTCCTTTTGAATAGCTGTCCATTCAAAAGGAACATTCTTTTTACATGCCAAAACGCATTCGAATATTTAAAAACAAAACTTATGGAACCTACCTTGCTACAATATCCCGATTTCAGTAAAGAATTTTGTATAATTACTGATGCAAGTAAGCAAGCATGTGGAGCGGTTTTAACTTAAAACCATAACGGAGTCCAACTTCCCATTGCATATGCATCAAGAGCCTTTACCAAGGGAGAAAGTAATAAGAAATCCTGCGCAGGAGAAAAAGAAATAGACTTGCCTAGGCAATCTATAGAAAAATCTTCAAAGCCCAACGTATACGGATTCATAAACAATGACGAAGTACGTCAAGTAGTGACCTTGCACGTAAAAAATATGCTATGTCTATTTAAACATGGACAAACAATTACTACAAGATATGATGTTAGCGATTTATATACCAATGGAGTCCTTGACTTAGGTCAGTTTTTCCAAAGGCTTGAGACGCAAGCCGGTATACATAAAATCAGCCAACTCAAAGTGGCACAGTGGGAAAATATCTTTGAACACGTTTCAATAGATAATTTCAAAAAAAAAGGGCAATACAACATTAAAATCATTGGGAGTAGTGCTACTCAACCCGGTGACCCTAATAAATTCTGAAAAAGAAAAAGAAGCTATTATGTCTACATACCATGATGAACCAATTCAAGGACGTCATACTGGCATTACCAAAACCTTGGCCAAGGTCAAAAGACATTACTTTTGGAAAGGTATGACTCGATATATTAAAGAGTACATACGAAAATGTCTAAAATGCCAAAAAGCGAAAATAACCACGCATACAAAAACACCATTAACCATTACTGAAACACAAACAGCTTTCGACAGGATAATCGTGGAATAAGCCAAGAAATTACTAAATCCAAAGGCTTAACATCAATTGAAATACAGTTAAAATTGAGCATGGCATTTATATAGCAAGTACCATAGCTACAACACAAAATGCTTTCATAAGACTGCTGAATACAACAAACGAAAATAAAGTGGTCAGTGCGAATAATTTAGCATATGAATCACTTTTGAACTACGAAGTAGTCGAAGGAAACAAAGAAACTAGAGAAAAGTCAGTATTATCCCAATTGTCAAAAACTTTCCCCCACAATTCAAATCACAACTCTCAAACTTATGTAAATAGGCACGAATAATTTCTACAAACAAAAACTGAGATTAAAAGCTGATGAACCCGTACACAAAAAAAACAAGAGAGAACGCTATAGTCGAGTGCCTCGACTATTAGATACCCGTTACTCAGCTAAACAACTTAATATAAATATGCTATTGTATTGCGCCATCTACCCCAAGACATTGGTACCACGGGCCATGAAAGGCGGAAATGTAGGCGCTAGCCAGGCTTAAGCGTTTAATGGGTTTTTGGGCGTTAGAGTGGGCGTGGCAAACTTTTATTAGGCCAATCGATAGGTATTGACGAAACAAATACTGTAACGAACTGATTTTGCATGTCTGCTCGCTACGAGTATCGTGCGGCTAGCTCAGAACCAAATTTATTTAAACGTGAACGCCCGATTGTGTAGTGAGAACGCACGGAATGTTAGGATATTTATACTAGGATCTTTATTCGCCGACTTGTCCCTCGGCCCGGGACTAATGGTGACAGATGGTTGTCTCAACTCCTTCCTTGAAGAATTGTGGTCGTTCCACCGTCGCTCTCTGCTGCCTCGCTGCTCGCTGCTCCGGAACGCCTCCGCTGTCGCTGGCTTCGGGGCTATGAGAGTCTAGGAATGCGTCACCGTTCCCAGACTATGGTGAACAGGCACCGGGCTCTCAAAGCGTACGCCTTTCGCAGCCACAGCCTCCTGTCCCTGGATCTGTCCCGGCCGGTCACACCAGACCCCTACACAGTTTCTACCTGACGGTTCAAGCATACGCCGGAAGGCCGCCAATGCAGTCCCTGTGGCAGGACGCTAGGTTCAAGACGAACGCTTCCGCCCTCGCCTCTTAGCCGTGGACTGGATACTTTGTAGTATGGCTTGGTTGCTGCTGGGCCTGCGATGACTGCTCGTCGTTTCTTGTGTCTTCGATGTCCTTGCTCTGCTCACGGCGCGAAGTCCTGGCTGCGTGGTCTGCGTGCTCTTGTGAGACTAGGTGCAGCGGGTCTTTGGCTCTCGAGATTCGGTCAGCTGCCTGTCTAGGACTCTGGCGGCGAACTACTGTGCTCTCGACGCATACGAATCTCGAGACACCCGTGGTTCAGACGCGCGTCCTTCGTGGCTTGTCGCACCAGGGCCTGCACACTTCTCGCCTGTCGGTTCAGGCGTACGCCGGAATTCGACAAGGCAATTGTTTTCGCACGGCCGCTGGTTCTGGACAACTTCCCTTCCGAGCCCACGGTTCTTTGTCGAGGACTCTTTCTATTCACTCGGACTCGCCGAGCAATACGCCAAGCTCAAATCGCGACAAGAATTAGAACAAAGCGCCTGAACTTAGCCGCGTGATGCCTTAAGGACCTCAGCTACCTGTTTCTCAGCTCGGAGACTTCAACTCTAAGTCCCGAACGTCTTGATGTAGCGATCTTGCTCCTGTGGACTCGGCGCGGCTCTGCTTCCTCCTGATGTTGACTTGACTTGTGTTGTTCACTGATGTGCTGCTTGTCTACTGATCTTGCTGGATTGACTCCTTATGATCGACTGATCCCTCTTCCTGCGCTTGGCCTGCTTATATAGGCCGGCGTATCCCGTTAGTTCTCGGCTTCTCCTTTTTGGTTTTGCGCACGACACCATATTAGGGTCCAAAGTCCGCCGCGTTCTACCGTTACTCCTTCTCTCCAAACTCTCTCTCTCTCCTCGTTTCTTCCAAACTCTCTCCAGCCGTACTCTCCAAACTCTCTTCTCGTTTCTCTCCAAACTCTCTCCAGCTGTATTCTCCAAGCTCTCTCCAGCTGTATTCTCCAAACTCTCTCCAGCTGTATTCTCCAAACTCTCTCCAGCTGTATTCTCCAAACTCTCATTTATTTGTGAGGAGTTATTTAACTCCTCACATTCTCCCCCTTCTTCGGGAACGAGATGAGACTTGCACCTCTTCTCCGGCTGTTATTTTGGAGTTCTCTCTAGATCCGCCGTTCCGGATCGCTGATGTTGGTCCTCCTTCCCTCGACGTCGCTCCTTCCCGTTTTATGTATTTCCAGCCCCAAGATGTTTCCCCCATAGACTTGATTTTATTCTCTCCGGCTGTCTTCCTTGTAAATCCTTGTAGCCTTCGAGTCCTCTTGCTCCTTCAAATGGTTCCCTCGACGCTCACAGTTCGTACCTGAGCTCCACAGCGCCGATGCTCCATTCCTTTTTCCGCCCGAGATGTTTCCCCCATAGACTTCCCGCGTTCTTCGTATCTCCTTTGAATGTCCCGCCCAAGATGTTTCCCCCTTATGCTTTGCGGTCTAAGCATCTCCTTTCCTTTGTTGTCTGGTCACACTACCGCTTTCCCGATCGGTTTTGCAGCCGATCTCGATGATTTGAATTAGTGCAGCGTTGCCATCCGGTGGTGGCGATATTTTTTTTTTTAGTGTGACCCTCCCTGTGCCGACATCTCCAGTGTTCTGTGCCCATCGATCGACACTATCGTCCAGTGCCAATCGAACGCTTATTAATTGAAGCGCCCCCATCCCTTTAGATGAGCGACATGACAAGAAAGTTTCAATGGTAAGCTTTTTCCTTTCTTTCTCCACTTTCACCCTTCTCACTTTTTACTCTCTCTTTTAGCTTTTCGCCCTCCAGTCGCCCTAGGCCGTAGGGCCTCGATGTCGTATACGGGAGGACCGATGCCGCTTGTGTTATTTTGTGTTATTTATTTGCTTGTATTGTGCGCGTTTGTTATGTTTGCTGTGCCCGTGTTTTCTGCGTTCCCTGTGCCAGGGTTTCTATGTTTATATATTTTCTTATTTAGTATTGTTATTTTTTTTTTAATACTCGCATCGTACGGTGCAGCTCTGCCGTGCCGTCTCTCCCCTTTCTTCGACAGCCAGTAGCTTTAGCCTGATCTACTCCGTATAGAGTCTACTGACGCTACGGGTTTGGCGTTGCTGCTCGTGCTTTATAAGCCTATTCCACGCGGCTTATAGGCGGATGACTCGGGCGTATGCCCGACACTGAATCCGACTGCCTTGTTGGGGTTTTTATGCATTCTTTCCTTTTCTTATGTACCCTATTACGCGGCGTATAGGCGGATGACTCGGGCGTATGCCCGACGCTGAATCCGACTGCCTCGTTGGGGGTTTTTTTTTGTTACACCTTATCTACGCGGCGTATCGATGGATGACTCGGGCGTATGCCTGACGCTGAATCCGTCTGCCTCGTAGTCGGGGTCCCTAGCATCCTTTTCCATTTATATTCTGTGTCTTGTCCTTGTGATTGTCCTTTCTGCGTGGCGTATGGATGACTCTTGCTTCGGCCTGACGCCTAATCCTGTTGCCTCGCAGTCTGTATCAATGTGAAATCCTTGTCCTAGTCCTCCGATGCGTCCGCCGTCTGCTCTTGTGCCGTTTCTGTTTGTTGCTGCTTAAGCTCGCCAATGTGAATCGTCCGCTCTTTCTTCGAATGTGTGTGGCGTATTTTGCAGATTACCGGCGAGACGAAATCTACAACCTGGTAAGGACCATCGTACCTCGGGGCTAGTTTCGCAGCAAATCCCTCGGCTGCTTTGGATAGGTGGTGTTCTTTGGCCCACACTATGCTGCCCACCTCTGGTGTCCACTGCCTCCTTCTCAGGTTGTAGTGTCTGTCTTGGTCCTGGGATGCTTTTTCCATATTTCGCCGTACGATTTCGAATATTTCTTTTAACTTAGCGGCCTTCTCGTCTGGAGTCTCTGTGTTTCTCCCAGAGCCTAACGTTTCTCTGTCATATAATGCGTTAGGCAAACGGGGTTCCCGGCCTTGTGTGAGAAACGCTGGGGAGTATCCAGTTGATTCAGATATGCTTGAGTTCACGGCTAGCATAATTTCAGTCCAGTTCTCGTCCCAAGTTCTGTGATCCTTCCCTGCGAATTGAGCTATCATCGTCTTCACCGTAAGGTTAGCCCGTTCTGTTGGGTTTTCCTGCGGTGTGTAGGGTGCCGTGAATTGTTGTTTTATTCCCATTTCGCTAAGAAATCTTTTAAATGATCGACTGGTGAACTGTACTCCGTTGTCGGTTATCACTATCTTTGGAGCCCCGAGCCGTGATTTCCGTGCTTCGATCTCGGCAATGGCCCGACGAAATCCGCACATACTGTTGCCCATTGTTCCTCTGGTACCTGAGTGAGCATTTTCCCTGCCGCCTTCAGCTGATTGGGCTTGAATTTCAGGCAAACTTCACACTTGCGTACGGTAGTACGGTAGTACCGGGCTGCCAGGCGTGCTATTGTTCTTCTACTCCCAACATGACCAGCGGATGGGGAGTCATGGTTTTCTTCTAGTACGGCTTGTCTTAGACCCTGCGGAACGCACAGTTTCCAAGCCACGACATCTTCATTGCCCGCTCTGTGAGGAATGTGCCTATAGAGTGACTTGCCTTCCATTACATAATCTGGATATTTTTGTGGTTGTGCTTTTATTTTCTCGCACATACTCCTGATCCAGTTGCACCTATTGGTCGGTTTTGCCGATGCGTCTTTTATAGCCCTAAGTGTCTCCGGCAACGGTTGTCGGGATAGGGCGTCTGCCACCACGTTCAGCTGTCCTTTCCTGTACGCTATCTCGAAGTCGTACTGCTGTAACTCTAGGGCCCATCTTGCTATCCTTCCAGACGGGCTTTCTATGCTGTTTAACCACTTTAAAGCCATGTGGTCTGTAACCACTTTAAAATGGTAGCCCTCCAAGTACGGCTTCAGCTTCCTGATTGCCCACACGATTGCCAAGCACTCTTTTTTTTGTTGTGGAGTAATTTTTCTCCGCGCCGTTTAGTGTCCGCCTTGAGTATGAAATGACCCTTTCGCCGTCCTATGTCTCTTGAGTCAGGATTGACCTAATCCATAGTCGCTGGCGTCCGTCTGAAGGATGAACTTTTTCTCGAAATCTGGGCACGCCAGCACTGGATCGGCGACTAGTCGTGCCTTTACCCCTTCGAAAGCCTGTTGGTGTTCCGGCGTCCATATCCACTTTGTGCCTTTGCGTAGAAGATCATTCAGTGGTTTTACTATACGCGCAAAATCTGGCACAAATCGTCTGTACCATGAAGCTACGCCTAGGTATTGCCGTAGTTCGCGTACTGTCGACGGTGGCTCTAGTTCGGCTATGGCCGCTACCTTCTCGGGATCTGTGCCTATCCCTTCGCTAGTAACGCGGTGTCCTAGGTAAAGCAATTCTTGCTTGAAGAATTTGCATTTATCGGCGTTTATTCTTAAGTTTGCTTCCTTGAGGCGCCTTAACACTTCCTTTAGGTTCTCCACGTGTGCTTTCAGCGTGCGTCCGATCACAATGATGTCATCTTGGTATGCAAACGCGTATGGTGACATCTCCTGATCCAGTGCCCTTTGGAACGTGGCCGATGCTGAATGTAGTCCGAAAGGCATTACTTTCCATTGGAACAAGCCTTTGCCGGGTACTGTAAACGCCGTATATTGCCGACTATTTACCTCCAAAGGGACTTGCCAATATCCGTCTTTCAGGTCTAGACTGCTTATATATTTTGCCTCTCTGAGTTGGCCCAGGATATAATTGATCCTCGGCATCGGGTAGGCATCTTTTATGGACTTCGCGTTTATTTGTCTGAAATCAACGCATAGCCTCCACTTGCCCGTCTTCTTTTTCACCATTACGATGGGCGAGCTGTATGGACTTCTTGAATGTTCTATGAAGCCCATTTGTAACAGCTCGTCCACTTTTGCTTTGATCTCTCCTTGGACTCTTGGGTTCTTAGGATAATACCTCTGTTTGATTGGCTTGTCGTCTTTCATGGTGATTTGGTGCTCGGCCACTGTAGATGTTCCTGACATGGTGCTGAAATCTGCTAACTGTTTGTCGAGGAATTTCTCAATGTCCTCTTCATCACTTAAGTGTGAATCTACAGCCACCGACAGCCATTCTTCCAGACATCCATTGTGCCGTTTTCTTGCCGGTATTCGCAGTTCATGCCCGGCACATCTTATTTCCGCCCTGACTCCCGTAAGGAAATTCCATCCCAGCACTAGTTCATCCACTACTCCTGGGAGTATTAGCAGATTCATCTCCAATTGTTTGTTTCCAAATTTCACCGTGATCTCGAGCCGTTAGCTTATTCTGCTGCATCTGCCGTCTGCTAACCTAACTTGCCGTCTTGTCCTTGTGATCATTCCTGTGTCAGCCAGTCTATCCGCTAGCTCCTCGTTGATGAAACTTGACGTTGCTCCCGTGTCAATTGTGGCCTTGTATGCGACGCCTCCAATTTCAACGTACGCGGATAACTGCTGCTCTTCCTCGATCAAATTGCCAGTTAGTTTGGAGAGGAGACACTTTGCGACCCCTGTGCGCCTCTCTGCGACTGGGATCGCTGCCCATTTCCCGCCCTTTGGCAGCACTCTACGCTCCTGATGCCAACTTTGCCGCACACCCAGCAAAACAGTAATCTTTGGTTTCTGCATCCTCGTGCCCAGTGTTCGTGTCCTCCACAACGGCGACATGCCTCCTGGGTTCATTTTGTGGGTCTGTGCATTGGTGGCTCTTGGCATTGGGTTGAGTGCCACCTCAGTGGTGTTTGGTGGCCTCCATAATGTGTTCGTTGGCTGCCTTTGTTGTGTTACGTTGGCCGGTGTCCACTGGCCATAGGACGGTGTTTGGTTTACCGTGCTGCCTTCACATCTCCTGCATGTAGTTTGTGGTGGTGCTGCAGTTTTGTTTCGTGAGAACTTGTGTTCGTGAACGAACTCTTCTCGCTCTTTGTTCAATTCTTCGTACTCGTCAGCCAGAATCATTAATGTGTCCAGATCATCCACTTTGTACGTTCTTAATGAAATTCTAAGGTCTGGTGTGCAGTTGTCCTTGATTATTTCTAGGGTCTCCTTTGGCGAGTACCCGAGTGGCCTCATCAAAGTCTGCATGTCCACCATGTAACCTTTGAACGGTTCCCTGAAACCCTGTTTCCGATGTTTCACCTTGTCTGCCAACTTCGAGAAGAACCCTCTCGGCAGAAAGTACGTCTGGAAACTTTCGCTGAACTCTCCCCATGTTCTCCAATGTTTATTATTTGAAATAAACCATTTCAGTGCTTTGCCTTGCAATAGGTCTGGCATTGCACGTGGGATCATGTTCAGGTTCAGACCGTAAGTGTTTGCGGACCATTCCACCTGTTTTAGGAATTCCAGTGGCTTCTCTGTGCCATCGAATTTGAACGACTTGCTTTGCGACCTTGGCGTAACCTGGTGTGCTAGGGCTTTGCTGCCCTGATTTTCTTTCTTGGCTTGTGTTTCGACTCCTGCCAGCTTCCTTCATGCTGTCCACTCCAGGACTTGCTATGAGAGATATATCCATCCTTTCCCCATTTCTGTTTATCTGCTGATTCTCACCGACCGGAGAATCACGTTTTGGGCGCCAGATGTAACGAACTGATTTTGTATGTCTGCTCGCTACGAGTATCTAGCTCAGAAGATGTGTGTTGTTCGTCCCACCAAATTTATATGAGCGTGACCGCCCGATTGTCTAGTGAGAACGCACAGAATGTTAGGATATTTATACTAGGAACTTTATTCGCCGACTTGTCCCTCGGCCCGGGACTAATGGTGACAGATGGTTGTCTCAACTCCTTCCTTAAAGAATTGTGGTCGTTCCACCGCCGCTCTCCGCTGCCTCGCTGCTCGCTGCTCCGCCTCCGCTGTCGCTGGCCTCGGGGCCATGAGGGTCTAGGGATGCGTCACCGTTCCCAGACTAAGGTGAACAGGCACCGGGCTCTCAAAGCGTACGCCTTTCGCAGCCGCAGCCTCCTGTCCCTGGATCTGTCCCGGCCGGTCATACCAGACGCCTACACAGTTTCTACCTAACGGTTCAAGCATACGCCGGAAGGCCGCTAATGCAGTCCCTGTGGCAGGGCGCTAGGTTCAAGACGAACGCTTCCGCCCTCGCCTCTTAGCCGTGAACTGGATGCGTCGGAGTATGGGTTTGTTGCTGCTGGGCCTGCGACGACTGCTCGTCGTTTCTTGTGTCCTCGATGTCCTTGCTCTGCTCACGGCGCGAAGTCCTGGCTCCGTGGTCTGCGTGCTCTTGTGAGACTAGGTGCAGCGGGTCTTTGGCTCTCGAGATTCGGTCAGCTGCCTGTCTAGGACTCTGGCGGCGAACTACTGTGCTCTCGACGCATACGCCTCTCGAGACACCCGTGGTTCAGACGCGCGTCCTTCGTGGCTAGTCGCACCAGGGCCTGCACAATTCTCGCCTGTCGGTTCAGGCGTACGCCGGAATTCGACAAGGCAATTGTTTTCGCACGGCCGCTGGTTCTGGACAACTTCCCTTCCGAGCCCACGGTTCTTTGTCGAGGACTCTTTCTATTCACTCGGACTCGCCGAGCAATACGCCAAGCTCAAATCGCGACAAGAATTAGAACAAAGCGCCTGGACTTAGCCGCGTGATGCCTTAAGGACCTCAGCTACCTGTTTCTCAACTCGGAGACTTCAACTCTAAGTCCCGAATGTCTTGATGTAGCGATCTTGCTCCTGTTGACTCGGCGCGTCTCTGCTTCCTCCTGATGTTGACTTGACTTGTGTTGTTCACTGATGTGCTGCTTGTCTACTGATCTTGCTGGATTGACTTCTTGTGATCGACTGATCCCTCTACCTGCGCTCGGCCTGCTTATATAGGCCGGCGTATCCCGATAGTTCTCGGCTTCTCCTTTTTCGGTTTTGCGCACGACACCATACTAGGGTCCAAAGTCTCATTTATTTGTGAGGAGTTATTTAACTACTCACAATACATATCAATTAAAATTTTCATAATAGCATCAAAACTGTGGCCACAGCTTGTGGCTTGTAGGCGTCAGAGGGGGCGTGGCACCATTTTGAAACAAACTTGCGCTGCGTAGGAACTCCTAAAATCTAAATACAAAATGCGTTTATACGGACAGACAGACAGACGGACAGACGGACATGGCTAGATCGACTCGGCTAGTGATCCTGAACAAGAATATATATACTTTATAGGGTCGGAAACGCTTCCTTCTACCAGTTACATACTTTTGCACGAATACAATATACCCTTTTACTCTACGAGTAACGGGTATAACTATAGAAGCCCACATAGTCAGGCGAACGAAATTCAAAAGCAAGTCGGAAAATTAATCACCGACGGGATTGTCGAACCCTCTGTATCTGAAGACAATAGCCCATTATTACTTGTTCCTAAAAAACCAGATCCAGGTTCCGAAGAAAAGAAGTGGCGATTAGTAATTGACTATCGTCAGATTAATAAAAAATTACTGTCCGATAAATTTCCCTTCCCTAGAATTGATGATATTTTAGATCAACTAGGTCGAGCAAAATACTTTTCATGTCTTGATTTAATGTCAGGATTTCACCAAATAGAACTTGAAAAAAGCTCAAGAGATATAACTTCCTTTTCAACGAGCAATGGCTCGTATCGCTTCACGCTATTACCTTTTGGTTTAAAAACCAAATTCATTTCAGAGAATGATGACTATTGCATTCTCCGGACTTGAACCTTCACAAGCATTCCTTTATATGGATGACTTAATAGTTATAGGTTGCTCCGAAAAACATATGCTTAAAAACTTAACAGAAGTTTTTGAGAAATGTAGGAAATACAATATGACTCGATATATTAAAGAGTACATACGAAAATGTCTAAAATGCCAAAAAGCGAAAATAACCACGCATACAAAAACACCATTAACCATTACTGAAACACCACAAACAGCTTTCGACAGGATAATCGTGGACACGATCGGTCCACTGCCTAAGTCTGAACAAGGGAATGAATACGCAGTTTCTTTAATCTGCGATTTAACAAAATACCTTGTAGCAATACCAATTCCAAATAAAAGTGCAAAAACAATAGCCAAAGCTATATTTGAAGATTTTATTCTGAAGTACGGTCCAATGAAGACGTTCATTACGGACATGGGAACAGAATATAAGAATTCAATAATTGAAGATTTATGTAAAAATTTGAGTATCAAAAACATAAATTCCACTGCACACTATCACCAGACTGTCGGAGCAGTGGAGCGAAGCCAGAGAACACTTAACGAGTTCATACGCTCATATATCTCAGTTGATAAAACAGATTGGGATGTATGGCTACAATACTTCGTATACTGCTTTAACACAACTCCCTCTATGGCACATGATTATTGTCCATACGAATTAGTATTTGGGAAAACTTCAAACTTACCAAACCATTTCAATAGCATAGATAGAATAGAACCAACTGGCCATAAGCTAGACTTTAAATATACAGGACCCTATACGGTAAAGATGATAGAACCTAATAATAATATAACAATTTTAAATACAAAAAACAAAACTCAAACAGTTCACAAGGGTAGATTAAAAAAAATGTTATAGAATATATTCTGTAGGATGGCCATTCATAAGAGAAAAATAAAATTACATCAAATTTTTCTTTTCTAAAAAATGTAATCTCTTCACTATAATAATGAATATAGGAATACAAATACGAAAAAAAAATATAATAAATAATAAGAAATTGGCATAAATTTTCAAATTTTGATTTTACTAACTTTTCTAATATTTACAATATTAACTACACAAAAAAATTAATATTTTCTAATTTTTATAAACATACATATATATATTACACATACAACATACTAATTAACAAAATAACTTCATAGATTACGTTATTTTTCAAAGGGAGGGAGATGTAGTATGCTCACATATCGGGTACACACTGTACCACTTATATCACTGCAACGCACTTCAAGTGCGGAGTAATTCGACCCACACAACAATGTTATGAGCATCCTGAATGCTGAGCCGGCATGTCTGCATGCGCGGCCGATCATTCGGTTACCATGTGAGCATAACACCCTCTCTCTCATGCGCGGCCGCTACTTGCGCCGCTTATATAAGTTAACACAAAACGAATTCGCAACCAAAGTTGGCCACGCGCATCCGGTATTGCACCAGCAAGTAGAAGTGCAAGGGCAACTTCCCGGCTTCGGTCAGTAGCCCCCAAAAAGTGCTGACTGCAGCGTCTGAACCACTTCCCGCTGCAGCGACGACAACGACAAAGCTCCGACGTTGGCAGAGGCAGCGACAAAGTTATTGGGTATAAATATGGCAATTTCTGTAAACATAATTTAGTTCCAATTTTTGTGCAAATAAATACGGACCAAGTGTCCTAAAATTTATATTTTTTTAAATACTGAAGTCACTCGTGTTTAACTGGCGCCCAACGTTTAAGGGTCCTGTTCGCGGAAATATCCTTGGTATCGAATCAAAGGAACACTCGTAAGAGCACCCCATAGGCTGCCCGGGTTCCACCGATCCGAAAAATAAGTCGCGACTCCGAAAATCACCTGCAAGTGCCAAGCAGGAGAATTCAGCTCTTGGAGAAAGAGCGTAGAGAGAATAATAAAAATATATTCATTAACAGAAGGATCCCCCAGGTACTATTCAATTTTAAATGTTATTAGAAACAAAATAGTAGGTAATGCAGACTCAGTTCTAGAATCATAAAACACACCACTAAACTGGACAGCAATCTCCAAATGTTTAACAGCCCACTACGCTGATAAACGAGACGTTACGACATTAGAATATCAGATGACTTCGTTAGTACAGGGTAATCAAACCACAGCAGATTTCTACCAACAGGTCTATACTCACTTATCACTCATCTTGAACAAAATTTCATGCATGGAAATGGGAAGAGAATCAATCGATCTTTTTGCCAAATCTTACAGAGACAAGGCGCTTGATACTTTTATTAGAGGTCTTAACGGCGACTTGCCTAGACTGCTAGGTTCCACAGCAGCAAATGCAATTCAGTAGACATCAACAACAATATTCTGCTTACCCAGCAATACAACCACCACGTCCATTGGCCCCAAAACCTCAGCCTAAGCCAGAACCTATGGATATAGATAAAAGTTTACAGACAAGACAAATAAATTATATGAACAGACCAAATAATGGAATGCAGGGAAAACGACCACCACCTCAAATGACAAGCGGACGATTAGATAAAAGACTGAGAAATTTTCACATAAACACTGAACAAGAACAGACATTAGAAAATACCGACCAATTAACGGAAACTGACGAGACAGCAGCCGAATACTATGCGGAAATTCCAGATTTCGAACAAGAAACAGAGGAAACCGAATATACTGGCCTTTATTTTTTAGAGTAAAATCCTCTTCATTACCTTACTTTCAATGTAAAACCGGTGATGGAGAGATGATCAAAATTTTAATAGACACCGGCTCTAATAAAAATTATATCCAACCGCGATTGGTAAAAAAACCAATCGAAAATAATAAATCTTTTTATGTAAGCTCCGTAGCCGGAGATATCCATATCACCCACCACACAATTGCCAACCCATTTGACTTAAAAGATACATTTGTTAAATTCTTTTTACTACCCTCATTAAAATCTTTCGATGCTATTATAGGAAATGATACACTTCGTGAAATCAACGCTGAAATAAATATGCAGGAAGGTTACATTTCAATTAAAAGCAAACGTAAAATTAAAATAAAACAGAAAGCTTCTCCCGAAGTCAACAAGTTAGATATTCGAATAGACCATACAACAAAAACGCAAAAAGAAAATTTAAAAATTATTTGCTTAAAATTTCCAAACTTATTTGGCGACCCGGACGAAAAACTGACATACACTACCAAAGTAGAAGCCACTATAAGAAGTACAAACGAAAGTCCAATATACTCGAGGCACCACCCATACCCAGAAGCTCTTAGGCCCGAAGTCTAAAAACAAATACAAGAGCTACTCGAAAACGGCGTAATTAGACCTTCAAGGTCTCCGTATAATTCTCCAATATGGATTGTACCCAAAAAAATGGATGCCTCCGGACAGAAAAAACATAGAATGGTGATTGACCATAGGAAACTTAACTTGGTCACTATTCCAGACAGATACCCTATACCAGACATAAACAATGTACTGGCACAACTAGGACAAAATAAATTTTTTTCTGTTTTAGACCTTAAAAGTGGATTTCACCAAATCCCACTCAAACAATCAGACATAGAAAAAACTGTATTTTCAGTAAATCAAGGCAAATATGAGTTTACCAGACTCCCGTTTGGACTTAAAAATGCCCCTTCCATTTTTCAAAGAGCGCTAGATGACATTCTTAGAGAACATATAGGAATTAGGTGTTTCGTCTACATTGACGACATTATTATCTTCAGCAAAACGAAGAAAATCATCTAAAAGACATAGAAATTGTATTCAAAATTCTTGAAGACGCAAACATGAGAATTCAGTTAGATAAATGCGAATTTTTTAAGAAAGAAGTTGAATTTTTAGGATTTTTAGTAGCAGATACCGGTATTAAGAAAAATCCGGAAAAGGTGAGAGCAATCGTCGAATTCCCCGAACCAAAGACACTTAAAGATCTTCGTTCCTTTTTAGGACTGTCAGGGTTCTACCGTCGCTTCATTAAAGATTATGCAAAGCTTGCAAAGCCCCTAACTGCCCTTTTAAGGAGGGAAGAGGGCCGAGGCCGTATCTCAAAAAATGCCTCAAGCAAAACTCTGATTGATCTTGACAAAGAGGCAAGGGAAGCATTTAGAAAATTAAAACAAACTCTCGCCTCCGAGGAGGTAATGTTATCATATCCAGACTACAATAAAGAATTTCAATTAACTACAGATGCTTCAGATTATGCTATTGGTGCCGTATTGGCCCAAGAAGACAAACCTATAATGTTTATTTCTAGGACTCTAAGTAAGGCAGAAGAAAGTTATGCCCCTAACAAAAAGGAAATGCTAGCTATAGTTTGGTCTATACAGACTCTTAGAAATTTTCTGTACGGTCCGACTAAAGTGAAAATATTTACAGACCACGAATCTCTCACACACCCAACTAACCCTAAAAGCCGTAACGATCAGATGAAGAGATGGAAAGCAATTCTAGAGGAGTACAATCACGAACTGCTCCACAAACCTGGCAAAGCAAACGTTGTTGCCGATGCTCTGAGTAGACCTCCCATTCAAACGCGATGGGAAGTAAACACACTAACAGGCACTATTCACAGCAGTTCTAGTTCTCCTGGGAGACTAATACCAATGGCAGAAGAACCAGTAAATGTTTTTAAAAATCAAATACTATTATATTTAGGAAATACACCCTCCTATAAATTCGAACTTGTTTTTCCCACGTACCATAGACACATTATTACAGAACCAATTTTTAATTCAGAAATCTTATCAAAAATTTTAAGAGATTGACTCAACCCGTCCGTCATTAACGGAATTCATACAGACGAAAAAACCTTAGGTCAACTTCAGGAAATCTATCCACTTTTCTATAAATATAACCCAGATTCTCAAGCAGACTAGTTAAAGATTTAAAAGACGAAACTGATCAAGAGAATGCAATTATAACAGAGCATAGAAGAGCACATAGAAATAGCAATGAACAAAATTTACTTTCCACACATGAGGGCCAAAATAATAAAACTTGTGAAAGAATGCCAAATTTGTAAGGAACATAAATACGAAAGACACCCCAACAAACCAGAGTTACAAAAAACAACAATTCCACAATAACCAGGTCAAATTATTCACGTTGATATTTACCTCACATGCAAACAAGTCGTTTTGACTGCAATAGATAAATTTTCAAAAATTGCACAGGCTAGGATAGTCAAATCTCGAGCAACTCAAGACATAAAAGAACTTTTAAAAGATTTATTAATCAATTTTGGTATCCCAAAAATAGTAGTAATGGATAATGAGAAATCACTTGGTTCGGCTCCCGTAATGCGGATGCTACAAGATCAATTTAATATCGAAGTTTACAAAACACCTCCATATAACAGTTCAGCAAACGGCCAAATCGAACGTTTCCATTCAACACTGTCAGAAATTATTCGGTGCCAAAAGGCCGACAAAGTACACGCTACGTTAAAAGATCTTATAGACAGATCAGTTGTCAAATATAATTATTCAATACACTCAACCACTAACAGAAAACCAGTTGACTTATTTTTTGGAAGAAAGGTAGCACTTAACCCTAAACTACAACAAACAGAGAGACAAAAAATTACAGAGAGAATTACAACCACTCAGGAAAAAGACCTAACATACCATAACAAAAGTAGAGATCAAATAAAAAAATATTCCCCAGGAGATGAGATATTTGTTCAAAATAATAAAAGATTAGGTACAAAACTATCCGCCAGATATAAAAAAGAAACCGTAAAAGAAGACAGAAACACCACAGTACTAACAGAAACTGGAAGAATTATTCATAAACAACTTATTCGAAATTAAATCACATTTACGGAACCCTTTTCACTGCGTGCGCTGCTGACGTATAAATAACTGACTACACGAAATCCAATATCGTGACTCTAATTACCGGACTGGCAAAGGTTCAAACGGGAACCTTCAGATTAATTATTATTATTGACTTAGAAAAATACGAAGAAACACTTGAAAAAATTAATTACACTGCTAACTATAAATTAAAAACATACGACCCAATATTGCCATTTATAACCGAAGAAATTAGAATTTCAAAAAATTTAATTAATAACCTCAAGATTAAGAGTAGAAGGAAAAGACATATAGATTTATTAGGCAGCGCCTGGAAATGGTTAGCTGGATCTCCCGACAGTAGAGATTTCGAAATAGTTCAAGAAAAAATAAATTCAGCATTAACTAACAACAACAATCAAGTTATTCTAAACAGACTTATCGTAGAAAAAATAAATAATATCACTCAGGCCAATGCAAATCTTATAAACAGCTTAAAATACGGAGGAGATCCTCAAAGAGACACTAGCACAATATTAATGTTTCAAATTAAAATGCTTAAAGAAGAAATTGTCAACTTAAACCACGCAATACAATGGGCAAAAGCAGATATTAGTAACACCCAAATATTAGGAGATGAAGAGGTAAATGAAGTTATAAAAACACTTGATCAAGACCAGTTGCCATACACCAATTTTGAAGACGCCATGAAAATAGCAGAAGTAAGCGTAGCAAGCAATGGACCAACACTTATTTATATCATTAAAATTCCTATAACCGACACCAACTATTGTGAAGAACTTTTAATCAAACCAATAAAAATTGGTCAATATGTTAATAAAATTCGAAGCGAAAATGTAATCAAATGTAAAGGAAAACTTTTTGCAAAAATTTCCAAATGTAATAATTATAATGAGATAACCATTTGTAAACATAGAAATATGATAGACATAAGTAATTCCTCTTGCCTACCAAATTTATTAAAAAGTCGCCCTGCCACCTGCACTCGAATCAACAACCAACACATTCCAGTTATTGACGAACTCGCACCTGGAGTCATTCTACTCAACAAATTCTCCGGCAACGTACAAATAAATGGGACATCCACAAGTCTCAACGGAACCTTTGTTATTAACTTCAGCAATTCCACAATTAATATTGATGGACAGACCTTCACCAACAAAGACACGGTATACTATCACCCGATGCCAGCAATTCTCCAAACTGAGATGACCATTAAAAAGATAGAAGAAAAGCTATCATTAGAATTGGTAAAAGAACAATACCAAGACCTTGGAACTGTTAAAAAAACATCGCATACAGCCGATTTTCTAATAAGTTCCATAATAATCATCGGACTAACTGCACTAGCTAGCCGCTTCTTGATTAAAAGGGTCAAAATACTGCACATCAACAAAATAGCTTCTGATAACGAGATCAATGACCGCATCGAGCGTGGACACTCGATTTTAAAGGTGGAGGAGTTAACACAAAACGAATTCGCAACCAAAGTTGGCCACGCGCATCCGGTATTGCACCAGCAAGTAGAAGTGCAAGGGCAACTTCCCGGCTTCGGTCAGTAGCCCCCAAAAAGTGCTGACTGCAGCGTCTGAACCACTTCCCGCTGCAGCGACGACAACGACAAAGCTCCGACGTTGGTAGAGGCAGCGACAAAGTTATTGGGTATAAATATGGCAATTTCTGTAAACATAATTTAGTTCCAATTTTTGTGCAAATAAATACGGACCAAGTGTCCTAAAATTTATATTTTTTTAAATACTGAAGTCACTCGTGTTTAACTTATACACTTATGCATAAGCATTGACCGCTGCTCTGCAGCGGCACATACACATTTATATAGATATTTATATACATAAGCGTTGGCCGCGGGGCTGCTCGCGCAGCTATGTGAATTTTAAGCCAAGCCAACTTATTCTTAAGTCAAGCGGCAACATTCATGAAATGAGCCCTGAACCGAATGCACATTTATTAGTGCATATTATAACCGTATTAAATTCAACAAAATAAATATTAAATACAGAATTGATTGAACTTATTACAGTTAAATAAATTTTCGAAACAAAAAACAAGAATAAATTTAATTATTAAATTTGTTCGAAAAAATTTTTTTTAATAATTATCCACAATGAAAACGGCGAGAACAAAAATACTAAATTGAATTTCGAGTATACCACGAAGTATAAAAATTAATGGTGGTTGCAAATGATGACAGAAACCAATATACCCGTCCGAATGAAGGGTAGCGCGTCACTTTGATCGTCAGCGCGCCGAACCAAAAATCCAACAACAATAACAACGTTGCTAACGGCGGACAAGCGAAAACGAAAAGAGTTCACCGCTGCAGCTGATTGTATATGAGGGCTTATGTATTGGTTATGTATGGCGGCTGGGATGATTTTACCAACTATTAATTTTCGAGTTTCAGTGAAATGAAAAACTGGGGGCGACAGTGATTGCAATAATATAACACAATTAAATGTTGCATCCAACGTCGGTTCAAATAGGTTATATAATGTGTATGTGTATATGTACGTGTATATAATAAATGTTTATATACCTTTTTACTAATTTATTATAAATAAATGCATGCACAACTAGCTCTACTACATCGATACGTCTGTGCCAAGAATTGAAGGCGAGATGCAATTTTTCAGCACAAGACAACAATTAAATTGTTTTGCTTATAAACTCAAGCATTCAATTTTTTGCACAAATACCTCAGGTTCTGCGTTAGGTTCTTTTATCCAGCTGCCATTTTCCTCTTGCACATCGAGCAATCGCAGGGCGTCCCTCTGGCAACAGTACCTCGTCGTGGCGAACAGGGTATTTCGCGACCCGCACGATAATTTGAGAAGGAGCTGCTGTGTATTTGTTATTGCTACTAATACAGACACGCCGCGGGCAACAATAAAGAGCACTTTGCAATTTGTTTGCTCCAACTTGCACTTTATTTTTGATTTGTGTCACTGTACTAAGTTGTATCATATTAATAATTTTATAGTCTACACGGGGAGCGCCATGAAAATTTTGGAAGATAGGGCAGCACGATTGTTCCGCACGAGCCGCTTACAGACGGCTACGTGGCCAGAGTTTCGGGCCGAATTCTTAAGTTTCTTCCTGCCCTCACGTGACTTCGAGCAACTAAAGGACGAGATCCGAGCCCACATCCAGGGAGTGGACGAGACACTTAAGGATTATTTGGTCGAGTTGAGGACCAAGATGCAGCAAGCTGGATACCAAAAAGAAGAAGAACTCTATCGGGTCTACGAAAATATGGCACCAGAATATCGGCTGTATATAAGACTCCACGAGTTCGAGACGCTTGAGCAATTAACCCACAATACGAGAGTGTGAGACAGCTGACGTCGAGTCGCGCAGGTATTCCCAGGATGAGGACTACAGACCGGGATAGGACCAACCCTCATCTGACGCCGAACCCCTTTCGAAGTCCCGGGGTACCCAATCAAGGAGAGAATGCAATTCATCGAATGATCAGCCTCTATCAAACATCGACGTACAGCGAGCTTGTGGTAGATGGGGAGAAGTCGGTCACTTTATGCGGGGTTGCACTAATGCACGCCTTAACTTTTGTTGGGGCTGCGGTCGTAGGAACATATTGACCGTCGATTGTTGTCGCGGAGACGCCCCGGGAAACGAACATCGTCTTCGCCGAGATGCTGGCGCAGCGGAGACGGGCGAAGTAACAGCCAGAAACCAAGAAACCCACCGTTAAGGATAAACAACGGCCTGATCGGGAGCGTCGAGGAGTCTTAAGACCGAAGGTATTCTCGCATGGTAGCAAGACCTGACGAGATGCAAGAGATAATGACTACAATAGCGTCATCAGAAGAACGAAAGATCGACCACGGAGGAGACGATATTAGGAAAAGCGACGAGCCGGTAAGGGCCTTGGAGGACTTTCGGCCGGACGAAATCGACGAAGCAGAGAATGGAGAACCAATTTCCAGGATCTTCAAGATGTATCACACGTGGCGGAGCATCGGATTACAATGAGAGACGATAAGCCCGTGACACAAAGGTACTACCCGAGGAATTCGGCAATGCAGATCGTGATCGACACAAGTACAATTCCGCGAAGACGCCATCGAACCTTCACGGAGTCCGAATAGCGCGCGGATGGGCACTGGAGTTACAACGGTTCCAGTTCGACGTGCTTTATTGACGAGGCAAATTGAACGAAAACGGAAAACTCTACCGGAATCTAGGGCTGATGACGAGGACTACTTCCCGTGGAAACTGTGCGTCCCTAGTCCAAATAGAGTCCGAGTCCTCCAAGAATGCCAAGAAGCACCCACGGCTGGGCATCTAGGGGTCCGAATGACCGTTTCTCGACTGTCCCAGAGGTATTTTTGGCACGGCATGTTTAGAGACGCGAAACAATACGTTCAGCGCTGCGAGTCGTGTCAGAAGTTTAAAACCGCCCAGACGAAAGCGGCGTGCAAAATGTTAACCCGCGTAACATACGAACCGTTCGATATATTATGCGCGGACTTAGTCGGCCCGCTACCCTGATCGAAACACGGAAACACCATGCTTCTCTTATTTCACGAGATTTTTTCCAAATAGGTGGAGTTGATCCCGTTACGAAAAGCCGCCCAAGTCCACAAGTCCTCTCTCAAAGGCGGCCGAAGGTTTCTCCGCCAAATTGGCCCCAAATATGACGGCCCCTACACCGTAACGAGGTTCACATCCCCTAACCTTGTTCTTTTGCGATGCCCAGGAGAAAGACGCTCACCCTCCGCGAACATCAGCCAGCTGAAACCCTACTACTCTGAAGACTTCGAGAATGCAGCCGCAGAAGAAGGTGACGAGACTACCCAGGGAGTTGATAGGAGAGGATAAGCAGGGTACTAACGCACACTATGTTATTATCTAAGTATTCTACGTCGAGGTTTCACTGCACCGATAGGTAGAAAGCTTAAACAATAAGGGTTTTGTATCAATAAGTTTAGTCATCGCTTTCAGATGGAAGAAGTCATCGAGTTGTCGGATAGTTCCGACGATACCGAAAGTTTTCACCACGACCTTTCTGATCGCGACGAGTGGGTCGCGGAAGGGTACGACGGAGGAGGTTCGGAGACATCGGAAGGCGAAGGCGAAGAGAAGACGCGGGTATGTATCGGCTTGCGGGCATGTGGAGCCCTAAGCCCGGCGAGACGCGACGACCCGCTCGACCCTCGACAACTTACCACGTCGAGGACGACTCCAGCAACACGATCGACAATGACGGGCGCGCCGAGACTCACGATTACTCGAAAGGTCGTCGTTCACAGGGATCACGGTATTACGCACCTCAAGGAGACGACGAACAGCCTTGGACCAGACGAGATCCTCGAGTCGGTCACCCGAGATATACTGAGTCCCGCCAACGCCCTTCCATCGAACACACCTATCACCGTACGATCCAAGACCAAGTCATTCGTTGGGAAAGACATGTCTCGATGATGCGCATCGAAGTCAAGTCGGTCGAATTCAAGGCACCCTGGATACGCACCGAAGGTCCTCACGTGGACGAACCTCCGTCACCACCGCCAGCCCCCGCGTTGGGATGGGACGCGACGTTCCGTTCAGAAGCAGATATCCAGACATTCCAGACTCGCCTACGACGCTCGCCGAAGAAAAACCGTGCGCAGTCTGTCCAGACCTCCCCGACTTGCCTGCAAAGCTCGCCGAGGAAGACTCGTGTCCAGGCTGCCCAGACATCCCTGGTTGGACTGCAGCGCTCGCTGAGCACAGGCAACCCCGACGCGTCCGATCCCTGCTACCCAGGCCTCTACGTCATCACTCTGCGACTCCCCCGACGCGATCGCTCGACTCGACGCTAAACGTTACCTCGTGAACTCACACCCTGAGGCCCACCGTTTCAAATGCTTTACGGAGTGTGAGTTGGCGACCGATAGCGAGGATGGGGTAGAAGATCGTTCCCTTTTTTCGTCGGGTGTTCCCGAACCCAACGACATCCAAGGCCAGCACGGCGGGCTTGAACCCAGTCAGCGAAACCGAGGAGATGATGTTACGGCTCAATCGCCGTCACAACGGCGTCAAACCCCGATCTGCGCCCCGCCAGACGCGCCGCTGACCAAGTGGGAGGATGGGGTTCTCGATCAGGTCTTAACCGAGATTTAGGGAACCGGTTGGGACTGGTCATTCGTGGAGGAATTGACCTCGTCCATATTAGTAGGAGAAGACGCGACCCCGATGGTATCTCTAGATGAGTAACGTCCGTTACCAGAAGGCTGGACCGGGACGGGCGAACTACGACTACTGCCAGCATCGGTAATTCGTCTGATCGCCGAGAGGGCGGTCGAACAAACCGAACGAGAACACCGCATTCGCTTCGCCGTCAAGAAAGGAGATTGGCACACCTTCGTCACCATGAAGAGTGACGGACGTCTCATCATCAGCCCCCGGTAGGAACGGTGGGGGTGTGACGATCCTGCCTGTCGTATACCTGTGTATAGGTAATAGTTATTTGAGTTTATTAGTATTAAAATCATTAGTTTGTAAGAGAAATTAAATGAAGTAATATTATTTAATAATCGGAAAGCGAACCAATGGAATTTTTGGGTATGGAACCAAAATAGGCCAAGCTTAGTTCCGCACCAGCTATCCGAGGTGGCAACTACTAGAAAACTAGAGAAAAATACTAAACCGATCTTGCATGGGAGAGACCGAGGAGTACCAAAGGGTCACACGGCGGCTTCCGGCTCTCTCTTTCTCTGGTACCTCGAGGTAGACGGTCGCTCACGCGGACGACGCGGATTAAATTTGCCATGTTAAGCACGCGGGGAAGTAAGAACACGGTCGGTATGAAAATAAGGTAAGTAAGCAAGAAGAGTAATCGGCGCAGTGAAACAAGAATATATTCATGAAACGGAAACACGAAAAAGTTGACATTAAACGAGAATAAGTTAAATATATATATACAAACGACAAAGGATGGTCTTAACGTTTATTTTTTTTACCTTTACGCACCCTTTTCCCCAAGTGACTTAGGTTACCGATGTCGGCGATCCAATTGGGAGCGGTAAAGAAATTGACACTATATATATATATTCTCACTCTCCCACTTATTCCCCCCGACGAAGTGACAGAAGCCTTCGTGCCCCACTAACTCTAACGGTGAGACGGAAGATCCTCTCAATTGTCCCACTAATCGTACATCGTACGGCAGATCCTTTCGACATATTTAATCAAACTTGCTTTCAGCCGGCTAATCACGATAAAATCCGGCTGCGGCCTCGCCCGAAGGTCCAGCAAGATTCTTAGTCCTCACGACCCTCACACCTCAACCAACCACGATAAAATCCGGCTATGCCTCTCCCGGAAAACTGACAAGTTATCGGGAGTCCATCCCGGTACATTACGAGATTTCATCGCCCCATCACTCGCAAACCACGGCGTGCCGAAGACGCCAGAATCAGAAGTCCCAGTAACCATCACTCTGCCCCGACATTTACTACGTTGACCTTGATCGCCGAACTTGAGGAGAAAATAGCAATATACGGAATTAACCAGGAGGAGGTACCCCGCGCCCTGTCAGAAATTTTGGAAGGTGGGGCAGCACGATGGTTCCGCACGAGCCGCTTACAGACGGTGTTAGCGTACCACTTGAGTCGCTAAGCCACTTGATGCACACGGACAGCGCCAGCTCTGCCTGAGCTACCTTTTCTATTTTTACTAACCCTAGCGTATAAACTCCTTAGATGGGAGACATTTTGCTGACCCCGGCCATTGCATGAAATTCTAAGTCTTGGCGACTAATTTCTGCACATACGTTTCTAGACAGATTCGCGATCAACTTGGCGATCGAATCATCTAGAGTTAAGGTTGTGAAAATCTTGCTCAATTGAGCAAAATTCATAACAAAGGGAACTTTGTCTCGAATAATTTTCTGAGCATTTTCCCGAACAACTTGAAATTTTTCAAGGAGTAACTTATCAACATGGCGATCTGTTACTACAACATTGGAAGTCAACTTGGCAACTCCAATAACACAACTATTTAAAAGTAGAAGAAGTCAACCCGGCGACTCTTCCAACTTACAACATCCATATAATCCGATTTCTGGAGTCAACTAGGCGATTCCCAGGATAATCGTCGATTAACGTTCGAGATTGAACAACAAGGCGGTTCTTCAAGTGGAACTCAACAACTTAAAGTCGTCAACAAGACGGCCCTTGAATATTTCTGGAAGCGTTTGCATCCAAAACTAAAAACATTTATTTAACACACATATTAAATAAAAGAAAAAAATAAAAAAAAATAAAATAAAAGAATAGAATAGAATTATTAAAGGGTATTCCACATCCGCATGTTTATTTTGAAAAACAGTACTACAATCAAATGCAGACGATTGTTCATCAATCCATCGAAGAATTTAACGCAAAAATTCTTCAATTACCGGCAACAGAAACATCTTCAGAAGAGGTGGATCATATACAAAAGCTGATCAGACACCAAGCAGCGGTTCTTGAATCTATGTCAAGAACCATGAAACACATATCTCCAGAAAACAAATTTACCTATTAATCGGTAATTGATAATTTATGGAAACAAATTGAAAGTCTTCATTTTGAAATCCACAAATTATGTATAACACCTGAAGAAGTGGGCTATAGTATGGAGCGATTTATCTCCGCGGAAGAAGCAATGTTGCAATTCTGTCATCCATATGCTGAACCTGTTTCAGTAGCCACCAATTAAGCGGTTTCGACAATCTCTTCGATACAGTTGCCAAAGGTTTCGAAAATGGTTCATGAATCAGCGATACCAAAAATACAAAAATGTGGTATCTTAAAGCTAATCTTTCTGGAGAAGAAGAAAGGTTAGTCAGGCATTTAGAATTAACAGAAGTTAATTATGACACTGCATGGACCATGCTTAAAGAACGTTTCAATAATAAGCGGGTCTTTTCGACTGCAATATTTGAAAAATTATTTGATCACCCTAATGTGGCGAATGATTCTGAGTCAATAAAAAATCTGCATGACAATATCAATGAATCCCTGCAAGCCTTGAAAAATATTGGAAAAAAAACAGATACATGGGATCCAGTCCTTCTGTTCCATATGACAAGAAAACTAGATCGGCTTACACACACACTGTATGAGCAAACTATTTTAGATACCAGGGAAATTCAAACAATAAAAAAATTCCTTGGGTTGCTAGAACAACGTTTTCTAGCACTCGAAAAAAAACAAAAGACAAGTGCTTCAGCAACAACAAGTTCATTGGCATGCCTGTTTTGCCAAAAAGGGCATAGCATATACAAATGCGAGAAATTCAAGGAGTCAAGTCCTGCTGAAAGGCTGACCTGGATTCAGCGAAAAAGTTTGTGCGTCAATTGTCTTAAGGCAGAACACATGACCAAGCAATGCATGTCTAAATATATATGCATAAAATGTAACAAAAAACAACACATTGCTACATTTAGGTAACGGAAAACCAAATACCGAACCTAAGACGCCCGCTTCTGCTGCTACGAAAAACAGTTGTGAGAACAAATACACACTGTTGGCAACGGCTAGAGTCATAGTGCAAGGACTAAATAATCAAGAAGGAGATTTTCGGGCACTGCTCGATTCCGGATCACAAATTAATCTGATATCAGAAAGAGTTGTTAAGCGGTTATCGTTGCAACTACAACCAACAAACCTTCGCATTGAGGGAGTTGGAGGTCAGCCGCGAATAAGTAATGGACGCGTTAGTGTATTAATTAGATCAAAACATAGCGATTTTGAAACAAGAGTTGAAGCCTTTGTTCTTCCTCATATTGTGGCAGATCAGCCTACGGAACAAATAAAAGTAGCTGATTTAAAAATCTCAAAAAATATCCGGCTCGCTGATCCACATTTCGCCAAACCAGGAAAAATTGATATATTGCTTGGCGCAGAACATCACTTTTCCGTTATAAAACCTGAACAAATTAGGTCTTATTCAGACAAACCTATTCTGCAGAACACCGAATTTGGTTGAATAATTGCTGGGCAAGTAAACATGAGTGCAAAAATGCCACAAAATTGCATGGTAGTTTCCTCAGCCGAGGAAGCCAAATCATCGTTGGAAAAATTGTGGAAACTGGACAACACGGAACCGATAAGGAAATACAGGACGCCAGAAGAAAGACATTGCGAGAAGCATTTTTTGGAATTTTTTTATATTGCGACAAGGCGTTTTCTTTCGTTGGAACGAAGAACCAGCGCAGACATTAAAATATTGTAAAACGATTTTATGGCCGAATACGAAAAACTAGGTCATATGAAACAAGTATTACCTAGTCAAATACCAAAGGAACATTATTTTATTCCTCACCACTGTATTTTGAAACCAGAAAGTACTACAACAAAATTAAGAGTAGTCTTTGATGCTTCCTGTAAAACATCTACAGGAAAATCATTAAATGATTTGCTATCTCCAAGACCAGTGATCTGTTTTCGATTCTATTGAGATTCAAAATTCACAAATATGTTTTTACGGCGGATATAGAAAAAATGTATCGGCAAGTTTGGATGAATCCAAAGGATTAATTCAACCAAATGATTGTTTGGCGCTACAATCCGTCCGAGGAAATAAAATATTACCGGCTGAAAACTGTGACTTATGGCACAACGTCAGCTCCATTTTTTGCCAAAAAATGCTTGGAGCACTTGGCCAATAACAATTTGGAAAAATGGCCATTAGGATCAAATGCACTGAGAAACGATTTCTATGTTGATGACTGCCTAACTGGAGCAGATACAATTATAGATGCTGCAAGGATTCAAAAAGAACTAAACAAAATCTGGCTACCTTGCGGCACTAACCATACAACATATAGACTGGTCATTTCATACAAGCAATATGAGCACTCAAAAAACTTTGCGGGAGGCCCCACAGCTGTTTGCGGCAGGCCCCGGACACTTCGTGTGCCTTCGGGTTTTTTTCGCTCTCATTCTTATTCTCATTTTGACGCTCGCGCGCTCAGTACTCAAGTTCGGTCGTTCAGTCGCAGAGACGCGCATTTTGAAGAAGGTTGCGCCTGCGCTTGAATTGGTCTTTATATGTATGCGTGTTCATGTGTTTCTGTCCGCCCTAAAATTCAGTCGTCGGTAGGCACCTTCCGCTCGCAGAACAACAACCAAAGCTGATTTGGTTTGAAGTTTTCTCAACCACTAAGCGCAGACACCGACTGCGATGTGCCCTGTTCCTATCTCATTAGATTGATTTATTTTAATTGGAATACATACATATATGCAAAACATTAGTAAGCCAAAATGAAATATATGCGGAAATATTAAAAATAATACTATAACATATAATATTCTTATTTTTATCATTAACCCAATAGTGAATACGCCCATATTGTTAGGGTACCAAGTCTGAAAAGTAGCAAAAGACAAAATATTCTTGCCGCATCGAATTGAAATAAGCGCACACATGCATCCCTGTATGAGAATGCATGAACACGCATACATATAAAGACCAATTCAAGCGCAGGCGCAAATACAAGAACTACACATATTTTTGTATGCTTCTGAAAAAGCGTTTGGTGCTGTGGCTTATATAAGAACCATATATAGGAACAAACAAACCTCTTGAAAAGCAAACCCTACCACGACTAGAGTTATGTGCAGCTGTGTTAGGTGCAGAGCTCGCTGAAAAGATGAAAAAGGATCTTTATTTACAATCAGAATCCACCATCTTCTTATGTTGGATAAATGCAAAAGCATCGAATTTCCATACATTCGTTGCAAATAGGTTGTCGAAAATACAAGATACAACCTGTCCAAATCAATGGAGACATGTGTCATTAAGTCTCAACGCCGCAGATGTACTATCTATCTCAATTAAGTGCACATACATTGTGGTTACACGGACCACTGTTTCTTCATGGACTAGAAAAGAAATGGCCAGCTATATTTAAAGCTCCATAGGAAAACACTATTTCTTTGGAACGGAAAACAAAAATTGTTGCTTTGGCAACAGTTTCACTCGGAGTAGAAAATTATGGAATTAAACACGGAAATTCATTCAATCGCTTGCAACGTATAATTGCAACATGTTACGATTTTGTTATCGTAAAAATAGAAAACAAGCCGTCTTACTAGAGCTTGATGAATTAGAACAAGCTAGGCGGATAATAATACGTTGTATACAACAGGCTGATTTCACAAATGAATTTAATCACCTTCGACGTCATCCCGAACGCCCATTACCCAATGGCAGCAAGGTCGCATCTCTTCATCTTCATTTGGACGAAAACCCAATCATAAGAGTAGGAACAAGGGTGGAAAATGCCCCAATTTCTCGGGATGCAATGAATCCCTACTTACTCCCATATAATGGCAACATCGTAAAAATGCTGCTACATAAAATTCATGAGGAAAATATGTACTGTGGTCAAAATACCTTAAAAGGTTAGAAAATGTAATTATGAAATGCTTGCCATGTACCAGGTTTCGTCCAAAATTACAAAAATAGACCATTTTTAAATACCGGAGTTGATTATTGCGGACCCTTCTGGATACATCACAAAGTCCGAGGCAGTCGACCTGATAAAGCATACATAGCAGTTTTTGTTTGTTTCTCCACAAAGGCTGTCCATCTGGAACTTGTGGGAGATTTAACGACTGCAGCATTGCTTGGAGCATTACAGCTATTTATAAGTCGTCGCAGGAAGTGTCAGACCCTATACTGCGACAATGCAACAAATTTCGTTGGCGCCAGCAACCAATTGAAGGAGTTAAGGGAAACAATTCACTCACAGCAGGCTAAGAACTCCGTAGTCCAGCTGTGTAATACAAAGGGTGTTCACTTTAAATTCATTCCACCGAGATCCCCTCACTTTGGTGGAAGCTGCAGTGAAGTCAGCAAAGACTTTATTATTAAAAAAGTAACAAATGTCGAGGCAGTATTAAATTCTCGGCCACTTACTCCAATGTCGGATGATACTAATGACCTTACAGTCCTTACACCAGGTCATTTATTGATTGGAGAAGCACTAGTCGATCATAAATAAAAATTTATCCAGGTCAAGATGGATATGTGCGAGTTGCAGAAGTAAAAACTGCAACAGGAGTCTTTAAAAGAGCAATTCATAAGCTTGCTTCCGTCAAGAAATCCAGAAGAAAAACGCAAGGAAATTAATGAAGAAGATGCTGAAGAAGAACCAAAGGAAGATCATGAGAAAAAAGACGGAAAAGCCCATCCTTACCAATGATATCGATGCCATTATTAATCTTGCTGCTGCTATTACCGATTAACATAACCAGGTTTGGTTCAAGGCCAGGAATTTATTATGAGAAAATTGGATCTACTCGACTAGCAACTGCAGACTGGACAATCATAGCCTATTATGATTTAAAGCCGTAACTCGAAGATGTAAAAACATTTTACACGGGGACACTTAAGGTTGGTCAAATGTGTTCACATATACAACCAGTCCAAGCATGTGCTGCTGTATATAATCATTTTCAACACGTTTACGAAGAAATAAAAACTGAAAATGATGTACTCCACTTGTCAAGAATACGTCGTTCTCCCTTGGACATTGTGGGAAATATTGCCAACAGCTTAGTTGGCGTATAAGACACAGAGTAAGCCAAGAGCATGTCTTAACTAATTCTAAAATAAAATCTTCATTCGATTTCACGTTTTGAATAGTTAAAGACATCACCAGACGCCTGTATCCGACGCCTTTGAGATCAACGTTGGATGATGTTGAACACCTGCTCAACGGCCGAGAGTATGTTAGCGTACCGCTTGAGTCGCTAAGCCACTTGATGCACACGGACAGCGCCAGCTCTGCCTGAGCTACCTTTTTTATTTTTACTAACCCTAGCGTATAAACTCCTTGTGTGGGAGACAATTATGATGACTCTGTACCTTTTTATATCAATAGAACATAATCAATGCAATGTATTTTTAACTAACAACCCCACACCACTTCTTTGCTATGGTGCCCCCTTGACTCTAAAAACGTGTATATAAACCCGACCTTTTGCCCTAATAAAATCAGTACTCAAGCAATACTTGTATATTCAACTACTCTGCGTTCTACGAGTAAGAATCGCTGTGTCTTTGGCCCTCATACGCATGATCCCTCCGAGTTAAACCAATTTTAGTGTTGGTTTAGCAACCTATCGTCACTAGATTATGTTCTAGGGGCAACCATTCCTATAAATAATAAAATAAAACTACAAACAGACGGCTACATGGGCAGAGTTTCGGGCCAAATTTTTAAGTTTACTTCAAGCGACTAGAGGACGAGATATACAGGCTGTTGCTGTTGCCTGATGCGTTTCTTGATCAGTATGCCAGTACCGCCATGAGGCTTGCCATCAGGATGGTTTGTTTCATAATATGTATAGCCATTAAGGTGAAAATAGTTTTTGTTTGTTAGGTGAGTCTCTGATATAAGCATGGCGTCAATGTCATACTGATCTAGGAACTGCGAGAGCTCGTATTTGTGCTGTGAAATGTCGTTCGCATTCCATAAACATATTTTTAAGGAAACCATCTAAGCAGATTTCTGTTTGATTAATAGCTCCAAAAGAAGATTTTGAGAGCGAATAAATTCCTGCAGCGTTTGCTGTATTGCTATCATTGTGTTGAATGCATTTGAAATTTTAAAAGACATAACCTTTATTGAATTCTGCTCTGCCCTTAACATACTGAAAGGAAACACACCAGGTCTCGACCGGATTTCCTACTCTATGATTTAAAACTTGCCTAACACTTTCAAACACAGAATTTTCAACCTCTACAACAAAATACTCTCTTCCCATATCCCCCCATCATTTAAACTCAGCCTGATTATTCGATTGACATGAATTTTTTTTATTCGAAAGATACCCTTGTGGCATTACATTTTAAATATGATTTCTGGCAAATGACCGCCACGGCTGGCTCGGATGTATTCCAATCTGTACGTCCAATTTTCGATGACTTTTTCCAACATTTGTGGCCGTATATCGGCAATAACATGGCGAATGTTGTCTTCCAAATGGTCAAGCGTTTTTGGCTTATCTGAATAGACCAATGACTTTACATACCCCCTCTGAAAGTTGTCTAGCGGTGTTAAATCGCAAGATCCTGGAGGCCTATTCACAGGTCCGCAAAATCTTCCATAAAGTGGATGGACACAGATTCAATTCCTGTGCTCGATGGCGGATGGACTCATTTGGGTCTTCCTCAATGCTACGCTCTACAGTAGCAATAGCACCGTACGGCGTCTCTGGGGATGCAAATTATCAATAAGAGTAAACGTGGTGCGAAAACGTTCAATGGTTAATCGAATTATCTGCTCTGATGGACGATTTTGTCGACGATAAAATGGACGTAGTGCGCGATACGTATTCCGCACAGAACCATTATTTTCGGAATAAAATTGCACTATTTGCAAGCGATGTTCAAGAGTGAGTCTATTCATGATGAATTGCCAGTCCCAACTGAGAATAAATCACTTGACACTTTAAATCGGTCGCCATCTTGAACAGTAATGCCAACTTAATGTTCTTTACCTCTAAAAAAAAAACCCTTTACAGCCAATTCGGCTTCAAACGGGGCAAATCTGTACTAGACAGTCTACTTTATGTTGACCACCTAGCCTCCAGATCCATTGCCCTCAAAAAACACCTATCTATTATATCACTTTATTATACCCGTTACTCGTAGAGTAAAAGGGTATATTGTATTCGTGCAAAAGTATGTAACAGGTAGAAGGAAGCGTTTCCGACCCTATAAAGTATATATATTCTTGTTCAGGATCACTAGCCGAGTCGATCTAGCCATGTCCGTCTGTCCGTCTGTCTGTCCGTCTGTCCGTCTGTCTGTCCGTATGAACGCTGAGATCTCGGAAACTATAAAAGCTAGAGGATTGGCGTTTTGCATGTAGATTCTAGGAGTTCCTACGCAGCGCAAGTTTGTTTCAAAATGGTGCCACGCCCCCTCTGACGCCCACAATCGCTTAAATACGATTTTAAAAATTTAAATATTTCGGAAAAGTAAAAATGCAGTTTTATTGTGTTTATCAATACCTATCGAAATGTAGAAGAAATTTTTCAAATCGGACCATTCGTTAAAAAGTTATGCGTGATCAAAGTTTCTATCTCCATCTCCCTCGCACTCCCTTTACCTGAGTAACGGGTATCTGATAGTCGGGGCACCCGACTATAGAGTTCCCTCTTGTTTTACTAATGCTTTTGATAAAATTGGGATACAGACTGTCAAACAGCAACTACTCGATTGGAAAGTAGGCACTCGTATTATTAACTATGTAAAAAACTTCATGACAAATAGGAAAACAATAGTAAAAATCTGCACCAACCTCTCTAATACCTACCCCTTTAACAATGGCATCCCGCATCATCTCTACGTAAAACCAAATTCAATTCTGCTCTTACGCAGATGACTTCCATCTCCTCATCCAACAGAAGAAACGTAAAAACCCCACAACAAACCTAACAAAAATCTTTAACTATATATACATCAAAACTCAACTCCATTCCTTACCTTCCAATCACTAACAATAAATATAAACCATTCAACATGCTTAACATCATCAAAGCAACCAACACCACCTTATCAAAATACAATGAAAACACAACATCACCAACCATTTTCCATCAACTGTTTCACACCATCAAATTCTCTTATCCAAACCACAACTTCGTCTATACCGACGGATCCAAATCGGGACACGTAACATCCTACAGCATCACAAGCGAAACAGAAACAATAAAACTATGGCATCCCGCATCATCTCTACGTAAAACCAAATTCAATTCTGCTCTTACGCAGATGACTTCCATCTCCTCATCCAACAGAAGAAACGTAAAAACCCCACAACAAACCTAACAAAAATCTTTAACTATATATACATCAAAACTCAACTCCAAAACTCAACCTTCCAATCACTAACAATAAATATAAACCATTCAACATGCTTAACATCATCAAAGCAACCAACACCACCTTATCAAAATACAATGAAAACACAACATCACCAACCATTTTCCATCAACTGTTTCACACCATCAAATTCTCTTATCCAAACCACAACTTCGTCTATACCGACGGATCCAAATCGGGACACGTAACATCCTACAGCATCACAAGCGAAACAGAAACAATAAAACTAGGTCTCCTGCCTTACTATTCCTCAGTCCTTTTGAGCGAGATAATAGGAATTCAAGAGGCCATCAAATTATGCGTCAAGATCCCAGGCAAACACGCTATATGCACAGACTCCCTTTCCTCCATCTCCTCGATCACTAACCACAACAACCATACACATCATGCCCTTTCAGTCAGAAACCTAATCACCAAACACTTCCCAAAAATCTCTCTCATCTGGGTTCCTAGCCACATAGGACTCATAGGAAACGAAAACGCAGACGAAGCAGCCAAATGTGCTGCTAAATTACCCTTAACTACTATATCAGAACTACGCTTTTAATTTTGTCAAAATCGGACAAAAATATCATATAGTTGCCATTGAAATGGCAAAATGCTTTATTGTTTTTAGTAATATAGGCATGGAAATCGATATATAGTCGCTTTGTAATAATTGTAAGGGTATATAAACTTCGGCTTGCCGAAGTTTGCTTCATTTCTTGTTCATTTTATTTTATTAATTCAATGACATGATCTCGGTCTGCGCTCGCTGCTCTTCCAGCCTTTCTCGAGCGCCATCTCCACAAGCTTGTGGTCCACCATCGCGCGTTTTGCAGGGTGCGCATAGCTGCCTGAGAATTGACTTCAGCTGCAGAGGCTTCCATGTCATCGGGGTCCACATCTAAGAATATCACAAAGTATTCCCTAGTACCTATATATTTTATTACTTAATTGTAAACCACAAATATAAGTCTGGGGACATACTCTCGTTTCCCAAGGTGTTCTGTTCCATGTTGTGGGTACCCTATACGCCTAGGAAAGAGTGGAGCAACTCTTATTGCTGCCACACAGATGGAGCAGTAATTAATTAATTATTACCAGTATAAACAGCATTTATTGATTTGGCGCCTTCCCTTTTTTAAAAGTTACCCGTCATTATTTTAGAATTTACGTAGAGAATGTTTTAATTTTCTCTGTCAAAAAGAAGAATTCAGAGTTGCACCGAAAAAACATCCCCTAATGCCCTCTTCCCACAGAGATCCATCCACCATCCGTTGAACGAATGGTCCATAAGGTTTTGCCGTTCCGAAAATTGCCAGTTAGTTCCCCATCCAAATTTGACGGACTTTTTTATGCGATAGTTAGGCGATGTTTTTTCGGTGCAACTCTGAGTTCTTCTTTTAGACAATGAAAATTGAAACATTCACTACGAAAATAAAAAAAAGCCGGGTAACTTTGGGAAAAGGAAGGCGCCAATTCAAAAAATGCTGTTTTTACTTGTAATAATTAATTAATTACTGATCCATTCGTGGGGCAGCATTAGGTGTAACTTTGGGAAAAGGAAGGCGCCAATTCAAAAAATCCTGTTTTTACTTGTAATATTTAATTAATTACTTATCCATTCGTGGGGCAGCATTAGGTGTTGCTCCACTCGTTCCTAGTCGCTTACCGTACTCACAACATGGATCAGAACATCAAAAATGAAATAAAATATATAATTATTATAAACCAAAAAACAAACATTTAAATATAATGAACTTGATTTGTTACCAGTTAGACAATATTAGGCAAAAGCAGTTCATATTTTTTCTGCAGGCTGGTTGTTAGCGTAGATCACTTGCAGTCTGTTTGGTGTTTCTGAAAATATTGAAATAGGTTTTGTAACTGTTCTGATTTAAAAGATATTGGCGTAAATATCGGACTAAGGTCAATAAAAATAATTTGGGGGAATGGAACATTTTATATATGTAGACCGATATAAAAATATTTTCATACAATAGGCTCAATATTATGAACATGTTTTGGAAATATAAATTTAAATTAGATTTTTATGAAACTAAAAAGGATATATTCGATTGTATTTTATTTTATTATTATATTATATCCCTTCTCCAAGGGTAATAAGACTTCGGTTATACGAAGATAACTTCCCCAAATATTGTTATAAAAGCTTTTGTGCTCATTTAAATGTTGTGCAAAATGCAACGGGCTAAAATGATGAGACACAGCTGTTCAGATCAGCTGTTATTGGATGGTGGATGGTGGATGTGCTCTGTGGGAATCGGAGTTTCGCATTTGTCAAAAATCCCAACCGTTTCGAACGGATGGACTCTATGGGAAAAGGGCATCACTATCGTATAAAAAAGTCCGTCAAATTTGGATGGGGAACTAACTGGGAATTTTCGGAACGGCAATGGACCATCCGTTCAACGGATGGTGGATGAATCTCTTTGGGAAGACGCTTTTTCACACCTGTTGATTTTCACACCTGTCAAAATGTCCAACCCTTCCCTTGAAATGTGCTCGCTCAGCTGGCTTCCTGGCATTTATTTAAAAGCCTAGGACTCAGATCGAAAAACTTTAATCTGTCCAGTGTGACTGCATTTTCGAGAGTTCATCAGAATAAAGCGAGCTACGGTCGTACTATCAATCAGCTGGGTTTGTTGACAAGAAGTTAAAATTCAAAAATTTTACTTGCGGAAAACAGCATTTAAAAGATATCATAAACTACCTTGGCAAGTTAAGTCTGCCGCTGTACAAAGATATTAAAAATCAATACAATTTAAATTTAACAGTTGTTTTTTTTTAATTTACTGATAATTATTTATTAATTTAAAGTTCATAGCTGCACTTAGTTCTAAAATTCGTTTTTTCTAAGTTTTTAATTGCGTTTTTTCGTACATACTTGACCTAAGAAACACTTTGCTCTGACAAGAGGCACCCCAAAAGATTAACACCCGTTGGCTTCTCCAGTGGGACTCCTCTAGCACTTCCTCACTTCGGTCGCTTGCATTTTAGGTGGTATTTATAGCTGTCCCGCAGCGACTTCCTCGCCAGCTTGCAACTATTATCTAAACATAAATATTGTTTATGTCATCGTTAACAAATATTTAATGATGTACAATTATGACTTACAATCATTATCCATTTCCCAGGCTATTACAGTAATGCCAACATGAAGTTCTATACCTCTAAAAAAAACACCCTTTACAACCAGCCAATTCGGCTTCAAACGGGGCAAATCTGTACTAGACAGTCTACTTTATGTTGACCACCTAGCCTCCAGATCCATTGCCCTCAAAAAACACCTATCTATTATATCACTTTATTTTACTAAGGCTTTTGATAAAATTGGGATACCGACTGTCATACAGCAACTACTCGATTGGAAAGTAGGCACTCGTATTATTAACTATTTAAAAAACTTCATGACAAATAGGAAAATAATAGTAAAAATCTGCACCAACCTCTCTAATACCTACCGCCTTAACAATGGCATCCCGCAAGGTTCGCCAATCTCTGTCATTTTATTCCTAATACCCTACAACTCCCTTACCAACATCATCTCTACCTAAAATCAAATTCAATTCTGCTCTTCCATCTCCTCATCCAACACAAGAAACGTAAACACCCCACAACAAACCTAACAAACATCTTTAACCGAATTGACGAGTGGTGCACCCACTCAGGGTCAGTCCTATCAAAAGACAAATGTCAGATACAACACATCTGCCGGAAACACAACTGCAGTGCTAAGATACAAACAGGAGACACCACCATACCAATCACAGACACCCTCAAAACTTCAACCACAGATACAAGTGGAACTCACACAAATCCAAATTAAAACCCGAGCTTTCCAAACCTTTAGGAATAGTTAAACACCTTTCTTAACTCGATTACAACACGAACACTGCTTCTCTCATCCAAGTAATGAAATCGATCATCATTTCTAAAAAAGACTACTGTCTCTAATTTATGGGCACGCACCCAAATCCCAACTTAATAAGATTAAAACTTTCCTTAATTCCGTAATAAGAGCCGGCCTTTAAGCATTCCGTTCCACGCCCATAAACAACCTTTTAATAGAAGCCAGCATAAGCCCCATACAGCACAAAAAATACTGCAATCTAAAGATACACCATTAAAAAAACCTTACCAAATCGACTAAAAGAAACCATAGATTCCCCAGCACAATAGACCGCGTAATATATATGTCGTGGATTGGTTGGACAATTCAAATTATAACGACTGTTAGCTTTGATTTGTCTTTCGCTTCTCCTTCGTTTTCATGTGCTTCTGTGCTGTTTCTTCGGTTCTCCGAATGGAGGCAACTGATTCTGTTGTCAACGTTAGTCTGTGCACTGGTGTGAGCGAGATAGAAGGATGCAGGTGTCCGCATCAAAAAGGGATAACGGAAAGTTCTCAATGGTGTGTGTATTGGAATGTGAGAGCGAGAGTGGAATAAAGTAGAGAGCGACGCTTGCAAAAAGGGACGCGAGCAGTTTTAGAGAACATTCGTATTTGAAGAGCCAAACTGCAAAGACATGCCACGCGCCAGAAAACGTTTCCGTTCGGACCACGAAGAGCAGCCTGAAGCGGAGGACGATTCCAGTGAATCCTCGACATCAGAAGTGGGATTGCCCAGGCCTCAAATCGAAAGTGAAAATAATCTGAAACTGCTTTTGGAATCACAAAATCGTACTTTCTCGGAACTCATAAAAGCAGTACAGCGAGCCCCGAATGACGCAGTTGCCATTATATTGCCTAACTTTAATCCTGATCGTGCAAGCGCGGATGCAGAATCATGGAGTGCAACGGTGGATTGCTTTCTTTCCGAAAACAGTCTAGAAGGCAGCGCTCTCGTGATGGCTCTCAGTCGGTCTTTGCAGGGAAGCGCGTCTCATTGGCTTGCACAAACGGTCTACCCTGGGATCACATGGACGCAGTTCAGAGAACTGTTTTTGCAGTATTTCGCAGGAACGGAGACCTTGGCTGCAACTGTGTTAAATCTGCTGAATGGTCGCCCAACAGAGGGAGAATCTATGTCGCTGTATGGAAGCAGAATTGTAACATCCCTGATGTCCAGGTGGAAGTCCTTGACGGTAGAGCAAATTGCCGTTTCTGTTGCTTTGGCGCACGTGGCTGGATTGGACAAGCGACTGCGACGCTTGGCTTTTACTACAGAAGTCAATTCTCGGAACGAGTTACAACAGGAGTTGAAAGCCTTTTCTTTTGATGCTGGACCGAGCCGCGGTATGGTGACGTCTTGTCGGCCCTGACTAATAAGAAAACAAGACAAAGAGGGTCACAAGAAGGCGGAGTGTCGTTCGTCTGGTGTGCAACCGCGACATAGCCAACTAGCTACTCAACGTTCTGGACATAATGGAGGAAGAGATCGCTCGACTCTAATCTGCTTTAAGTGTGGAAAGGAAGGACATGTGGCTACTGTGTGCCCGGATCGTCAGGAGCGCTCAATGCCGGTCAAGAGGGATTATGTTAAAGATGTCAACCTGTGTACCGTACTTGAGCCCCTTGGAACTTTTCAACAATTTGGTGAGTCGTTCCAATTTTGTTTTGACTCAGGAGCCGGGTGCTCGCTCATCAAGGAAGCCGTCTCGCTAAAGCTGTCTGGACCTAGAATAAATAACGTAGTAATTTTAAGGGGTATTGGTAGTAATACGGTTTGTAGCACCCTACAGATATTGGCTAAAGTTTTGATTTGTGATCATTCATTCGAAGTTCTTTTCCATGCAGTTCAAGATAGTTATATCAAATACGATGCTTTGATTGGGCGTGAAATTTTGAGCCAGGGAATCGGTGTAACAATTACATCAAATTCACTTTCAATGTTTAATGAAAAACTGTATTGCCTGTCTTGACTTCAGATTGTGTTCCCGATTTGGCCAATGTTGATACCGATCTAAGTGGTTTAGATAAGGATAGGCTAATATCAATGCTTCAAAATTATTCTGGTTCGTTTATAAACGGTATTCCACAAAGTCGCGTAACTACGGGGCAGCTAGAGATTCGACTGATTGATCCAAACAAGACAGTCCAGAGACGACCTTATAGATTGAGCGTGGAAGAAAAAGAACAAGTGCGAATGTCTATTAAACATTATAAGACCAAGTTCCTCCCCCTTTGCAAGCCCGATGCTTCTTGTTAAGAAGAAAAATGGAACTGACCGTCTCTGCGTTGATTATAGTGAATTGAATTCGAACACTATTTCCGATAAGTATCCGTTGCCACTTATTTCGGACCAGATAGGTAGACTAAGCGGTGCTAAGTTTTTCACCTGCATAGATATGGCAAGCGGATTCCACCAAATCCCAATTCATCCGAATTCGATCGAACGAACAGCGTTCGTTACTCCGGACGGACAGTATGAGTTTGTTACCATGCCATTTGGGTTAAAGAATGCCCCTTCCGTATTTCAACGAGCTATTAATTGTGCTTTAGGTGATCTTGTTCATTCGTATGTCGTAGTTTACATGGACGGCGTTATGGTAGTAGCAGGTACCAAAGATGAAGCTTTAGAAAGACTTGATGTAGTTTTACAAACCCTAACTAAAGCCGGATTTTCCTTTAATATCACCAGATGCTCATTTCTTAAATCGTGTGTTGAATATTTGTGGTTTGAAGTTAAGGCAGTTCTCACAATTGTTGAAACCTCTGTATGCATTAACTTCCAAAAGCATATCGTTTGAGTGGAACCCGGAGCATGAGCAAGTGCGACAAAGAGTAATTTCTATCTTGACCAATGAACCCGTACTCACTATATTCGACCCACTTTTTCCGATTGAGCTTCACACCGACGCCAGTCCTGATGGTTACGGGGCCATTTTATTGCATAGGATCGAGAACAAGCTTCGAGTGATCGAGTATTTCAGCAAACGGACTTCCCCCGCCGAATCACGCTACCACTCATACGAGTTGGAAACGCTCGCAGTATATGTCTCCATGAAGTATTTCCGTCATTACTTGCATGGTCGTCAATTTACGGTATTTACGGATTGTAATTCGCTCAAAGCTTCCAAAACTAAAGCCGAGTTAACTCCTAGAGTGCAAAGGTGGTGGTCGTATATGCAGGTTTTTAAGTTCGATATTGAGTATAGACCAGGTGATCGAATGGCTCACGTAGACTTTCTCTCTCGAAACCCAGTGTTGGAAGATTGTAAAAATTTAAAAGGTATAACCGAAAAGCGGATAAACTTGACAGAGATTACCGACAACTGGTTGCTGGCAGAGCAGCAGAGAGATGACGAAACATCATCCATCGTGTCCAAGTTGCGCAATGGAGAACTTCCTGAGGATATAGCAAAAACCTTTGAGTTACGTGGTGGTACTCTATATAGGAAAATTCAAAGACATGAGAAGACTCACTGTCTTCCTATTATTCCAAAGCCCTTTATGTGGTCTGCTGTTAACAACGTGCACGAGGCAATTATGCATCTCGGTTGGGAAAAGACCCTCGCAAAAATGTACGAGTAAATTCGTTGACAGTTGCATTACCTGTAGGTTATCTAAACCTCCGACTGGCAAGGTACAAGCTGAATTGCATCCCATTCCGAAAGTGAGCGTCCCGTTTCATACAGTTCATATTGATATCACAGGGAAGCTTAGTGGTAAAAATGACCAAAAGGAATATATAATCGTCCGAATAGATGCATTTTCTAAGTTCGTCCATTTGTTTCACACCACTAGACTAGACTCTGAAAGCTGCATCAAGTCAGTGAGGTCTTTAATATCGATTTTTGGGGTTCCTTCCCGTTTGATAGCTGATCAGGGACGTAGCTTTGCCAGTACTGTGTTTCGTGACTTTTGCTCAGCACAAAATATAGATTTACATTTGATCGCAAATGGCGCCAGCCGGGCCAATGGCCAGGTCGAACGAGTGATGAGTACTCTTAAATCTATGCTAACTGCGGTTGAAACAGGCAAGGGATATTGGCAGGACGCTTTGTACGAAATTCAACTGGCTCTTAATTGCACTCCCAATAGGGTAACGAAAGTTAGTTCAATAGAGTTACTAATTGGAAAAGAAGCTAGACCATTTGGTCTTGTACCCGTTGCTGAAAACGAGAGTGTAGCTGATGTAAATCTAATCAGAAATATAGCTAAGCACAATATGGAACAAAGTTCCAAATATGACAAATTGAGATTCGATCGGAATAAAGCCACTATTGTTAAGCAAAAGTTGGGGATCATGTCTTACTCAAGAATGAGGAGCGACATCAGACAAAACTAGACCCCAAGTTTAAAGGCCCATTTTTAGTTGCTGAGCTATTACCAGGTGATCGATATAAATTAAAAGCGTTAAAGGGCAATCGAACTTACAAATATTCCCACGAATTTTTACGAAGAATGCCTGAGAAGGGGATTACCACAGAGCATGACGAGACGGTCATGGATGAAGATGATGTTGATCGAGCCGGTGATGGATGCGATGATTTATGAAATAAGAAAATGTAAATGACAACTGTGTGCTATGTGATGGCCGGTTGGTCGAGAAAGACTTAAATTGTTAAGTAAAATGAAAGTTGTTAGACATAGTGATTGACGATGTGAAAATGTGATTGCTTATTGGAGAAGCAAATGAAAATGGAAAATTAATATTGTTTGAATTGATGGTAATCCGGATCTCAAGGCTTAAATTAAAAATTAAAAAAAAGTATTGTCCTTTGTTTAAGTATGAGGAAATGTAAGTTCGATCTGCTAATTAAGAACTAAGAATTCTGTATAACTTTTGAATTTAAAAGAATAATGTTATTAAGGAAAAATGCTAAGTTTAATTTGCTGTTCATAGACTAATAGCTCAAAAGGCTTCTGATTAATGAAAATATAGTTATTTTGCATTATCTTCAAAGTACATCTAGTTCTATTTATTATTGGGAGATAATATTTTGTAATGTTTTAAAGTTGGAAACACACGAGGACGTGTGAAAGTCAGTATGGCCGTGTCGTGGATTGGTTGGACAATTCAAATTATAACGACTGTTAGCTTTGATTTGTCTTTCGCTTCTCCTTCGTTTTCATGTGCTTCTGTGCTGTTTCTTCGGTTCTCCGAATGGAGGCAACTGATTCTGTTGTCAACGTTAGTCTGTGCACTGGTGTGAGCGAGATAGAAGGATGCAGGTGTCCGCATCAAAAAGGGATAACGGAAAGTTCTGAATGGTGTGTGTATTGGAATGTGAGTGCGAGAACGGAATAAAGTAGAGAGCGACGCTTGCAAAAAGGGACGCGAGCAGTTTTAGAGAACATTCGTATTTGAAGAGCCAAACTGCAAAGACATGCCACGCGCCAGAAAACGTTTCCGTTCGGACCACGAAGAGCAGCCTGAAGCGGAGGACGATTCCAGTAAATCCTCGACATTTACATAAAAACTCAACTCCATTCCTTACCTTCCAATCACTAACAATAAATATAAACCATTCAACATGCTTAACATCATCAAAGCAACCAACACCACCTTATCAAAATACAATGAAAACACAACATCACCAACCATTTTCCATCAACTGTTTCACACCATCAAATTCTCTTATCCAAACCACAACTTCGTCTATACCGACGGATCCAAATCGGGACACGTAACATCCTACAGCATCACAAGCGAAACAGAAACAATAAAACTAGGTCTCCTGCCTTACTATTCCTCAGTCCTTTTGAGCGAGATAATAGGAATTCAAGAGGCCATCAAATTATGCGTCAAGATCCCAGGCAAACACGCTATATGCACAGACTCCCTTTCCTCCATCTCCTCGATCACTAACCACAACAACCATACACATCATGCCCTTTCAGTCAGAAACCTAATCACCAAACACTTCCCAAAAATCTCTCTCATCTGGGTTCCTAGCCACATAGGACTCATAGGAAACGAAAACGCAGACGAAGCAGCCAAATGTGCTGCTAAATTACCCTTAACTACTATATCAGAACTACGCTTTTAATTTTGTCAAAATCGGACAAAAATATCATATAGTTGCCATTGAAATGGCAAAATGCTTTATTGTTTTTAGTAATATAGGCATGGAAATCGATATATAGTCGCTTTGTAATAATTGTAAGGGTATATAAACTTCGGCTTGCCGAAGTTTGCTTCATTTCTTGTTCATTTTATTTTATTAATTCAATGACATGATCTCGGTCTGCGCTCGCTGCTCTTCCAGCCTTTCTCGAGCGCCATCAACACAAGCTTGTGGTCCACCATCGCGCGTTTTGCAGGGTGCGCATAGCTGCCTGAGAATTGACTTCAGCTGCAGAGGCTTCCATGTCATCGGGGTCCACATCTAAGAATATCACAAAGTATTCCCTAGTACCTATATATTTTATTACTTAATTGTAAACCACAAATATAAATATAAATAAATATATATATATATATACTCTCGTTTCCCAAGGTGTTCTGTTCCATGTTGTGGGTACCCTATACGCCTAGGAAAGAGTGGAGCAACTCTTATTGCTGCCACACAGATGGAGCAGTAATTAATTAATTATTACCAGTATAAACAGCATTTATTGATTTGGCGCCTTCCCTTTTTTAAAAGTTACCCGTCATTATTTTAGAATTTACGTAGAGAATGTTTTAATTTTCTCTGTCAAAAGAAGAATTCAGAGTTGCACCGAAAAAACATCCCCTAATGCCCTCTTCCCACAGAGATCCATCCACCATCCGTTGAACGAATGGTCCATAAGGTTTTGCCGTTCCGAAAATTGCCAGTTAGTTCCCCATCCGGACTTTTTTATGCGATAGTTAGGCGATGTTTTTTCGGTGCAATTCTGAGTTCTTCTTCTAGACAATGAAAATTGAAACATTCTTTTTTTTTTTTTTTTTTTTTCGCGCGGAGTCCCACGGCCCACTTACCCGCCCAACCGACCGAGGGGCGCAGCCGTGTATCGTACGGCACGATTCGCGATAGGATAGACGCGAGATAGGAAAATAAAGGTAAAGGTCCGGGGAAAAAAGTAATAGTTAGATCAATCTTGTGCCAATGAAGCAAGTATTAATCGTTTTAGGAGCGGCAGAGAGTCAAGATTTGATATTACAGGAAAAAGTCTATTATAGTCAGAACATAATACTCTGAAAGGCTCATGCAAGGCATAGTTAGATCTACAATGATTTAAAATTAGGGGAATATAATTTCTAGTTAATCTACTTGGCACAGAAAAGTTTAGCCGACTTAACAAGTCGGGGCAGTCAATATCACCATGTATAAGGTTATAAATAAAGATAGTACCAAGCATCGTTCTACGGTTGGCTAGGGATGGTAAATTAATCAAAAGAAGTCTACTAGAATAAGAAGGTAAGATAAGATTTGCATCCCAGTTTAGGCGCCGTAAAGCAAAAAGAAGGAAGTTTTTTTGTACAGATTCAATACGACCAATATGTATTCCGTATTGTGGACTCCAGACGGGAGACCCATACTCCAGAATCGGACGGACTAGCGAAATAAATAAAGTTTTAGTCAAATAAGGATCATCGAATTCTTTTGACCACCTTTTAATAAATCCAAGCACTCCTCTGGCTTTATTAACCATGGACGAAATGTGATTAGAAAATTTTAGTTTAGGGTCCAAGAGAACGCCAAGATCGTTTACAAGAGTTATTCTATCCAAAGAGCTGCCACTTAACGTGTAAGTCGCGTATATCGGATTGGCCCGATAAAAAGTCATCAGCTTGCACTTGGAGCCGTTTAAATTTAGTAAATTATCTCGGCACCAGTTTTGAAAATTATCTAGATCGGATTGCAAGTCTAAGTGGCAGGAAATGTCCTTATACTGCAGGCACAACTTAACATCATCTGCGTACATAAGTACGCGAGAATGACTTATAATTGAGGGAAGATCGTTAATAAATAATGTAAAAAGTAACGGACCCAGATGGCTCCCTTGTGGGACACCGGAGGTAACACGGAGAATTTCAGAAATTGAATTTTTAAAAGGACCCTTTGTGACCTGCCATTTAGATAACTTGAAATCCATTTAAGCAGATCAACTGGAAAACCTAAAAGGTCAAGTTTATGAATAAGAAGTAAGTGATTTACAGAGTCAAATGCTTTACTAAAGTCAGTGTAAATGACATCTGTTTGAAAACTACTATTGAAGCCTTTTATCACAAATGTAGTGAGCTCTAGAAGGTTTGTAATTGTGGATCTACGTTTAATAAATCCGTGTTGACACGGAGAAATAATTGATCTGCAAAAGTGCTGCAAATGAGGAGTAATAATTTTTTCAAAAAGCTTAGGAATAGCTGACAACTTAGAAATACCTCTGTAGTTACTGGCTTCTAACTTGTTACCTTTTTTGAAAAGAGGAATAACAAATGATTCCTTCCAAATATTTGGGAATTGGGACGTTTCTAGAGATAAGGTAAACAACTTGTGAAGAGGTTTGCACAGGGCCTTAGCGCAATACCTAAGCACGCACCCAGGAATACCATCGGGCCCTGGCGAATAAACAGGCTTAATACGAAGAAGATCCAAAAGAAGAGAGCTTTCTGTTAAAGTGGGACAGAATATGAGGTTTGACTTGGGCATGGTGTAAGAATAAGGCTGAGATGAATAATCTAAAGTAGAGTAAGTCGTTTGAAAAAATTGGGCAAATATATCGGCTATTGCCTGATCTGTGGTTCCCGTCATGTTTTCGAACGACAGCGAGGAAGGAAAAGAATTAGATTTACGCTTGGTGTTAACAAAATTATAAAACTGTTTCGGGTCCTGAGAGAACTGGACCTTACAACGGTTTAAGTAACTATTATAACACTGAGCATTAAGCACGGTAAATCTTGACCGAGCACTTAGATATCTAGTAAAAACAGATTGAGAACCGGTATTTTTATATTTCCTAAAAAGTCTGGACTTTACATTTCTTAAGTGTGTCAACTCTTTGCTAAACCAAGGTGATTTATTGGAAGTTGACGGATAGTACCACGGAACACAGGAATTAAAAAATGAGTTTATTGCAGTATAAAAAACATTAACTGCATCGGACATATTATTGCATAAGTAAAGATCAGACCAATTAAAGCCAGAAATAAAATTATTAAGCCTCAGAAAGTCTGCCTTGCGAAAACAATGTATTCGTTTGGATTTTTCTGATTTTTCTTCTATAACTCTACCCGTATCAAATGAAAGTTCGATTGTTGGGTGATATGGATCTTCAGGTTGCGTGAGTGGTGCTACTCTGGACAGAAACACACCTTCAGGATTCGATACAAAACACAAATCAAGTAGGCGACCTAAAGAATTTCGAACATGGTTTACTTGAGATAGAGATATGTCAAGCAGGCCATCAATAAAATCATGTTGTGCTATAGGTAGTAAGACATTCGATCCATCCTCAGTGGACCAAGTAACTCCAGGTATATTAAAATCACCTAGAACTATCAACTGATCCCTATCGGAAAGCTTATTTGCAACGGACTTAATAACGGATAGGTGATTTAAATAATCAGGAAGTTCAGACAACGGCGGAATATAAGAGCAAGTTATGTATATAAAGTTACCAGGAAGCGATAACTTTACACAAATAAATTCAATGGTATTGAATTCATCAAAAAATAACTCCTCAAACGGGAAGTTTGAATCAACTCCAATTAAGACTCCACCTCCCCGTCTAGAGGGACGGTCATACCTATATATTGTGTACTTACCTGGAAAAACTTCGGAGCTAAAGATCTCCGGCTTTAACCAGGTTTCTGTGAACACAATAATATGAGATGCAAAGGAAAGGCTATCAGAATACAATTTAGTGAGTTTGCTACGCAAACCTCTTGCATTCTGATAGGAAAGAAGGAGGTTAGAAGTTAGTTTTTTGAAATTGGTACACTGGTTTGGCCTCGACTAGGAAGTTTTACTCCTACGGGCCCCTTCTTCTTTATCTTAGCCTCGAACTCTTTTACAACCATATTATCCGGCCAAAAGTCGCCCGAGCATATGGCTTCAAAAAGCTCGTTTCACTACGAAAATAAAAAAAAAAATTCGGGTAACTTCGGGAAAAGGAAGGCGCCAATTATAAAAGTGGTGTTTTTATTTGTAATAATTAATTAATTACTGATCCATTCGTGGGGAAGCATTAGGTTTTGTTCCACTCTTTCCTAGTCGCAAACCGTACTCACAACATGGATCAGAACATTAAAAAATGAAATAAAATATATAATTATTATAAACCAAAAAACTGGATTTGTTACCAGTTAGACAATATTAGGCAAAAGCAGTTCATATTTTTTCTGCAGGCTGGTTGTTCGCGTAGATCACTTGCAGTCTGTTTGTATTTTATTTTATTATTATATTATATCCCTTCTCCAAGGGTAATAAGACTTCGGTTATACGAAGATAACTTCCCCAAATATTGTTATAAAAGCTGTTGTGCTCATTTAAATGTTGTGCAAAATGCAACGGGCTTAAATGATGAGCCACAGCTGTTCAGATCAGCTGTTATTGGATGGTGGATGGTGGATGTTCTCTGTGGGAATCGGAGTTTCACATTTTTCAAAAATCCCAACCGTTTCGAACGGATGGACTCTATGGGAAGAGGGCATTATTAATTAAAATAAAAAATTAAATATATGTTTTAATCAGCGGAACGTAAGTAAAATAGATTGTTTATCCTTGTAGAATAAAATAATTAATATTAAGTTTGATTTTACGGTAGAATGCCATGTGGCTTACATTTGTCAAAGGAAGATCGCGGCATGATCAAAGGACTGGCTGAATCTGGCCAGACCGATTCTTATATTGCTGCCAGATTAAATAGGCACAGGAATACAATTAGTAACTTCCTTAAAAATCCGGAAAGTTATGGAAAAATAAAGCGAAGCGGCAGAGAGAGACAAATTCGGCGTCTAGCTGGAGATAAAAGGTCAACTGAATCTTGACGTATCCAAAAGACGTACAAACGCGACGCTGTACCAAGACTATTAAAGCGTCACATAACCGCTCGTCTACAATTTCCTGAGCAATACAAATTTTGGTGGGAGAAGGTATATTTTCGGACGAAAAAAATTTAATTTAGACGGTCCTGACTCCTGTCAAAAGGCAACCACGACAGGTCTGCCATAAATGAAACCACGGTGATGGATCATTAATGGTTTGGGCCGGATTTGGGTATGCTGGGAAGTCTTCACTTTGTTTCATACCGACTAGAACAAATGCAGAAATTTATATAGAGTTACTAGAAACAGTGCTCATCGAATTTGCTGGAGACATTTATGGGGATGAGTGGATATTCCAGCAAGACAACGCGCCAATCCACACAGCTCGTTAAATTAAAGACTTTCTGGCAGCTAGAAAAATACCGCTATTGCAATGGCCAGCGATCAGCCCGGACCTAAACCCAATAGAAGATCTTTGGGGAATACTTTCTAATATAGTTTACAAGAATGGCCGCCAGTTCAACACAGTTAATGACATCAAAAAGTCTATGATCAAGGAAAGGGGTCAAATTAATCCGACAACTCTGCAAAACTTGGCAATGCCCAATCGGATTAATCAAATTTGTATTAAGAAAGGAACACATACAAATTATTAAGAATATTAAAATTATATTTAAAATTGATAAAAATTGTTCAACTTGTATTTCGAATTTGCACATATGCACATATACTTATTTCATATGAAATTAAAGTTCTTTATTTAATTTAAAGTTGATCTAAACGTCTACGACAAATATATTGTTATTTTTTTGTTAATATGTATTCAAGCAATATAAAAAAAGTTTAATCAAAAACCTAATATAATCATTTTGTTTTTTTTTTTTTTAATAATTTTAATGCACATATACTTCTTTCCCTCAGGTATTTGATTTCATCAACCATGAACTGCAAATAAGAGCAATTTGAGAGACAATAAACTATTTTTTATTTAAAACTGGAACTTAAAAAAAAAATATTATACACACTCTCAAGCAACTCTTATTTACGTTCTTTGATTTAAAAAATAATAACAAAATTATGGAGGATATGGTATAGTATAATTTAATTTATTTAATATAATGAAAACAAATCCGTATTTAGTGATTTTAGAAATACTCGTTCCGTTACATGTTGGTTTGTGATACGACTACGGGAGTCACAAACGACACACTTGGTGCTTATTTTTAAGGTGGGATAACAAATGTGTCGTGTTTCCTCTGGTTTTAATCACTTTTAGGCACAATGTGCACTGCGCTGATGTAGCTTTTAGGCCTTTGTAATACTCCTTCGTCAAACTCATTTTCACAATTAAAATTTTTTTCACCTTCTGGCTTAAGAGTGACCAAACATAAGATATCGGAAATATTATCTCATATAATACCGCGATGATAATATTTTTTTAACAGAAAAAATATCGATATATTGAAATATTTCTGACATCCCTAGTGGAAAGACGGCATTCGCGGACATGGCGCTTTGCAGGAATAGCGTATAACATAAGACGCGGATCGCTAGTAGCACAGTGTAAGCAATCCTAGTCGCCATGGACGCACTGTCGTTAACTTGACCTAAATTCGATGATTTATAAAATCGGTAGTTTAATAATAGAGATAATTTTCGCAGCTTAAATGTAAGTAAATAGAGAATTTGAAAGAAAATAAGTTTACCTATTTTTCTCTTAATTTGTATCTGTTAAGAAAAGACTATATTAATAAAGTCAGGTCTTTTTAATTTGTGTTAATTTTAAAAATGTAACGTCCATTAAAATTAAATTCTTAGAATGGGTGTTGCCCTGACGTGGCTTATGCATACACAATATTAATTCAATAGGCGTTTTTAAATCAATAAATTAAATAATTTTGTAGTTGTCAATTATTTCAGAAAAGCCAATGTTAGAAATGGAGGAATCGAATGCGAATGGATCAGGAGTAGATACCGTGTCTATAGAGGTTTCTCCTTCTAATGCTGAAGTAATAAGAGGACAAATTTTCGAAGTTGGTCCCAGATATACTAATCTAGCCTATATCGGTGAAGGAGCTTATGGCATGGTTGTGTAAGTACACTCTACCTTTGACCTGCATATGCACTTCCATATTGCTGTGTTTATGCTATGGATTTTATGAATTTTCCCATGTGAAATATCAAGAAAGAAGTTTGCAGTGCATGCGACCCAGATATCAATAATATAAAATGACGTACTAAAAGCAACATAATATCCAAACCTCTGCTGCCCTGTCTCAACCAAAAGAATTTACAGTTTGTCAAGTAATATCATAGAAACTCTCGTTTCAATCAAAAGCGGCAATTAAAAAAAAACCAAAACAAGCAAGGAAAGCTAACTTCGTGCTGAGCCGAAGTTGATATACGCTTCCAGAATAGAGCTGCGAAAAAATCGATTCTCAGTGCATCGATTCTTTTCGATCTTTTAAGAAAAAAAATCGATTAAATCGAATTTTTTTTAAAAAAAATGTACTTTTTTTTTATTGAGATCATTTACTCCATTCATATATCATATATAACTAAAAACCAAGAAACAAAGAAAATAAAAAATATTCATAATAAAAACAACAATTTTTAAGCTTCTAAAAGCCATTGATTTCAGCCCACAAAAATCAGTCTAATAACCGTGTACGGTTTGAGAGCTGCTCGTCTGTCCGAAATTATGTAGCCGGCTCTACTGAAAATTCGCTCAGACTCCGTCGAGCAAGCTGGGATACACAAATATCGATACGCACACTCCTTTAAAAACTCCATTTCAGTGGCGTGAGTCTGACGAAAAAGAAAACGTAGTTATGATCTTAGCAGTGCAATAAGATAAAATAAATCAACAAACCTTCCAATAGTCCAGGACACTTATATTGGACTAGCATGTGGCTTCTCCAAATATTGTCGAAGAACAATTATTGAATCCGATTTTGGAGTTTTGGCTCTGTTTGACAACTTCGCTTTCATAAACGAAAAAAAGGCTGCATCTCCTCCGGAATCTCGGCCTGGGGTTTCGTGTGTTGGTGGATCCGGTGTTGAAACAGAAACAGAATTCAAATTTTTGGCAAGTTCGGATATTTCATTTCGCAGAAATTCAGCAGCTGAATCAGCACAACTGCTGCTCCGGAAACCTTTCTTGAATCTAGGATCCAGTATGGTATCGATTTTTGGAACTGTTCGATTTTCGCATTGAAAAAGCCGTTTGTTAATTTGTTCCAGCAAAAAGTTGCAAGTCTCTATGCCCTCGAAAGTTTTCAATGACTTGTGCATGTCGCTGACACGGTGGTGGAGATCAGCCGAGAGAGGTATAACTAATGATATAGTCGCATAGGTGCTTACAGAAACCCTGTTTGTGGCCGAATAAAAAGGCTCAAAAAGAAGTTCCAGGTCATTGAGAACAGAAGCCTCATCTGCTGTTAGCGGTGGAGGTGCCTTTTTTGTGTCTAGTAGGACTTGGGAAACAGCGTCTTTTATTTTCAGGATCGTGCCCACCATTTTGTAGCAAATATTCCAGCGTGTTGGGACTTCTTCTGTCAATCCGTTACAGGAATCGGGTCCCTGAGAAGTTTTTAGCTTTGAATAAGCTATCGAGCTACTTTGAAAAAAGGTTACAATACGTTTACACTTGGAAACGATCGGTTTTATGTTTTCCAACAAAAGAATGTCTTGCAAAAAACGGCATATGCCTCTTTTGAAGAATGGAACAGGCTTTGATCATGGACGCAGCATTATCTGTAACAATGGCAGATTCTTTGTTTGTCAATTCCCATTTGGACAAAACCGTATGTATCGAGCTGGCGATATTTTCGCTTGTCTGATCCTGATCGCCTAAAAGTTTGTTTGTCGACAAAACTGCGGTTCTGATCTCAAAGTCTTCCAAAAGAAAATGACATGTGACCGTCAAATAGTGGTCATTTGCCCTTGATGTCCAGCCATCCGTTGTCAATGCACAGTACCTTACATTCCTTAGTACGTCCATTAGTTTTTTCTCCATGTCATTGAACATACATATTTGTTAAAAAACATAATTTAGTGTTCTTCGGCTAGGTAATGAGTACTGCGGATCTAGGCAGTGGAAAAAATAGCGAAAGCCAATGTTGCGATCATTCCCATCAAAGCCTTATCAAGCGCAGCTTTCCGGGACGAGCCACTTTCGTATTTCCTTGGCTGTGTGGAGTCGTAAAACTCTTCTAGAGTTCTCACCACTTTGGCTTGCAAAGTGGGATGCGCTCGCGTCATGTGGTTGAAAAGATTAGTGGTGTTGCCACAGGTCTTGTACACCTTCCCACAGGTTAGGCATTGGGCCGTTCCACCTTGTAATCCTTTAAAATAATTCCAGATATTGGACCTGTGACATTTTCTTTTACGCTCCGCTCCGCCGTTTAACTCCTCATCTGTTTCCTTATTGTTTCCTAATCAATTATAATAAAAAGTTATACATTTTAATAACAAATTGCAAATACAACAAGCAAACAAAGCATTTAAAAATTATATGTAACTTCCTTTTTTTCAATTTCCAAGATACAGCTATTTCTTGGAACTTGAAAAAAAGTTCTAAAATGGCCGCACCAGACTGCCAGCATGTGGCTCATACCGAATTAATTATCTTTTACTTCCAAAAATTTGTACATTTTGTCCAATCCAAACCGATCCACGAACACACGAAATTGGGAATAAAAAATAATAAATAAGGATTTTGAAACACTTAAAACCTAAATTACCTTTTACGACCAGCATCAACCCATGCCTTTTTGGAAGTGATGAAACTTCGCCTAAAAGATCGATTCTTTGAAAAAGAAATCGATGTTTTCACGAAATTAAACAAATCGATAGTATCGATGTTGACATCGATTTTTTCGCAGCACTATTGCAGAATATTCTGTAAGTTATGGCATTTCCAACCGTTCAGTTATTTAGCAGCTTTATGATATAGTCGGCCGATCCCGGCTATTTCGAATTATATAATGCGTGCAAAGGAAGGCAGGGTGTGTGCAAGGTTTCAATTCGAGAGAGAGAGTGTGCAACGCAGTAAAGGAGACATCTCCGACTCTATAAAGTATATATATTCTTGATCAGGATCGCGCCCTGAGTTGATATAAGCATATCCGTCTGTCCGTCTATCTGTTTCTACGCAAACTAGTCTCTCAGTTTTAATGATATCGAATTGAAACTTTGCACACACCCTTCGTTCCTTTTCACGCAGTATATAAGTCGGAACGGCCGGGATCGGCCGACTATATCTTATAGCCGCCATAACTTTGGTGTTTGTAAAGTTAGGAAGTTGGGATTTTCGATGGGTTTTATTTTTGGCCAATCAATCCTACCAAATTTCAGAAGGATCGGCAGACTATATCCCATAGCTGCCATATAACTGAACGATTGAAAATGCCATAACTTTGGTGTTTGTAAAGTTAGGAAGTAGGGATTTTTTATGAGCATTAAGAATGCATCATATGAATAATTTCTTGTTATACCCTTGCAGAGGGTATTATAATTTTGGTCAAAAGTGTGCATTGCAGTGATGGAGACATCTCCGACCCTATAAAGGATATAATTTCTTGATCAGGTCGACTAAGCAAGTCGAGTCAAAATTTTGTTTATATTTGTCTTTCATTTTAAATTTTGTAATGTTATCTTAAAATACCCATTTAAACTAATTCCCCCCAAAAATTACTTTCTCATAAGTCTGCGTACAGCTACGAAAGTCTTAATTTATTGGCCAATGCAATGATATTTTTGGAGTAATGTGATTTTGCTTACTTAGGATATGACTATTTATTTGAATGGAAAATTATGGCCTAACTTTAATTTGAGTCAAATATTCACCGTAGAATGTCACAAGCCGTTGGAAAATGTATTTATTTACCGAACGTTTATAAAAAAAATACTTTAGCATTTTAATAATTAACGTATAAAAAACGTTTTCCAAGTTTTAATTTCGGATTAAAATATCCAAAGAAGATAGGGTGAAGACAACATCCTGTGACTAGTATTAAACAATTAATTTCCAAATTAATAGGAAAGGATTTTTCATTTATAAGTTTCGGATTGTTGGAAAAAGGTGACTTTTTCTTGCAAAGCAAAAACATTATAATAAATAAGAGAATATTTATATAATACTACTAAAAACTATTTAAAACTGACTTTTAATGTCTGGTCAGTTAAGACAGTATATGTAAATAAAGTGCAATTTTACAAAGATTTATTTGACATATGAAAAGAAAAGGGAGGGGGAAAAGCACATGATATCAATGTTTTAAATGACTACAGGTTTACTAATTCGTTAAACTAATTGTGACAATATTGTGAAATATATAAATACTATATTATAATACTGTATATGCTAAAGCGGGTACACCAAAAAATCTTAAGGATCTATCAAATTACTGTTTTTTCATTCTGGATCTTTGGAAATTAGGGCTGATATCCAAAAATATGATCTAAAGGTTAAACAATTTTATTTTTCTTTGGCGAAGAAAGTTTTTAAGATTGGTATTCCTTGTGAGCATTTTGCAAATCTGCTCCTCCAGTTTAAATTCAAAGAATTTCCAGAAGAACGTCACAACTTACGCAACCTTTATTCAACTGTATCCTACTCTAGAGCTAATTTTGACGCGGGAACTGATTTGAAGGAAAAACCTGAAAAGTCTCATAAACGAATCCACTGCTCTCGTGTGGCAAACATTCATTGCTTAAAATACTGTTGAAGCTGGCTTTGACTGATACAAACTTTATTCATGCACCAACAAAGCTGAAGCCGTTAATATTTATTATAATGCTTCTTACTTCCCACTTATTTGGAAGGAGTCATTTGATATTCCCCTTCATGAGTGGGGAAATAAGTGTTTGGATTTATTAAAAGGTTGTCGGTCAGAGGAATTCGATCGCAACAAACCTTTATTCCCTTTATTCTAATCCTGGAGTATTGGATCTGCTACATTTCTCTGTGCTTTCTCCTTTTTATGGCCCTCTCGCGATTTTGTTATAACGCACTAGGAGTATAGGGTTCCGTGCGTAAGAAGCACTGCTTGGTCTTAGAAGCCCTCTTTTTTGCACTGATCATTGCACGTTCATGGCAGTAAAAAAAATTATGTCAATCTGTTACGAATTCGAACGTATACAGGAAATGTCGAAGTATCTTTGTTGTTTGGTACGCTGTTTTTATATCAAGTTCATAACTGGTTAACTTTCCTCTTGTGACGTTGTTTTCTTATTTAATTAATAAACGGATATTATTGCCAGTTCTTTACTTCGTTGACAAGGAAAACAAGAGAGAACGCTATAGTCGGGTGCCCCGACTATCAGATACCCGTTACACAGGTAAAGGGAGTGCGAGTGAGATGGAGATAGAAACTTTGATCACGCATAACTTTTTAACGAATGGTCCGATTTGAAAAATTTCTTCTACATTTCGATAGGTATTGATAAACACAATAAAACTGCATTTTTACTTTTCCGAAATATTTTCCGAAATCGTATATAAGCGATTGTGGGCGTTAAAGGGGGCGTGGCACCTTTTTGAAACAAACTTGCGCTGCGTAGGAACTCCTAGAATCTGCATGCAAAATGCCAATCTTCTAGCTTTTATAGTTTCCGAGATCTCAGCGTTCATACGGACGGACAGACGGACAGACGGACATGGCTAGATCCACTCGGCTAGTGATCCTGAACAAGAATATATATACTTTATAGGGTCGGAAACGCTTCCTTCTACCTGTTACATACTTTTGCACGAATACAATATACCCTTTTACTCTACGAGTAACGGGTATAATTATATGCTTAAAAAGAGACTAACGCCGAATTGATAAGCGATTTTTCATTACAATTGTATTCAAAACACGGTAGTCTATGCATGTTTTTTCATTCTTTTTGGCTAGCCCAACTTAACTTGCTCGCCACATCTCGTTCTTCAGCTAATGCTCGGCTTGGATGCTCCCTAAGTGCAACATTCGGTATTATTGCCATCTTAACTTGACAGGTTAGTTCTACTTTCTACGAATTATAGTTATCAATTAATTGTTTGGCGGCTTGCTATGTTTTGCCTTACCACGTTGTAGATATTATGATTAATCCTCCCTTAAACTACGTAATCTCTTATAAAAGCCAACTTTATATTCTTCAGCACAACAGCAAAGTTCTCCAGAAAGTTGGAGCCAACAATTTCGTTGACATTGAGGCCGTGTCCTCGTCGCCATGATTTCTACCCTTGTCTATATAACAATGATAGAATCTTAATGAGTACGAATGTCGCTATGGCATAAAGCAGCAAAACTAAAAAAAATTTTCATAAAATGTCGGCTACTCAAAAAAAAGGGTCGATTTTGCACTAATTGTTCAATTTTGTCAAAATTTTTTAAAAATATTATAAATATCAACATTTTTATTTTTATTTGGTTTCAGCAATAGAGATATATTTAAAGAATATTTACGCCAAATTTCAAGTAAATCGACTGATTAGAACATGAGATTTTGTTGTTACGGCATCAAAAAAAGTAGTTTCGAGAAAAACGAGTTTAAAGTTTTACGTTAAGTTTCGTTAAGTTACGAATAACTTACATTCCCTTAATCAGCTCTCCCAGCTCCATAAAATACATACATATTTGTCATTGTGAAATCAAAATTATGAACAAAAAAAAAAACTCGACAACGTTACCTTGTAAAATATGAACAGAAATAGTGTTTAAAATTTCAAAAGGATCGGTGCCGGAGTTTTGAAGTTATGAGGGGCACCGACTTTGAAAACGTGAGTTGTGGGAATAACGCTTTAAAGTTTTGGATACCCAAAAATCGAATACAATACGAGCTAACTTACATACGTTCAACTGCCCATAAATTCGGAAATTTTACTCGGATCAATCTAAAATTTTAACGCAATATTCTTCAAATGTTGTGCATCCAGAAAAACAAATTTAAAAAAAAATGCAAACAAAAATTTAAGTAAACGTGTCATAATTTGACACGTGGGAGGACTCCTGAACTTTCCTTCATTTGCCTACGAGTAGTTTTTCACTTCACCTCCTTCGATCTTAGCGTTTTGCGAATTTTCTGGCCCTTTATGCCGCGCAATTGGGCATTTGTATTGATAATTTTGTAGTCCTTTATTTTATGCGGAACACCTTATTTCGGCGATAGTGCTTGCTCCAAGTCTTTCGTGATCCTTCCATACTCGTTGCGTAACACGTGTTGGTATTAGTTTGAGTGCAGCTTTCTTAATGACCAGTTTTTTCACCTGGAAGCCACTGATGGAATAAGCTAGTTTATATCCATCTGTTCAAATTGAGCCCTGCGTTATTCAATGTCTGGTCCATTTTAGTGGCCTCTTATCCCCATAGAGTCCATCCGTTCGAAACGGTTTGGATTTTTGACAAATGTGAAACTCCGATTCCCACAGATCACATCCACTTTGGTTTTATTATAATTTCATATTTCATTTTATTTTTAATGTCAAGGATGTCAGACAGCCAAGCTCAATTCAATGACATGATCTCGGTCTGCGCTCGCTACTCCTTCAGCCTTTCTCGAGCGCTATCTCCACAAGCTCGGCCTTGTGGCCCACCTTTTCGCGCTTCCGGTACGCAGGCTTCCATGTCATCAGGGAGACATCTAAGACCTTCACAAAGTATTCCCTAGAACCTGCAATAAATATATTTTATTAGTTAATTGTATACCACAAATATAAGTCTGGGGACATACTCTCGTTCTTTAAGGTGTTCTGCTTCATGTTGTGAGTACGGTATGCCCCTAGGAAAGAGTGGAGCAACTATTAATGCTGCCACACGGATGGAGCACTAATTAATTATTACAAGTATAAACAGCATTTATTGATTTGGCACCTTCCCTTTTTTTTTAAATTACCCGTCATTATTTTTGAATTTTCGTAGAGAATGTTTAAATTTTCTCTGCAAAGAAGAAGAACTCAGAGTTGCACCGAAAAAACATCGCCTAACTATCGTATAAAAAAGTCCGTCAAATTTGGATGGGGAACTAACTGGGAATTTTCGGAACGGCAATGGACCATCCGTTCAACGGATGGTGGATGGATCTCTTTGGAAATACGCTTTTTCCGCCTTATTTTCAACGTCATTCTCAATTTCGCTTAAAACAGCAGAATGTTTGAATTTCAGAATGTTGCCGAACAATATTCCAAAAATGTCCTAGCTAACGTATCACTACTTATTTTTCTGCCCATCATTAGAATTCTATACCAAGCATATTCAAAACAGGTAAAACCCGACTGCCACCAACTTAATACTTTGTAGGGCCTCCATTCTGTTTGATGACATCCTATAATCGAGTTTGCATCAAAGAAACCAATTTTTCTGTGGTCTCCTTTGGAACCTTGGCCCATTCTTTCAAGAGGTCCTTTCTAATATCATTTTATTGGATATTGACCTTATGCAGATGGCCAGATCAATAACATGACCCCCGCCGTGCTTGACCGTAGCTTTTAAGTGTTTGTTTTCAAGCTCCGTATAATACACTGTAAAGAATAAGTATATCACTGTATGGTCTTTAAGTGGCTTGGTACAGTGCATACTTGCTACAGTGATATATGCTTACTACACCTCCATTTTTATACCCTTGCAGAGTATATTATAATTTTAGTCAAAAGTTTGCAGTGCCGTGAAGGAGACATTTCCGACCCTATAAAGTATATATATTCTAGATCAGCATCACCAGGAGAGTCAATCTAGCCATGTCCGTCCGTTCGTTTCTACGCAAACTAGTCAACCAATTCTTTACTGAGATTGTTTATTTAATTTTTTAATTCCCTAATACTTAGCTTCAATTAATTATTTGAATGTAACTCTCAGCTTAGTTACCGGTGCTAGAGATTCATTCAGACTGTCAAATCAAACAAATATATGTCATTTTATGGCTAATCACACTCAGAAATGGGTTTCTTTAAGTGCATTTCGGATCCAAGGATAAGAGCCCAATATTATCAATTGAAATGGTTTATGAAATGGTTTCACCTACTGCTGAACGCTCCATCGGTGATTTAATTGAAAATATACATTGGTTTTTTGATTTCAACCTTAACACTTGGCTTAATGACTATGATTTTTTTTATCAATTAAAACTCATAGATTGTCAATGGAAAAAATAGATTGCTTGTCTGACCATATATACTCGTCTTATTAAATTGCAAAAATCAAGTTCAATAGGGGACATAGTAATGATTTGATCTCGATGTTGATTTACAGCTATATTTGAATATTCAATATCCATTGATATCAATTTATTGTTGGCTATTAGCGGTATCTGTACCATGTTATATACTTAAAATAGTTGTGTTGATATCAAAGTCCATGTTATTTTAAAGATAACATTGTCTTTCATCACCCCTGCTTCTGTCCTTATTAGTTTAATTTAATTGTATAACATCATCCTTGATTACTGGGAGCATTTTTCCATGTGGCATATGCATTTTTAGCTTAAATGCTATTTAAGTCTCTTGGGAGAAACGAGCAGTGGACTAATTTTATTGCTTTAACCATTGGTAGGAAGATGTGAAATCTCTGACTAAACTCTTCGAAGATTAGTAGCTTATATAGACAATAGATTTGCCAATGTGATATAGCATTGAAAGGTTTTGAGGAAATCCAGTCGAGCGTGGGAAATGTCTTTCGTTTGCTGAGTCACTATTTTTATCCTTTTATTGATAGCTGCCTCATCTCTTTTTGAAGTTTATTTTATAATCAATTATCGAATTCGATTCTACACTAATTCCAAAACGTATTCTTCATTCATTTTCACCTTTTGATTAGTTGATGAAATTTTGTTTACCATATTCGATGTCTGCGCAAAAAAGGCTGTTGGAAATTTTTCCAACAATGTCTTAGGGTGAGCGACGTATACTTGCCACATGGAGTAAATACGTGTACACATCAGACCGACGTTAAATATCCTAATGAAGCAGACCTCGAGCCGGAAAAACTCAAAAATAAAACATTCATCAAAGGTCGCCAACAAACAAAATTACAAAAAACGGAAGGCACGCCGAACGTATACACCAACACAAATATGATATGCGGATATTAAAAACCACTATAACAACTACAAGGACATAATAAACGAATTCCAGACAACATATAAAAAACAAGTAAAATTAAAAGCTGGTATTATCTTCTTGCTAAAATGCAGAAAGTCCTAGTTAATTCCAAAATTTTTTTTACAGAATACAACTAAATGTAATAAGCCATTTATATTTGACAATGACGCACATCCAGAAATTAGAAAAACTTTAGCTAGACTATCACATATATTCCATAAAAAAGTAATAAACATTATAATAAAACACAAACACGACTTAATCAAGGAACTAACCAAAAAGGTAAAGGAAACCATAAAAATTCTGGAGAGACATTTAAACTCATTTGACTTGCATACGTTTATGAAGAGCAAGAGAAATGTCGCGAATAAACTAAGAACAACATTGAAAGAGAGACATGAGAGAAAGTATAGAAAACTACAAAAGAATCGGAATAATATATTTACGAACAACAACAAAACGAACGATTCGCTTGTCAACAAAACAAATGTGGAGTTCTCTCCAGACGTGAAAGCACTTCTTGCAAAGGGTCCAAAGTTTGCGATACCAATAGAAAATAAGAATTTCCCTCTCTTTAAGTATATAGCGGACGGAGGGGAATTGGTGCAAACTCTTACAGGTAAAGAGCAACAAGAAGAGTTACGTCGGTTTGGGAAAGTGCAATGGATCGCACAATACTAGACACAGTGGGAAAGGCACAAAACATTTTTAAAGGAAAATGACGAGATACTAATTGTAACTTCTGACAAAGGAAAAAAGACAGTTGCTATGGATAAGTATACTTACAATCAAAAAATGAATAACATTTTGGAGGACAGGAACACATATCGGATTTTACGAAAGGATATAACATCGAAACTTCCAACTAATAGTACTTAATTTACGGAGCGAAAGGAATAAGTTAATCACGACAACGGCATTACCCACACGCATATACGGACTACCAAAAATCCACAAGGAAGGGATTCCATTAAGACCCATATGCTCATCAATTGGATCACCATCACACGGACTTTGTAAATGTATTTCAAACTCATTAAAGAACATCACCATAGACTCTAGCTACAACATCAAAAACTCAGTAGAATTTAAAGAAAGAATCAACAACACGTACATCTGTGATGATGAAAAATTAATATCAGCATATCAGACCTTGCACTAGACGCAATTAGAGAAAAATATAAAAAAATAAAAGAACATACAAATATGCAAAAAAAAAAGTTTATGGACATAGTACAATTTTGCATACAAGACAACAGATATTTTAAATTTATTGACGATACACACAACTAAAAGGAATGCCGATGGGATCCCCTGCTTCACCAATCATTGCAGACATAGTAATGGAAGTGCTATTAGACAATACTTTGAAAAAACTAGGACATAAATCAAGACTTTTGACGAAGTATGTGGATGATTTATTCGCAATAGTAAAAGAAGACGAACGGGAAGAAGATGGAGAACAGTGAACTATTCTACAACTAAAGAACCAGCAGCATCAGGACGAATCATTAACTTTAACTCCAGACACCCTAAAACAATGATTATTAGTACAGCAGTGGGTTGTATACAACGGATGCTAACCATTTCGGACACAATTTTACATGAAGAAAACAAAGATGAAATAAGACAGATTTTAAAAGACAACGACTTCCCAAACCGTCTAATTAGAACATTAATCAAAAGACATCAAAACATGGAACAAAATGTAGAGAACCTTCACAATACATGTGTAACATATAAACCAAGACTATCAGAACGCCTAAAAAGTCAGAATTTTACAATAAACAAAAAAAACAATAGCAAAACGCTTTACCATAGAAATGTTACATATAACAAACACCCACAATCATATGACTGAACTACAAAACAGACGTTGAAAATTGCGCTCACATTTACAGACACTTACTTAATAAAAACTAGTATTAATCGACGGTGCAGAAGTGTAAAATTATGTAGGTGTAATATTAAAAAAAAAACTATTTTTTTCATTGTCTAAATTTATGTTATTTTATATGTTTTTATGTTGTTTCTAGTTGCCCTGTAGACGGTTGCCGAAGTGCAACCAAAATATATTGGAAAAAAATAAAATTTAAACACTTTTGTTTAAAAAAAAAATTTTCAATTGTTGACCTCGAGCCGGAAAAACTCCAAAATAAAACAATCATTAAAGGTCGCCAACAAACAAAATTAGAAAAATGTTTTCAGGACATCAAATATGATTTGAAGTCATAATAACCGATAAATGTCTAATCCGCAGTTGCCAAGCAAGTAGATCCACTTTTTTCATAATATATGTCTGGCCTTAATTCAAACCTGGTTATGTAGCAGCAACAAAATTAACAAAAAAACAAGAAAGGAAAGCTAACTTCGGCGGAGCCGAAGTTGATATACCCTTGCAGAATACTCTGTAAATTATGTTCTCCAAAATAATTCATATGATGCATTCTTAATACTCATAAAAAATCCCAACTTCCTAACTTTAAAAACACCAAAGTTATGGCATTTCCAATCGTTCAGTTATATGGCAGCTATAGGATATAGTCGGCCGATCCTTATGAAATTTGGTAGGTCGGATTGATTGGCCAAAAATAAAACCCATAGAAAATTCCAACTTCCTAACTTTACAAACAGTTATGGCATTTCCAATCAATCAGTTATATGGCAGCTATAGGATATAGTCGGCCGATCCTTATACAATTTGGTAGGTCGGATTGAATTATTTATGGCATTTCCGATCAATCAGTTATAGGGCAGCTATAGGGTATATTCGGCCGATCCTTATGGAATTAATACCCATAGAAAATCCCAACTTCCTAACTTTACATACACCAAAGTTATGGCATTTTCGATCGTTCAGTTATATGGCAGCTATAGGATATAGTCGGCCGATCCTTATACAATTTGGTAGGTCGGATTGAATTAGTTATGGCATTTCCGATCAATCAGTTATAGGGCAGCTATAGGATATAGTCGGCCGATCCCGGCCGTTCCGACTTATATACTGCGTGCAAAGGAAAGAAAGGTGTGTGCAAAGTTTCAATTCGATATCTTTAAAACTGAGAGACTAGTTTGCGTAGAAACAGACAGACGGACAGACAGACGGACAGACGGACAGACGGACATGGCTATATCAACTCAGGAGGTGATCCTGATCAAGAATATGTATACTTTATAGGGTCGGAGATGTCTCCTTCACTGCGTTGCACACTTTTGACCAAAATTATAGTACCCTCTGCAAGGGTATAATGAATGGGATCATCGACATGTTTGAATCTTGATCATCCTTTTCGTAAAAGAAAGTTTTTGAATTACTCTTTGGAATATTCCTGTTGCAGTGTTGACATTTTCAACTTGCACATACCCATTATGTCCTGTATAGACCTTCACTATCCGTCCAAAGCAAAGTAGATGTCGGATCCTGTTGTAAATATAAGGTTGTATAATATCTCCCTTACGCTTTTTTTGATTTTTAAATTTGGCGGCTTTGTGCAAAGCGCTACATATCGGTAAAAGGTATTGACGTAACCTACAAAACGACGCTATTCATAACAGTTAACAAGTTTGGTTATTGCGTTGAAAAGTTATACATGTGTAAACATGGAGTTCGCTAACGTCGAAATGCGCGCTGTTTTAAGGTTTTCCTTCGTAAAAGGTAGAGAAACATTCCGTGAGATTAATGGTGTTTTAGGGGATGGTACTCTATTACTTCGAACCGCGGAGGAATGGTTTCGACGATTCAGAGCCGGTGAAAACGACACCATGGATAAGCCAGCCGGCGGAAGACCTGTGACTTTGAGAAATAAAGTTCAGTCAAAGCCAGCTATATAATTATTAAATCTATGCGATGTTTTCTTAGAAAAGCAGTAGGTTCGTCTAACAGACTTCTCAGATTTTTCTTTCAGCTTTGTAGAAATAGTAAGCTCGTGAGTTTGAAAATCGTCAGGTTTCATAATTTGTGACCTTCTTAAAATACAAACGTCTTCTGGCTTAAAACAAAACTCAAATCCTGTAAACACCTTAAAGTAAATATTTGAACATGGTTCATTTGATTACAAGCCACAAAGTCTGGCTGCGTTTGGTGGGCGGTGCGAAATGAAATTTCATTATTATTATTATATTACCCTAAGTATACCTTTAAAAATAATAAAAATACAAATCGATACTGGAAATAGCTTTTAAGATACAGCCATTTAAAGAGAAAGCGCTCGACAGATTAGTTGTACTTATTATTAAACGCGTGTTTCTCGAAACAGCATATTTCGAATTTGCGGCATTGGTTACTCGAAGACTGATCATTATCAATTTTTTTCTGCATTTCTGTACTTAGTTATCCATACAATAACCTACCCTTTTTTTAAACTGATCAAAAATCTTATTTTAGCAGGAAAAAAGTTTAACAATCTTTTTTTAATTCGGTTTTCCGCATACCGGATTTTTTTTTCTTTTCAAAATTTGAGAGACTAAGACCGGCTGCTGTGGTTGGGCCTTGCGCAGAGCGGATTTCACGGCTCTGTCCATGAACTGATCCGATAGCATATAGTAGCTCCGATTCCAGCGCCACAAGAAGATTCGTGTTTTTACTGCTTGTGACGCCTTATCAAGCCTGGTTTTCATACATGATTACTCATCGATGGCATTGCAAATCAGGGCATATTGCATGAAATCCAGTCAAGTTTTCTGGCCTTAAAAATGAGCCTTTTTAGATATTTTTTTTAATCGAAAATTATTTTTTGGTTTCCACAAACATAGAAAAGTAATTTTAAACAAGAGAGAACGCTATAGTCGAGTGCCTTGACTATTAGATACCCGTTACTCAGCTAAACAACTTTAGATTTTGCATTAACATAATGTGTATTAGAGTGACCACAGGAAAAAACGACAAAAAGTTCAAATTATCAATTTGAATTAGACGATCTCTTAAAGCTGGCAGCTTTACAGCACGAGCATCAGCACCAGCGCTGCTTTAGCGCAGGCAGCTTTTGTCCTGCACCAGCATACACACATACGCCATTGTTTGACTCAGACCTCAAATTTGCCTAACTTGATTTGATTTGCATAGTTCTTGGGATATAGTTCGGTATTGACAAATGAAAACCTTTAATAGAAATCCTTATCGAGAATTAACGTTGACTCTGTTGAGCACCTTGGCCAGCTGTTTTTCAAAGTCATCCGTTAGATATCGCTATTGTATTGCGCCATCTACCCCAAGATATTGGTACCACGGGCCATGAAAGGCGGAAATGTAGGCGCTAGCCAGGCTTAAGCGTTTAATGAGTTTTTGGGCGTTAGAGTGGGCGTGGCAAACTTTTATTAGGCCAATCGATAGGTATTGACGAAACAAATACATATCAATTAAAATTTTCATAATAGCATCAAAACTGTGGCCACAGCTTGTGGCTTGTGCGCGTCAGAGGGGGCGTGGCACCATTTTGAAACAAACTTGCGCTGCGTAGGAACTCCCAAAATCTACATGCAAAATGCCAATCTTCTAAAAGCTAGAAGTTTCCGAGATCTCAGCGTTCATACGGACAGACAGACGGACAGACGGAGAGACGGACATGGCTAGATCGACTCGGCTAGTGATCCTGAACAAGAATATATATACTTTATAGGGTCGGAAACGCTTCCTTCTACCTGTTACATACTTTTGCACGAATACAATATACCCTTTTAATCTACGAGTAACGGGTATAAAAACTGAAGCTTGTACACCGCGTTTTACGATATAGTTTCGATTAAAAGGGCTTTGTCCAACCTTAAATATAGATCGTGTTTTGCATTAAAAAGGGGATATCCTTTGTCCCACTAATTTTTAATAGGTTATTTATTAAAGTAAATTTAAAATTAATTTGACAAAAAACATCAAACAATTTGATCTATATTTTCAGGGAAAAATTATTGTTGTTTTTGGTGTGAAGGTTACGTGGAATATTAAAAAAAATTTCGGATTTAACCATTGTACTGCATTACCTAAAAAAATGTTTTTTTTTTAATTAAATTGCTTGGGAATTGTAAATTCGTCGGCAGAGTGCCCTTTTCACTTTGCATATATAACATTACAAAACCTGTGATATAAACATAAACCTGTTAATATACCAAATGGGCAGGTTAGTTTTAGAGTCATTACAAAATTGTGGGAAAGAAAAGACTTGAAAAAACCAAAATGTGACCAAAATGAAGTACTTTTTTTAAATACATTTGACAAAATTATTGTTCATAGAAAACATTTAAACAATATGTGTGAAAATTTGCATCCAAAAACATTGAAAAGTGAGTGAGATATAGGAAATATATAATATCATTTTTTTTCAAAAACAAAAAAAAACTCGAAAGCCATACCTAAGGAATTTTGTAAAGAAGTGCTGTGCAAAATTTTAAAACGATTCGTCCAGTAGATTTTGCAGGATCGTGCACACCTACTTTGCAAAGGACAACTTTTCAGGAGAGCGTTTTAAAGTTTTGTGCACCCAAAAATCGAATATAAAACGCGCGCACTTACCTACGTTCAACTCCCCATAACTTCGAAAGTTTTACTCGGATCAATCAAAATCAATCAAAACACAATATATTTGAAATGTTGTGCATTAAAAAAAAGAAATTGTTAAGCACCAAAATCGAAATATAGAATATTTAATTTTTGTAACCGCTGCAAGGGTAAATAAATTTCGCCTTGCCGAAATGCTCTTCCTTTTTTGCTTAACACCTTTTAAGGGGTTATACCCCTTTTTTATTTTCAAAAAATCGAAATTTTTATTTATGCTTTATCTTGAAGAACAATTTTTTGAGAACATATTAAAAAATTAGGACTTTCTTGTGTGTTGGGTGTTTTAAGAAAACCACGGCAATTGAGAATTAAACAAGAAAGGAAGCAAACTTCGGCAAGCCGAAGTTATTACAAAACGACTACATTTCAATTTATATAGATAGTGTTAAAACTGAGGGAATAGTTTGCGTAGAAACGAACGGACGGACAGACAGACGGACGGACAGACGGACATGGCTAGATCGACTCTCCTGGTGATGCTGATCAAGAATATATATACTTTATAGGGTCGGAAATGTCTCCTTCACTGCGTTGCAAACTTTTGACCAAAATTATAATACCCTCTGCAAGCGTATAAAAATGCTGCAATAAGCAAAAACAAATTAAAACAAGAAAGGAAAGCTAACTTTGGGCGGAGCCGAAGTTGATATACCCTTGCAGAATATTCTGTTAATTATATTCTTCAAAATTATTCATATGATGCATTCTTAATACTCATAAAAAATCCGAACTTCCTTATTTTAAGAACACCAAAGTTATGGCATTTCCGATCGTTCAGTTCTATGGCAGCTACAGGATATAGTCGGCCGATCCTTATGAAAATTGGTAGGTTGGATTGATTGGCCAAAAACCCATCGAAAATCCCAACTTCCTAACTTTACAAACACCAAAGTTATGGTATTTCCGGTCAATCAGTTGTATGGCGGCTAAAGGATATAGTCGGCCGATCCTGGCCGTTCCGACTTATGTAATGCGTGAAAAGGAACGAAGGGTGTGTGCAAAGTTTCATTCGATATCATTAAAACTGAGAGACAGTTCGCGTAGAAACAGACAGACGGACAGACGGACATGCTTATATCAACTCAGGACGCCATCCTGATCAAGAATATATAATAATATATATATAGAAACAGACAGACGAGCATGCTTATATCAACTCAGGAATATATATACTTTATAGGGTCGGAGATGTCTCCTTCACTGCGTTGCACACTTTTGACCAAAATAATAATATCCTCTGCAAGGGTATTTTAAAATTATTTTTAAATTCCGTAGATAGTAAAGTATCTCGCAACAGCATTGAAGACAAATAACAGCTTTCTCTGGTCAGAGAACTATATGCCATACTGCAAGGAAGGCATTATTTTGCATCTGGATGTTTGATCGTATGATGTTAGTAATGACGACGACGCTGCAAATATTACAGAGCGGGTTGTCGAAGAACGCCGCTCCATTGGGGTTAACACAACAACTTAGTTGGCAAATCCCTTGAGTTTGAGCAACTCCTCCAGTAACGCAACATTGACATTCAGATTGGTGCTATGTCAGGGCCTCATCTGCAAGCAGTTGTCATAAATTTTGTCACTAGGTTAGGTAGAATTTCGTTTAATGATGTTTCCTGTCTATGAGGGTCAGTAAGCATCTGTTTTTTAATTGGAGGGGATTGGTATGCGCAAAAATTGGATGTCAGAAATTGCTGCCTTGGCCAGAGAAGGTCATGCACTCTGGAAAAGGACGAGTCATACCATCAATATTGCACGGTTTAAGGCTATTTGAATTGGCAACAAGCTACCAAGTTCCGGCAAAAATCTGCTCCCAGTAGACGAGGATGAGGAGCGTGATCATATAAAGCGACTGGCTACTACTAAAGCTCCTGGCATGGACGCGATTGACGAAAAACTAGCAATGACAGCTTCCGGGAATCTACTTTCAACAAGATTTTTGAACGGATCAGTGCTGCCAATTAAAAAAAAAAAAGCTGTTTTCAACTGAAAAGAAAGAAAAAAAAGCTGACAACATTCAGAAAAAAGCGCAAACAATTTTTTTTTTTCATAGCTATTATTATTATGTTTTTTCTTACAATTTTGACCTAAGAAGCACTTTACTCTGACAAGAGGCACCCCAGATAGTATTAATGTTATTTTGTCCTCACATGTAAACTCCTGCAAACGACTTTTGCAGGTTTTTGATTTTTTCCCTGCATTTTTTAAAATGCTCAGTGAGAAGCGCACGCCAAAAGATTACATTTTTTTTATTTTTCGCTAGGGTTCATCCAACGTTAATTTCAGCAGACTGGCAACGCAAAGAAATTTTATGGTATTTTTTTCGTCGATCTGAGTACCGAGGTGAAAAAAAAGCCTGTAAAGTAAACGCCAGCTGTTTGCCTCTCGCTCTCTCTCATGACTGGCGTACAGTTTTCGTCGATCTGAGTACTAGGCTTTAGGCTTTTAGTTATTAACCACTTTGGCTTTCGTAGTCGTCATTGTGCTAGTGACGTGAGCAAGTGCACAGAGCAGTTCACCATGTTCTGGGTGCCTTCGGCACGACTTTGATACGAAGGATCGAGCTACAAACGAAAGCCGCTTTTTGTTCCTGGCGGCACCACATCGCGACCACCAACTTCGGGCACAGAATTACTTTTTGCCCCTGATCTTATTACCCTATGCGGCGTCTAAAATAAGCAGCTGTGCGTGAAGCGAATCGCAGGCAAAATTTTTTTTTTGCTTCTAATCAAGCGCCACAAGCTGATTCGTTATTTTACGGCAGTTAAGGATTAATTCCGTAACTCTGTTTTTTGTGAGCCGCCTAATATTCTCTGGTTCTCTTCTGTGATGCACTCTCATCGCTAATCAAGTAGTTAAGTCACTTGGCTTGTTAAATTTTATCGCAAATATGACAGGGAATACTCTGTTGTCCAGTCGAGAAAACTATGTTGCAGTTTTTAAGTAAACAGAATGCTTTTAACACACTTAATCGGACCTCTGCACTATGGTCCAGATGTCGTTTTTTTAAACAAAAAAGTTGGACAACAACTTTTTCATTACATACGCGTAGCTACCCATGGTATCCGATGTCACCAACAATTCATAAAATATTGTTTCATGGTTACCAGATTAATAATTCGAGCTTGGTTCCACTAGGATGCTTAGGGGAAAATGCTTCTGAAGCACGCAACAAAGTATAAAAAAAAGATAGATTGTCGCATTCAATTAAAAATAGTCGGCTCAATACTATGACTGATATATTTCACAGAGCTATATATTTCTCGGATCGATTATTTATCTTTCTCTAAAGAAAAGATAAAGAAAAAATAAAAAATAAAAAAAAACCCTCTCAAAAGAGGTATTAAGTCTTTTGGACCTTCCGTCTACAGCTGAAAACGATCTGCAGTGCGACTCTGATGACGATGAGAATATTTATAATATTGAATTGGATGAAGAAGGAAATTGCATTTAATAAATAAGTAAGTAATTAAATAGAACAGGAAATAATATAATATTTATTCTAAATCTACAATCAATCAGTTTGCAGGGGCGGCAAGAGTGGGGGTGGCCGCTCTCTCTCAATTTTTTTTTAAATTTTTTATTCCAACAACTCTGCAACAATGTTCTACTCCTCAGAGAGAATTTCAGAAAAAACAGAATTTTTCCTTCTTTATTTTAGATTTTAAAATTTTATGAAAAATATACACTGTCTTGTACAGTATGCAGGCCCCATACCAGCGAATAAAATATTATCGATGGATCGTAAGAACCGGATCCAGCGGCACAAGCAAATCCGTATTTTTTCGGTAATTGCGGATTACTTCCCTAATTATGACCCTCCTGGTTTTTATACACTATATACTCATCGTAGAAGTAGAGTCCACTTCTCTTGTCGATGGCATCGCACCTCTGTTTTTGGTTTTTTTTTTCAAACAGAAAACCATTCGAACCACTGCAAAACTTTTTAAACTATAAAATTAAAATGTCTTATAACTGTATTTACTATTACAAATTTCCTCTTATTGCAAGATTGTAATCCTTTCTTTTTACATTAAATAAGAATTATTTTAAACCTTTTTTTTCAGGTCTGCAGAGGACACGATAACTAGCCAAAGAGTTGCAATAAAAAAAATTTCACCGTTTGAACATCAAACATATTGTCAAAGGACTCTCAGAGAAATAACCATATTGACCAGATTCAAACACGAAAACGTAATAATATATTTCCATATTTCATTTAGACAAGTTTACAAAAATAAATAACAAAAAAAAAATCATAAATAAAATTATGATTTTCTGGTGCAGGTTGTACTCTCTATGTAAGAAAATGGCCCTTTTCTGTTAAAGTGTTCTCTCGCTTTATTTAGCAAAGACAGCTGCATTTAACTATTTATTAACCATTAAATATTTTTTTTAACTTTTCAAAATTTTATAAATTATGAACTGAAGCTAACTTCGAATGGCCGAAGTTGTTTTATCCTTGCAGACGTACCGAATATTAATGATGGCGTGCGCTGTCATGTTCAGTTATAGGATATAGTCAATTCAAGAGAATGAAAAATAAAACCATCATATTAGGCAAAAAAGAAGCGAGATAAACCCAAAAGTTCTCGAAAACAAACAAATTAACCAAATTGTACTCGATCATTTCAATATCAGCTATATGATATAGTCGTCCGATCAGAAAGTTTTTTAACATGATCAGGGCGAAGAACAATTTCTTTACAACACTGCAAATTTGACCCAATTATTTCTATGACAGAAATTGAGTTTAAACTGGATCTGGATATCGAAAGTCTAGCTTTGAGCTCGAAGACGGTATGGAGACTGACGGACAAACAGACAAGGCTTTTTTCAACTCGTGGTGCTGATAAAAAATATATTTTTACTTTTATGGTCGGAAATTCTTTTATTACAGGTAGTGCTTGAGTCGAAAAATGGTGTATGGTATCACTATATCATACAGTTCCAAAAAAAAAGTAAATGAATTGAAAAAACGATATTTTAAATTTTTCAGACTTAAACGCGTATACTAATATTTATGGTAATTTTTACGAATTTTTCTACAAAATATTTAAAATCTAATATACAGCGACTATATTATATTGCTGAGTCTAACATATATGTACATATCTTCTTCTTTTTTAAGATAAGATGGAGATTTATAGTCGTTTATCAACATATATAGTAGTCTTTTTAATGACCAATACATTTTTGTTATTGTTGCAGGATTATACCCTAGCAGAGGGTATTATAATTTCAGTCAAAAGTTTTCAACGCAGTGAACGAGATATTTCCGACCCTATAACGTATATATATTCTTGATCAGCATCACCAGTCGATCTAGCCATGTCCGTCTGTCCGCCCGTCTGTCCGTCCGTTTCTACTCAAACTAGTCCCTCAGTTTTAAAGCTATCTGCTTGAAACTTTCCCAAAAGTTGTCTATTGCTGGTAGTATATAAGTTCGGGCGACTATATCATATTGCTCCCATAGGAACAATCGGAAAAAAAATTCCAAAAAAATTATAACTTTGTTGTTCTAAATTATTTTTGTTGCTCTTTGGGATTTGGTAATATTTAAATATTATGGAATTACGGTATTAATTAAATCGGACAACAACATATTATCATTACCGATTTACCTGGCATTTCATTTTTATACCCGTTACTCGTAGAGTAAAAGGGTATATTGTATTCGTGCAAAAGTATGTAACAGGTAGACCCTATAAAGTATATATATTCTTGTTCAGGATCACTAGCCGAGTCGATCTAGCCATGTCCGTCTGTCCGTCTGTCCGTCTGTCTGTCTGTCTGTCTGTCTGTCCGTATGAACGCTGAGATCTCGGAAACTATAAAAGCTAGAAGATTGGCATTTTGCATGCAGATTCTAGGAGTTCCTACGCAGCGCAAGTTTGTTTCAAAAAGGTGCCACGCCCCCTTTAACGCCCACAATCGCTTATATACGATTTTAAAAATTTAAATATTTCGGAAAAGTAAAAATGCAGTTTTATTGTGTTTATCAATACCTATCGAAATGTAGAAGAAATTTTTCAAATCGGACCATTCGTTAAAAAGTTATGCGTGATCAAAGTTTCTATCTCCATCTCCCTCGCACTCCCTTTACCTGAGTAACGGGTATCTGATAGTCGGGGCACCCGACTATAGCGTTCTCTCTTGTTTTTTATTATATTTGTAAAAAACATTTTGTTTTAGTACGGACATGTGGCACATATTTGACATGTTATATGGTACCGATCATTTTCTAACAATGTGGTAGCCATTCCATTTGTCCAACATGGACAATAATTCCATAAGTCAGAAATCCATGTTCTTTCCTCTTCCTACTTTTTTTATACCCGTGCATGGGGTAATTTCAGTCAAAAGTTTGCAACGCAGTGAAGGAGACATTTCCGACCGTATAAAGTATATATATTCTTGATCAGCATCAATAGGAGAGTCGATGAGCCATGACCGTCCGTTTATACGCAAACTAGTTATGGTATATTTTCTTTCGTCTAGCTAAGGGCATATTAATCTTTGTTTGTTTGATTTATAAAAAAAACAATACCCAAGCTTTTATTTTGAGAGTTGATCGCAATTCTCTGAAGGTAAAAATTAAAGCTCTGAAAAATAAACTATTGTTGTAGGTCCTCCCTTAACCGCTAATTAAAACAAATGTTCGTGTAATTGCAAACATATTTAAATCAATTAAACAAACAGCCGACTATATCCTATAGCTGCCATATAACTGAACGATCGGAAATGCCATAACTTTGGTGTTTTAAAAGTAAGGGAGTTGGGATTTTGTATGGGTTTTATGTTTGGCCAATCAATCCGACCTACCAAATTTCATAAGGATCGGCCGACTATATCCTATAGCCGCTATATAACTGATTGATCGGAAATGCCATAACTTTGGTGTTTGCACAGTTAGGAAGTTGGAATTTTCTATGGGTTCTATTTTTGGCTGGTCAATCCGACCTACCAAATTTTATAAGGATTTTATATCATATAGCTGCCATTTAACTGAAGCATTGGAAATGCCATAACTTTGGTGTTTTTAAAGTTAGTAAGTTGGGATTTTCAATGGGTTTTTTTTGGCCAACCAAAATAATTTACAGAATATTCTGCAAGGGTATATCAACTTCGGCTCCGTCCGAAGTTTGCTTTCCTTTCTTGTTACTATTCCAAGAATATCAAATTCAAAAGTCTATATCAAATAGCAGCCATTGGAACAATCACACAATTTAGTGAAATTTTGACATAATTTTATTGTTTTTAAGCCTGGACGACTAAAGTCGATACATGGAGGTTTCATAAAATATTAAATGATTTGCAGGTGTCGACATTACTAATTTTTTTGTGGACTTTCAATTGTTCTTCAATTACTAACTTAAGAGCTGAGCAAAACAAAAAAAACAAAACGAAGCGAAGCAAAAAATAATAACTTCATAACCAAAAATTTAGACGAAGTTTTATTTTGTTTATCATAATAATTAATTATTAATTTCTTAAAATCAGAATTTTGAAGTAGCTGAAGTGTCAAGTGTTTTAGTTCCTACATCATATAATGCGAGGTTTACGATTTTATTTTTTCCCGTATAAAAGGAAGCTATTTTTCCTGTATAAAATTAAGTTTTAATTTTTTTAATTTTATTAACCCTTGCAACAGTAGCAAAAATGTAACGGCTACACATATATCTGGAGTGCATTTGTATTTGATTCAAACACAATCAAAAATGTTTTGGATTTCAAAACGTATTTTTGAATTCATATGAAATACATATATCTGAAATAATATCCGCGAATATACAAAACAACATTTTTATTTTAAGTTTCCTATTTAATTTTGGATCTTTCCCATAGACAGATATAGTCTTCCAATTTGTATAATAAAAATCGAGGAACTGCAATAGTATAAAACAACGAAGTTATACAAAGCTTTTGAGTTAAATTTTTTGTTGTGTACCAGCACGACAAAGACAAAGGCAAATTTTAGGTAAGTTTTTTAATTTATTTGCATCGCAAGAATGGCTTACGCTATACTGTTGATTTGCGCACCCTTACGTCGATATAGAAATTTCTTCCAAGCGATTTTCGGGCACATCACTTAAGTTTGATTAATATCGTATTTCTTTTAAATATCTGTCATACTGACTGTTATAAGCAGTATGTTCCCGCAGTGAAAACTGACCTGGACAAACTTCTTTTCTATTGTAAGGACAGGGCTAAAACTGCACCAGAAAATACAAATTTTAATTCTAAAGGAGATTCATCATTATCTTAAGCTTGTTAATTTGAGAAGTCAAATTTTATTTGTAGATTATCGATATTCGAGACATTCTTCGAGTTGATAGCATAGACCAAATGAGGGATGTTTATATTGTACAGTGTTTAATGGAGACTGATTTGTACAAATTACTTAAAACACAGGTAAGGATCTACCCTTATATAAAAATATATAATTTGTAAGCCCCTGCCAATATACGTATTTTTGAACCAAGTCATTTATAGATAGATTTTTAAAACATATAACAAATTTGATTTCTTTTCCAAATTAAATTATTTTGAAATCATAGTCATTCTGAAAAATATATATTTATGAATTACTACATTTCTGACAGTGTAAGGGCGGTCAATAAAACCAATTTAATTTGCTTAATTTTAATTTTAAAACTTATTGTATATTATTTGTCTAAGTCTTATTTTAAGTAACATGTACCAGTCTTTTCCATGGCTGTAAGGGATTCCTGTAATAAGAAAAACAACCTTCACGTTTGAGTTCTGTATAAAAACTGCCTTATTTTATCTAAGTCTTCGCTTACGTAACTAACATGAAATTCTTATAATATCCTTATCTATGGTCTACACAGAGACCACATCTGTAAGCCTGAGCGGGAGCCTTATCAACGGTCTCCCGCAAGGCGACCTTTTGTGCAGTGTGAGAACTATATTTATGGTCAGGCTCAAGTGGCCTGTACTTAAGATTACAATTGTTCGGCACTGCACCCTTGTAGGTTTTAAGTTACAGATCGTTATTTACGGCTCAAGAAAGATATTCATATTGACATATTGACAGAACCAGAGCTCGTAAAATCTTATATTTATGATAATTAGTGTTCTTCTTGAACATTCTGCCAAGGGCCGGCAAGGTGAGGTGTACAGGTTATTAATACATCAATTCTTTTCGTTAACAATGCAAACATAAAATTAGTGGACTGTATTTTTAATTCGATATATTTATTTATTTGATTTTAACTTATTATAAGACACCTTGCAACGGTCCGGCGAAAGTAATGGCTTGCAATCGTTGCCTTGTAGCACATTTTCTTATGGCATATATTACCATGATTATTGTTATTATTAAACCGATTCCTAAAGAAGCATGTCCGGATATATGATGAAAATGCAAATCTTTGAATTTAATTTCTTTATTAAGGAGTGCAATCTCAACAGTATGATTAATAGAATCCAATTTCAATGGATCCCAAACAACTTTTGGGATTTGACTAATATCTCCTACATACGATGATAATACAACTTCTTCACTTTCAGATTTAATATTATGATGGGCAATCAAAATCTTATCATCCGTTCTAGCAGTACAATCTTTTAGTTTTTGATTTCTTACTAGTTATACCCGTTACTCGTAGAGTAAAAGGGTATATTGTATTCGTGCAAAAGTATGTAACAGGTAGAAGGAAGCGTTTCCGACCCTATAAAGTATATATATTCTTGTTCAGGATCACTAGCCGAGTCGATCTAGCCATGTCCGTCTGTCCGTCTGTCCGTCTGTCTGTCTGTCTGTCTGTCTGTCCGTATGAACGCTGAGATCTCGGAAACTATAAAAGCTAGAAGATTGGCATTTTGCATGTAGATTCTAGGAGTTCCTACGCAGCGCAAGTTTGTTTCAAAAGGGTGCCACGCCCCCTTTAACGCCCACAATCGCTTATATACGATTTTAAAAATTCAAATATTTCGGAAAAGTAAAAATGCAGTTTTATTGTGTTTATCAATACCTATCGAAATGTAGAAGAAATCGGACCATTCGTTAAAAAGTTATGCGTGATCAAAGTTTCTATCTCCATCTCCCTCGCACTCCCTTTACCTGAGTAACGGGTATCTGATAGTCGGGGCACCCGACTATAGCGTTCTCTCTTGTTTTTTCTCCAAATTCAAAAATCTTGCCATGGCTTGGCCTTTCGATTCCCCCAAGGTTTGCTCTTCCTTAAAAGGCATCTTCACAACATATCGTCCTGAAGAGTCTATGAATGTTGTTTTCGTGAAATTTTCTTCACAAATCTCGGACTCTAAATCTTTCTTACTTTCTTCTTCTAATTCCCAAAATCTTTCCAAGTCCTTGCACTCTATCGTGGTTGCAACTACTGTGTTACTTCCTTTTGACTTGGTGCATCCAGACACTATCCAACCAAAGTCTGTGTTTTGACCAAGAAGACCGTCTATCTTTATTATTCCTTTCTGAAGAATTTTAGCATATAAATCGGCTCCTACAATTAAGTCCACTCGACCTGGCTTGTTACGATTTTAAAAATTCAAATATTTCGGAAAAGTAAAAATGCAGTTTTATTGTGTTTATCAATACCTATCGAAATGTAGAAGAAATCGGACCATTCGTTAAAAAGTTATGCGTGATCAAAGTTTCTATCTCCATCTCCCTCGCACTCCCTTTACCTGAGTAACGGGTATCTGATAGTCGGGGCACCCGACTATAGCGTTCTCTCTTGTTTTTTCTCCAAATTCAAAAATCTTGCCATGGCTTGGCCTTTCGATTCCCCCAAGGTTTGCTCTTCCTTAAAAGGCATCTTCACAACATATCGTCCTGAAGAGTCTATGAATGTTGTTTTCGTGAAATTTTCTTCACAAATCTCGGACTCTAAATCTTTCTTACTTTCTTCTTCTAATTCCCAAAATCTTTCCAAGTCCTTGCACTCTATCGTGGTTGCAACTACTGTGTTACTTCCTTTTGACTTGGTGCATCCAGACACTATCCAACCAAAGTCTGTGTTTTGACCAAGAAGACCGTCTATCTTTATTATTCCTTTCTGAAGAATTTTAGCATATAAATCGGCTCCTACAATTAAGTCCACTCGACCTGGCTTGTTAAACTCGGGATCGGCTAAAGGGTAGTTTTGCCACCTCTTTTTAATAATGTTTAATGAGCGTATTGGCAACGCCTTCATTAATTTTGGGAGGACAATTGCCTCCACTACTAACTCATTTTTTCTTTCTTTTAAAGGTTTAATGTTTAGTTTTATTTTATGCTTTGATATGCATTTTTTTATCGAGGAAACTCCACTAATCTCCGTATAATTTTTTATTTTTGGCAACTTGAGAATTTGTGAAGCTTCCTCCGATATTATCGTACTCTGAGATCCACTGTCAATCAGCGCTCTGAGTTTTAAGAAGCCTCCACTAGCTGATTTCACATGAATCAATGCTGTGGCCAATAAGGCTTGTTCCGTCGTCCTACACGTATTAACTTTTTCTCTGTTATTATTAATGTGAAGAACAGTGTGGTGCGGTTTCTTGCAATTCAAGCAAAGAATTACATTTGTGTACTTGTTATACCCGCTACTCGTAGAGTAAAAGGGTATATTGTATTCGTGCAAAAGTATGTAACAGGTAGAAGGAAGCGTTTCCGACCCTATAAAGTATATATATTCTTGTTCAGGATCACTAGCCGAGTCGATCTAGCCATGTCTGTCCGTATGAACGCTGAGATCTCGGAAACTATAAAAGCTAAAAGATTGGCATTTTGCATGTAGATTTTAGGAGTTCCTACGCAGCGCAAGTTTGTTTCAAAATGGTGCCACGCCCCCTCTGACGCCCACAAGCCACAAGCTGTGGCCACAGTTTTGATGCTATTATGAAAATTTTAATTGATATGTATTTGTTTCGTCAATACCTATCGATTGGCCTAATAAAAGTTTGCCACGCCCACTCTAACGCCCAAAAACCCATTAAACGCTAAAGCCTGGCTAGCGCCTACATTTCCGCCTTTCATGGCGCCATCTAACGGATGATTTTGGAACAGCTGGCCAAGGTGCTCAACAGAGTCAACGTTAATTCTCGATAAGGATTTCTATTAAAGGAAATTGCGATGGTTTTCATTTGTCAATACCGAACTATATCCCAAAAACTATGCAAATCAAACCAAGTTAGCCTATGTTAGCGTATGTTTGTATGTTTGTAAGCATATACATATGTATGTATTTACATTGTACACAGTTGCAATTGCCCGGCAAAGATAACTCCTTTCAAAGAAAGCTATTCGCTATACCCGTTACTCGTGTTGTGCAAACATTTAGACTTTAATATACATAATACTACTAGCTGTACCCGGCGCGACTTCGTTCGCTTAAAATTAGTTTTGAGTACGGTTGTCAAGACTTTCCCATTTCCACACCACCCCTGAGGTAGAGAAATTGGCGCGTTTTTTTTAATGTGGTAGCTCCAATTAGACCTATTCCACTAAAACTTTCTAGGTTTAATAATAGTTATTAATATGATTACTTTAAAACCTCTGTGTAAACAACATTTTTAGAAGATCTTTCAGGAGCGAGAATAATAAGGCTACTGGCAGAGCTAACTCTAGAGCATGCGACATAAAATTGTCCATGAGAGAAGCAATCTTCTCTAAGATCTAGTCCAGCCAGCTTCAAGGTCTGCCCCTGCGATTTATTTATAGTTATTGCAAAGCAAACTTTTAGAGGGAATTGTAGCCTTTTAAACTGAAACGGCAGACTGGATGGTATTAATGGGATCCTGGGTATAAACACTGTTTCCCCCTTTGCGCACCCCGTAAATACTGTTGCTTCGATTACATTCTTATGAAGACCTTTTATCTGCAATCGTGTCCCATTGCATAACTTTGGGGGACTTAAATTTCGCAATAACATTACGGGTGCTCCAATCCTAAGAGACAGATTATGCTGAGGAATTCCTGGAGGATTCAAAGAATTTAAAAATTCAACAGGGTAATGAACAGCATTATCAGCATCAGGAACAGAGTCGACCGATTTATAGGAGACTTCTAAACCATCAAATGAGTTTAGCAATAAATTATTAATAGTGGTTGCTCTTTCATTTTTCGTTGTCAAAATGGCGCGCTCAGATAGCCAATCTAAGCTTTTACATGATATGTTGGAAATGTCAGGAAATATTTTGGATGTAAGGTCTTGAACGTTTTGGACTACATTTCCTAAGCGTGATCTTATAACTATTTTTCCATCAACTGTTGGATGGACGCCATTCCCAATTTTTAAAAGAGTTTCGGCAAAAATTCCTGCAGAAGTGTCTCCTTTTAAGTGCACTCGCATATTTTTCGTGAGCGCTAGTTTTTTTATCTGTGGCCATAAAAATGAAGATTTTAAACAGGCCTTTATTTCGTCAGCTCCTGTACCTCTTGGCACAACAGGAAGGGTTTGGCGAAAGTCTCCAGCTAGCAGGACTGTAATACCACCCATCAACATAGTATTCTCATTAATATCTTGCAGGGTTCTATTTATGGCTTCAAGCCCACCTTTATGTGACATTGTGAACTCATCCCAAACAATTAACTTACAATCTTTAAACACCGCAGCCATATTACATTGCTTTGAAATAGAGCAATGAGGTGTTTCTAAATTAACTAAATCCAAAGGAAGTTTAAATGTAGAATGAGCAGTTCGACCTCCATTGAGCAGGGTAGCAGCTATACCGGAAGATGCTACAGCTAGGGCTATTTTTTTTGAACTTCGAACTTTTGCCAACAATAAGCATCCAAAAAAAATATTTCACCCATCTCAGCCCCAACGCTTTGTAAAATTGTATTGTATACGACTTTTTGCTCGTCTGTAAGCAAATTTTCGTTGTTGGTAAGGAGAGTGTTGTTACTTTCATAACTTATTTCTTTTAGATAATCGGTATTCCAATTCGGCTTCAGGAATAATTGGTTGAGAAAGACCTTATTCTTTAAGACATGTTCCACCAATAGACAATACAAAATGTTCAATGCTTATTAGACATTTGTTATAGACTCTTTCCATAATTTCGTCATTAATGTCAGAGTCGTTCGTGTATAGGAAAAGCTAGGATTCTCCACACGGCTTCCGAACTGCTTATATATCTTCCATTTTCATACGTTTTAACTTCATTTCGTCAGTCTTCAAGGGAAAATGAAGCCTGATCGCTGCCTTTATTGACATATTTGCATACGTATTTTATAGACTTAACTGAACTGCAGGCTTCAACCTTTATGTGTGCTTCCATTGCACGTAATAGTACTGAATTATATGGCACAACCCAACGGTTGTATAAAATATTACCATTCTTTTCTACAGTAAAGCCACCATCATCTGAAGCCCTTCTTCGATACAGAGGATAACTATCAATTCCTGTTACTGTTTCCTTTGCCATCTTTCATGCACGGTGAACTACGGTTTAACATTCCGCAAGGTCCATGAATCATATTGGACTTTACGATATTATGTAGCACGGGATCTTTCTGTGGATCTGGAATTTCTGCACATATTGTATCGTCTATTTGATCAGCATAAATTCGATTTTTAAGCCAAAGAAGTATATGAACATGTGGGAGGCCACGTTTTTGCCATTCTACAGTGTACATGAAACATTGAACTTCTCCAAACAATTCGTTCTTAACTAAAAGAGCCTTTAGTGCTTTAACTTATAAATGAAATACTCGCGCTATTATATCATGGCGGTCATAGGCCATCTGACCGGGTAATAATGACTCTGTAATGTCTTTCCACTTAGGATTGCAAGTAAATGTTATAAATAAATCAGGACGGCCATAAAATTAAGCCGTTCTGCTTCCATTTTGGCACACATATCGACTAAAAACTGACTTAAAAGAGCTTTGAAATAAATTAAATGATTAATTTCACCCTCCCGAATCATTATTCGGTAACTATAAAAATTTAGTAAATCTAAATAAATTCGTTTAAAGTACTTAAAAAAATTTTAAAAACTTGAAAAATTAAACTTAAGCATTTGGGCCATAGAATAACTATTGAGCGAAAAATCATCTTGATCGGAGCAGCGATTTAAATTTTTTTAATCGAAAAGTTAATTTTAAATGTAGCCCCCAAATTATGGGGGATATCGAAATTTCTTTTAGAATTCTAATTAGGCCTTTTCAAAACCTAAAATTCGGAAAAAACCAAATATCGAAATTCCAACCACTTTAGAAGTTAAGCTTAAATACATCAACTTTTTTTTGCTCAGAATAATGGATGTTGGAGCTGTTTTGGGCCACTGGGGGGACATATCGGATCTTAGAGGGCGCCCACGCCGCCAATGGAATTCTGTGAAATAATTTGGCTGCTCTTGCTCTTACGGTTTGGGCTGTGGCCGTATCCCCTTAAAAATCGGTCTTTCATTTTATAATCTTTAGGGATTGTACATATAAGCAAATCAAAACATATCCAAATATACATATGTAAATACGTATTTGGTCAAAAGTTCGAATCTTAAGATTAATATTTAACTTGGAAACATTTTGGCTTTGCTACAGAATTTGTAGTAATTTTCTATTTTCTTCCATGGTGGAAATTAAATAAGGCTCTTACTTCTGCTTCAAAATGAAAAATAAAACCTAAGCATTTGATCCACAGGACTGACTATTGATCGAAAATCATATTGATCGGAGCAGCAGTTTAAGTTTTTAAAATCCAAAACAAATTTAACTTAAATTGCCTCTTTCCCCTCCCCTTTCCCTACAGCACTACCCCTCCCCTTCATCAGTTTTCTTGGCTGTTGCTCTCTCGGCATCCGCTCTCTGGGTTTCGCTCTCTCGGCAGGCTCCCTCAAAATGCAACGCAATAACTTAGAAAATCTAAATAAATTCGTTAAAAATACTTAAAAAAATGTTAAAAACTTGAAAAATTAAACTTAAGCATTTGGGCCATAGAATAACTATTGAGCGAAAAATCATCTTGATCGGAACAGCGGTTTAGATTTTTTAAATCGAAAAGTTAATTTTAAATGTAGCCCCCAAATTATGGGGGATATCGAAATTTCTTTTAGATTTCTAATTAGGCCTTTTCAAAACCTAAAATTCGGAAAAAACCAAATATCGGAATTCCAACCACTTTAGAAGTTAAGCCTAAATACATCAACTTTTTTTTGCTCAGAATAATGGATGTTGGAGCTGTTTGGGGCCACTGGGGGGACATATCGGATCTTAGTGGGCGCCCACGCCCCCAATGGAATACTGTGAAAAAATTTGGCTGCTCTTGCTCTTACGGTTTGGGCTGTGGCCGTATCCCCTTAAAAATCGGTATTTCATTTTATAATCTTTAGGGATTTAAGAATGTATGTGTTTAGCCAATATACGTATGTATGTTTAAAATTTCTAGTCAATTTATTGCACTTAAAAACATAAACATAAACACAGCTGCTGGTGCAGGGCAAAAGCTGCCTGCGCTATAGCAGCGCTGGTGCTGATGCTTGTGCTGTAAAGCTGCCAGCTAATTCGAACGGCGAAAAACATACAAGAAGTTGTTTAGCTGAGTAACGGGTATCTAATAGTCGGGGCACTCGACTATAGCGTTCTCTCTTGTTATTGCTTGAATGCTTCAGACACTTTAAACAAATGTGTCTTTTCTTTGCCCAGTCATTTCTTTCTACTGGTTCCATTCCCTTAAATTTATAACACTGTGTTATATTATGGGTTGGTAAATTACAACAAGAACAATTTTCTTTGCTGCTTTTGACCTGAAACTCTTTTCTCCAAGGTTTATTTTCCTGTGGAAAAGAGGAAATGGAGCTGAGTCTTTGCTCTAAAAACTCCATGACATCAGGAAGTGTTTGAATTTCCTTTGTCCTTTTAACATGACTCTCATATAAATTTAGAGAATCCTTGTTAAATTTCCGAAGTATTATGTGGGCAAAAACTCCATCCACATCCTCGGATAATTGTGCCTTTAATTTTATAATATAAATTGACTCATTAATTGTGTCAATAAATGTTTTAATTTGCTTATTGGATTCCAAATTTAGATTGGGTAAATCCATAAGCCTATTTATGTGATCAGAGAAAATGTTTCTTCTGTTCTCATACCGCTTGGTTAGCAACTCCCAAGCAGCTTCATAGTTATCTCCAGTGCCTAGTAGTAAATGGGAAACCACGTTCTTGGCCTCTCCTTTTAACGCTGACTTGAGGTAATTAAATTTAAGAGCAGTGCTAAGGTCCTCTCTTGTATGAATGAGTTCCATAAACAACTCATTAAATAGATCCCATTCTTTGGAATCACCAAAAAAAGTGGGTATCTTAATTTTTGGCAGCTTAGGTAATTCCTCTGCCTTTACAGTTATAGATTCCTTAACTTGATTTTTTTCATCGTTAAGTCTTTCATCTATAACCTCTAAAATGCTATCGACATCGAATTCTAATTCGGTTATCTGGTCATCAAATTCCGAAGTTTCAACATAACTTTTTACCTTATCTAATAAACCAAAAGTTTTAGTTTTCAAAAATTGAACTTTCTTTTTTCTAATTTTAAAAGAAAGTAGATCGCAATTTAAATTATTAAAAGTTTCCTCGAGATACTTCTTTAAATGTCCCACATTGTCGTCAAAATCTTTCATTAATTTAGCATCCCCCGGAGCGGGTTTAATCTCGCCTATTTGTGACCTAATTTGCCCGCTATTTCCCGGCCTACTCAAGTCCTTTTCAAATTGTTTCTTTAGTTTAGAAAATATCATCATCATCGCTTCATAATGTTTTGATGTAAAATATTCGTGCTCAACTGCACCGATCTTTACCAAAACACTATGATTAAATATAAAATCCTTTTCTAGTTCTACAGATTTTTTAAACTCCTGTTGAGTTAAGTGCACTTTTGCCTCTTTTGCCTGATCTGCTGCGTTAACTCGGACTGCTTCTGCAGGAACTCAATGGTCTTTTCGGACAACATTTTCTTAATTTATATATATATTTAATAATGTACGTTAAGAAAATAATAATAATAATTTTTATTTCTAACTTATCTGAATTTTACTAGACGCTGATGTCGGCGATTCTTGATGTCGATGTCGTTGGATTTTTATGCAGGCTGCTTGAAGTCGTTGATAAAGATGATGCTTAAAGTCGTCTTTGTTGGGGGTGCTGGTCTTCTTTTATAGATGATTTTTTTTTTTTTTTCAATTTTTGGTTTTAGTGTTGTAATTTATTGTTGTTTTGTTGGCTTCAGTAATTTGAAGGCATTTTATTTAATTATGCTTAGCTCTTTGGCTTTTAGCATTTGTAGGCACTTTTTCTATTTTAATCCAACTTTTTGGATTTTTTTGTTTCACTTGTGTTTATTATTATTTTTTTTATCACAAGTGTTAATTTGTGGGCACATTTTTTTTTTTTTTAATTTTGTTACACATTTCACAAATTTTATTTATTTGTCTGATGTTGGCCTCAAACACGCCTTATAAGCTTAATTTTTTTTTTATGTTTTATTTTTCCGATGTTATGGCCTCGGAAACGCTCAATGGGTAGCGACCTTTAGCTGTTAAAAAAAAAAAAACAGAATCTTAAAGGTGCTTTTAAAAAACAAAAAAGACTCTTTATCTATCTTTATGCTTTTTTTTTGTTTAACACTTTTGTCTCTTACCACTGGTGGGGGAAAACAATCGTGTGAATCTATTTGCAACCTTTAGCTGCAAGTGTCTAGCGCTTGACAGAATCTTTAAGGTGCACAATTTCTCTGAGTTTCTTACCACTGGTGGGGGAAAACTGCAAAGTAGTCTGGCCAATTGTTCCGCAAGGAAAAAAGGCTCGAATGACCAAAATGTAAGGGATTCCTGACTTTTTTTTTCTAAGTCTTCGCTTACGTAACTAACATGAAATTCTTATAATATCCTTATCTATGGTCTACACAGATTGTTCGGCACTGCACCCTTGTAGGTTTTAAGTTACAGATCGTTATTTACGGCTCAAGAAAGATATTCATATTGACAGAACCAGAGCTCGTAAAATCTTATATTTATGATAATTAGTGTTCTTCTTGAACAATGGCCTTTGCAGGGATAACATCTGCTTGCATGAGATGCAGTTTTCTCAAATGACACCCGCAGAGTGGAATATAGTTTAAGTGTTAATATTTTAGGTAATGCTTGTGTCGTGCGGCGGGAAAGATGCAGGTCGCAGATTCCATCAGAAAAAAAAATCCAAAAAATTTTATAGTTTCGAGCTTCTAGTTAAACCAAAAAAAATCAACAAAAAGTGACAAATTCTAAAACTTTTCGCAAACTAAAGAAAAAATAATTTTATTTTGACAAAAAAGTGGGGAATCATAATTTCTTTAAGGAACGGAATTTATTGCCGAATCCAATAAATTTTGTCTCGTTTCGATAGGACGTTTAATTTTTTCCTATCTTTCACGCTAGTCACTGTAACTTCTGTAACTTTAAAAATATTTTAAATTTGCTTTTTAAATTTTGGGGACACATTCTTGGTTAGTTTGGGTAGACAATTATGTAAAAAAATTTTTGAATTTTTTGAAGCTTCTAAAGCAGGCCCTTAATGGGAATTTTGGTCTTACGGTGGTGGGCTTGGATGCAGCAACTACCTTCCTAACATAGAACTATAGATTTTCTATTGTATTAAGACTAGCAGACTGCGCAGTCCACTCAAACACGTTGACAGAGTTTCTTTCGAGCCAATCCTTTGCCTTTCTGCTTGTTTGGAGTCATTATACTGTTGGAAGACCCAGACGAGTGGCATTTCGTACTCTGCAAAGGGTAGCATAATCGTATCCAAAAATATTCACGTAAACGTGCTGATCCATTTTAATCCAAGGTATTGAACCTACTCCATAATAGAAACAAGAGAGAACGCTATAGTCGAGTGCCTCGACTATTAGATACCCGTTACTCAGCTAAACAACTTCTTGTATGTTTTTCGCCGTTCGAATTAGCTGGCAGCTTTACAGCACAAGCATCAGCACCAGCGCTGCTATAGCGCAGGCAGCTTTTGCCCTGCACCAGCAGCTGTGTTTATGTTTATGTTTTTAAGTGCAATAAATTGACTAGAAATTTTAAACATACATACGTATATTGGCTAAACACATACATTCTTAAATAGTATTATGTATATTAAAGTCTAAATGTTTGCACAACACGAGTAACGGGTATAGCGAATAGCTTTCTTTGAAAGGAGTTATCTTTGCCGGGCAATTGCAACTGTGTACAATGTAAATACATACATATGTATATGCTTACAAACATACAAACATACGCTAACATAGGCTAACTTGGTTTGATTTGCATAGTTTTTGGGATATAGTTCGGTATTGACAAATGAAAACCATCGCAATTTCCTTTAATAGAAATCCTTATCGAGAATTAACGTTGACTCTGTTGAGCACCTTGGCCAGCTGTTCCAAAATCATCCGTTAGATGGCGCCATGAAAGGCGGAAATGTAGGCGCTAGCCAGGCTTTAGCGTTTAATGGGTTTTTGGGCGTTAGAGTGGGCGTGGCAAACTTTTATTAGGCCAATCGATAGGTATTGACGAAACAAATACATATCAATTAAAATTTTCATAATAGCATCAAAACTGTGGCCACAGCTTGTGGCTTGTGGGCGTCAGAGGGGGCGTGGCACCATTTTGAAACAAACTTGCGCTGCGTAGGAACTCCTAAAATCTACATGCAAAATGCCAATCTTTTAGCTTTTATAGTTTCCGAGATCTCAGCGTTCATACGGACAGACATGGCTAGATCGACTCGGCTAGTGGTCCTGAACAAGAATATATATACTTTATAGGGTCGGAAACGCTTCCTTCTACCTGTTACATACTTTTGCACGAATACAATATACCCTTTTACTCTACGAGTAACGGGTATAAAAACAGACTCATACCATTAGACTTCTCCCTCCGTGTTTTTTGGTCTTTGTGGTGTACTGCGGCATGAACTTAGAGTTTTTGGGACGCCTGACGTACGATCGTTATCATTTTCCACCAAACAGAACGACCTTACTCTCATCTGACCATGAGATATTCCTCCATTTTGGAAGTGGCTAATTAACATGTTCTTAAAAGTGGTAACCTTTCTGGGACTGCAGGCTTTTAAATGATGTTTTCTGAAACACTTGCGAACTGTTTGATCTATCGCATTAATTTTAAGCTCCATTTTAAGATATGTAGCAGATTTGAAAGGATCCGTCTTACTCCCATGAATCAATCTTTTGGCATGTCAGAGTGTTACAGATCGTTTCCTTTCACGTGTTTCGGGTTTTTCGTTAAGATTTATGCCCTTTCTAATCATTTTATTGGAGCATCCTACCAATCGACTAACTTTTCTGTAAGAAGTTCCTTGCAAAATCATTTTTATACCCTCGCAGAGGGTATTATAATTTTGGTCAACAGTGTGCAACGCAGTGAAGGAGACATCTCCGACCCTGTTCACTCTTAAGCCAGAAGGTGAAAAAAAATGTTAATTGTGAAATTGAGTTTTGCGAAAGAGTGAAATAACACAGGCCTAAAAGCTACTTCAGCGCAGTGCACATTGTGCCTAAAAGTGATTAAAACCAGAGAAAACACGACACATTTGTTATCCCACCTTAAAAATAAGCACCAAGTGTGTCGTTTGTGACTCCCGTAGTCGTATCACAAACCAACATGTAACGGAACGAGTATTTCTAAAATCACTAAATACAGATTTGTTTTCATTATATTAAATAAATTAAATTATACTATACCATATCCTCCATAATTTTGTTATTATTTTTTAAATCAAAGAACGTAAATAAGAGTTGCTTGAGAGTGGGTATAATATATAAAAGTGTGCAACGCAGTGAAGGAGACATCTCCGACCCTATAAAGTATATATATTCTTGATCAGGATCACCTCCTGAGTTGATATAAGCATGTCCGTCTGTCCGTCTGACTTTCTGTCTGTTTCTACGCAAACTAGTCTCTCAGTTTTAAAGATATCGAATTGAAACTTTGCACACACCCTTCTTTCCTTTGCACGCAGTATATAAGTCGGGAGGCCGGGATCGGCCCACTATATCCTATAGCTGCCCTATAACTGAACGATCGGAAATGCCATAACTTTGGTGTATGTAAAGTTAGGAAGTTGGGATTTTCTATGGGTATTAATTCCATAAGGATCGGCCGACTATATCCTTTAGCTGCCATATAACTGAACGATCCGAAATGCCATAACTTTGGTGTTTGTAAAGTTAGGGAAATGGGTTTTTTTATGAGTATTAAGAATACATTGTATGAATAATTTTGGAGAATATAACAAATAACAATAACAATATAACAATTTTTTAACAAAAAGTGTTTCCGACGTCTCTTTTGAGTTCACTCTAAAGATTCTCGATGGGATTGAGGTCCGGTGATTGACTTGGCCACCTATTTCACTTTTGAGTGAAATAATAGTACCCTCTGTAAGAGTATAAAAACAGATCTGATACAAAGCTGGCGTAGGAATGCTTATCTTAACTCAATCTTTTATTCATACTATTACTATTTAACTCTCACCCAAACTCATCAATAACCAATCAGAAAAACGAATACCCTCGGTAAGCAAAAGAAACTTGAACAACTCTTCTTTATTCAGATTAAAAAAAAGTCTGCTTAACTACACAATAAATTATCTTCCATTCCATTCAGCACTAGAAATGAAAACAAAAGCCTAATTGAACTCTTTTCTGCACTAAACTCCCTAAAAATCATCTGCCACATTTACACGTAAAATTCTTCATCTCTCACATCCATCCCTTTATCTTACAAACTAAGCCTTTCCATATTATAAAATCAAAAACCACAAAAAAAATGTTATGCTTACGCAGACGATTTCAACATTACAATCGAACACAATGGACAAAAAAATACATCCATAAATCCAAAATTTTCTTCCAACAAATAAACGAATGGTTAGCCTACTCTTAATCGTACTTTTAAACCTAAATATGTGCCGTAAACCCAACTCCATAGATACAACTGGTCCACCCACATAAATAAACTAAAAGTTCAACATTATCAAACACCTATCATCCCAAAAATTCAACACCAGCGCCTTTTCCCTTATCCAAAGAATTAAATCCGACCTTATTACAAAAATTGATTACTGCTTACCCATTTATGGAAATCCACGAAGCTTTAAAGACCGCTTTATTAAATCCAGGCAAACTTACAATCTGCACAGACTCCTGCCTCCTAGCCACCGCCGCTAGTACCTTACAACCATTAAAAATCTTATTACTAACCACCATCTTATTACTAAACCTATTTGGATCCCTAGCGAAAACGCTGATAAAACAGACAAAGAAACACAAAAATATCCGCCGCTATATACACAAAACAACGACGAGCACTGTTTCTAGTAACTCTATATAAATTTCTGCATTTGCATAGCATACCCAAATCCGGCCCAAACCGTGGTTTCATTTATGACAGACCTGTCGTGGTTGCCTTTTGTCGCGCCAGAACTTTTGACAGGAGTCAGGACTGTCTAAATTAAAATTTTTTTCGTCAGAAAATATACCAAAATTTGTAATGCTCAGGAAATTGTAGACGAGCGGTTATGTGACGCTTTAATATCCTTGGTACAGAGTCGCGTGATACATATGTAACCATTTTGTTCTAGTTCAAAAATTGGTTTATACGTCTTTTGGATACGTCAAGATTCAGTTGACCTTTTATCTCCAGCTAGACGCCGAATTTGTCTCTCTCTGCCGCTACGCATTATTTTTCCATAACTTTCCGGATTTTTAAGGAAGTTACTAATTGTATTCCTGTGCCTATTTAACCTGGCAGCAATATAAGAAACGGTCTGGCCAGATTCAGCCAGTCCTTTGATCATGCCGCGATCTTCCTCTGACAAATGTAAACCACATGGCATTCTACTTACAATCTGCACAGACTCCTGCCTCCTAGCCACCGCCGCTAGTACCTTACAACCATTAAAAATCTTATTACTAACCACCATCTTATTACTAAACCTATTTGGATCCCTAGCGAAAACGCTGATAAAACAGACAAAGAAACACAAAAATATCCGCCGCTATATACACAAAACAACGACGCTAACGACATTGCACATTATTTCAAAAATATATATATAAAATTATTTTTTATATCCAAATTTCTTTGTATAAAAAACCTTTTAAATACTCCTCCAAACTTTTCGTATTGGAACACTAAACATAACAGAAAAACTCAATTAATCATAAACCGAATTTGACTGGGACAAACTTGGCCGTTTTGCAAACAGCTCACAGTTAGACATTGAGCTCATCTTAATCACCCACACTCTCCTAAAATAGAACAGCTTCCATTTCCGACAACCAAGCCAGCCTCATAGCAAGCCCTACCAGCGGGAACATCTTTTAATTTCCTCAAAAAACAAAAATCATTCATAAAATTAAAATGGTTTTGTTCTCTTTAAATAAATGTATACTGTCATTCTAGACGAGCGAAGGTCCACAATTTAATGGAGTCATTATTTCTAAACAAAATTATTTTTTATGTAGAGGACGACTGCTTTACTGGAGCAATAAGCGTTCCGAAAGCAATTCAATTTCGTCAAAAATTTAACAAAATGTTGGCCCATCTGGGCTTAAACTTCGTAAGTAGTGTTCAAGCATCGAGCAAATCTTGCAAAGAATTGGCAAGGAGGACACAGTCGGCGACGTTGTATTAGACGAAACCTTTGAGAACTATTGTGTAAAAAAACTTGGTCTTGGTGGACCAAAAGGATCAACTAAGCGATTGCGATGACAAATGATTTACGATGTTTAAATTCAATTGAGATTCCTTGTCACATATACAATGAAGATTCCAGTAACGCAGGAAATACATACCTTCGTTGATCCCTCTCAACGAGCATACGGCGCAAAAATATAAGTACGTACCACAAGCGAAAACAACAGCGTTTCAGTTCGATTACTCTACTCAAAATCCCGAACCTTACCTTGACTAGAATTATCTGCAGCAGTAGAATCTTAGTATAAGTCCTAGTACTGTTACAGGATATTTCTGGAGTGACTCCACTGTCCCAAATTAATGCCAGTGCAAATTTAGCCATGTTAGTGCATGAATAAAGTTCGGACCAGTCAAAGCCGGATATAAAAGTACTTAAGCGATAAAAGTTAGCTTTCCGAAAGCATCGAATTTATTTTAAAAACTTTTCCGATTTTGTGTACAACTCTGTTTCTGCATCTACAGTCGTAGGCTCCGTTCTTATTAGACAAACACCTTCTGGATTTGAAACAAAACTCAAGTGTAGTAAAAGTCCTAAAGAGTTTTTACTTGGAATAAAGGAAGTAAAATATTTCAGTTTTCGTCTGGGGACCAAGTCGCACTGATCCCTATCTGATAGTTTATTAGAAATGCGGCAAAGCATCATTAACCTTTGTGTTGGATATTTGCAGCTCGTTTTTGATGAACTAAGAGCCTTAGGGCGACAGATTTCTGAAATAGTTAGATCTCAGCTTTTAGTATCGGTTTGCAGTAAGTCCAGGGATTGTCGAATTTTTTACTCCTGCTCTATTCTTTCTTGGAAGACCTGCTAGGCCTGTTGGCGGAACAAATGAACTGCTTTATTCCGCCCCGATGTTAGAATTGAGCACTGCACACCACAGTGTGTTAAATTTGAGCAATCTTTTATTCTCTGTCTTTAGCCTCGAATTAAAAAGGCTAGACGATCTAGGCATCTTGACCTCAGCACACTTTATTCTTGTCGGACCTGGTGAGGCACTATTAGAAACTATAATATATTGACAGCAATCTTTTAGCTTGTATTTTAAGTTAATTGAATAAAAGATATATCTATGTAACATCTAGTTTTAAATTATCTTCTCTGTTCAACTTTTTTTCCTATAATAATTGCCAGTCGGGTATCGGCTGACAGTTTAAGCTATTCTCTTCATAAGGTCCCTATATTCAGTTACCGATTTATAAGTTATTCTTATATTAGGTCTACTGTTATGATGGCTGTGAGTGTTCTAGGGTTTTTAAGCAAGGATCGAAAGAATTTATTGATCCTTCAACTACTAAATTGTTATTTACTTGTTGTCCGCAATAATATCAAGTACAAAGGACACCGTATTGAGTCGGTACAAAAAACATTCATAGATTTATTGTTTTCCATTTGTACATATCAGGTTGTCAAATATCTCCCTTCCGCTTTTTTTGGTTTTTGAATTTGGCGGCTGTGTGCAAAGCGCTACATATCGGTATCGGGCAATGCTATATATCGATTGAAAGGTCTTGACATAACCTACAAAACCTACGCTATTCATAACAAGTTTGGTTATTGCGTTGCAAAGTTATACATGTGTAAACACATCTATTAAATAAGTAATTTTCAATCTATTAGATCAAACTTATTGTCAGTCAAAACATTAGAGTATTCAATATAAAAATGATATTTTTTAATAAACAATATTATAGTACCGGATTTTAGTGGATGCTGGGAATCACAAATTAAACACATCAATCGGTGGAAAGAAAAAAAGGAAAGGTCTAATTACGTTAAAATTGCGATCGCTTAACTGTCCTGTCGGTTGTAGTAATTATCGAGTTGCTTTGTGAAACTTCAGCGCTGCCGTTGAACAGTCATGGAACTCGAGTCGAGTCAGCGTTAGCAATAAATAAGACTTAGCGCAAGAGGGTGGCACATTTTTTCCTGCCCAATAGACGTTACGGTAAGACCGTTAAATTAAAATCGGACATCTATATCATACAGCTCCCATAGCTCAATAAAAAATTAAAAAAATAAAAATTAAAAAAATGTTATTTTTCTGTTTTTCTATCAAAATATTGCTTTTGGATATAGTATTTTTACTATATCAGAATTACGCTTTTCGTTTGGTCAAAATCGGACAACAATATCAATAAAAACGATGGCAAAATTCAGCGCAAAATCAACATAGCTTCAATGTTTTTAGTATTTTAGAATTTAGTGTTGGTCGACTTTTTAACCGTTTTTATTTTGTAATAACGGCAGGGGTATATAAACTTTGGCTTGAAAAAGTTTGCTTGCTCTCTTGTTTGAATATATTTTACCGTGTTAGTTTATTCTGTATCACAACCTTTACTTTAACAAAATTTGAAAATGTTGAAGTAAAATATCATCAAAATAGATACTTCAATGATTTTGGGAATTTTGTTGAGCCGGTCTTTGGGTTTTCAGCCTCTTGTGCATTGCCAACTGGTTCTAGCGCGCATCCAAGCCTAAAAAAGTCAGGCACCAAAAATTCAAGACATTTTTACACGATCTTTTCTGTAGAAAGTTTCCACTTTCAATTGGCTAGAATGAACTTTGAAAACAAGAAGTTGTAAGGAAGTTTCTATAACTGGGGTCGACTCAGTTTAGCCAGGATAACTTTACAGAGAATTTATAAAGTACTGGGACATGGCTTAGATGAACGGCGAGCTGATGATAAGTGAAAGTTGTCAGTCGCCGTGTTAAATATTTAAGATTAGGGAAAGTAAACTCAAGGCATTTTTAAATACATTTATTTTTTTTTTTGGGTACAAGTTACAAAGGAGGTACCAAGTTTGGGGTACCTACTATTAGCCCTACCAAAACATAAATTACCAGCTGTTCCCCACTTAAATTTGCAAAGAGGACGCCCCTGCCGGGAAGCCTTGCCTGCTGCTCCTTGTTGAGTCTTTCCAGCTGCGCTGATCTCGTTGATCCTCGCCCTGGTCTTTGCTCGTCACTGCGGCTTGTTTGTCTTACCGGACGCACACTACTTTCTTGACTTGGTCATTGCCAATCGGTCGCTGCTCAAGGACTGCCTTTTGGGTTTTTGTCAGATCTTGCGTTTAGTCAGTTTTTCCTGAAGTGAATTCGCGATCATCTCTTTCTCTCCCTCACTCCTCTAGCTTGGCCTAGCGCGTATCAAATTTTAGGTATGAGTATCGTCTGTTTGCGTGTGGTGAATTGGTATCGAGTAAATACTAGAAATACTATCGTATGTGTTTTTCATTATAGCATTTTAATGTAAATTAAATGTTTTTTTCAATAGTTATAGTTTCAATTATAAACTTAATACCAGTTATTTGTGGGAAACTCAGGTTTCTCACACTCCCCTCCTACTTCGGGGATCGTTTTGAAATGGTGATTTCACCATGCCTGTTGATGTGGATTAGGAACTTCACTGTCCCGGCCCAGAATAGGAAGCTGCGTTCCGTTCGCCGGCCTTCGTTCTCCTGGGAGGCGAGGTGATCCAGCAGAGATCTAGGGATACTCCTTCTTCCCGTCCGGTTGCTCCGATGCCACGTGGGAATTACCTAGTCGTCGTCGGGGGACAGATCCCTCGTCGGCAAGCTAGTTGCGAGTGCAGTGCTCCTCTCCAAGTGGTCTAATTTCCTCTGGGCGGCCTGGCTCGTGAATGCGCGTGGTTCCTCGAGATCGTCTTGACTTTCCATGGCCACCTCCTGCTGTAGTGGGATCTGAATTATTTGTCGAATTGCAGGGGGTTGGGTCGCAGACGTGGTCGAAAGAGCGGTCGGATGCTCCGTCCACCAGCATCGAAGAGTTGTACCGCACAAATGGAGTCGTTCTCCTCCTCCGGTAGTAGCTGGTTCCCAGTCTCAGGAGTACTTAGTCCGTCTGGCCAGGCTCGGGTGACCTCCGCCAGGTGGCGGCGGCTGCCTTCCTCGGAGGGGGGTTAAAGGACGTGGGGTGGCTGGCTGGGACTCGGGCGTGAGGGCGAAGAATCCCTCACCGGGTATAGGACTGTCGATTTCGCGCCATGGTGCGGCCAAGTTGGATTCTGTGGACGTGCTGTGGTCATACAAGGAATGGGAGTTGGTGCTCGAGATGGCGTCGTCTCGTCGGCTTCGGCGTCGTCGTCATCCTTTCCCCAGGAGAAGTCGACTAGAACGCCGTTGGGGTCTAGCTCGCCCAGCGAGTCTAGGGGTCCGGTGGTATCTCCTCCGTCTCCTGCTCTTGGCCTGATCCGTTACCCGTTAGGAGTTGGCATTGGTGCCGGCTGTGCTGTAGCTGGAAAGGGGCTCGTCGTCGGACTCCGGACGTGGACATGGTCTGATGGCCTCCTCGACGCAAAGCACCAGGTGCCGCCGATATGCGTCGTACCCAAACGACATATCTGTGAAAACAAATGGAGTTAGTTTCCCGCTGCACAGAAGAACCTACCTAACGAGATATGCGATTGGATACGTTATCCCGTATTAGTGTTTGGTAGTTCAGTTCGACGTAGGTTACAGTGGGTTTGGGAAGCCTTGAGTTTCCCCTTTCGGGAAGTGGGCTCCTCTAGCACTGCCCAAGTTTTACAGGCGTGTAACTGCTTCGTCTTCTGGTCACATACTTTCCGAAGGGACTTGCTTTGGTAATGACGGGGCTGGAGTATCGGTGTCCTAGCAACTTCTTTTAAGTCTGGCAGACTGGCTGTCCATCGTTGTTTTCCTTACACGTGTTGTGCAAGGGGAGATGAATTTGATGACCTTGTGCGGTCCATCATACTGTGCCAATTTGGCCGCAAAGTTATCTGCCGCCTAAGATAAATGGTGATGTCGGAGAAATACCAGATTTCCTAACGATGGCTTCCACCGAGTCGGCGAAGGTAATAGTTTCTTCTCTACTCCTGTGAGGCTCGATGAGTGTTTTTCTGAACCACCTTGAAAACATCGGGAAGTAATTGCGCCTTCGCAATGGGTGGGCGAGGATCATTGGATGGATTTTGCGTGACTTCGTCATACAGGGTCCCTGGTAGTCGTGGCTCTCTGCCTTTTACGATGAAGTCCGGGCTGAATATCGTGATATAAAGATATGTGTGTTGATCCAACCAAGTTTATATAAACGTGACCGACAGACTGTCTAGTGAGAACGAATGTTAGGATGTATAGTTGATGATCTTCATTTACCGACTTGGCCCTCGGCCCGGGAATAATGGTGACAAAATAGTGCCTTAACGCCTTCACCGTTGAGTGGTGGGTGTTCCACCGTCGCCCTCCTTCGCCTCTTGCTCGTTGCTCCGGGATGCCTCCGTTGTCTTTGGCTTCGGAGCCCTGAGGGGTAAGGGATGCGTTACCATTCTCAGACTAAGGTGAACAGGCACTGGACTCTCAAAGCAGGCGCCTTTCGAAGCCACAGCCTCCTGTCCCTGGACATGTCCCGACCGGTCATTTTCGATTTTCTGGCTCTGCTGTCTGCTTGCTCTTACAGGACCAGGTGCAGCGGGGTCTTCTGCTCTCGGGTTTCGGTCAGCTGCCATTCTAGGACTCTGGCGGTGAACGACTGTGCTCTTGTCGCATACGCCTCTCGAGACATCAGTGGTTCGGACGCGCGTCCTTCTTGACAACTTTCCTTCCGAGCCCACGGTTCTTTGCCGAGGGACTTTTTCTGTTCAACTCTGCTGGACTCGCCAAGCTCAAATTGCGACAAGATTTGGAACAAAGCGCCTGGACTAAGCCGCGTGATGCCTTAAGGACCTTAGCTTCCTGTATCTCAATTCGGAGACTCCAACTCTAAGTCCCGAACGTCTTAATGTAGCGATCTTGCTCCTTGTTGACTTGGCACGGCTCAGCTTGGTCCTGATGTTGACTTGATGCGTGTTCTCTCGCGTTCGGGTGCTTGTTCACTGATCTTGACTTGGTGTGTGCCGTTAACTCGCGTTCTGTTGGTTGCTTACTGATTCAGCTTTCAGCGCTCGGCCCGTTAATTCTCGTTAATTATCGGCGACTCCTTGCCTTCTTGTCCAAAGTCCACGGTTTTACCGTTTCGCCCTCTGCGCACGGCACGTGGACTCTCCGGTATCGCCCTCTCGCTCTAACATCTTCCTTCTCTTTCTGTGCACACGGCATCACCGCCCTACCGTTACTACGGGCGAATTCGCCGCATATCTGGCAACAGGTAAGCCTTCTCCTTGGTTATCACTCACACCCCTTGCCTTATTTGTGCGGAGTTATTTATTTCCTCACAATGTACTGGGATACCATAGTTTTAATGTTATTACTTCAAATCGGTAACCTTCTAGGTAGCATCTAACTTTTCTGATGGCCCAGATAATTGCCAGACACTCCTTTTGAGTAGCTGAGTAATTCTCCTCATCGCACAGTGGTCGGGCTTGTATGAAGCCTCGGCCATAAATACATCTAGATATGCTATCGCTATGAAACTTTTATTAAAAATCTAAAAAAATATTATAAATATATGTTACAATAATTGGCCAGATCGTACCACTATATCCTATAGCTTCCAAAGGAACGATTCTCTGTGGTTGCGTTTACATGAGAGAGCAGTCATAAATTCATTTCTTGTAATCATAACAGGCTGAACTTTTTAATGTAAGTTATTTAAAAACTTAGAACTGTAACATTAAAGTGTGGGAGTGATTACTCACTCCACTTCCCATGCCCACCTTCTCAAAAAAGTTATAACAAGCAAAACGAACAATAATAACAAATTATATAATATTTAAATGGTTTCATCAAGTAACAAAAGATTTTCCTTATAATTTAGTTTTCTTTGTCCACTAATAAATGGATTAGAACTTAAAAGCAGGGTGTTAAATAAGTCTGTATTTGAGGAGATCCTTGAAATTTTGCGTGTATGTTGGAGTCGGAATTGTTTAATATCCTTAATTCTTGCTTCAGCGGCTTCTTCTGAAAGCTCTCCAATCGAAAGTAAAGAATGTTTTATAATGCCAGGAGCATCCAGTAAAACTTTATGAACCGATGGGGGGAGATAAAACCAGGGGTACTTGTCAATCATCTGCTTTGCGGTTTTAAGAGCATAGTCACCAATATTTCCTGGATTTATCTTGTAGCCCGAAGATCACGCTTGCAACAAAGTTGAGACTCTGATTTTAAAGTCTTTTTCAATTCCCGTAATGTCGGCAGATATATCAGGATTATTGAAACATTTTGTGGCTGTGTTGCCATCATTTGATGTTCCACTTCCTCCAGCTCTTGGTTTATCTACTATTAGGCCCATTTTGTTGCTGAACTCATTTTGGATAAAATTCTAAATGTAGTCAGCCTTATCTTTAGCCTCTTGTGATCGAATTTGCCATTTTTTTCGTCCAATCTGTACGATAAGTGAATAAAATACTCAAAAAATCGAATATACGCATGAAGTGGCGAAAGGTTAAACTCAAATCGCTCGTCATGCACGTTTTACCACTTCTTTAGACAAAACAGAGCACAATTAATTAATTCATGTATCTGTATAAGCAAAGTATATACCGTTATGAACAATATCCTTTATATTCGAATGAAATTAAAAAAAAAAAACTATTTTGTCGTAAAGCTTGGACAATCAGCTGATCGTAGAACCGGTTTTCGTTGGAATATCTCAAAATCAATTTTTTGATTTACTTTTCTTCGAGTTAAGGCGTAGATTCGCTTCCCATAGTCGTTGAAACTCTTCACGTGGGTGCCCTTCGAGGGTGCCGCCGATGATTATAATATCATCAAGATACTCGAACGCATAGGGTTCCATATCTGGCCTTATTACGCTATCTAGCGCTCCCTGGAAGGTAGCGGGCGCGGAATGGAAACCGAAGGGCATCACTTTTGCAGTGATACAGTCCCCTTCGCGGCACTGTAAAAGCCGTGCAATCTCGACTAGTCTTAGCCATAGGAATCTGCCAATACCCCCCACCTTTCAAGTCCAGTGTCGAGATATACTTTGAGTATCGCAGCCGCTTTAAAATGTGTGTAATTCTGGGCAGCAGATACGCGTCGAAAATCAAGTGGCCATTCAGTTGTCCAAAGTCGACACACAGTCGCATTTCTCCTGATTTCTTGCCCAAAAGTACAATAGGAACACTATGGGGACTCCGTGAGGGTTCTATGCGATCGTTCCGCATCAGCTCGTCAATCTGTTCATCAATAATCCTTTGCTTCGCTGGATTCTTTGGAAAATATCCTTGTTTGATGGGTTTCTCATAGCGCATAGTGATGTCAGCAATGTCAGGAGGAAAATCTAGTCTAACTGGGGTGCCTTTGTTTGGTAATTCAGTGAGATACTGCATTATTCCCTGCGTTGCTCTGGTAGTGTGCTCTGCTCTGGATACCGATCGATCTCGTTGGGTTGTAGTTTCCTGGGTCCTGCGGAAAGGGTTATTTCGTACAGCTGCTGCTTCACTATGTCCAAGGATGTTGGTTGAAATTGCTTTGACTTGAGTCCTGCTCTCGTGATTGCTGGCTCGTGACTCGGGTTCCTGTGCTTCTGTGATGGGTATAAACTTTGGGATGGCTCCAGCTGGGGTAACAGGTTATAACACTGGCTCGTCTTTAGTGGTGGATCCAAGGGGAGGGCTCATCTGTAGGGATGCACGACCACATTGCAGCGTGGCGGAAACGCCGCACAGTTAATCCATTCCTAGAAGAACGTCTGCCATGATAGAGGGTAACACAAGTAACTTGAGCCTTCAGCATGACTGACCTGCGTTTGTACCATCCTTATGTTATTGTTGTTTCCTACAAGTGTAACGACTCGCTCAAGAAATGGTCGCGCGAGAAATGGTCTTGCTGGGCACAATGTCCACAGTCCTGTTGAAATTTCGGAACTGTTTGCCGATTTTCCAAAGGATTCCCAATTCTAGTCTCTGAAATAATTGCAGAAAATACCGGTTATCGTTCTCGCATTTGCGTGGAGTTAGAGTGGCATGTTTAGTGTACTTGAGTGTGTTTGTAAAGGCGTTATCGGCTAATTGTCCCGGACGAGACTGAGCCTCCGTCAGTATCCTAGCATGGTTCTTAGTATCCCGATCCCGCGTAACCTCGTAGTTGACGGCCAGTTCGGTCAACTTCTCTAGAGTCTCAAACTCGTGTCTCCTAGTAAAGAGCAGGTACTCCTGTTGTAGGTTGTCACCCAACTCGGTCCATCATCAGTCGAAGGCTAACCAGATATTGTTTGAAGGATTCCTCGGGCCGCTGGTATCGGGCGCGTGTTTCGTCTTCAAGCTGCAGAAAATGACAAGAAAAAGTCAAGGAGAGCTTGCTTAAACTTGGTCCAAGATGCTCCGAGTAGCTGGGTGGTTCTGAACCAGTGTACCTCGGTTTCCGTTAACAGGCCTGGAATTGCTTGTGGCATCTTTTCAACGTTGACTCCGTAGCCGTTGGCTTGCTCCTCGAGGTGTTGAAGAAACTGGAAGGGGTCGGTGGTTCCGTCAAATGTGATTCCCCAGATGATCCTTAGCTTCTCTGCCAATGTAGCGGCATACATTTCGGCCCTCCTTGGAAAAATGTCGTGCCTAGCACTGAGGGTATCAGTAGGCTTAGCTGTATCTAGTTTGTCCTTGTCTCTTAGTGGTGGAACCTGTAGCTTATTCGGTCCTGGGTCGGGGGATCGGTTCCTCCTTACTTCCAGCGCGGTAAGGATCTCGGCTTACAATTCTTATGAATTAACTTAAAAATTCCCACGTGATATTTGGCAAAGCCAAATACCAAAGGCAGAAAAACAAAAGGAATCAAAGGAGAGATTTTATTATATTTGTGTGTTGGTGACTGTACACCCGCTGGTAACTTAGCAAAAGCTTACAAGGAAGTGAATCGCGTAACTTAACTCGACGACGACTGAATCTTGACTCGGCGATGGTTAAATGCGAACTCCCTCCGTAGACCGCGCGATAGTCCTTCGGTAGTCGATCAGCGGAGGAAGAGACGGTGAGAGAGTAAATAAAAAATGGTGCGCGGTTTCGGCGCAAGTTGCAATTAGTGGAATTAGTGATCTTCTGCTGGCCTCGTGCTTTTCCCTATCCCTTTCTCGACAGGCATACAAGGTACAGGTGTTCGGTTGCTCTCACTTTATGTATATAAATAAGGTGTGTCACGTGGTGAATGATCTCGTGACCGAGTTGCTTTGGGTTACTTGCGTGATTTTTCTTTAAACTTTTCTAGGTTGTATATATAAAATTTGTATAAATTTTTATAGCAAATCCCACAAATTAAAACTCCCAACTCATCCTAAAATTCCTAAACAGTTATAAAATAACTTACAAAATATGAAATAAGAATATATGTAAATACAATATGTAAATACAATTAATTTAAAACTTTTGTAAATATGAAAATTTTGGAAACAATTTAATATTAGATCCATAAACCTATTTAAGCCCCGAGCTGAAGGCCTAAGCTGCAATCGCTCTAACGAAACGTTAGCTCTTAGTTTAATCCTAATTGTTAGCTTTATATAAATAAATAAAATCTTTCTTCCATTCGAAGCCAGAACTGTTCAAGGTACTTGATTATCGGGTCTTTTTGTTGTTCTTTGATTTTCTGGCGTACCGCGACAGAGTACGCTCATAACTGTACCTAAATTTGTTCCCTATCTTAAGAAATTCAAAAAAAGGGTCTTTAGGGCATTTTTCTTTCATAAAAAATTTGTAAGCCCCATGTACCGGCTCGGACGCCATCTGGGGTCGACCCAGTCTAGCCAGGATCAATTTACAGAGAATTTATAAAGTACTGGGGCAAGGCTTTAGTGAACGACGACCTGATCAGTCGACGGGTTAAATATTTAAGATTAGGGAAAATAAGTTCACGGCTTTAAATAAATTTCTTTTATTTTTGTGGGTACAAGTTAGCGGCTTGGGAATTTAGCCGGTTTTTTCTTCTGTCGCCTTTCTAAGTTCTTTTAGGCCAATTGCTGGCCTCGCACTCAACCGCTTCTCCTCTCCACACACGCACACGATTTTTCATCTCCTCGCCGCTGGTCCTGGGCCGGTAATCCTGTCCTGCGGTTCCTTGATGAGTCTTTGCGGCTGCGCTGATCCTCGTCCTGGTCTTTGTTGCTGTCTCTTTGCGGTGCCAAACGGTCACCGGACGCACTCTGCTTTCTTGACTTGATCAGTGCCCATTGGCCGCTGCTCAAGGACTGCCTTTTGGGTTTTTGTCAGCTTTTCCTTCATGCTAATTCGCGATCATCTATTTCTCTCGCTCACTCTTATGGCTACTAAACTTCTATTCATCGTTGATTTACCCTTTTTGCGGTCAAACCAATTTACTGTAGAAATAGTTAGATACCCGTATCCATTATCTTTCTGTTTGATTTACGCGAGCACGGAACTGAGCTGAACTTACAGAAATTGTTCAAATCCAAAGTTATTAAAGCAAAAAAGTTATCAAAACCAAAAAGTCAAAACAATAAATAAAACTGAATTTAACAACAATTGTGACATGATTAAAACAGGATAATTACTTTAAAAAATAAGTGCCACGCAAAACAGCTCAATGGGCGACAATCAAAAGAATGAGCGTAGAAGCTCAGTAAACCAAAAAAACGGCTTCTACTCTTACTTCTCAACCCGGGAGACAGAAGTGGAAAAATACTCGTTAAAGAGCAACTCGGCTCTAATGACCGTTGATAGACAAAGGGCACTGTCTTGCTCGCCCGCTCTTCTCACTCCCACTCCAACGTCATGCAGTGCGCAGTATAAAACAACTCTCCCCTGGCGTCGACGAATTGCGGACCAACAACAAGCAGTGCTATAATTGCCGCAACCACAGAAAATCCAACAGCAACATCTACAACAGCGTCCCATACCCAGGATCTTAACGACTGCAAATAAAACAGATTGTGAAAGCTCTAAAGAGGCCCCGGCCACACAGAACGAATTGGATCGCTACATAGTTCACAAAATAATTCAGCGGGCACTTCCGTGGTGTGTTCAAATACCTGGTCAAGGAAAAAAAAATTATTACACGCATCAACTGAAAAACAGCAAATTTTAATAAAGGGAATCGAACCTGACGTTACCACCACCGAAATAACAAACGCCTTAAAAAAAAGGGTTTTACCGCCAAGAATGTTATGAACATTCTCATGGAAAAGCGCAAGGCGGAACTGGAGTCTTAATCAGAGAACGCATCAAACACCACCATCACCAATGGTTGGCAACAAACTACTCACTGGGGATCACGTCTTGTAAATCTCAAAGGAATGCAATTGCTCAATGGAATTATAATTTAAGAAACGAATTGGACTATGTGATTTTGGGGAGACAAAAAACATTTCTCACCATCTAATAAGTGCCAAAAAGCTTTTTGGCCTATCTTCGGACCACACGCCTGTGCTAATAACCCTTCTTTAAACCCCTGAAATAATCGAACCCCCCCTCAGGGTGACGTCGCACAAAACTAACAGGCTGAAATACAAAAAATATGTGAGTTCCCACAAGGCTTAACTCGTTGCAGTAGCTAAAATCTCCACACCACAAGAAAAGAAGGTACAAGCAAACAAATACTATAAATCCAATCAGCAAGTCATATTTACTACAATCTAAGGTGTACAATCTATGGTGTAAACACTTAACGTTTACTTTTAATCAATAGTATTTGACTTTCAAAGTAAGTGAACGGTCGTGTTTTTTTTATGGGCTTCGAATTTTGTATTTTGTTTTCGTTTATTCCCATCGGTGGGTTTTATCAAAACAATTTTAATTTTCTTCCGGTTATTTAAACATAAATTTAAACTCCGTTCGCTTCGCGAGTGCACTTTGTATTTAATACTAATAAATTGTTTTAGTTTTCGTAATTCTTATCTGTGTTTTCTTTTCTTATATCCCCGCCGTTTCTCTTTTGTGCATTCACTTTAACTTATTTACGCTCCCGCTCTCTTTGCTTTGAAAGTTCTAAGCGTGCAGTTTCTGCGCTCTTGCGGTACTTAGCGAGCAGTTACGCTTATAAATTTCAATTCGCTTTCTTGGTACAGTGGTCCCAATAAATAAAATGAATAATACAAATTTAGTCTGCTTCTGCAAAAAATGCAGCCTCGTAATCAGGGCTGACCAGTCTAATATGACTTGCTGGACAAGTGATGACCTTTCAAAGGGGCCCAATTTGCAGTTTTGTTGTGACGCTTGTGTCGAGGTTGCGAACGAGATGAAATCGTTCATGCGCCAAACTAAAGGCGGCCTGATGGGACTGATTAGCTGTTTCGGAGTGGCTAGAGATAGTTTTCGCCGGGCTGATGATCTCCTATCTGCGCTGGACTCGCAGTTTAATAGTCGTAAGCTATTAGAAGAGTCCCCTAAGCGCAAAAAGGCCGCTGGTGGTAAGGAGCAAAAGGGGAACACCCCGCAACCGAAATCAAAAGAACAACAGAGCATTCCGGCGGATCAGCAGCCGATTTCAGCAAACCTTCAAATGTTGCTAAGATCGGCAGCTAAAAAGATTCGGTATCCGAACAATCCGTTACTGAATGCATGCAACCAGGGACTTCTAAGAATTCCGATTTGTCCGTAGTGGTTTCACAATTAGTGGATCCACCTATCTCTCAGAATGTAGCATCACCACCACAAGGGACTACTGAGTCCGGACAACCGGCTTAAGTTGGTTTGGCAGAGGCAATGTCTGCTCCACCAAAATCCCTTTCAGTGGTTCCACTCAAGAAACAAATTTTCGTTTCTCGGCTTTCCCCTGATCAAACATCTTCTGATGTATTGTCTTATATACAAGACAAAACTAAAGCCGATTGTAATAGTGTAAAGGTGGAAAAGTTTAAGTTTTCTTATGCTAGAGACATTTCATCTTTCAAGATAACTGTCCCTAACGAGCTTTTTGAAGCCATATGCTCGGGCGACTTTTGGCCGGATAATATGGTTGTAAAAGAGTTCGAGGCTAAGATAAAGAAGAAGGGGCCCGTAGGAGTAAAACTTCCTAGTCGAGGCCAAACCAGTGTACCAATTTCAAAAAACTAACTTCTAACCTCCTTCTTTCCTATCAGAATGCAAGAGGTTTGCGTAGCAAACTCACTAAATTGTATTCTGATAGCCTTTCCTTTGCATCTCATATTATTGTGTTCACAGAAACCTGGTTAAAGCCGGAGATCTTTAGCTCCGAAGTTTTTCCAGGTAAGTACACAATATATAGGTATGACCGTCCCTCTAGACGGGGAGGTGGAGTCTTAATTGGAGTTGATTCAAACTTCCCGTCTGAGGAGTTATTTTTTGATGAATTCAATACCATTGAATTTATTTGTGTAAAGTTATCGCTTCCTGGTAACTTTATATACATAACTTGCTCTTATATTCCGCCGTTGTCTGAACTTCCTGATTATTTAAATCACCTATCCGTTATTAAGTCCGTTGCAAATAAGCTTTCCGATAGGGATCAGTTGATAGTTCTAGGTGATTTTAATATACCTGGAGTTACTTGGTCCACTGAGGATGGATCGAATGTCTTACTACCTATAGCACAACATGATTTTATTGATGGCCTGCTTGACATATCTCTATCTCAAGTAAACCATGTTCGAAATTCATTAGGTCGCCTACTTGATTTGTGTTTTGTATCGAATCCTGAAGGTGTGTTTCTGTCCAGAGTAGCACCACTCACGCAACCTGAAGATCCATATCACCCAACAATCGAACTTTCATTTGATACGGGTAGAGTTATAGAAGAAAAATCAGAAAATTCCAAATGAATACATTGTTTTCGCAAGGCAGACTTTCTGAGGCTTAATAATTTTATTTCTGGCTTTAATTGGTCTGATCTTTACTTATGCAATAATATGTCCGATGCAGTTAATGTTTTTTATACTGCAATAAACTCATTTTTTAATTCCTGTGTTCCGTGGTACTATCCGTCAACCTCAATAAATCACCTTGGTTTAGCAAAGAGTTGACACACTTAAGAAATGTAAAGTCCAGACTTTTTAGGAAATATAAAAATACCGGTTCTCAATCTGTTTTTACTAGATATCTAAGTGCTCGGTCAAGATTTACCGTGCTTAATGCTCAGTGTTATAATAGTTACTTAAACCGTTGTAAGGTCCAGTTCTCTCAGGACCCGAAACAGTTTTATAATTTTGTTAACACCAAGCGTAAATCTAATTCTTTTCCTTCCTCGCTGTCGTTCGAAAACATGACGGGAACCACAGATCAGGCAATAGCCGATATATTTGCCCAATTTTTTCAAACGACTTACTCTACTTTAGATTATTCATCACAGCCTTATTCTTACACCATGTCCAAGTCAAACCTCATATTCTGTCCCACTTTAACAGAAAGCTCTCTTCTTTTGGATCTTCTTCGTATTAAGCCTGTTTATTCGCCAGGGCCCGATGGTATTCCTGGGTGCGTGCTTAGGTATTGCGCTAAGGCCCTGTGCAAGCCTCTTCACAAGTTGTTTACCTTATCTCTAGAAACCTCCCAATTGCCAAATATTTGGAAGGAATCATTTGTTATTCCTCTTTTCAAAAAAGGTAACAATTTAGAAGCCAGTAACTACAGAGGTATTTCTAAGTTGTCAGCTATTCCTAACCTTTTTGAAAAAATTATTACTCCTCATTTGCAGCCCCTTTGCAGATCAATCATTTCTCCGTGTCAACACGGATTTATTAAACGTAGATCCACAATCACAAACCTTCTAGAGCTCACTTCATTTGTGATAAAAGGCTTCAATGGTAGTTTTCAAACAGACGTCATTTACACTGACTTTAGTAAATCACTTACTTCTCATTCAAAAACTTGACCTTTTAGGTTTTCTAGTTGATCTGCTTAAATGGATTTCAAGTTATCTGAATGGCAGGTCTCAAAAAGTCCTTTTTAAAAATTCAATTTCTGAAATTCTCCGTGTTACCTCCGGTGTCCCACAAGGGAGCAATCTGGGTCCGTTACTTTTTACATTATTTATTAATGATCTTCCCTCAATTATAAGTCATTCTCGCGTACTTATGTACGCAGATGATGTTAAATTGTGCCTGCAGTATAAGGACATTTCCTGCCATTTAGACTTGCAATCCGATCTAGATAATTTTCAAAACTGGTGCCGAGATAATTTACTAAATTTAAACGGTTCCAAGTGCAAGCTGATAACTTTTTATCGGGCGAATCCGATATACGCGACTTGCACGTTAAGTGGCAGCTCTTTGGATAGAATAACTCTTGTAAATGATCTTGGCGTTCTCTTGGACCCTAAACTAAAATTTTCTAATCACATTTCGTCCATGGTTAATAAAGCCAGAGGAATGCTTGGATTTATTAAAAGGTGGTCAAAAGAATTCGATGATCCTTATTTGACTAAAACTTTATTTATTTCGCTAGTCCGTCCGATTCTGGAGTATGGGTCTCCCGTCTGGAGTCCACAATACGGAATACATACAAAAAAACTTTCTTCTTTTTGCTTTACGGCGCCTAAACTGGGATGCAAATCATATCTTACCTTCATATTCTAGTAGACTTCTTTTGATTAATTTACCATCCCTAGCCAACCGTAGAACGATGCTTGGTACTATCTTTATTTATAACCTTATACATGGTGATATTGACTGCCCCGACTTGTTAAGTCGGCTAAACTTTTCTGTGCCAAGTAGATTAACTAGAAATTATATCCCCCTAATTTTAAATCATTGTAGATCTAACTATGCCTTGCATGAGCCTTTCAGAGTATTATGTTCTGACTATAATAGACTTTTTCCTGTAATATCAAATCTTGACTTTTTGCCGCTCCAAAAACGATTAATAAATACCTGCTTCATTGGCACAAGATTGATCTAACTATTACTTTTTTCCCCGGACCTTTACCTTTATTTTCCTATCTCGCGTCTATCTTATCGCGAATCGTGCCGTACGATACACGGCTGCGCCCGTCGGTCGGTTGGGCGGGTAAGTAAGCCGTGGGACTCCGCGCAAAAAAAAAAAAAAAAAAAAAAAAAAAAAAAAAAACACAAACATGCCCTCCGATTTCTTCGGACGGTACGCAGAACTCTGTACAAATCAATATAGTATGATAAGATTTGATACACTTTTTGTTAGTCCAGATTATAATAAAACAAGAAAGAAAAGCTAACTTCGGCAAGCCGGAGTTTATATACCCTTGCAGTTATTACAAATCGACTACATTTCGATTTCTATGCCTATATTACCTAAAACAATGAAGCTATGTCGATTTTGCGCTGCATTTTGCCATCGTTTCTATGGCAGCTACATCATATTGTCCGATTTTAATTTAATAAAAACCTTCATTCCATAATATTTAAATATAACCAAATTCAAAAAAAAACAATTAAAACAACAACGTTTTAGTTTTGGTGAATTTTTATTCCGATTGTTCATATAGGAGCTATATGATATGGTCGCCCGAACCGGCTCGTTCCATTTCAAGCAGATAGCTTAAAAACTGAGGGACTAGTTTGCGTAGAAACGGACGGACGGACAGATGGACGGACGGACGGACGGACGGACGGACGGACAGACGAACAGACGAACGGACGGACAGACTAACGGACGGACAGACGAACGGACGGACGGACAGACAGACGAACGGACGGACAGACGAACGGACGCACAGACGGGCATGGCTAGATCGACTCTCCTGGTGATGCTGATCAAGAATATATATACTTTATAGGGTCGGAAATGTCTCCTTCACTGCGTTCCATTTTTTTTTTGCTAAAATTATAATACTCTCTGCAAGGGTATAAACCCCTTAATGTTTTTTGCTGTAATACCCTCCTAATACAGCACAGCATTATACACAAATTGTCCCATGTCTTAGACTATGACGTCAAAGTTAAAATCTTACATTTTTTACTTTTTTGCCTACAGCGCATTTTAAGAATATATCTTAAATAGAAATAATTGTAACTTCTCTTAGAATATAATGTCCTTAGTATGCTTTAATTTCGTTTAAAATAAATAATAAAATTATTAAATTAAATTACACGTTTGGTATATAATATATAATTTAATGTTGTGCCCAAGAATTTAGCTATTTTATAAAGATAAGGGTTTGTCAATATGTATTAAAATTTAATTTAGGCAGAAGGGCGCCGCGGATGGTTCAAAAAAATGTTTGCCAAATTTTAACATATACATACTTTTTGAGAATGTAACGGCGTCTCAATGACTTGTGGATTATCACCACTTACAATTCGACAATTTTGCTTATTAACGTATCCATCTAACCAAAAGGTAGGTATTCTTGTTAATATTTTGGCAAATCGGTCGTATAGTATTTTTAACATAAAACAAGAAAGGAAGCAAATACCCTTGCAGTTATTACAAATCTACTACATATCGATTTCTTTTGCGCTTCATTTTGCCATCGTTTCCATGGCAGGTATATGATATTTTTGTCCGATTCTGATAAAACTGATAGCGTAATTCTGATAAAGTAAATAATAACTTTATCTCAAAGGAATATTTTGATAAATAGAAAAACAGCAAAATACAAATTTTGTTTAATTTCTTTAATTTTTTTATTTTTTTTTAATTTGATTATTTTTTGCTTTTCCTATGGGGCCTATATGACATAGATGTCCGATTTTAATTTAATTCAAACCGTTATTCTTTAGTATTTAAATATAAGCAAATCCCAAAAAACGAAAAAAAAATTAAATACCACAAAGTTATACTTTTTATACCCTTGCAGAGGGTAATATAATTTCAGTCAAAAGCTTGGAACGCAGTAAAGAAACATTTCCGACCCTATAAAGTATATATATTCTTGATCAGCATCACCAGCAGAGTCGATCCATGCCCGACTGTCCGTCCGTCCGTTTCTACGCAAACTAGTCCCTTAGTTTTAAAGCTATCTGTTTGAAACTTTCCCAAAAGTTGTCTTTCTATTTCAGGTAGTACATAAGTCGGAACGAGTCGGATCGGGCGACTATATCATATAGCTCCCAAAGGAACGATTTGTAATAACTGCAAGGGTATATATACTTCGGCTTGCTGAAGTTTTCTTCCTTTCTTGTTTTTTTTTTATTTTTTCCGATTGTTCCTATGGAAGCTATATGATATAGTCGGCCGATCTGGCTCGTTCCGAATTATATACTACCTGCATTAGAAAGACATCTTTTGGGAAAGTTAAGGGCATATAGCTTAAAAACGGAGGGACAAGTTTGCGTAGAAACGGACGGACAGACAGACAGACATGTATTGATCGACTTTCCTGGTGATGCTGATCAAGAATATATATACTTTATAGGGTCGGAAATGTTTCCTTCACTGCGTTCCAAACTTTTGACTGAAATTATAATACCCTCTGCAAGGGTATAATAAATGAAAATCGAAATTAAATTATTAAGAAAGAATGTTTTTGTGTATATGGCAAAATTACCATCTTTGTAAGTCTAAATTTAAGTACAAATTTTAAGCTTATTAAAAAAAAACTTTGTTTTTTTTTCAGCGTCTAAGTAATGATCACATCTGTTACTTTTTGTACCAGATATTGCGCGGACTGAAGTACATACATTCGGCAAACGTCTTGCATCGGGACTTAAAGCCAAGCAATCTTCTATTAAATAAGACGTGCGACTTAAAAGTATGTATAAGTTTTTGTACTTAAAAGTCACATTAAACCACAATAATTCACAGTTTATAAGCACAAAATTCAGGTGTGTAAATTAGACATGACAAACGTATTATTACTATGTCTATAAAGGGGTGGCCTAGAAAAAATTTATCTTAAATTCAGCTTTAAATCCATACGGTGGTGCCACATATCTTTTTCCGCTGATTTAAAATAACACAATTAAATTCGTACCGTTCCAATAAATTTTGTAAATTTTTGATTAACCATTATCCAAAAAATTAACTTTCTTCCTAGATTAATTAAAATAGCATTTTAGGGAAGCCTTATCCATGCAGTGTGCTCAACCGAAAAATTCGGGCAGCGAAAACGAATGCACCACATCTCTAAAACGCATACACAACACACCCAAACGCCCAGATAAATAATCCTCAGTACAACCAACGACTGTTTTTTATAAATGTATCTCCGTTTCGCGCAATAAAAAACTTCGAAAGTTTAAGTCCTGTATGTAATCTATACAAAGTAACTTGTCGGCCACTTGATGTTCAACCATTTAGATACCTACGTGATTTTGTCGTCAATTTTTTTA